>OY744517.1:50229764-50464764 GCA_963556195.1 Sepiola atlantica | reverse complement strand
TTGTTCTCGTAAGTCTGCAGCTGATAGCAATTAACGCAAGCGAGTCTCCAGGTTACACCTAGGCCATCATTTCTCAAACCGTTGGACAGGTCATCTGACCTTTGCCTGCGAGGACCAATGGAACAATTCAAGTACTCATCAGTGTTATTATTCGCCATGAAACGAACTCATACACAAACACACGCAAACACGATATATATATATATATATATATGTGTGTGTGTGTGTGTGTGTGTATGTAATTCAGTTTTATAGAAGAAATAACAAATTACTTGAGCATGAGCATGTACATTTCTATTAAATATACACTATACATTATTTTGATCATCCATCGGTGTTTTACGTTTCACGGAAACATTCGCAACCCCTCATCACACCAGCTGATGAACCGATTATATTTGGTATCTTAAACCATGAGAGTTGAGTTTGCAATGTTCTCGTGAAACTAAAGGTACCGCTAAGTGATCAAAATCATGTATAGTGTCAATTATATATATATATATATATATATATATATATATATATATATTATATATATATATATATATATATTATTTAAAAACTATAAATTAGTGTATGTTGGGAAGATCCGAGGTGCAACGACATCGTCATGTTGGTCATGCTGGATTCAGGGTAAAATGCGGTAGGTGAAAGCAGATCGATTCGTCAGCTCAATCCCGTTAACAAACGGTCTCTGTAAAAACAGGGAAAGCATAAATCACTAGTTGGGTTAATCTATGTTCATTTTTGTTACTGTGCGTCCACATTAATAATTCGTGTTTTTATAAAAGTCTGCTTCTTGCTTGTATTTGTTTAAGTGGGGAGGGTTTTCATTGGATTTTTTAAATTTAAAACATTTATTTTTGTTTGTTTAGAAGTGTTGCTATTCAATTAGGTTTGTTTATCATATATATATATATATATATATATATATATATATATATATATATATATATTCCACAGCGTGAGTGGTAATACATCTACGTCTCTTAATGTTCAGACTCTTTATATATTTTCTTGTTTGCTCTGGACATCTTCAAATTTCAGCAGTGCTTAGCACATGTAATATAAGGGTCTGATTTAAGATAGTCAGTCTTCATTTCTCTTTTTCTCACAACTGACATCTGAGGGTCAGCCCGATTTAAATAATACTTAGATAAATTGCATAATTTACAAAATCCATTTAATGATATGAAGTAGTACCTTCCTTCCAGTGTTTGTGTATAAAACTATTAATAACATTTTACCTCTTCCAAAAAATCAAATTAAAAAAGAATAAATGTCTATCGAGGTTCATCGGATATTAGTTCTTTGTTATGCAATACTACGAACAGTTTAATATCCATTCTTATACATTTTCATTCTAATTAAAATTAAATTCATATTTCAAGTTTTATTGGAACCAAGAGCAAGTTTGTTGCACCGAATTTTCGCTTACTTATTTTTGAGATTATCATCGTTGAATGAAAAGTCATTCAACGATGATAATCTCAAAAATATTACTTAGCAAGGATTACTTCATTTACAAATATTGAGTACCTGCACTGTTGATTTACATAACTATTATTTACCATTCCCCTTTCTTCTAAAAAAGTCAATTGTTTGTCTCTACGAACGTTTAAATGCTCATTTAGTAATTTAATGATTGCAAAACATTGTCATCAATTGCTCGTTAAAAAGTCGAGTAAATATACATAGTGTTCAAAGCATGGGGGTCTTGAGTTCTTTAATTTTTCTGGGTAAGACAAATAAAAAGTCGCATATGCTCTCTCTCTCTCTATTTATATCTCTGTCTGTCTCTCTCTCTCTCTCTCTCTCTCTCTCTCTCTCTATATATATATATATATATATATATATATATATATATATATATATACATATATGTATGATGATGTGTGTTTTGTAACTTTCGTTTGATGCTTTACAATTAAACGTTAAACATCATTATTATTATTATCATTATAATTGCTATGTATATATGTATACTTGTTAAACTTACGTTTGCTGTTTTACAATTAATCGTCGAATATTTTTAATTTTTCATTTGTAATATAGTGATAGTTATGTGTGTTTCATAATTCTTGCAACAAGCAAAAATATGTTCCCTCAGGTCGCATATTTTTGCTAGTATCATGCAAAGTGTTAAACTTGCTAATGAACAACCGACTATGACCATTTTTTGTTGACCTACACTATACCCTTCCAAAGAAGAATGTAATGCATGGGAGGATGGTCTAATTACACTACAACGTATACAGCACCTCCCCAAAAAGGGTGGAGGGTAATGCCTTGGAAGACAACAGAACAGATACTACACGCACTGCAAAATAAGAGAAGATAAAGCCTGGGAAGATGCTATCATGACGAACTAACATATACTACACTATAGAGAAGTAAAGGCCTGGGAGAATTATCTCATGATAAAAGAACAGATGTAACACTTCCGTAATGAAGAGGTAATGTCTGGAAGGTTATTCTTAAAACGAACGAATATATACTATACTAGTCTCTGTAAATTACGGAAATAATACCTGTGAGGATTGTCTCATTGCAACAGAACTTACCCTCCATCACCCTCTACCTGAATTGATCAGCGAAAGATGTACATTAATTAAAGTAGTTCTATAGGTTCGGTTTCAGACAGACATATACTAAATCTCTATTAGTAAGGGATATTGCATGATTTAACAAACGTATGTAATATGCAAACCTAATTAATAACATGTCTCAAAACATTTATTTATTAATAATTGATCATTATATATGAAAGCTTTTCGATGCTATTGATATATTTGTTGTTTTTTTTATTTACAAGAGTGGTTGCGCTAAATCAGTGATAATATGTTTATAGTTTTCTGAATTAATGGACAAGAATAGAAATGTTGCCCGTTTTATGACGTGTCTTTTAAATGTGTACTATAAATAGAAATCTATATTTATTTACAGAAGCATACCAAAAATATTTGAATGCCCTTGATACTAAAGACCCAACTTAATATATTTCACGTGCTACGTCATACAAATTGACTATCGGGATTTCTGTTTTAGTTCATGTTTCCAGCTAATAGTAAGCCAAATAAACTTTGAAATAATAATTTGTTTGTCAATGCTTTACATGAACGAAAACGCGTAGTATGGACCTTACGTGCGTGAATATGTTCCCTGAAAAGAGGCCAAGTTTGATTTTAATTGATTGCTATTATTTATACTTTTGCCGTGTTAGTATTTCCCAGTGGTAAGGAAATTCGAATGTTCTTCTTTAGTCTTTTTTACGGCGTATCAGCTCTTTTTAGGTAATTTTTATTCTAGGCTCAGTGATATCGTAAACTATTAATTATATATGATTCATTGACCACAATTTGCTATTTTACCAACTAGCAAAGCTATGCTTTCCCCGGTCGCATATTGTTGCTAGGCTGGGAGAATGACATACTTGTGAAAAAACTACATACAATACGTAGTTAAAGCAAAAACAAAATTGTTTTTGACTATTCAAAAAATGTCCAACCTCATAGATTATGTTTACCGATTGATTTTTTTTTACTATCGTGAAATACATGTTTTGGAACACATAAACATATGGCGTCGCGCCAAAGCTATAATCATTTTGTTATGGTAATGTTTTCAGCTCTATTTATATGAAAATCCAAATATGTAAGTTAGTAGAAACACAAACTAAAGATTTGAAGACATCCACTTTATTTGTTGTGAATGTATTATTTACTACTAATGTGATAGTCTCCATTTCTTAAAGTAGTTAAGATCTCAGATAGTTCGAAATGAGACAAATTCCGCAAAGTATTTATTACGTTTTCAGAAAAAAATGTCACTTACGGACGGACGGACGGACAAAATCTCTATTTATATAGTATAAGTGAGAATTACCCTTTCATAGTTTCCCAAAATGATTAGTGGGTAATTTACCAAAGTAGATCCCATATAATTTAAATTGTTCATAGCCGATTCCACAGGACGCGACAATATCCATAAGGACAATTATACATCAACTATGGCCTCGCTGAGTTTGTATTGGTTAATGTTTCTTCAATTCCTAATTATTTAATACCAAATATGTCTGTCGCTCTCCGGCAATAAAAACATACCTTGTTTCTTCTTCTCCTTTGATGAGCGCGGGAACTTTTTGTTGCGCGTGTTTCGTTCCGTCAATATTGTAGTAGGTTGCGTTTGTTTATTGAACATTAAATGTAGAACATTTCTGTATTTCAAAAGGCAACTAATTAATTCGAAATACATCATTTCGAGAGAACAATAGATTTATTGAGTCGCAGATAACTTAATTGCATCCGAGTTGATTATTTAGAGCGGCTCTGATCGTCTCGTATATGTGATCGTATCATAAACAGAAAAAGAGATATTTTCAAGCGCCAAACTTTCTTAAATCACTTAATATTTCTTAAGTATTAACAAATGCATATTCTCGATCGCTTCTTCCGAGACTACTATTTTACCCTCGACTAGAATTCTCTGATTTTCCTATAACGTCACTTTCTTCTTTCTGTATGCATACTTCCGTTCGCAAGATTTTTCATTCCCAGTCAATGTCGACCTTTTGATTTCTTGTTTATAACATTTACTGTCTTTAAGTATCATATATCAACCGCTAATATGTGTACTAGCAAACTCATCTACCCGAATATTTAACTGTATGAACAAATAAGGGGAATGGTGGGTAAACGAAATCAAAAGAGATGACGGTGGGCGGTGGCAAAGAAGAACAAATGAATTCGGGCAGTAATTATAAACGGACGGGGGGGGGGGAGCTGATTTCTTTCTAATAAAAATCATCACCACTCTTATATTTAATTATCACCTTTCTTTTGCTTATGAAAAATACGATGTTTATTTTGCAAAGAAAAGTCACAAAGAAAAGTGTACAGAAGCAGGAAAGGTTCCTAGTATTGGTTAGAATGGCACCAAATTAGATATTAAGCAACCTTAACGTAGCATATATGTCATATATAGGGGATTTGAGAAATAACACAACTACTAACAATAATATTATCAGTAAAAGAAAATTGGACCGGATTAGACAATATTTTTTCATGGAGTATCCTTTGATTGCTAGGAGTGGCAGACGTGCCGAATTATAATACTGTTATTACTGCTAGAGAATATACTACATTATTTTTTTTAAATAGAACATTATTTAGCCTAAGAAATAGGATTCCAAACTGGGATATATTTTTGTAAAGAAAGGGATTAAACTATTTAACAACTCTGTATGTGTATAGCAAATACGCGACTTTTATTTGTACAACATGCAACGACGCAGATTACTCAGGCGTTGTTGAAGTGCTTTCCACAACTGACGAATTCCAGTTTCATTTTACTAACTTTTGAATTCTCTGAGATGACAAGAACAATCAAATTAGGTTCTTCTTTATAGAATAATTAACCAATATATTACAAAACTATTGGATATAATTACGCTATAACAAGTTTTAAAATGTATATTTCATATGAGTTTGGGTAAAAATAATAATACTACTGATACTAATACTATCAATAATACTATATTCTAATCGTTCTGAAAGTATCGATCAGAATTACACCAAGTTTGGCATTGGAATTCCGAGTGTCTCAAAGAGAGTAAACACCCTCCTCCCCTCTTTCTATTGCTACTACTACTACTACTACTACTACTAATAATAATAATAATAATAATGATGATAAAGAGATGACATAAATGGTATGTGTTATAATTGCACTATTGTTTACATAAAACAAACTTGGCATGTTAAATGCATCACGCCGAAATTGAAAAGGACGCTTCTAGCATTAATACTGGTAATGATTAACAATTATACGCTCGTAATATATTAGCATGAATTGCACACATTTCTACAGGAAGCATCCTTATATTTCCAAGTGTGAAGGACAGGTTGCGGCAGAAATACCGTATCCTACCACCTGTGTTGATGATGTTTTCATCTAGATGATGCGTTATCATATTTCTTAAGATGCACTCATAAAGCAACATGGTTTCGACTGATGTCCACCGTGGCTTTACTGTAGAAACGTAAAAATGAGGAATTTGTAATTACGACACAGAGTTCTATTCAACATCAGTGCATGTTAGGCCGGAATAATGCTGTTCCGGATAATTATATCAATGTATTGCATTGATGAAGTGTTAGTTGTCTTTTGCACCTTGCTGAAGGTGTTGCAAATTTCAAAGCCACAAGTTCAGTACTTTAAGGAAAGCCCCTGGAAGGCTTTGACCACTCGAACTCCAGACGATGTTATTGATAATTTCTTTTACTCAATAACCTACACGCTCTGCTAGCAAACATGATTCTGCCTTATGATTGTCTGATCAAACAGTCAAAAGAATTCTACATACTGATATGAATTTTAATCCATACAAATTACTGATTGATCAGAAACTGAACGAACACGACCGGGAAGATGGTCTCGTTCAAAATAGTGACTCGTCATGATAGAAACTGTTATACTTTGTTTAAGCAACACTAACATTACTTTTGCATAAACCTTGTTTTCTCTTCAATTTGCTTACTACATGTGAGAGGTATTTCTGTCGCAGTAGGCACAACATATCAATATAAAACTATTACATTTAAGATAGTTACTTGGTGGATGTATCATAGGAGGATAATTTTACTTCTTATAAAAACTTATTAAGTTTTATGTATGTCTTGAAGTGAATAACGTGATGTAACTTCTAGCTAAGAAGTGATCGCGGAGAAGTGCATACCGATGCGCATTGGCGATATGGGTGTAGCAAGTTTCAATCCAGCATTTTCAATTATGGTGGTTGGCAACCTTCAAGTGATCCCTTTCTTTAAGTACATGATTCAAGAAAGAAGTATGGAAACTTATCCATCAAGAAATGTGTGTCATGTCGATTAATACGCATTTACTTTTTTAACTCAGTTTATATAACCTATATGTATATACATTTATATAAGTTTTTGTGTGTTTGGAGTTAGTCTGTTCATACGCAAATAAAACATGTTATTAGTTGACAAAAAAGAATAGACAGAGTAGATAGTACTAAGCTTGTACATTTTACGATGTTAATAACCGAATCCAAATCTAAATGGTGTTCTTAACTGTATAATTTGTTTTTAAAGTTGAAGAAATTAACATATTATAATATAAAAAAGCATTTAATATATATTTTTAAAAAATCTAAGTGACCTTATTTATTGTGATAATCCGCAAAAAATCAGGCATAAAGATTATTCAACATAAGTTCAAAGCGAATTATTTTTGCTTCAAAATATAATTTATAAGGTTTTCCTCAATAAAAAAAAAATAACGTCAATACACATTGACTTACTCTATGAGACAAATACTAAGTTGACTATTTTTTCAACGAAATTTTACAAATAGTTTTCTTTGTAAAAGCGATAGTAGCTAAGTAAAGCTGGAAAGTGGCATACCCAGGATGATGATTAATAAGTTTGACAGGTTGTACGTTGATACAAACACATTAAGGATTGAAAATGATAGTTTAAATAGTCAAAGTTTAGCTCTTTAAAAAGACGGCTCAACAGAAATTTGTTTGCATTACACTTGAAAACTACCGTTTTGTAGTCAGCTGGAAAGCATCCCGTGGGATTGTGTTCCACACGCCGGTAATTCTATCAAAGGAGCTCTGTTCATCGAATGGTTTGTTTGGTTCTATGTACACAGTGGCTGTAGCTAGACGGGTTTATAAAAGTGAACCAGAGATTGGAGGGCAGTCACGCAATAATAATTAGAATAACAATAGAGTAGAGAAAGACTAACAAAGTTTCTCCTGTTAGAAAGAGGCTGTAGAAAAGATGAAATAACATCACCTACGATATTTGGAAGTCGATGTTATACTCTTTCAAGCAGGAACAAGTGTACTGAACCTCACCTCCTTTGATGTGGCATCAGTACTCCATCTTAGGACTGTTTGACTCTTATACAGGTAGAGGATTGCGTTAAAAGTGATATACTTTCTGGAGTGGTAGAATGATCAAACCATTTTTTCTGATGTAGTAAGTCTTTCACTTCAGGTCCGGAGTGAAACTGAAGCCCAGCAGCTTATCAAAGTGTTTCAAAAGTATGACACTTCTATTGCTATAACTAGAAAGTGCTGGTTTTAAGCGAGTTACTTTAGCTTAAAAAAATAGTAAAGCAAAAAAATTCGTCGGTTTAATAAAAAGTAAATCTTTATTTGAATACTTTTTTTATTCAGAAAAACCAAAGTAAAATGAAAATTGCTGACAAATTGGTAAGTAATACGGCCCTTTCATTAGTGAAAAGGTTCAGCGAAGACGGGGATTCAGTCTGTCCTGAACAATTGATCGTACTAACCTTCTGAACTCTGCCTTCTTTTCAAGAACCTTTGAACTCTCTGAGTAGTCGAAATGAATTAGACGAGTTTTGCCGAATATTGATTGAGTGTTTTCTTTGCACGGCTGATTTACTGGATAGGTAATCGATGATGAAAGAGATTGATTTCGTTTTCCTCTCTTTCTGGGTTGATACCGCTGGTGATTGACAAAAACAAAAAGCAGCAGATGAATAATAGTTTATTGTGAGATAGTTTTTACACTATTCTAACTGTGGTCGAAAACAATAAACTCTGAAGTGGCCATATGATCGTCTTTTTAGATACTCCAACAATTTCATCACCGGAAAACATTAATCGTATTCTTGTTACTAAATCTCCTAAATTAAAGGCGCTACATCAACAAGTCTGATTACTTAAGCCATAATTTTACCATACACTCGCCATTGACTCACTGTGTTTTACATGCACCCTTCTTTTGGGGAAAACTTTTCTAATTTCCTGACTTTCGGGCGAGAGTGAAAGTTTCCATCTCAACCAAAACGGCCACATGGTGTTCCCTGCTTGAGCGGTAGGCACGTCGTCCTTGACCATTTTGGAATCCACTCCAGTTAAGATAGCAAGTTGAGTAACCCCTTCCCTTCTTTATTTTGTCGGGAATAGAGTTCCTCCAAATGCCCAGTCCCTACATTGGTCTTCCCAATTTCCATTTTTTATCTTAAAGGGACACTACTAACTTCCATCCGTATTTTTACTGCTTACACTTAAGTCTCACTGTCATTTAGAGTTTGGCCGGCTTGTTTACGTTTTGAAACGTAGCGGAAAACGGAGGACCGCCTATATTATCGAGAGGGTTGGAAGTTTTATTCTTACCTGTTTTTATTGTGTTTATTCAATTTTTCTTTAGAATTTCTCATTGTTGTATTCCAGGTTTACTTATATAGTTTCGTCTACAGAAAAATCACATTATTCCTACGCCAACTCTGACCTGAAGTAATAGTTAGTTGTTCATCTATGAATTAAATAGGATATCTAGCAGGCATCATACTAAGCTATGTCGGACACCCTTGTGCAAATTGTTTGCTCTCATATAATCCGGAAATCCGCTTAACCAGCCCTTTCTATAGTTTTCATGAACACACACTTTCTCAAACCTATAAACGTTTCCTGCACATAAACGGCGTTGTATTTTTTAAATTGTTTTTGAATTCAATGATTATTTTCATTCGTAGACAAAACGCTTCCCATTTGTGTTTAAATGTTCCTTTCCGGCCTTTCGGTATACTGACTTCATTTTTAACAATTAAAAGAGCATCCTCAACACACCCATCTCTCAGGCGATTTCTTTCTTTTGATTTCATTACGTGCTTATTCAAAAGATAAATAAATTTCATATAAAAAAATGTTAATGTTTATTAAATGGTGAGACAACGATTCGGCAATTTTGAGAATGTCGAGCAACCATTTAGTTTCCATAACTCCCAGGTTCACTCTGCTCAGGAATCGTAGTATTTCTAAGGATTACATTTATAGAATGAATAGAACAATTTTTTTTCAAAAAACATTGTTTACAAAATCTACGCTTAAATACAAATTAATCTACAAAATCATCGTATACAAAAAATGTGTATGATTTCAGCATTAAATGACCCCAAAATTGATGGCATGCCGTAAAATGCAACAGCACATCCCATAAAATGAATCTTACCACATTGATATTGTTTTGTAACGTTTAATAAACACTACACAACCTGCTAAAATATGGCTTATTCAAAATAACCTTTTAGAACTCTATCAGAAAATCTACAAAAACTAGACTGGATTTAGTTCCAATGCGCGAGTTCGATCATTGAAGACGTTTTTGTTAAATTCGTGGTTAAAAATATAAATGTGTGTGACAAATGCATTTATTTCGAGGAAAAGATTACAATGTTCTGATGATTTTGCTGGTGTCATTTGCTTCTTAATAAACAATAAGAAAACATTTCTTTTTATTTTCTTTCTTCCTGAGTTGATATTAAATGTGATATATAAAAAATATGGAAAATAAGTTTTATTTCAAGGCATATATTGACATGTTTTCTCTATGCTAAAAAAACAATAGACTTTCAAATCCGTATTTAATTAGTTTCTTTCTCTTGCTCAGGTACTGTATGTAGGTGTCGACACTTTTTTACTAATGATATTTAATAGGTCAATATATTTCTTAATGTCTCTATCGGCATTTGAAAAAACAGTGGCACCCCCCTTCCTGCAATTTTACATGATGTATATAGTATCACCTTAAACGCGTATGTAAATTAAATAGCCATGGAATAATTCGCTGTATTATGCATAAAATATACATAATTAATAGTTTAAATTATGCATGAATAATTTATATATATATATATATATATATATATATATATATATATAAAAATTATTCATGCATAATTTAAACTATTAATTATATATATATATATATATATATATATATATATATATATATATATACACATACACGGTACAATCACGTTGACACACCGGTTCCCGTTAGATCACCGAAGTTAAGCGACGTCGAGCCTGGCCAGTATTAAATGGGTGACCATTTGGGACTACCAGGTGCTGTATGTGCTCTCTGTTTATCTCGGCATTGTGTCCAGTCGTCTTGAACTGCTTGCTATTGGAATCAAGAGTGTCGACTCAGGAGAGGTGTTGGTAGGGAGTGCGCAACCCTTGCTTCATAATTACACGCGCAGCCAGCCCCTTATAGGGGTATCCATAGTCTCTCTAGACTGAACGGAGGGCTTGATATATATATATATATATATATATATATATATATATATATATATATATATATATATATACGAAAGTATTTTTAAAATGGACCGAATTCTCAATATTACTTCCGAATAAGTGCGCTCTACCTACGACTGAACTAAACATCTCTCTATTGGATTTACTGCATTCTTGAACTTTTTTCTATGCTGCATTCACGAAAACCCTTCTTTTCCATCTGTAAATCTCCTTTCATTGCACACCTCATCAACAGGCATTTACCAACTGGACAGACCCCATATCTTTTTTACACGAACTTTCTCACTCTCCATTACTTAATATTTTTCCAAATTTTGAATTTTGGCTTTTCCACTGCCAACTTATCTATCTAGGTAATTCCTCTGATGATAAAATTTTAATCTTAGAAAAGCCTTGGCTTAAGTAAAGAATAATAAACACATTTATTACCGTGTATACCTTGCATTGAACAATCGAAGTTGAACTAAATTTGTCATTCGTACATGTTTATCCCTCTTCTTTTCTTTCATCTATCTTTATAATTGATCTATCTCGTATATTGAGCTTAAACGACTTCATTATGCGTTTTATCTACTAAAAGTATACTTTTAGTTTCATATTTTATGGATATATATATATATATATATATATATATATATATATATATATGTATATATATATATATGTGTGTATATATAGATAGATAGATATGTATGTATATGTATGTATATAATTTACACAGCTATGCTACATTGTTATTTATTAACAGTTTCGAAGCAAACATAATATTTTCTTTAGTTTGAAACATACATGTCATAATTCATGTCATCATTTTAATATAGCATTTAATTATAGCTCGATTGCAAATTTTACAATAACTATTTAAAAGTTCGTATATTAAGGCTCACTTTTGCTCGGGAATTGTATTTCTATATGAATCAATCTGATTTATATAGAATAACATTTGTATTATATTATAGCACACACTCGCACACACACACACACACACACACACATATATATATATATATATGCATGTATATATATATATATATGCATGTATATATATATATATATATATATATATATATATATATATATATATATATATATATATATATATATATATATATATATGGTAGAAAGTTAATATTATTGACGGTGATGTGCGTTCCCCTAATTAGTTCTAGCCGATTTATCCAGTAATAAAATATTAATAAAAGTAATAAAGATGTGAAATTCGATCACTCATACAAATATCATGAAATATTTATATCTGAATTCAGCAAATTAATTGGTAAAATTAATAAACTTACTCATCAGGTCATTTTTTCTCGGGAGAAAAAAACGTTCCAACACTGACAGATTATTTCCAACTCCGTCATTTCTAATTTCATCACATTTTCTTTAATATCTCGATGCCCGAGGTGTTACCTGGTTAAGTTCGTCTTCATAAAAAACGGGGTCAAAATGAAATTTCACTGTTCATTACCTCCACTCTTCGACATCGATCCGACACATATGTCGAAATAGGCAAAAGGGGGGGGGGGGAGAATCAAGAGTAATTAACGCAGACACATCCATGTGGATATTAATGCCACGATGAGAAAGGCTTTAAAAACGGTATTAAATAACTCTACAAGTTTTGATATCTTGACACGATGTGTTCAAATATATGATGGACAAAATATTCCAAATAGCAAAACACGTGCAATAATATACAAATCTAGGACTATTTAATGCCACCCTTTTCTCTGTCTGATTCATTACTAAAACGATTTTTAGATATATAACGCATGTATTACAAATATAGTTTACTGAAGATCTAAAGGGTTTGGAATCTCAGCATAAACAGGCCTGCTATGTCAAACAACACTGATGGGTCATAGACTTCGAAACAGCTATCTGTTGATGAGCATATCACATATATATATATATATATATATATATATATATATATATATATATATATACATATATACATATATATATATATATATATATATATATATATATATATATATATATATATATATATACATATATATATATATATATAAACTAGTAGAATACCCGTCACTGGACAGATATATACAGGGTGCCCCCCCCCCAAAAAAAAACGGGCCCCGTGTACACTTTATGTGATATCTCCTTTATTTATTCACCGATTAACCTTATTTTATAGGACATGGCAGAATCAACGACCGTGAGTACACCAAGACCTCAGTGGGAGCTGGGACAAAGAATATACTGTGTTAAATTTTACTACAAGACAGGCTCGTTTAAGAAACCCCAGGACAGTTTCATGCATCAGTTCGAATGTGAAAAGGCTCCATCCAAAAGCAGAATTCAGAACTGGGTGGACAACTTCGAGATGTATGGGACCGTGGAAAACCTCAACGCTGCCAGTGAGAACCGTCCAAACAACTCGGGACGTCCCAATAAGCGGACAGCCGAGTTGGTCGAAAGTGTGAGAGAGTCTCTCCAGGAGAGTCCGAAACGTTCTGTGCGTAAGCGAAGTCAGTCCCTCGGTATCTCCCGTGATACTTGCAGGAGAGTGCTGGTGAACGATATCAGGGCTTACTCATACAGAATACAGACGCTGCAGACCCTTACAGCCTCAGACAAGAAGCAGAGGAGCGCTATGGCAGTCAAGATGCTCGATAAGATCGAGGAGACACCAGGTTTCCTTAACCTCCTTTGGACCTCAGATGAAGCCTACTTCCATCTTGACGGAAAGGCGAACTCCAAGACAAATGTCTCTTGAGGGTCCTCCAGACCCAATGAAGTAGCCACCGAGCCCCTGTACTCTCCGAAGTGCACGGTGTGGGCTGCAATCTCGGTCAGAGGCATCATCGGACCAATCTTCATCGAAGAATCTGGCGCAGCAGTGACAGTCACCAAGGAGCGGTATGTGGAGGTCCTCAAAACCTTCAAGAGTGAGCTCCAGACCCTCTACCCGTTGCTCATGAGCAAGTTCTGGTTCCAGCAAGACGGAGCAAGTTTTCACACCTCAAACCTCTCCCGAGATTGGCTGAAAGAGAACTTCGGAGGCCGAGTGATCAGTCTCAAGACTAATTTTGAGTGGCCACCCCATAGCCCGGACCTAAGCCCCCCAGATTCTTTTCCTTTGGGGCTATCTTAAGGACAGGGTGTAGGCAGGGAAACCCAGAACCATCACGGAACTCAAGGAAGCCATCAGGGAGGAAATGAGAGCCATTCCCAATTCAGTCTGTAAGAACGTCATGGACAACTTCGTTCTGCACCTCAAGAAATGCACGGAGCTAAATGGAGGCCATCTAGAACACGTGCTGTAGAACGGAGAAAAAACAGCCAAATACCCTAGTGTTTTGATGCGATGTTTTGAATATAATAAACTAGCTATGACCAAAAATTCATTTCATTCGGACGAAACACTAAGAAACGGGGCCTAATTAGAGTTTGGGCCCGTTTTTTGGGAGTCATCCTGTATATATATATATATGTTTGAATTCGTATCTCTTTGTCGATTACTTCACGAACTCTTTCGACTGTTTCGGAGATAGACCCTCATAACGATATATATTTTGAAACTGCATTACCCCGAGTAAACTTTATTATGTAATGAGACCACAATTTTTTAATTTTGTGAGTATGGAGTTACCCAAACTTATTATTACATCCAGGTCTACTCTGACCTGGAGTTTTTGTCCATATTATCGTCCAATCTAAACAGAATTTTTAAAAGTATACACCTACAAACAAATAATTCTAAAACCTAATCGTAGTGTGCCTATTCAAAGATCATATTGTCAGAAATACTGATTTACATCTGAAAACAATATTAATATATAAATATATATATATATATATATATATATATATATATATGTATATATATATATATATATATATATATATACATATATATATATATATATATATATATATATATATATATATATATATACAAGTAGGTTTGTCAGAAAAAACGTGTGGATGGGCAAAAGTCTTATTGAGGGCTAACTTCTTCTTATTGTATTAAGTATTTCTAAAATTATACAATGGAAACTTTGATAATTAAAAATATATTTATTTTATCTGGCTGAAATTTTGCAGGGTTGTAACTGTTATCAAAGCGCATAGGAGCTATACCTCAAATTTGGAAAAATCGAAAGTTAACATCCGTAAAAAATTCGAACGTCACCGAAGTTTTCACATTAAAGGTCAAACTTTATTGATTACAGTATGAGCTATTTAGCGAGTGTATAATGAACAGAATGAAAGTTATCGTCAAAAGTGTGACTTTCACCATTTTCTCTAACCTTGATCTTATATATACCAACCTTTTTTCAGTTCTAATTGAAACCAATATGACCAATATTTTAATCAGGTCTGACGATTGGTTAAGCAATGTGGACAAAATACATAATGAAAAACAAACTTAACCGAAAACATAACCTCTGCTTTCAAAGAGGTAGTAATATGGTATTGTTTAAATAAATATGTGAATTTCAAATTTGTTATTATTACTATACAACTTAGTAGTATTCATATTAATGACATTGCGGCCGACGTCTTATGTGTATGTGTGCGTGTTTCCCCGCCTCTATATGATATTTTTATTTATTTATTACAAGCAGAGCTACCCAGCGTTACTCGGGGTCATAAAAACACAAAATAGAAGGAAAATAGCGAACATAACATCTTTATATTAAAACTTCTATTTCTCTCCCTCTCTATAGCTGTCTTTATCTTACTCCCTTTCTCTTCCGTAGTCGCCCCATTTCACCACTATCTCTCCCCGTTACCACCTTCTCCCTGTTGCCTTTTGGAAAAAAACTGTCTCTTCCCCACCACTATCCTTCTACTGCCCAGGGCAAAAGTATAACACATTTCTATTAAAAGTACGACGTCTGTCTGCGCCTTTTATATACATACTTATCTTCGCCCCGGTGCGCATACTATATACGTACCAAACTCCGCCTCTGTGCGCATATTATATGCGTACTTATCACCGCCCCGATCCACACACTATATATGTACCTATCACCGCCCCTACTACTACTATATACGTATGGAACTCATGTTAATGCGCCCCTTTCATATCAAAGAACCCATATGGTGGTTTTATGGCTCTGTTCATGAAGAAGAAGTAAGCGTATCCCATATGGGCGCAATACTGCACAAGCCGCCTAAAAACGTATTCCATATGAGCAGTATCCTGCACTAGCTCTCGGTCGCACATTTTTGCTAGTATGAAGCAGAACAGATACTACATTACCTCCACATTTCTCAAAAAAGAATTGAAAAAAATCTCCCAAAAATTGTTTTTTTACTCTCTCCACCCCAAAGAAATATTTTTAGTAAAAAAAAAATGTTAACCCCCACACACAAAAAAATAATTTACCCTCCCCCACCTAAAGAAATATTTTTAGTGAAAAAATAAAATTTTTACTCCCGCCCCCCCCCAATTTTTTTTACCGTCTTTCACACAAAGAAATATTTTAGTGTAAAAAAATTACCACCAGAAAATTTTGTTTTACGTTACCCACCCCCAAAGAAATATTTTTAGTTAAAAAAAAAATCCCCCACAAAAAAATATTATTTTACCCTCACCTACCTAAAGAAATAATTTTTGTTAAAAAAGAAAAAAGAAATATCCCCCCAAATCTCCCCCCTAAAATGTATTATCCCCTACTCGAAAAAATATTTTTAGTTAAATGTTCTATGTACAGTACACTGCGGAAGCATCGATACTTCCTAAGTACCCTATACTGCAAAAGCACCTATATTACTTATGTACACTATACTGCAGAAGCACCAATAGTTTATATGTGCCCAATACTGCAGAAAAAACGATATTTCCTATGTATATTTCCTATACTGCAGAAGCATAGATATTTTTAGGTACCCTATACTGCAGAAGCACGGATGCTTTTCATGTACCCTATACTGCACACGCACCGATATTTTCTATGTACCCTATACTGTACCAGCACCAATATTTCATGGGTGCACTATACTGCAAAAGCACCGGTATTTCTTAGGTACCCTATATTGCAGAAGCACCGCTATTTCTTTTGTTATTTTATATGAATATAAATATTATTGAAAACAATGGCGGGGCATAATTATTTTTTCCTTTAACTTCACTTATGGAGACGTTATTTTATATGAATACAAATATTAGTGAAAACTGTGGGTTTGTCCTGTGCCGTTCTAGGAGGTCAACCCTCCCAGGTTTTGCCTTCTCACACTTTGAGAAGGGGTGAGTTTATTGCTAATCGCCTGAGGCGCTCCTACCGGGGAATGCCGACGGGGCTGCCCAGGCAATTTTTAAAGGTCATAAGTGCTCTTCCTCTAGGGTGCTGACTTATCAAATCCCACTTTCCGACCTTGTGTCACATTTTACTGCTGTGGGAGGTAAATAAATACCGCTTCTTGGCCTTTTGGCTAAGATGATAGTGTAGTATGTGTTCTGGTGGATACTACGCCCTATAGACCGGTACCGTCTTGGCCCTCTGGCCTTGATTCCACCGGTCTGTGGGTTTGTCTAGTGCAGTTTTAGGTTGTCCACCCTCCCAGGCTTTGCCTTCTCACCCTTTGAGAAAGGGGTTAGTTTATTGCTAATCGTCTGAAGCAGCCTGACCGGGGAATGCCGACGGAGCTACCCAGCCATTTTTTGGCGATCATAAGATCTCTTCCTCTGGGGTGCTGACTTATCAAATCCCACTTTCCGACCTTGTGTCACATTTTAGATAAGGTAGATAAATACCGCTTCTGGCAGGCCACTCTTAGGCAATCACTTGTGATTGCCTAAGACGAACCCTTAGCTACTTGGAGCTCTCTCCAAGTAAAAGCTTTTATAACTTCCTTTCGGGAGACTCTCTCTACCCCCTTTTGTCTAGCCCCTGTTGGGCATTTTATTCTTCCGACCCTTTTGGGTGATCTCTCTTTTTGTAGCCCATTTTTGTCATTAATTATTTGCAATTTCTATTTCTTTCAGGAAGGTTCTGAACTAAGTTTCGGCTTAAGCAGCTGGCAGGCTTCTACTGAATAGTTAGAGTCATATCTAACGGACGTTCAGTAGATTCCGAATCGGCGGGCCTGAATCGGTTTTTAGAACGAGAGAGGGGAGGAGCAGACCGAGCTCTGTTGATTTGCCTAGTTCGAGGGTCAGTCTCCATACGTGTATGGAGGCAGGTCCAGGCCAATACACTCAAAGTCCAGGTTCTTATGCTTCGCTCAACCTGGGCTCCGTCACTCGGGCGCCTTTAAATACCCCGAGGGCTGGAGTGAGCAAAAAGCCAATACACGGGGGTGCTGCCTTAAATTGTACTCCGACTAGTTCTGCTACAGTCCTCCGCAGCGAAGTTAGCTCAGCTCCTAGGGGTGGTTCAGGAGGGTGGGATGCCATCGCCACCGTCTCAGCCGGCACGTACCCTAGAAGACAGGCTTCAACTCTCAGCCCCCTTCCGGAGTGAAAAACGGACCCCCTCCAGAAAGGATCAGAAATGCTAGGTCGTTTTACCTTCAAGAACAGCAGGCCACCCCCTGGACCAGATGCCACCGTCCGCAGGCTTCTTTGACAGTGAGGCTGCTAGACACGAACTATTGCGAGAACTGCCACACAGCAGCAGAAACAGCAGCTTAGCAGGAAGTGGCAGATACATTGAAAGCAGCAGTGGTAGCAGCTGCTGATGACGAAATGGACTCCTTCCCGACTTTCAACAGACTTTCTAGGCCCAAAGTTAAGAAGAGAGGTGCTACTCCGTTAAAGAAGAAAAAAGGAGCAGTTCGTGCCATAGGGCCATAAAATTAACCTTTTCTTCTGGATGTCGGAGGTATTGCCCGAGACGGACGAATTACTTCCGAACTGCTTACCGACAGTATCGGCCAATCCTGTGGCATCCTGGTCCCCGATGACTTCAAGCCGTTCATCGACACTGAATAGAACAATGGACGTGAACTTGATTCTAGCTAGCCTCAATACCAGGGGGATGAGATCTCGAAGCTATGCTGCTCGCGTTCTGAGGAATCGCATAGCCCGTAATGTGGCTGCGCTACAGGTAACTCACTCCGTTTCGTGCGGGGATTACAGTCTGCTGGCTGGACATTACGATGTATTTTCAGCATTCGGCAATTCTTGTAGTAGGGGGGTTTCCTTGCTAGTGCGTAGTACCCTTTCCGCAAATGTTAGCGTTGTACACGCAGATGCAGAATACACGTTGGTCGTGGACGATGTTGCCGTTAGCAATAGTAAATTCCGAGTCGTTGCGGGTTATGCGACCAACATCATTCGGGAGAGGGTCTCCTTTTTTCGGCGGTTGAAGGTGTTCCTTGGTGGTTTGGAGCGGTTAGTGATAATGGGTGATTGAAATGCAATCCTTGATCTCAAAATAGAAAGGATGGGCGGGACTAATTGGTTGGTGCGATGTGAAAGCAGTCTGTCTGACCTGATGGTCTCGTGAGATCTTGTCGACAAATTTCGTCTCGATCATCCGGGGCGGGAGACTTGGACGTGGAACTCTAGTGGCACATCCTTTGCAAGTACCTACTTGAGCACGATGCTAGTTAGAAGAGGCGACGTAGATTTTTTATCTTGTCCCACGTTCAAATGGTTAGGTCATTCGGACTACAAATTAGTCATGGCGCGTCTGAAGTTAGCTAATAGATATCTGGGGTGGATTCCGTAACCGTAGAACTAGTTAAGGGGGACCTGAAACGCTCGGCTAACGAGCGGTATGAGGGTCAAATAATTAGGGCTAGATTAAACAGAGTGTCCAACGAAGCCGTGAACGTAGCTCTGTAGTCTCTCGTAGGTCAGAGAACTGCATTCGGGAAGTCAAGAACCTGGAAGGTCGATCTCTGGTATCGACGCGTGAAATTTGTGAGGGGTTATGGTTCTATTTTTCCGATCGTTTTACACAACTACCCAGAATCCGGGTCGAGGAGTTTAACAGCTATTTGGCTGATTCGCCCCGCCTGGAGGCGGCTCGAGCGGCTAGCTGTGATGGTCTGGTTACGAAGTGTAAGGTCCTTGCAGTTCTGAAGCAGGTGGGTTACAACAAATCACCGTAGCGCGATGGTCTTCCTTATGGATTCTATTTGAAGATGTCGCACATGTTTGTCTCTCTTCTGACGGATGTATTCAACCACTGGTTTGAACAGGGTTCCATCCCCGGTCAATACACCAGGGGCCTGATTACGTTACTGAAGAAGGATGGGCATAATGGAGGGGCTAGATTATTATAGGCCCATGAGTATGCTTAACACAGACTTAAAAATTTTTGCCAAAGTTTTTGCGTATCGTTTGCAGGTTGTTATCGCTAATTTGATCAAGCCTGAGCAAGATTTAGCTGCGAAGGAAAGATCGATTCAAAACCATTTGCACTTGATGCGCACGATCATAGAGGGGTTCGAAGACGAAACTGAAGCCGCGCTGATCAATTTAGATCAGTCTAAAGCGTTTGATAGTGTGATGAAAAGAGAACTCTTCTATCCCCTTCTATGCTTCAGAAGTGAATTACTTCCCTTGAACACTCTTATTTTAGTCAGCCATTGTTTCACGTAGAGGCTAGATCCCTGCGTAGATCTTTGTCGAATAAAGCTTCTTCGAGCAAACTCAGTGGTCTTAAACCCATTCTATTCTATCCTTTTGACTAACTCATTACAATTTATTCGACAAAGATATAAGATGGAAAAATACCTCAAGCCTGAACGATTGGACAAAACTAGACGCGGCTGACACGTGTCGACACTGGAAGAGGTTTTTCAACATTTTGGGGGGCGCTGTCAACGGCTCTCAACTAACGGACGAGTTAAAAGTGAATTTCTTAATCAACCTCGTGTCTCCGTCAATATTTAAACACATATCGGACATCGGTGATTATCATTCGGCTATGAACGTCCTGGAAGAAGTTTTCGAACGACCTCCTCCCGAAAACAGCATTTTCTGCCTGCATTTATTGGCAACTCGTCGGCAACAGGCCAACGAAAGCGTGGACCAATATTTACAGTCTCTAAAAACACTCTCTAAGGACTGTGATTTCCAGACAGTGACAGCTATAATTACGAGGGATGTGTACATCAGGGATGCATTCATAAATGGGATTTTGTCATCTCACAACAGACAAAGACTCTTAGAAAACAAACGTCTCGACTTACACACGGCGTACAACCAGGCATTAACACTCGAGACAGCCCAACAACAATTAACTTCCTACGCTCAGTCGGACTCCTTGGCTGCCTCGGCTGAAAAAGAAGAATTGAAGGACGACAGTCTACATATGAGGAGCAACACATGATAGCGGCACTCTCTGGACAGAAATTTTTTTTTTGTTGAAACCCGAGACATGGCAGAGCGAGGTACTCTGCTAAAAACTATTTGTGAAAATTGCAAAAAAGGACATTTGCGCGTGTCTGCAGGTCACCTACAGCGGCTTCTATAAATTACGGTGAGTCCATTCTTGCTTCATCGGTTCCTTTTAACTCCTCAAAGAGTCTATCTCGTTCGTCCTTATGGAGGAAAATCAAACGTGAGTCTATACGGATACTCGTGATACAGGGAGCTCCGAAAATTTTATTCATCCGGATAAGGTTAGAGGGCTCGGTTTGGCAGTCACGCCAAGCTCTGAGAGGATTTTGATGGCTAGCCGTTCTCATTCGTCCTCTACTCTCGGGCACTGTGTCGTGTCTCTCACTCTTAGAGATAGGGAATACAGGAATGTTAAACTATCAATTATGGGCAACCTATGCTGTGACATCATTCTCAAGCATACATTTCTATGCCAACACTCCTCAGTGGAAATACCTTTTGGAGGACCTCTCCCCCTTTCACTGTTTGTAGACTGAACGCCATTAAAATATCCCTTACCCCTCCCTCTTTACGAAACTAACCTCAGACTGTCGCCCGATAGCTGTTAAATCCAGGAAACATACCCTACCTGATCCTAAATTTATCCAATCGAAAATCTCCCGTATGCTAAAGGAAGGTATGATCGAGCCCTCTAACTTACCATGGCGAGCCCACACGCTTGTGGTATGTCCTGAAAATCACTAAAAGAGACTTGTTGTGGATTACTCTCAAACAATAAATCGGTTTACTCTCCTTGACACTAATCCTCTTCCTCGAATGGAGGACATGGTAAATGTGATTGCCACTTACAAAATATTCAGCACTCTTGATGTAACCAGTGCTTACCATCAGGTTGCTATCAAACCGGAAGGACGAAAATAGACAGCCTTCGAACCTTCTGGATCTCTGTATCAGTTTCGTCGAATCACGTTTGGAGTAGCGAGTTTTCAACGAGTCATTGATGACATCATCAAGCGAGAAGACTTCGAGGAACCTATGCTTACATCGACAACGTTACCATTTGTGGAGAAGATCAGGCTATGCATGATACTAATTTGAAAGAGTTCATGAATGCAGTAGTGAAGTACGGACTGACGCTGAACAAAGACAAGTGTCACTACTCACTTACTTCTGTAGACTTGCTTGGGTATACAATAAGCAAGGCTCGGTAAAACCAGACTGATAGGCTCAAGGGATTGATGAACTTGCCAGTACCTCAAGATCTTCCTTCTCTTCGCCGAGCAATGGGGATGTTCTCTCACTATTCTAGGTGGGTCTCGAACTTCTCTGAAAAACTACAACTCCTTACCAAAGTTAGTTTTCTCCCCTCACTAGGGAACAAGTAGACGCCTTCAGGTTCCTGAAGAAAGAAAATTGCAAAATCATCCCTGATAGTCATAGACTCTTCTCTCCCTTCCGAGGTCGAAACCGATGATTCGGAACATGCGATTTCTGCCTCTTTAACCCAAAACTCTCAGCCCGTGACTTTCTTTCAAGAATGTTAACTTCTGCCGAGCAGAAGCACTCCTCTGTTGAAAAGGAGGGCTAAGCTATTGCCGAGGAGACCCGAAAATGGCAGCACTTACTGCTCGGGAAGCATTGTAAGCTAATCACAGATCAAAAATCTGTTTCATTCATGTTCAACCTTGAAGGCAAAAGCAAAATAAAAAATGAGAAGATAACAAGATGGAAGGTGGAACTTGCCTGGTTTAGCTACGACATTGCATATCGCCCTGGGAAGGAAAACGCCGCTGCAGACGCCTTGTCTCGCATTTGTTCTACTACCACCTTTGCCGACAAGTTACACACCTTGCACTCAGACTTATGTCACCCGGGTGTCACTCGAATGCTACATTTTGTCAGGAGTAAGAATCTTCCATACTCTGTGAAAGATGTAAGAGTGGTAATAACGGTCTGTAAAGTTTGTTCGGAGATAAAACCAAGATTCCATAATGCGGCACCTCAGACTCTCATAAAAGCGAGTCAACCATTTGAAAGACTAAGCGTAGACTTCAAGGGACCATTACCTTCGAATACTCGCAACCGCTACATACTAACAACTGTTTATGAATACTCTCGCTTCCCCTTCGCTTTCCCTTGTGCCGATGTCTCAGCCGCAACTGTGCGGAAACATCCAACTAATCTATTTTCTGTTTTCGGAAATCCTTCTTTTCTACACTCTACTTTCATGTCAGACGAACTAAAGGAATTCCTGATTTCCAGAGGCATTGCTACCAGTCGAACGACCTCCTTTAATCCTCAAGGTAACGGGCATCTGGCAAACAGTAAGTCTGGTTCTCAGGTCGAGAAATCTCCCTATTATCAATTGGGAAAAAGTGCTAGATGTAGCCCTCCACAGCATCCGCTCATTGCACTCTCCATGAACGTCACTTCAACTTCCAAAGGAAATCAGCTTATGGAGATTCTATACCTACATGGTTAACGAAAGCGACATATGTCCTCTTAAAGCGGCATGTACGTGGAAGCAAATACGAACCCCTAGTAAAGCCTGTTCACGTACTTGAAGTCGATCCCAGCTATGCTCACGTACGTTTCAATAATGGACGAGAGACGACGGTGTCCCTACTCCACATATCTCCATGGGGGGGGGGAATGGAACGGGCAGTCCGGATACGGAAATTGATCCTATGCCAGAAAACCAAGAGATACAGACTGCGCCTCTCCAGTCTAATATTTCTCCAATTCATCCTTTGTCGAGAGCTCACGAAAACTCCATCGCCGAGAATTCAGTGCCTACTCCTCCTCACTCCCCACACTCTGAAGATAGGTTTCAGAAGATGCCAATGTGCTGAATCTTCGAAGCTCTACCAGAATCCGTCGAAGTCCTCAGTATTCAACTCAAAACTATCAGCCTTGAACTTTTGTTTGATTTTCTCTTTTTCAGTTTAATCAGAGATACCCACCTGAGAGTCTTTAGAACCCTACTACCCAAGACACATCCTTGATCCTTCCCTGGGTGGCGGAGAATGTGATGAAAAGAGAACTCTTCTATCCCCTTCTATGCTTCGGAAGTGAATTTCTTCCCTTGATCACTCTTTCTTTTTTAGTCAGCCATTGTTTCTCGTAGAGACAAAATCCCTGCGTAGATTTTTGTCGAATAAAGCTTTTTCAAGCAAACTCAGTCGTCTTAAACTCATTCTATTCTATCCTTTTGACTAACTCATTGATCATTGTTTTCTGGGGTCTGTTTTAGAGGCCGCCGGTTTTACACCGGACTTCTGCAAATGGATCTCGATTTTGTATCGCGGGCTGACAACAGTAGTGCAAATTAACGGGATGCGATCAGAATCGTTTGTTGCTTCGCGGTCGGTGCGTCAGGATTGTCCGCTGTCGCCTTTGCTCTACGTCCTTGCATTGGAGCCTTTTCTCCGCAAACTCCGCGACGAGACCAGCCTTTCGTGGAATTGCTCTGCCTGGTGGTGCGCGAGCCAGGTTTTCCGCGTTCGCCGATGATGTCACTGTGTGTGTGTCGACTTTACGAGACATAGGCACTGTGGTTAAGACACTCAAACAGTACGTGATAGGGGCCGTAGTCAATTTCAGCAAGCCTAATAGCCTGAAGTTGGCTGCCTAAAGCAACGCGGCAACGTTGTTGTGCTGTTTTAATTTGTTGAACAAATTGCCAGGTTCGGATCCTTGGCGTTTGGTTTGGTTCGGTCCGGGTCTCTAGCTTGATGACACTTGGTCGGAAGTACAGTCTAAGGTCGAACATTCTGTTAGGACTTGGCTTGGCGGAACTGAGGCGTGCGCTACTTACGTCTTTCCTCTTATCGTCTACCGTTTGACTGTACTACCTCTGCCTGAGGACTGCTTAGCGGTTTTACGCGTCTGCTCTTTTTACTACTGTGGCAGAACAGAAAGCCGCTTGTCCGAAGACAGGTCTGCACTCAACGTCTGTGTGAGGGGGGTCTGAGTCGTAGATGGAAGAAGTTTCGTGGGGCCATGCAGTTGAAACGGCTTTTCCCAACCTTATCTCCGACCACTTGGTCAAATGCCGACGTAGACCAAAAGGACAGACGCGTTTCTTCGCCGAATGCCGAGCTGCGCTCAGATTGCTGCCGGGATCCAGTGACCTTGCCCGTCCTAGAATGACTTGTTTTCAGTTTATACTGGAAAACAGCGAGCAGTTCACAATTAGACGGGTAAGTTGGTTCTTTTATTTTTAATTATTGTTATTTTTCTTTATTTTGGGTGTTTTTCGGTTTCTTCTCACTTTCTATCATTCATTGAATTCTGTGATAATTTTATTTTTATATAAAAAAATTGTAAAAATTACATTAAAAAAAAACTTTTGTAAATACCTTTTCTTTTTGCAAAAGACTGTAAATATCAAAAAGATTATTGCGTTTAAAACACGTTGCATATAGTTTTCGAAACATCTGAGGAATTTTAAATAGATTAAGTCCATAGAGTGAATATTGTATTGTGGTGACACCCCCGACCCCATTCCAAACCCTTTTTGGCCTCGTGCCACATTTATTTCTAAGTATAGTTTATTGTAATTTTAATAGATAAATAATTTGTGCTTTCTGGCTTTTTGGCCAGGATCAAAGTGTAGTATCTGGTTCGATTGATACTACACCCTATAGACCGGTATCGTCTTGGCCTTCGGGTCCTGATTCCGCCGGTCTGTGTATGTTGTCCTGTGCAGTTCTAGGAGGTCCACCCTCCCAGGCCTTGCCTCCCCTCTTTGGAGTGGAGTAAGTTAATCGCTTGCTGCCCGAGGCGCCCTGACCGGGGAATGCCGACGGGGCTACCCAGGCTATTTTTGCTAGGCCACAGTGCTCCTTATTTAGGGATGCTAGCTTGATCGTTTCACCACTTTCCGACCTTGTGTCACATATTCCTGCCGTGGGAAGGAATTAGATACATGCTTTCTGGCCTTTTGGCCAGGTTGGCTAAGATCAAAGTGTAGTACCTGTTCTCCGATCTTAGCACAAAGACAACTTCTCTTTCTTCATCCATCTTTAGTGATGGGCAGGGAAAGACAGTAACCTTCTCACGCCTTCTTCTTGTTGTCAGCGGTATTCTGACCGTTTGACCCATTTTGGTTATCTTCCTTCTCCCTCTCTTGGGGTTGAGAAGAAATATTGAGCTTCCCGTAAGCCTACACAGTAATGGAAGACGCCAATCCAAAGAAAAGCTGTGAATAGTCCAGCGTCTCCCTCAGCGGATCCCTTTAAGACAGTGGACCCTCTAGAGAGTGACACCTCGGAAAACAAACCGGCAACACGCATGGCATACCGCCAGGATATAAATACATCAGGGATACCCTCCCTTTACCATGGCTCCCCTGATGATAGACCAAAATGTAAAGGGTATGCTCCCAGAGAGGGATACTCCCCCAGCCAGGTAGCCATCCAAAAAGTCAGGGCTTACCGCCCCGATAAAAATACAAGTTCGCAACCCTCAAACAACAACGGGGGCCGAACACCAATGAGAGGCAGGGCTGCTTTCCGAGAAAACAGTTCTCCCACAAGGTAAAAAGCAACAGGGCATACCGCCCGGATTAATCAGAGGACATCAACTCTCCTAAAAGACAACACCCCCAGCGATGAAGCCGAAAAACGTGCGGTATCACCCAATGTGGTTGTTCCCTCTATAGTAGAGGCAATCAGAGAGAAGCTCCAGTACAAAGAGTCTGAGTTCCCCCAGTCAGGGAGCAGAAAAGGGAAAAGTGCCGGTTTCACCCAATGTGGTGATTCCCTCCACTTCCAATACTCTCCGGACTCCTCAGCGAGGGCGTCTCTGGTTTCACCTTCAGGGACAAGGGGGAGGCCAAAACAGCATAACCGAGGAAGTCCGCTTGGGGAAAGAAGAACCCAGAGAAGAGGTTGTCCAAGGATTTGTACTTAAAAAATATAAGCAGTACATCGAAGGGAGTGTACTGCAGCATTTCTCCTAGTTCCCGGGAGGCGATTGAGGACAGGGTTTTGTCCCTCGTACCCTCGGACTGGAAGGAAAAACGCTTCCTGGGACTAAAAAGGAGGATATGGCGGAGCCTTTAAAGAAGCTGAACATTCCGGCAATTTACATCTGCCAGAAGAGACATGACATGTGGGATATTCTGCTACCTTCTCGAGATGCGGAACGAGGGTATGAAATTACAGCCCGAATACAAGGGCAGGAGGAGAACCCGGGTCTGCATTTATAATGCCCCACCTGAGCTGTGCGCGGATTACCTGGGAGCGTACTTCACCCAGTTTCGGGATGTGAAGCAAGTGGGCCTGGTAAGGTCCAGGAGTGGAGTCCACATTGCCGACTACACGATCGCCATGAAGCTGATACGGGCAGACTTCTTCGCAATTTCACCGGTGCTGATGCATAGAGTCTGAAACATGCCGACCGTTGTAGAAGGCCGTCGCCCGCACTGCTGGTTTTGCCAGAAAATAAGGCACATGGCAAAGAACTGCCTCCAAAAAGCAGTTCGCAGCAAAACGACGCCACCGACTGCTTCTGTATCGGTATTGAAGACAGGGCAACCACTCTTCCAACTTCTGCTTCAGTACCAGCCCCAAGATCAGAAAAGCCATCGGAAAGAGCGGAAGAGAAATGGAGGACAGTGGTGAGGAAAGGGAGGAAGAATGTAACCGCTTCCGCCACAATTTGACCACTCGCCCAACCACAGGAACAGCAGCAACAGGAACAGCAGCATTAGAATAAATAGATTGTCTCAAGGCCGAAAAACCGGCAGAGGGTAAAGAGGAAATAAAACACTTCTCCGACGAAGAAGAAGAAGGAGTCTGCGAGGAGGAGATGCACACAAATAATCTCCGCCCCCCCCCCCGGTTCAGAAAAAGAACAAAAACGAGGATAAGGACCATAAGGGAAGAAAAGATTGCCCAATCCCCCATTGAGTAGACACCATCCCCGACACATCCAAAACCTACACCCACACAGCCAACGCCCATCCCCAAAACAACAATTTTGAAAACAGCACCTACCCAAACTCTGCAAGCACCGGCCCCCACGCCAACACTTTCAACAACCCCCACACCATCACTAGCAATAGCACCTGTCCCCACACTGCATTTATCAAAACAGACATTAGCATACACACCACCCATCTCCGAATCTTCTCAGCGAAAACTAGTCGAACTGGGGAGGAAAAAGAGCCAATCTTCCTCTCGGACTCGAAAGAAAATGAAGGAAAAACCCTTCCCTTAGAATTGGAGAAGGAGGTGTGTAAACTTGATATCCTATCTTCGGCACGGAAGTATCCGTCAGACAGAAAAGGAATTTAAAACCTCTGTTGGACTTCAGCCATATGGGGGGTAAAGCATAGAAGATCCCACCAGTTACTTTTTGTAAGGCTTCCAACCGGTTGCAAGAACTCTGTCTGGCAAAAGCTGGAGGCCACGGAGAGAGCCCTACCGGGAATAAAACTCACTAAGGACAAATACCCTTCCCATGACGAACTTTTACAAGAATGCAAGGGAAGGGTCCCGATGTTGGTTCATCCTTATCTCTATAGGGCCTTACAACTAAACTTTCCCCTGGACGTCGATGGCATTGCGCGCCGCGGCCAGGATACCAAAGAATTGGCCACATTGAGCATGGCGCATAGCGTCGGCGTATTTTTGCCGGCAGAGTTCGGAACTGGGTGCGACACTGCTTAAGGTAAGTACATGACTCTGCGCTTGGCTAGTTTGAATACAAGGGGCTTGACGTCTTCAAAACGGGCGGTTTGCGTCCAGAGGGATCTTTTAGCCCTGGAAGTGGATGTAGCTGCGATCCAGGAGACGCACTTTGTTTCATCCGAGGATTGTCAGGTGCTGACAAGAAACTACGACGTCCTTTCAGCATATATGAATCACCGGGGGAATGGTGTCTCTTGGCTTGTGAACCCCACCCTGTCCGCGACAGTAGACGTTGTTCATAGGGATTCGGGGAGGGGCAGGTTTGGTCGTGGCCGATATTGCCCTGACGGATTTGGTGTTCCAGGTTGTTGCGGTTCATGCACACAGCACCGCTCGAGAGAGGGTCTTCTTTTTTCGGGATGTGGACGTGTTCGTCGCATGTCTGAAGCGCGTAGTTCTAATCGGAGATTGGAATGCCATCCTTCATCCCAATATAGGCATGGTCGGGAGGGGAGCTAGATGGACGGAGAGATGTGAGACCAGCCTGGTTGACCCGATGTGCCTTCCTACCCGAATACTTATTTGGATAGGATGTTAGTTAGAAGAGGCGATATAGACTTTATATCGTCCTACGTTCAAATGGTTAGGTTAATCGGACCATAAACTAGTTATGTTCCAGTTGAAGTTAGGAAACAGGCCTAAACTAGCCGGATACTGGAAGTTGACCTTAGATTTACGCACCCTCATCTCAATATTGTTACATTGATGGTATTACCTTACTCACTAGTCCTCTTTACTTGCACCCCACCCCCACAAATGCAGAGTTAGACGCAACATCGGTTTTTAATGTGAGCAAAAATCATGCTTTTCCCAAAAGGGCACTCTGGATTTAAACACAAATAGAAAATTACTGAGTCTAGAAGAGTGTTTCATTTACTGAACGAGGACCGAAAAGAGTAAGTTTATCATCAGAATCGAAACTATAGTTTGCTCCTAGCCAAAAAGCCAAGACACAGATGCATAAATAAAGAGTCATTATTGCTTAACTTATATATTAGTGAATTTAAAAAGTTGCATCCTTTATTTCCCAATACAATAAAATGCGTGAAAATACTGAATGAAATAATTTCTATACGAAAATGTTTTTAAAACTATTTTCTATGGAAAGTTTTCTTATATGTAAATCTAAATGAATAAATACGAATGTTTGACGTATTTCTCGCAATAACAGTAACTTCAAAAAGGTGTATTTATGTTATTTAAACTTTACACAATAGTCCCTCTAATTTTTATATGCTACTTATGTATATGCAATATTGATCGTAAAGTTAACTAAGTTGGATATTGGTTTTGAAAATTGACATTTATTAATTGGCTATTATTTGTTATTGTTTGTATTTATTCAACTATTGTTTTGATGTTAATATGACAAATAGTTCTGATTTACTTGCCTGTCTACGAGTGAAGAGTTAGACACAATGTTAGTTTTAAATGTATGAAAAACCCAGCTCTCCAAAAAGTTGCACTCTGGATTTGGATAATATGTTGCCTTAGTCTAAAATAAGTTTTCCTTCACTGACTGACGACAGAAAAGATGTGGTGTAGTATCAGAATAGGATAGTTGTTTCGCAATATTGTTTTATTTGCGACACAAATATTTACCATTGTGTTACAAAAGTTTCTTTCTTGATATGGCCAGACTTAGTTTTAAACAAGTCTGGTAATTCTGTACATACAAATATATAAACATAATTAAGCTCATAAATATATACAGAAATATAGATAGAGGGAGAGGGAGATTGACAAAAGGGTAACCAATTCTTTAAATAAATATAATATAATAACACATTAGATACATCTGTTTATTCAAAATAAGTCATTTAATGTATGGTAATATATTAGAATGCTTTTTCATTAGTTAGTCATTTATATTTAGTAAAACGAGCTATATCAGTTGATATGGCTTTAATGTATAGATGGGTTTAGGGTCGAGCATCATCTGGAATATTCGTCTTTGTTGTATTGCAAAGTGTAAATGATCCGTAGTGAACGCTTATAAATGAATCGTAACGAAAGACTTGCCGCCAACAACAAAGAAATCGCACGAACAAGAACCCAACAAAGGGCGAACTCATTCGGGAGAAGAAAGTGATGACTGCCATATGATAGTGCATAACTTAGACGAGGGACACATAACATAACTGCGCATAAGGATTAATCAAAGTAGAAGTACATATACCTATATATGTGCGTGTAGGTATATATATATATATATATATATATATATATATATATATATATATATATATATATATATACTAATGAGTGTATATATATTTATAAAACGTTATTAACATATGTACTAGGAAGAGGTGACCCGCTGGGTCACTAAATGTGCTCGAATGAGATTGTATAATACGGAAAAGTGTGTTTTCAAAGACAGATAAATTTAACAAATAAAAAAAACTCTAAAATCAATATCTTTTTTACTCGGTATATTTTACTTCTTTCTATCTCTTTACAACTATTTTTCAATGCGTCGAGTTTATTCCTAAAATGAAGCATAGTACAAGCACGACGAAACCTGCTTGCAAAAACAAATACAGCTCTGAAGATGTCTTTATCAATTTCTTCAGTATGACCTGCTTATCCACACATGAAACGACATCACTAGGACGGAATTTCAATCCTCAACTATGTGTCGTAGCTCCCCGGGGGGAGTATACTGTCATTGTTTTTCTATTCTATTTTAATCTGATTAGGCATTTTGTTTATAAAGTACATTACTCTTTTATTAGGAAATACCTCATATTGTTGCATTTTTCATAAATTGCATTAATGGTTTTAGAAGATTTCAACGCACGCAATCTTTCCTCTAGTAAAGTATTAAAACCTAAGGATTCAGACTTATTCTTATGGTTGAGATCTTGTAGAACTTTTATAAGTTCAGTATGAAGGAGTGAGTATAATCTATACAAAATATAGTCGGCTCTTCTTCTGTGAGTCTGTGGATGTGCGTGTCAAGCTAAAAGTAATAAACTACACAAGATACACCCAAACAGCTAATATATTATTTATCAGTGTATTATTTGTATTATTCGAACGACCTTTCCCTTCTTGAATATTATTCTCACAAAGTTTTGGTCGATGTTACTTCCTGCTTTATCAAGTAGAATCTTGTTGAACTCGGGTATATGAACAGAATTTCGAATGGAACCCTTCGGGGTAGCTTGACCGGGTATAAGTCTTTAGTAATTCGTATTTGTATTCTTAGTATCGCCCGCATTCACGGTAAATTGTCACTTAAAACTGATTATAAGTTAGCATTTATATCTGTTACGCCACAGGTCCTTGTACGTTAAGGAGGTTGGAGGTTACATACAGGTAAGAAACTTGGCGTTGTTCGGGAATACATTAAAACAAAATGTTTCATTATATTGTCGAGAGGGAGAAGACAAGAAAGGCTGCGTTGCCGCAAATAAATATAAACAAGGGTGTGTTTTATTTTTGTGTTCAGGGACAATGGTATAACAAGAACCTCGGCATTGTCTTCGAACAATAACTTAAAAACTGAAAGCGCTGGGTAATTTCTTACATTTGTATCAGTTTTAATACAATATAGAGATATTTAAAGAAAGATGTTGCATAAACTTTTTAACCTCTTCTAGTTTATTGTTTATAGCCAGGCCAGTACGGGTATCCCTGCTAGTATTTTATATAAGATTGTTGCAAAGAAAATGAAAAATTGAATAGATTGATATTCAAAATAGAGTCTTTTAACAACATTGACTTTTCCAGTTAAACTATTGTCTAAATGCACTAGTTGTGTAAATAAAGTAAATGGGCGAAACTAAAAAATAGCAGTCAATCTTGAGACACTTTCAAGCTCTGGTGAAATCACTTTTTGTCTTTGGCGCCATTTTGACTAGTGTTAAAAAAAAACAATATTTGAATGTTTTCTTGAAACTTCAGATATTTAGAAAAATTATTCACACTTCTTGGATCAAAACCTCCTTTAAGCCAATCTTCTATCTACACCCAATCATAACACCTTCTTATTACTGACAGTTGAAAATCCTTTATACAGTTGAGTAGCGGCGCCATTTATTGGTGAAGAAATTCAATCGACCACGAACATAACATGTTGGCACAAGTGTTAATATGTATCTGCATAAGCCGATATATATAAGTAAAGGGACGTGTGCCACAACTAATGTATTTATATTCATAAAAGAAAAAAAGACGGTGTTTCCCTTGCAAAAAAGTCCACCGTCAGTGGCACTCACTTGTCTGTCTTTCTCTTGCCGGCTTCTTAAAGATATTTGTAAAATACGCCTCAGCGTTGTCGTTACTACGCTCCGGAAATCCTCCGAGCCTTCAAAACTGACCTCTTTGTGTTAGTTAGGATTATCTTAATTCAATTGTTGGTATTCACCGCTCGTTTCGCAGTCCACCCTACTGAATGACGCGACAAGCAAGGCACGTGAAAGAGAACGCGATTGTTGTAAAAAGCTTAAGATTCGTTATATAATTTCAATATATGATGTAAGATAAAACAATCTAAGCCTCTCCCTTTCAACAATATCTCTCACGGCACACCTAGTTCTGTTACTTCGACACAACCATGTATAGAACACATTATTTCATACGTCCCGGATCTTACTAATCAAAGAACTGTCACGCAAATTCGACTCCATTCACAATATCATCATATCAAAACTGATTACAACGCTTCTCTAACAATTTCATACCTGTTTTGTAAAATAGTTTGTCTTTGGACTAACCATACATCTCAGTTTCCAATATTTCTTCTTAATTAGAGACAATCTTTTGAACCATTTTTTGAGGTGTGAAAACAGCCAGTACTCGGCGAGTGCCAAATCTGGTGAATATGCTCGGTGCGGAAGTAATTCGAAGTACAATTCATGCAGGTGCCATCGACTTTTGACAGAGTGACTTATCTTGTCGAAATAGTACTTTTTTCTTCAACATTTGTTATCTTTCACTTGCTACTAGCGAACTTTTGTGGCACATTGACAAGGGCACCAAACTTACGTCACTAGTGTTTCGGTTTAGAATTTCGCCGGATTCATCAACCCTGGTTGAACGAAAAGCGGCGAAACACGTGTCCGTGGATAATTATATTTTACAAATATAGACAGTTCCGATATGAGTGCATCACACAAGGAAGGGAATAATGTTTCCCTCGTAAGCATCTCGGAAATGATTTCCCGTAAACGGGTACTTTAATACGTTTAATTGTCAGTATCGCAAAAAACAGTAACCATTGAAATATATATATATATATATATATATATATATATATATATATATATATATATATATATATATATATATATAAATATATATATATATATAGGTTTTATTTACTAGAAATTAATCCAACAGACTGCTCGATTATTCATATATATCTTTCATTAGTATATGGGTGTATAAAAGATCGCTCACTAAGTCCAGGGGTCGGCATATACAATACAAAAATAAATACAATTTTTATAAGTTACTAACTTTTAAATAGGGCGGGTCAAGATTTTAACCCAATAGAATTATTAGTTTGAAAGTTACAGATCGATTCATAACAAGTTGCACCTTATTTGTACGATCATAGAGGGGATAGAAGACGACACGGAAGCCGCGCAGATCAACTTGGATCAGTCCAAAGCTTCTTGACATCTGTTTTAAAGACCGCCGGTTTTAAACCGGACTACCGCAAATGGATCTCCGTTCTGTATCGCTCGCAGTAGTACAGGTACACGGAAGGCGTTCGAAGTCTTTCGATATCTCCCGGTTAGTATGCCAGAGTTGTCCGCTGTCGCCCCTGCTCTACATCCTTGCACTGGAGCCGCTACTTCGCAAGCTAAGGAGTGAGGAAGCAAGTTCGATCCTACGCGGAATCGCTTTGCCTGACAGTACTGCCAGAGTTAACTGAGGCGCCGATGCAGCTGCCTTCCGCACCAAGTGACATATCAAATGATGTAATGTGCATCATCGGGAGGTTCGTAATCCTGTTGTATGATCGAACCAGAAAATGCACGGATATTGACAAGGCCAGGAGGAAATTCTTCCTAAGGAAGAACAATGTGCAGCTGATCCAACGAAGGTAGCTTTAAAGGAACATGGCAAGAGGTCAGTATATCAAGGTGGGCATGTGATGGGGTCAGATACTGCTTCAGCACCAGAACTCCCACCATCAACCAAGTGGGGTTGGTCAATGACTGGAGGACAATGCATACCATACTGGACCATTCTACCTGAGGCAGCTCACACCTGCATTGAGCTGGTTTCTTGCATGTGCCAGAAAGGGTGTGTGAGACGCTGCAAGTGCAAGAAGGCTGTCCTTAAGTACACAGCCTACTGTGTGTGCCAAGGGACTTCGCATGAAGATGAGTCAACAACGTTCATTTACTTGTGGCAGTGCTAAACTCGTAAACATGACACTGTTTATGTACACATATCTTCAGTACCGATGTATACCTACCAGACCATTGTAGAATGTCAGTACACACCCAACCGTATATATTACACCATAACATGTCAGAATTTTAACTTGGATATTGTATCAAAGTATTAAACTCAAAATTAGTAGTTGGAGTAAAGTGGTATTTTTATTTAGGGTTATACAGAGTAAGCTAGTTTTGAGAAGTTTACGTTGTTTTGTGTTAATGTTCACACTATTTTTGTGAATATTCAGACGTAACCCCGAATTGATCATTTTGCGATATTGATTGAAGGAATGAAGAAGACTACTCAAGCAAATGTCTCATGAAAATTGTCATATAAACCCTAGAACAACACAGAATCTAATCAATAACTAAAACTTGTCAAAACAATTTTTATTTCACAGACTTTGAGTAAAATGTTGTCTTGTAAAAAATACATCATTATGAATATTCATCTCTCATGAATTAAGCGGAGTACTGTATAAAGTATGTAATTTTGAAAATGTGATTTTTATTGGTCATGTACTAAATGTAAAAATATCTGACCCAGATGGAATCGCACATGTAGAAGTTAAGTGACGGTCATTTTCAAATCTAACATGTTGACTAATCTATAAAGATACACAATGCAGATTGTAACCATCGAATTCCTTTCATCCTAAAACATACAATTAGACACTAGAATCGAGTCAATAGCAGCATTAAATAATCGAAAATGTAGGTTTCAGACAACGGCCATTTTGAAATCCAATATGGTGACTCATTGGTACAAAACATGCGATGCAGATTGTTACCATTATATCTCATGACCCCTAAAGCATACATTTAGACACCAAGATGGAGTCAATAGCAACATTAGACCCAAAGATAATCGAAAATGTAGATTTCAAATGGCGGCAGTTTTCAATTCAAATATGGCGGACATAAAGGGAGAATTCCGAGTGGCTCAATATCGGAAAATGTTCGTCATATATCAATGTACATTTGTACCGAATTTGAATCTTGTATCACATGCGCAATCCTTTTGAAATTTCCAGCTAAACCGCTTCACTATAGATGAGGATTGATAATTTGGATTATTTGGATTATTCGGAATACTGTTCTTTTCATGAGTCTTCTTCTCACAACGTTGTTGCCGAAGTTATCTCTGCCCTTCTTCAGATAAATCTTGTCAACTTGGGAATCAATTTAAATACAATTACGAGTATGGTTACTAAAAACGGCTGACGCGACGAGAGCAAGCTACCCCAATGAATTAAATACAGGGTTCCGTCTAAAATTACGTACAGATTCCAGACTTGGATATAAAGATTTCCGAGTTGTAAAAGAGGCACCTGCAAAAGATCGAAGGATACATCGGTCAAAACATTGTGAGAATAACATCCAAGACAACAGTATTCCGAATAATCCGTTTAATACATATAACCATTTACTGTTTGTGTGTATTTTGCTGGAAAACTAGCAGATAATGCTGCACTAAAGATATAATCAAAATGATATTGTTACTGCTACTATTACTATACATAACATCTAATATGATTTTTTTTTAATAGAAATCATTTAATACAAGGTATAAAGCCACTTGATGTAAGTATATAAATATATATATATATATAAATAGCCAAAATAGCCAACGATAAGTGTTAGATGGGGAGATTCTAACCCAGAAAACAGCAATTCTTCCCCCTGTGTCAGAAACATCGCCCATGGAATGTTAGGACTAAATGATAAATTTAGGGACGCGAGAATTACGAGGCTGCTGAAAGTAAATCCAAGGTACATTATTAACTCGTCTCATGTGTTAGAAAAAATGATAATGGAATTCATTTGTTGTATCTATCCGTATAAAATACATACTGCAATATTTCATGTATCCCTCTTTGACAACGCTGAGTAGAACAATGGCATTCTTTGTGCTGCGTAATCTCGTCCCCCCCTACCGCTTACACAATAATATAAAGAGAAATAATGTTGATAATAAAAATACTCCAAAGAAGATTAAATGTGTTATCGTACTTAACATTGATTGCTCTCGGACAACTCCAAGTGGAATAAAAGATGTTACCCCATCACTTTCCAAATATAATACAGTAATGTAAATAATTACAATTTTATTGCACCACGAAAACGCTGAGTAGAACAATTTTTCTGTTACAGCCCAACACCTCATATACAAATTATACTACTGTATTTTTATTAAGGATGACTTCACAGCACTGCCAAACGTACGGTGAATATCAAAGTATCAAGAGAAATAATGCTGATAATGAGTATTGATTCCGGACAACGCCGAGTAGATCAAATGATCCCAATGAATTCATAGTTTCTTCTGCTAACCACTTTATTTAACGATATTCAGAAGATACGTAATGTTGAAAGTTCAAAGAGATTTATTATATATCCCTTACCAAAAGTAATACAGAAATCTTAGAATTATTAATGCCGGACAATCAAAATTATATTATACTGATTATATTACTATACATGGCATCTAATATTAATTGCTATTGCTTTTCTGGTTCAAGATATCTCCATATAAACAGCCATTTCGCTGCCTGTAAAACTATAGGAGGTAATGTATTATTATATATTTAAGTCTCCTTGATATTCTCAGAGGATGAAATGTTTATACTTATATGTGACGCGTTTGCTCAACGTTGGTACATTGCACATTAGTGTGTACATATAGTGTCCTCAATCCATAGTGAATCTAAATAGATAGATATGTTAAGGCACATTTATTTATTAGCAGTTTATAGAACATGCATTAGATTTGAAGTAATTGTATAAGTATTTAACAAACATTCTTATTTACAATTTTCTTAAAATAATTCAAGTATTAATTTTAGAAATAGTAAAATCAAATACTTATAATTTCCAAATGTATTCGACATAATTCTATCACATTCGATATAAATAACGCATTGAATGCCAAATTCGCCCTAGGAGATCCAAATTATATTAACTAGCAAATATATGCTCCTTCCGGTCGCATATTTTTGCTAGACTGCGCGTCAGAAATGAACGCTCACCTGTAAACCGATGGAGCCACAGTCATATTTCTTGGGGGGTTAGACATTGATGTTCTTTGTTTCCGACCAAGAATATTTGTAGTTAAAAAATTTCGACCCCACCCAAATTTGTTTACCCTCCCCCATAAATAGAAATATTTTTAGTTAAAAAAAATGTTGTACCCACCCATTTTTTTACCCTCCCCCATACATAGAAATATCTTTAGTTGAGAGAAAAAAAATTTTTTTTAGCCCCCCCCCCCAATTTTTTTATCCTCCCCCATACATATAAATATTTTTAATTATGAAGCAAAATGAAAGAATTTGTTTTACCCTCCCCCATACGTAGTAATATTTTCAGTTGAAAAAAGAAAAAAAAAATTACCCCCTAATTTTTTTCACCTCCCCCATACATAAGAATATTTTTAGTTAAAAATAAAATGTACCCCCCCCCTAAAAAATTGTTTACCCCCCCCCCCACACACACATAGTTACAAAAATGAAAAAAATTAGGAAGCGCCTGTCATATCAAAGAACTCATGTTTTAATATGCTATTCAAGGCGCCTACGTTATAGCACAGAACCAGTTTTGTTATTCTTCCAAAATGGTTTCCCATTTAGTAATGACCTACATATGTGTTGCTTAACTTCAATTTACAACAAAACACCTTGTCTTAACAAAGTAATGAAAATAAAGTATGATAATGTGAAAAAATCCTCTCACAATGACGTCACTTCTGGAAGGATTAGTCAGCAATTAATTTTTCCAAAATGGTCACCCATTCAGTAATAACCGGGATATGTATTGTTTAACTTAAATGTACAACAAAACACCTTGTTCTAACAACATAATGAAAATAAAGAATGGCAATGAGAAAAAAATTCTCTCACAATGACGTCACTTCCGGAAGGAACGGAAGGATGAGTCAGCAATTTATTTTTCTAAAATGGTCACCCATTTACAAATGGCTGGGATATGCTTTGCTTAACTTTAATTTACAACAAAACACCTTGTCTTAACAACGTAATGAAAATAAAGAATTATAATGGGAAAAAATCCTTACAAAATGACGTCACTTCCGAAAGGATGACTTTGCAATTTTAACAGTACTTGGCATTCAAATTATGGTTTTAAAATAACACGCTGGTTTCTTAATAAAATGTGTTTAATTAATGGTATGAATAATTTTTATTAACATCACCTTATCAGAAAATATTGTAAATACATATGTAAATTTGATAATAGCAGTGTATATTTATAAATATGAATTTAATTAAAGTTTAGAAGGAATGAATTATGTAAATGCCAAAACCCGTCTGGTATGTGAGCGATTTGTTGTAACAGTATATAAGGAAGTTGTATAAATATTAGTTTAAGTAAGTATCTTGACACGTTTTCTGTTCTAATCGTAGTCTCGTCTTGAAATTTATTTCTACTTTATTTCTATGTCTACGGCGGTTTTTGTAGTACTATATATAGAAGCTGGCAGACTAAGTAAATAGTAATATTACTCTGATGGAGTTTCGGCTTCAGACAGACAGACGGACAGACAGATAGATACATAATCTCCATTATTAATAGATATAGCTACTATTACAATTACTATATATATATAATCTCTAATATAAAATTATTGTTGTGCCTCTGGTTCAATATATCTTTATATAAAAAGTGGTTTCTTTGCCCGTAACACTCATGGAGGGAATTCAGTAACTATTTTAGTAAACGCTAGCACCAATCAGCAGTATCTGCCTGAAGCATTCGTATTATTTGTTAACAATACATCGGATTTTGCTAGTAAATTTTATTAGAAAAATTATCAGTAATTTAAGAAGTGCCGACAAGCGTACACCGTCATTTTATACAACACGGCAGTCATTCGCCTTTAGTATCGGATCTGATACTACTCTTCATCTTGAAGAGAGAATTCTTCTAGACTAAGGCAATTTTTATTTTTATCCTAATCCAGAATGCTATTTTGAGTGTGCTGAATTCCCCACATTAAAAACCGACTTTATGACTAACTCTTCCTCGTGTGAGTGAAATAAATGAGGTACGGGTACACTAAACGTATTGGGAAATATTTGAATGAATTTAGCATTACTAAATGTTGCCGAATTATTTTTCCCCGCAATACTTAAAAGTGTAGGGAGGCAATTATAATACTACTAATAATGATAATTTAGTAACTAATTAAAACGAAGCCTTCGTGTTGGCCTCGACTATGATCGATCACTTTATTTACATAGGTTCTAAAATAATTAGTTGTAATTACACCAAAGTTAGCATAAAGAACCCTTGGAATGACACATGAAATGAAATCAATAATACAAATTATGATAATGTAATAAAGCTTTCACATCATATATCACATATCTCAACAAAAATACAATTATTTATATAAATATAATTGCATTATGTGAGTACCTGCTAGTTAACATTGATTGTTTAATCATAGAGTATATACTGTATGTTCATAAATGTGCGATTTGATTTTTTTTTAAAGTCTATGTACTAAGCGAAATCATGTATTCAAACTAGTTTTTGTACACATTCAAAGACAGGTTCATTATACTCAGATGACCTTGGACTTTTAAACAAAAAAAAGATAACGCAATACTTAAACACAATACTAAAAATACTGCTTTGGTCAAAATGAGCTTTAAATGTAGCTTACATAACTGAAGTTATGAATTTAGAACCGTTTACATTTCGCGTAGTTAAGTCCCTTATGTTGCCATGCATGACATTTTTCTTCAAACCATAATACTGAGTAAGTCTTAAAATAAAAATGAAACGTTGATAAATAAATAACAACTATCTTTTGGTTTTTATTTTTTCATCTTCCATACATATATATATATATATATGTGTGTGTGTGTGTGTGTGTGTGGGTGGGTGTGTGGGTGGGTGTGTGGGTGTGTGTGTGTGTGTGCATTATGAGAGAGAGAGGACTTCCTGAAGTTTTGCAATAGTTCACAAAATATTATAAATTTCCCTTAATAAAACGGTTTAATGAGATTGAAATTCTCGTTAAAACAGAAAAGGTGAGTGTTAAGGTCTGCGTAAATGTCGATCATTTCTAGACCCCTACTATACCTCAAAACGGGTGTATGAAGCAATTAATTCTTAATCATCCCATTATCGTCATTGCTTCGAAGTCATTTGGCGTATGACTTCTTCTTGTCATTAATGAGTGGCTAAATATTATACATCAGTCTTGTAACGGACATTTCACTTCATTCTGAGCCCGTTTTATCGTAAATCAATTCTATGGGTGCTTTGAAAAATAAATTATTGGGCCATGATCGTCTTGTTAGAATGAAAGGCACCACGGGGGAGTAGAGAGATACATTTATTTAGAAGCTCATTGCTTAATTATTATAATAATATAATGATAGTTCCTATTCGCTCAGCGCCTTCAGTCTATCGCCTGATGTCATTTTTTATAAGTTGTCTGCAAGGATTCCCACAGCAGGCCTCCTTTTCGGACAGGTAATGTGCTAGATCTTTGCTGACTTCCTGTCTAAAGTACATCCAGTTCATAACTACGATCTGCATTTTATGTTTTAATATATTTATATATATATATAATTTTTTTATGTAATTCTGTTTATTGGTGATTGCAGCGTTCGAAATAGTAGTAAGCTAAAAACAACGAACGCTGCAATCACTAATACAAATAATTACATAAAAATACATTAAAATATTTAGGTGATAAAAATCGTACATATTTTTAGACAGAGCGTCTTGGCCCAATGGTAAGATGCTGGACTATAGACATCAATATCGAAGACTCGATCCTTGTCTAAGTTAGCAATGCTGATGACGGCTGTGAGCCAGAAACACGTGTCCATGATTACTTTTATGTACGTATAAATTCAATGAATATATATATATATATATATTAACGAACAATACTTCCTATAAAGTTACGTGCGATAAATAATGCAATAGTCTGCATCTTAATAATTTAGGAAGTGACATAATCGAAATGAAATAGTAGTAAGCATAAATATATATCAGTTCACAAATAAAAATAATTACATAAAGGTCTTTTAAATATGTATGTGATAAAAATCGTACATATTTCTAGACAGGGCGTCTTGGTCCAAGTGTAAGCCGCTGGACTATAGATATCAATATCGACGGTTTGATCCTTGTCTAAGTTAGCCATTTTGATGACAACTGTGAGCCAGAAACACGTGTTCATGGATTAATTTTATGTTCGTTTGAAATTAATAAAAATATATATATATTAATGGAAAATACGTCATATAAATTAAAATGCCACTAATAATGCTATCTGCTGCATCCTTATCACTCAGGGAGTGAAACTATCAGAATAGTAGTAGTAAACAAAAACAACGAACGTTGCAATCACTAATAAAAAAAATATGCATAAAAATACATTAAATACTTAAGGGGTAAAAATCGTACATATTTCTAGGCAGGGCGTTGTAGTGCATTAGTAAGACACTGGACTATAGACATCAATATCGAAAGTTCGATCCTTGTCTATGTTAGCAATGCTGGTGACGACTGTCAGCCAAAAACACGTGTCCATGGATTACTTTTATGTACGTGTAAAATTAATATATATATATATATATATATATATATATATATATACTAGCTGACCGACCCACTAATATTTCAAAACAATCAGTAAAAAATATCTTCATAATATTCGTAGACTTTAATTCGACTGTATTGAAAATCAGTTGTCGGATTTTAAAGTCACAACGGTATACATTTAGCTACTCGTTACAAGTATTTTAATATTATGTAACTCAAATATAGAAAAGATTTATGAAGTTAAGCAAAAATTAAACCAGGAAATGTGCAAGGAGATATAAAACCCCGTTAAAGAGACTCACATTAGGAATTTAGGGATGTTAACTCCTATTACGATGTCATAGTCAAAGCCAATTACTAGTTCGCCACATGCATAATAACATCGACCGATATCTAAATGTTTGTGTTGATAGATTGGCGCGACACAGTGGACTCGAAGAGTCAGTATTTTACATGCAATGCGATACTCTACAAGTGAGCCATGCCTAGATGCCCCTTCATACTCAGCTAAATGTATCTCAAAGAACGTATACTATTTAAATTGTCTTCTGTGTTCTCTAAAAGCACAAAGGTATGTGTCATCGATAAGTTTCTATCAAACGTTTTATTTAAAAGAAGAATGATTCCTGTTCCTCCAGGAATTTCTTTTATATTTGGCCATACAAAGTATCTCAACGCATCGCCCAGTAACCAAAATGTCATTTATTGTTTCCGTCGATAGATAGAAGGGTGTGAAAAAATGGCTGCCAGATATATTTGTTTAGACGGTATGAGAACGTACGAATCGTTCGATAAATAAACATTAGTGTATTGAGAAAGATGGGCAAAATCGCCAAGACAAATATTTCCGATGTTTGCTAATATTTACAAATGGCTGCCACCTGAGGCGAGAGGAGGTATAACTGTCTATCGGTAAAGAGCGAGAAACGTTGATTCTTTGACCGTTCCTATTTTTCTCGCTTTATGAAAGTGAGAAAAACTGTAAAAAAAGAGACAAGTTCTGTGTGAAATCGAAAAGGAGAAACATAGAAGGAAATCAAGCGGAAGATTAAGAAGACTTTAAAATTTAAAATAAAAAAAGAAGAAACAATTATAAAAAGAGAGATGAATAGAGATAAATAAACATACGAATACGAAAAACAAAAGATTTATAAATGATAACACGCTTTTGATACTTAAAAATAAATAAAGATATCTATCTCTATTTATATAAAGTTAAGTATGCGTATATGTTTATATATTTCTATGTAAAGAATAAACTCTTAAACTAAGTAACCGATCAGTATGAATTCCTTACCCTAGCCGTAAGGAATAATAAGTGATGTTGACTATATATTTTTTAAACATATTCACCTCAAACACGGCATGCCGCCACTGTAGTCGTAAAGGGTTACTGAGAATTAGTGTGTGGGTTTTGGGGGTCATCCCAAGTTAGGGGGCAGTATAGCGAGAGATGTCTGTTTACATTAGTTTTAAATATCTGCATGTCGATAATGTCGGGGAAACAAAGAGCAGGGAGGGAGTTCCATAGGCCAGCACGAAGAAAGAAGCTATTGGAGTAGAAGGCTCTCCGGCACTTTGGGACCTCCACAGTGAATGGATGGGACGTAGCTGATTGTCGAGTTAGTCTAGCGTATTTACGTCGAGGAGGCACCAGAGTAGCAAGTTTATGAAAGCACAATCCATTAAAGTATTTGTAAAATCAGCACAAGGAGGTAACATTGCGGCGATGGAACAGGGTCTGGAGCTTGGTTGACAGTGAGGAACCTATTAGGTTTGCGACTCTTTTTTTAACCTTGTCTAGAAGGGAGAGACTAGTGGATGATGCACCAGCCCAGATGTGAAACAATATTCCATGCATAGGCGGATGCTGGCTTTGTAGAGATACAACATGATGTCAGGTGTGAGGAGGTTACTAACACGGTAGAGGGAGCCCACTTTCTTTGCTGCAGCCTTGGCAATGTCTTCAATGTATTTGTTCCAATTCTATGAAGGTTAGGCCGAGAGTTTGAATGATGAACTCTGAGGTAGGGTGTTATTTTCCATAACAATCTGTGGTTGGAGAGGTTTCTTGTAATTATTGAAGGAAAGGAGCTTTCTCTTTGGGGCATTAAAAGTTACCAACCATTTATGACCCCAATCAACTACAGCCTGGAGAATATTTCCTAAGGATACACCAGTATTTATGTCATGTTGCTTAGATGAACGGCCATTGAAGGCAACCTGGATCTTTCTTTTGTTTAGGAAGGATCTAATTATATTATGTAATTGCCCAGTAATACCGTATGAGCGTATTTTCAGGAGAAGCCTTTTATGCCATACTTTGTCAAAGACCATGGAGATATCAAGCGCTACTGCTCTAGCTTAACCTGCCTTGTCGAGTGTATGATACATGCGTCCATAGATGACCGTTAGGATGTCTGCAGTATATCGTGCTTGTCTAAATCCATATTGACGGTCAGAAAGGAGTTTAGCATTAACTAAGTGCCGGACTCCCGCTAGATATATTAAGAATTCAAAGATTTTAGCAAAGATCGGGAGTAGACTGATTGGGCTGTAGTTCTTAGGATCAGTTCAAAACCCAGAATTCTTGTAGACTGGTACCACAGAGGCAATCTTCTAGCTATCAGGGAAGAAAGATTCGGTTTGGTAGACCTATGGCTTTCTGTAAGTCCTATTTAATATCTGTGGCAGTGTGTGTATAAACACTACCCTGATCCCGTTTTATTTATTACAATATACGTAACTAATATTACACAAAACTACGTTAATATATCGCCCTAGATTAAGCCAACTCATTTATCCACTAGGTTAAATGAAGCGATATTCGACAGTGATACGACCTTTTTTCTTAAAGAGATGAAGCGTGGGATTAGTTCATTCTGTATCATTGGCTTAAATAAAGAGTTCATTTCGATTCTGGGAAGATACTCGAAAACTGTAACTGAACTAAAGACGTTGAGAGGAAAAAATAAAACAGATAGAATTAAGAAAATGTATTCTTATTTCTAGAACGCATGAATTCAATCTGTGCGTTTAGTGATGAAAATGATAGTTCAAATCGAAGTCTGACAGACAAAAGTGCAGCGTAACAGACCACCACAGTGAAGCGTGAGATATCGCGTGCACGATCATGTTGGTGGAAGCCATGTGTAATATCTACACGAATTTGAAATAGTTGGCTTTGTTATTTTACCAATATTTTTCATATCTTTATCTATAGAATGATGTGTATATTCTCTCACCGTTAACATATAACATTGACCATTTCTAAAATTTGGTGTTGACCTTTTTGTACTTTGATGTTGACCTTTTAAAAATTTTATTTTGATCTTTTTAAAATTTGATGTTGAACTTTATTTACATATGATGTTGAACTTTTTGTAATTTTATGTTTATCATTTTTGAGTGGTGTAATTTGCGTTTTATTTCATTTAATTTTTTCTGATTCATTATATACTAGCGGGGCTACCCGGCGTTGCTCGGAGTCATAAAAACATATAATTGAAGAAAAATCGCGTGTGTAACATCTTTATATTAAAACTTCTATTTCTGCCCCTCTCTCTATAGCCGTCTTTTTATCTTTCTACCTTTCTCTTCCCTGGTCGCCCCATTTCACCGCTACTTTCTAATTTTGCCTTTTGCGAAAACTGTTTCTTCCCAACCATGACACATTTCTATAAAAAGTAATACCTCTATCTGCGCCTTCTATATAGGTACTTATCTCCGCCCCGGTGTTCATACTATATACGTATCTATCGCCACCCCGGTGCGCATACTATATACGTACCTATCGCCGCCCCAGTGCGCATACTATATACGTACCTATCGCCGCCCCAGTGCACATACTATATACGTATCTATCGCCGCCCCAGTGCAGATACTATATAAGTACCTATCGCCGCCCCGGTGCGAATGCTAAATAGTACCTATCGCCGCCCCGGTGCGAATGCTAAATACGTACCTATTGCCGCCCCGGTGTGCATGCTACATAAGTACCTATCGCTGCCCTAGTGCGAATAATTAATATGTACATATTGCCGCTTTTGTGCGAATGCTAACTTTCTAAATACGTACCTATCACCGCCCCAGTGCAAATGCAAAATACATACTTTTCGCCGTTCCGGTGCACGTGCTATATACGTACCTATCGCCGCCCCAGTGCGTGTGCTGTATATGTACCGATCGCCGCCCCGGTGCGCGTGCTATATATGTACCGATCGCCGCCCCGGAGCGCATGCTATGTACGGACATATTGCCGCCCATGTGCACATGCTATATACGTAGCTATCGCCACCCCTGAATTCTAAATACGCCATGGTGCGGAAGCTAAATACGTACATATCGCCGCCCCGGTGCGAATGCTGAATACATACTTATCGCCGGCCTGGTGGGAATGCTAAATACGTACCTTTCACCGCCCCGGTGCACGTGCTATATAGTACCTATCGCCGCTCCGGTGCGCGTGCTATATATGTACCGATCGCTGCCCCAGAGCGTATGCTGAATACATACCTATCTCTGCCAGGTGCGCATGCTATATACGTTCCTATCGCCACCGCTGAATGCTAAATACGTACCTATTGCCGCCGCGGTGCGAATGCTAAATAGGTACCTATCGCCGCCCTAGTGCGAATGCTAAATACGTTCATATCGCCACTAAAATTTTCCCCGACCCACTAATCTCTCCAGCTCTCCACCCAACTTTTTTTCACTCACTCACAACCCTAAGAAATATATTAAGTTCAAAAAAAGAAAAAAAAATTTGGCCCGACACCTAAAAAATTTGGCCTGACCTCTAAAATTATCCCCGTCCCCCTAATCTCTCCAGCCATCCCCAAACTTTTTTTCACTCTCCCACAACCTTGAGAAATATTTTAAGTTAAAAAAAAAAAAAAATAAATTTTGGCCGACCCCTTAAATATTTGGCCTGATCCCTAAAATTTTCCCCGACCCCCTAATCTCTCCAGCCCCCACCTTTTTTTCACTCTCCCACAACCCTGAGAAATATTTATAGTTCAAAAAAAGAAAAAAAAAATTTGCCCCGACGCCTAAAAAGTTTGGCCTGATCCCTAAAATTTTTCCCGACCGCCTAATCACTCCAGCCAACCCCAACCTTTTTTTCACTCTCCCCCAACCCGGAGAAATATTTTGAGTTCGAAACAAAAAAATAATAAAAATTGGGCTGACCTTTAAAAAGTTCGGCCTGACCCTTAAAATTTTCCCCGACCCGTCAATCTCTCAAGCCCCCCATCCCAACTAATTTTTCACTCTCCCCCAACCCTAGGTAATATTTTGAGTTCAAAACAAAAAAAGAAAAAAATTTGGCCCACCCCTAAAAAGTTCGGCCTGACCCCTAAAATTATCCTCGACCCCTCAATCTCTCCCGCCCCCAATCCCAACTAATTTTTCACTCTCCCACAACCCTGAGAAATATTTTAAGTTCAAAATAAGAAAAAAATTTGGCCCGAAACACCAATATTTCTAGGGACCGTTATACTTAAGAAGCACCAACATTCCTGGGGGGCGTCATACTTTCGAAGCACATATATTTCTAGGGACTTATACTTTAGAAGCACCAACATTCCTGTGGACCGTTATACTTTAGAAACACAAACATTCCTGGGGACCATTATACTTTGGAAGCACCAATATTTCTAGGGACCGTTATACTTTAAAAGCACTTTACTTATTGAGACGTTATTTAATATGTATAAAAATCTTAGTGAAAACAGTAGTGGAGCATAATTATTTCTCTTACTTTACTTATTGAGACGTTATTTAACATGTATACAAATATTAGTGAAAACAATGGCGGAGCATAAGTATTTCTCTTCTTACTTTACTTATTAAGACATTATTTAACATGTATACAAATATTAGTGAAAACAATGGAGGAGCATAATTATTTCTCTTCGTACTTTATTTATTGAGACGTTATTTTATATGTATACAAATATTAGTGAAAACAATGGCGGAGCATAATTTTTCTCTTCTTACTTTACTTATTTAGACGTTATTTAATATGTATACAAATATTAGTGAAAACAATGGTTGAGCATAATTATTTATTACTTTAATTTTACTGATACTACACTAACTTCACACCTCTCAAAAAGGAGGAGGTAATACCTGGGAGTATGGTATCATGTGAACAGAAGAAATGGTGTTAGAATTCAGCAACCCTTGCTTCACTATATCAAAAAAGTGCCGTTATTGATTAAACAACACTTGCGTCACTATAAACGCATGTTTAAAAAAGTGCCGTTAGGAGTTAAGCAACCCTTGCTTCACTATGGACTCATGTTCAAAAAAGTGTCGTTATGATTAAGCAACCCTTGCTTGACAATAAACTCGTGTTAAAAAAAGTGCCGTTATTTATTAAGCCACCCTTGCTTCACTATGGACTCATGTTCAAAAAAGTGCCGTTAGTAATTAAGCAACCCTTGCGTCACTATGGACTCATGTTCAAAAAAGTGCCGTTCTGGATTTCATCTGACGTCATTTCCTGTTAAAATCGTGACGGTGAATTATTTCTCAAATTATACTTGATAGCATTGTTTTTTTCTCAAATTAGTACTAAACAACGTTGAAAATTGAGGAAAAAGCCACCCCCCCATTGGAGAAAAGTGCTCAGTCGACCCCTGAAGGGTCAATTTTTTTTTCCAGTTCTGAGATATTATACGTCCTGGGGCTGGCCGGTTATAATGATGTCAACCGTGTGACTGTTTGTTGGGTACACTCGGAGGAGTATCTGGATATACAAACAGACAGACAAACAAACAGACAAACATACAGACAACTGCCCTTTATATAGGAGACTAGCGGGGCTACCCGGCATTGCTCGGGGTAATAAAAACATATAATTGAAGAAAAATCGCGTGTGTAACATCTTTATATGCAAACTTCTATTTCTCCCCCTCCTCTATAGCGGTCTCTTTATCTTTCTACCTTTCTCTTCTCTGGTCGCCCCATTTCACCACTACTTTCTAATTTTGCCTTTTGCGAAAGCTGCTTCTTCCCTACCATTTCTCCTACGTTGCCCAGGGCAATAGTATGACATATTTCTATGAAATTACTACATCTATCTGCGCCTTCTATATCGGTACTTATGTCCGCCTTTGTGTTCATACTATATACATATCTATCACCACCCCGGTGCACATACAATATGCGTCCCTATCAAATAGTTCGGCCTGACTCATTAAATTTTCCTGGACCCATCAATCTCTCCAGCACCCCACATCCTAACTTGTTTTTCACTCTCCACCAACCCTGAGAAATATTTTGACTTAAAAAAAAAAAAAAATTTCGCCTGACCCCTAAAATTTTCCCCGACCCCTCAATCTCTCCAGCCCCCTAATTTTTCACTCTCCCCAACCATGAGAAATATTTTGACTTCAACACAAAAAAAAACAAAAAAATTTGGCCTGCCCCCTAAAAAGTTCGGCCTGAACCCTAAAATTTTCCCCGACCCCTCAATCTCTCCAGCCCCCTAATTTTTCACTCAACCCCACCATGAGAAATATTTTGAGTTCAAAACAAACAAACAAAATTTGGCCTGACCCCTAAAAAGTTCGGCCTGACCCATAAAATTTTCCCCGACCCCTCATTCTCTCCAGACCCCCATCCCAACTAATTTTTAACTCTCCCCCAACCATGAGAAATATTTTGAGTTCAAAACAAAAAAAAACAAAAAAATTTGGCCTGACCCCTAAAATTTTCCCCGACCCCTCAATCTCTTCAGCCCCCTAATTTTTCACTCTCCCCCAACCCTGAGAAATATTTTGACTTCAAAACAAAAAAAAAAAAAAAAAAATTTGGCCTGACCCCTAAAAAGTTCGGCCTGACCCATAAAATTTTCCCCGACCCCTCATTCTCTCCAACCCCCATCCCAACTAATTTGTAACTCTCCCCCAACCATGAGAAATATTTTGACTTCAAAAAAAAAAAAAAAAAATTTGGCCTGGACCCTAAAAAGTTCGGCCTGACCCCTAAAATTTTCCCCGGCCCCTCAATCTCTCCAGCCCCCTAATTTTTCACTCAACCCCAACCATGAGTAATATTTTGACTTCAAAAAAAAAAAAAAAAAGAATTTGGCCTGACCCCTTAAAAGTTCGGCCTGACCCCTAAAATTTTCCCCGACCACTCAATCTCTCCAGCCCCCTAATTTTTCACTCTCCCCCAACCCTGAGAGATATTTTGAATTCAAAACAAAAAAAAACAACAAAATTTGGCCTGACCCCTAAAATTTTCCCCGACCCCCTAATCTCTCCAGCCCCCCTCCAATTTTTTTTCAAGTGTCCCACAACCCTGAGAAATATTTTAAGTTCAATGAAAAAAAAAAAGTTGGCCCGAAACACCAATATTTCTTGGGACCGTTATACTTAAGAAGCACCAATATTTCTAGGGACCGTTATACTTAAGAAGCACCAACATTCGTTTGAAAATCAAGGAGGCCTCCTGAGCACTACTGAAATAACTCTTACCGGTGGCCAGGTGCGGATGTGATTGAGCAAACCTGAGGCGATCACACCGGCAAATGCCGATACTCCTCAAACTCGGCCTGAGGCGCTCATACTGGCGAATGCCGACACTCCTCCCCAAATTTCGCCTGAGGCGCTCATACTGGCGAATGCCGACATTCCCCCTCCTCAGATTTGGCCTGAAGCGCCCCACCGGCGAATGCTGACACTCCCCTCCCAAAATTTCGCCTGAGGCGCTAATACCGGCGAATGCCGACATTCCCCCTCCCCAGATTTGGCCTGAAGCGCCCCACCGCCGACTGCTGACATTCCCCCTCCCCAGATTTGGCCTGAGACGCACCGAATGCCGACACTCCCCTTCGCCACAAATTTCGCCTGAGGCGACCAACCGCCGAATGCCGATACCCTCCTCCCTCAGATTTCGCCTGAGGCGCTCACACCGGCGAATACCGACACCCCCCACCACAATTTTGCCTGAAAGGGGGAGGTAATGCCTATCATGATAACAGAACGGCCATAGGAAGGGAGGGGGAAAGTGTGGGAGTGAGAGGGGAAATAAGAAAGAAAGAAAAAAATGGTTGTAGTGTGAGTGAATTTCTTCCTGCCACTCTCTGACGTCATTTTCTGTTAAAAGCGTGACTTTGCATATTTCTAAAATTATACATGATGTCATTGTTTTTTTCTCAAATTAGTACTAAACAACGTTGAAAATCGAGGAAAAAGGTTCCCCCCCCCCATTGGAGAAAAGTGCTCAGTCGACCCCCGAAGAGTCCATTTTTTTTCCGGTTCTGAGATATTATACATCCCGGGGCTGGCCGGTTATAATGATGTCAACCGTGTGACTGTTTGTTGGATGCTCTCGGAGGAGTATCTGGACATACAGACAGACAAACGGACAGACATACAGACAACTGCCCTTTATATAATAGAAGAAGAAGAAGAAGAAGAAGAAGAAGAAGAAGAAGAAGAAGAAGATATTCTCGTAAGAAATATTTTTTGGTGTGTGTCGTTGTTTTATTCTATTTTGCATGTTTTAAAATAGAAAAGCAAATAAATAAACAAACAAACAGACGATAAACTAGCGAAACCCTCAACAAAGCCGAATGACAAAGAACGATGATTGGAAGATAAAAGAGAAAATAAACGAACTAACGATGACGTAAAACGACAGCACAATAAAAGAATAGACATAAATAAGAGAAAACCGTAATCACACAAAATACATTTGTGTTTAAACAACTCCAAGATCAAGGTGAGAGTGATCTTTTCTCTTTCCTTTTAGACAGATGAGACGCAGCTAGTCTATCTCGTCTCTATCGTTATTTGTATGGAAAGTGCTCGACTTTTTAAAACTATATTTCACCCCATACAAAGCACAATGCTACTGAGATGTAAGGGGCTACTCAAAATAAGATGCATCCTAAGTAGTGGATTTCTGCAGCGAGATGTTTGTCCACATTACATTTTAATTGCTGCATGTTGCTAAAGTCAGGGAACAGGAAGCATGAAAAGAATTACAAAGCTAGCAGTTCGAGGAAAGAAGTTATTGGGGTAGAAAGCCCTAACCCGACATCTGAGGGCCTCTATACTGAAGAGGCGGGATATAGCTGACTGACAAATTGATCGGAGGTATTTACGTAGAGCGGGCACCAGTGCAGCACATTCACCGGAGCACATTCTATTGTTAGATAGTGTGGTATCTATTAGATTAGAGGCTGTTTCTTGGGAGAGGCTAGTGGTTAATTCACAGCCCAGATGTGACAAAAATAATCCATCCATATACAAATATTGGCTTTGTAGAGATATAGGATACTGGCAAGGTGTGCAAAGTTTTCTAGCTTGATAAAAGAAGCCCAACTTCATTTGTAATATATTCTATGTATTTGTTTAATTTCCTGTATCTGTGACTTACCACCAATCTCTGGTTTCTCCTAAGGTTCTATGAAGATACCGGCTACATGACTTAAAATACATCAAACATTGATGTTATTGGTTTTTTTTCTTTTTCCTTTGAAAAACTTAACGATGTTCTGCAAAGCCAAACAAAAACAACAATTTCCTCTACGAAACAACAAAACCAAATACTATGAGAACATATTTGAAAGCATAAAGAACTTGAAGTATAAAAATTATACCAAGATGACCGGATTCGGCATTAAATAACCCGAAAAGGTTTGATATGCAGCAAAACAAATCAAACCTCTGGTTTCTCCCTGTAAGACATTCATAGCGATCAAACAGCTAAACTAACATCCCTTTCTTTTCATCCGAGTGCGTAACGGCAGACAGAATTTCCACGAACAGTGTTGTTTTTCACAAGTGGAATACATTACCACAGGACTGCTTCCATACACATTAAAAATAGTGTCGTCTTCAAATGCAATCAGAACAAATGCCTATCATTAATCGTAATCCTCACAAGTATTCAAACTTGGCCCAGCTAATCCATAATTTTTGACTGTCTAAGAAGGTTCTTTATCTCTCCACTACCAATCATTTCATCTCATTAACATTTGTCTGCGAGTGGCTTTTGGCCTTGATAAGTGGTGATTCATTAGAAAAGAAAACAACATCTCGATGTTGCTTTATTTAATTCATGCCGAAACAGAATAAAGAATTAATCGTTTGTTTCCCGGCTTTAAAGCTATTTATAATGTAGTTTACGATCAAAACAAAATGCCGATTGTTAACTATTCATTGTTTACAATTAGTTGAGCGCAGATTGCTATTTTACGTGAGAGGATTCTCACTTTCTCTAGAAGTAATAGAGCACAAACGATCTGATATGATTTGAACTCGGCGTTAGATCAACCGGCACCATCCATAACACAAACCTTACTATTCTATTAAAATACGCGACGTAAAGAAAGACAAAAAAGGGTGTGAATAGAAAAAGAATCTAAAAAGGAGGAGAATCAAAGATAGAAATAACAATAGAATACCATAAAAAGAAAACATCTTTTTACAACGTACATCAAAAATACTCAACTCCAAACGAAAAAACCTTGCTTAGCCAAAATTAAAAAGAGATTGTTCAACTAAAAATTAAAAAGAGATTTCTCAACTCAAAATGTAAAAAAAATAGCTCAACTTCAAATGAAAAATAGATTGCCTAATTGCACATTGCAAAAAATTGATCGACTCCCAACTAAAGATGATTGCTCGACTCAAAATACAAAACATGTTTACTAGACGCAAAATAAATAAAAAATTGCTCAACTCCAAATCAAAAAAATATTGTTCGACTCTAAATAAAAATGATTGCTAAGATCTAAATATAATTAAAAAATGCTCAACTCGCCCATAAAATATTGGTCGACTCTCTACTCGAAAAAAATATTGATCAGCCTTAAATCAAAAATAGTGGTCAACTCAAAAATAAAAATTATTACTTTACTCCAAATTATATTGAGATTGCTCAACTCCAAATAAAATAGATTGTTCGATTCCAACTTTCAAAAGATTACCGAACTCCTAATAATAACTAATCGTTCAGCTCCAAATTATTAAATGTTTTGTCAGCTCCAAAATTTAAAAATATTTCACAGATCGAACTTGTTTCTAATTTGAAGTCGGCCTTTTTATCTGAATTTGTAAATAAGATACAGTCGCTAAATAAATATTATAAGAAGAAGTAGAGTAACAAAAACCGATATAAGAGATTGGATGAAATACAAGAGAAAAGGGCTATAGAAGACGAAATAAAGTGGCTGCTTCAAAAAGAGAAGCTATCTTTGGTGGGTAGTTTGGCGTTCGGCTGCTATAGTTGTCAATATCAATCAGTGTGAAAGTGGAACTGGCCATGGGCCAGTTCATTGTTCTAAACACAGGTCGCTCCAGCGATACCTGCGAGCCCCAGGGTCAGGCATGACGCGGACGCTTGGCAGCATATCGAAGCTTGACTATGGGTTATTGGACACCTGAGGCCGTTTAGGCCGGAGTCTCGCTGCTGGTCGCCGTTAATGAAACTTCTGCCGATCGCTGGAGTTATGGCCGCTTACCAACGCTGAGAAATGAGAATTTCGGTGTGAGCTCAATTGGCCAGCGGACTGATGGAATTGCTGTGAGTGACCATCAGGGTAGCCATGAAGGAGGTTAAAATGAGCAGCTTGAGAAATAGCTTTTTGAAAATATTCGGGCGGGAGTAAAATTGAGGATGAGCGAAGGATAGAGAGGTTAGTAGTAGGTGTTTTGTTTAATGGGATATCAGAGGATGAAAAGAAACAAATGTTAGATAAAGGTAGACGGAATAAGAAATAAGTAATGAATAGAGAAAGAACAGGTTGACTAGAAATTGGAATTGTGAGCCAATGAAGCATGATAGAAAAATCAAATAAAGAATTAAGGAAAATTGACACCCGAAGATAAAATGGTGAAAAGAGAAAATTGAAGGAAAACAAACGGTTGATTAACATATCAAAAATCATAAACACTACTAATTTGCACGCATTGTAAAAACATTGTGAAAATCACAAGCAATGATGGACAATAATCAGGTAGGAAAAAATAAAAGTAAAAAAAGAAAGTAATATGAAATGGATTAATAGGGAGAAGAAAAAGAATGAGTAGGAAAAGAGACAAAAAGAATCAAATGAAGAAACAGAGAAGAACAGAATACTCAGAAATAAAATTATTACGAAAGAGAGAAACGGAAAGTGACAAAAATACACAAAGAAGGATTGATCGTTTTCCGATAGCTCTCGTAAACTAATCTTTGTTTCAAATGAATCGCTAACTAATCGTCATTTTAAAGTCATTACGAACATATTGTCGTTAAGAATTAATTGCTAATATACTGACGTTTCAAATGCATTGCTTACCTATAATTGTGTCAAATGTATTGCAAACTTAACATGGTTTCAAATACATTGCAAACTTATCGGCGTTTCAATGTCATTGCTAACTCGTCGGCGGTTCAAATTCATTGCTTACTTATCAGCGTTTCCAATTTATTGCCAACTTATCTGCGTTTCGAATTCATTGCTGAACTATTACAAACTAATAGTAGTTCCAAATTAATTTCTAATTTAACGGTGTTTCAATTTTATTGCTAATTCGTCGGCGTTTACAAATTTAGTGCTAATTAGTCGGCATTTCAAATTTAGTGCTACTTAGACGGCGTTTCAATTTTATTGCTAATTAGTCGGCGTTTACAAATTTAGTGCTAATTAGTCGGCATTTCAAATTCAGTGCTACTTAGACGGCGTTTCAAATTTAGTGCTAATTAGTCGGCGTTTCAATGTTATTGCTAATTAGTCGGCGTTACAAATTCATTGCTAACTCATTGGCGTTTTAAATTAATTTCTGATTCATGGGCGTTTAAAATCCATTTCTAACTCATGGGCGTTTAAAATCAATTTCTAACTCATAGGTGTTTCAAATTCATTTGTAACTCATGCGCGTTTTAAATTCATCGACATTTAAAATGAATTGCTAATTCATCTACTCGATAAGGAAATAGTCTAGGGGAAGAAAACCTCCGCTTACCCCGCATTCTTTCCGAGTCGTCTTACTTTCTATTGCCACTTGACTAAAGCAATACTGATTCAGGAGACGATTGTTTGCGAATTGCACAACACTCGGTGAAGTCTATAGACTTCTCGCGACGACAAGCTCACGTGTATCCGTTTCCTCACGATAGTGCAAGGAGGCATTATATATATATATATATATATATATATATATATATATATATATTAATTGAATGGCATAATAAAATGGAAAATTAATCAGATTTTATTAAAGTTCAAAAACAAAGAGTGATTTTGAATCGACTTCTTTCACATCTTTCTTGAAATTGTTTTAAACTTGGATGAACTGTATAAGTTTTACACATAAGAGTGTTTTGAGCCAATATAGTTGATGTGTTATATACTTTTATATACTTTCATGTATATTTATATATTTTTATATATTTTCAAAGCTTAATTTTATTACCGGCAGTAAGGCCATTGCAGTAATGGTCGTCTGAGGAGAATATTTTCTTTGAAAACTCATGAGTTAAGGACGCAATATCACTCCTTGTTTTTGAACTTTAACAAGATCTGATTAATTTCTCATTTCATTATGTCATTTATCCTGATAGTCTACTGGTTAAAGATATTTAAATAATTATATACAGACACATGTTTTGTAGTCCTTATTACTCATCTGTGTGGCCAGACCTAGCGAGCTTCGAAACTGGGACTCCAGTGACTTAGTCCAGCGCTCTACCAACTAAGCTATAAACGTCCAAGTTGTAGTGTGATATATGTGTGTAAATGTATATTCCATATCCATATAGGTACGTAGATGTATGCTATGCATGAAGGAATGAAAAGAGAACTTGTTTAGAAAGCATAAATTAACTTAGATGTCTGCGTCACGAAGAGAGAAAAAATGTGGGTCCTTTTTTTTGTTTATTTGTTATAAAACGATGAGGTTCAAAAATGTAGGGGCTCGTCTTAAGTTTTACATGATTTTACAAATCAGGCAGGAGAAGCATTACACTACGCAGTCACGAAACAAGAGACGCCGTTTGGGCATTTTTATTCCATTAGACACATATATATATATATATATATATATATATATATATATATATATATATATATATATATATATAAACATGTTTTATATTTTTGTATACGGCTTCATGCAAATGTCTTTTTCTTTTATTATTTTCATGCTAATTGGATTTTTAAGTAGATTAACATATACACACATTAGACAAAGGTTGGGCAAACTAATAAGGTTTTACTATCTTAGTATGATTTTAATTATTCGTTCGTTATAGTTTTATCACTGTACTTCTGTAATTTTTCTTTCAATGAATTATTTTCTTTGAGAATTCTTTTGATAAACTAAATTCACAACTCAATTATTAATTTTTCCATTTAGTCATTTTATTCTAAGTCAATATTTTTTATTTATATTTTCTAAATTTATTTCTCCTTCACCGTTTACCCGTTTTTATTCATATTGTATTTTGTCGTTCACTATGGGTCACCTATTCAATACTTGTTTACTTGCTCTCGAAATAATAATTGGCTTTATAGTGTCTCTTTCATTCATTTCAACTGTTCAGTACTTTCTTTCATTAAATAGTGTCATACATTCAGTAATGAGCTCCGTAACGTATTTTCCTTCATTCAGTCTTTTACTCTATTCAATATTTCACTCTATTCAGTGTTTGCCTTCATTCGGTGTTGTCTTTTATTAAGTATTCCCCTTCATACGTTTTTTTCCTCCGTCCAGTTCTTTCTTTTATTAAATACTGTCAATAATTTAGTAGTGACTTTAATTCCGTCTATTCCTTCATGCAGTTCTTTCTTTCATTCTAAACTGGCTTTATTGTCGTAGTTTCCTCCATTGAGTTTTTCCCTAATTGGGTCCTTTCTTTCATACATACATACATACATACATATGTATGTATATACATACATACATATGTATGTACATACATACATACATACATTCGTAAGGGAAACAGGCTAATACCTGTAACTCGCAATCATGTCTTCTTCGTGTGTCATCTAGACTATGGAGTGCGTGCAATGGGCGAGCCATATAGAGTCCGTCTTTCCAATGCTGAGCTAGTTTAGTTTTAAAGTCATTCATGGTTCTGGCACTGAGCACACTGTCATTTGTTTCGTTCTTTCATTCATGTTGTCCTTTTTCATCCATTCAAATGTTTCCCAATGTTTACATAAGCTCCTCCCCTTTTTATTATATATTTCTATCATTTCTTTTCTTTTTCTTTTCTTTTTCTTTTCTTTTTGTAATATAATTTTTTACGGTTTCAATCATATCATACATCTCTTCTAATGTGTACTTCCTTTCTTTCTATAGTGTCCTTCATTCAGTCTTCATCTCCATTTAGCTCGTTCTTTCATTCACTACTTTAATTCATTCACGCTTTTAATTATTTTAAACATTTCTCAAAGGTTTTATGGGCACGCTCCCTCCTTTCACCCATCTCTTCTTTCGTTTTATATTTCTATTTAATAATTGGATTAATTTATCGTTTATGTGTACTTATTTATCTTTTCATCAATGAATTATAAGTATTTCCTTCGTCGTATGCGTATTATTTGTTCATTGTTGTTTATTCGTTGTGTGTTGTGGATTTAAATAATTGTATTGAATACATATTAGCGCTGTATTTCATGTCATAGTGAAGAAATGAAATTGTACGATCTAATTCGAAAGCCGTGCGTATAATCAAAAAGCGCAGTTTCATACTCTCAAGAATACCTACAAAGCTATAATAGAAATTCAGTGGGTAAACACTATTTAACCAAGACTTTCTTTTTAAAACAAACATGAAGAAACAAAATGAAGAACACATTAGATTAAAATGTAAGGGAACCCCGTCTAAATTTACACATATAGCAAATAAACTGCCACATTCCGGAGATGATTTAATTGAGAAAATACTATCAGTTTTCATTTTCCCTAAATAAGTGTAAATTATTTTCAGCTGATAAGTACTGTACAAACATTAGAAACTTGAATATAAAATAAAAACATTGTATTTTCAGAATATTTTTATTGAACTTTTTTCACTTTAAAATATGATCATATTTAAATTTGATTTTAATTATTACGAAATTCTATGATTACAAATTTATTAAAGAGCCAGTTGCCATTTATCCGTAGTTAATAACAGATAGCGCCAAAACGTAAAGTAAAAATGAGAAACTCATGAAAATTCAAATTTGTTTATGTTTGTACAGTTGATACATACGTCACCTATAATAGTTTTAAATATGTTTCTATTAAAAGAAAAATAACTGTTGGTTCCCAACATTCATATCCCTTACCAACAGATATTTTGAAGCATTTGTTGATCTGCCCTTGCATTGACAAGAAACTTCAATAAAGTACGCAACCGAAATCAGCCTGGCGACATACAATGATACCATTCTTATTTATAGTAATTCTCCCAGTTAAAAAAGTGTTAATAAATCATGTCATATAGTTCATTTCTATAGAATCGTTTTCAGCTATTGATTTATTTATTTATTGACTAGTTTGTAAGCAGTAAACCACAAATATGAAATGTATGTCTTGCCACTCACAAGCTACTTCGCAACAATGGTTAAGTCTACTTGAAAACTAATTGAATCCGAAATCAAAGAGAATTAATTTATCTTATTTAGATAAAAAAATCAATTTAAAACATTCATTTGAAAAATAAAGACAAAAATATAACAAATTTAGATTATTAACTACGGGAGAAAATAATGTAATAATATTCATTTAATTTGTGCCACTGTTTTGCGCTGGTCAAAAAAGTGCGTATCAATTTTTGCAATAACTGACACACAAAAAAGCACAATAACACTGTTTGCAGGTGATGTTTTACTTGTACGCAATTATAATGGCGATGTTGAGCATTGTGAGTGGTGACCATTTGGGAATACTACATGCTGTATGTAACACCTAGCCATAGTGATATTTCAAGCCAATGACCGGTTATCTGTCTGCAACTACATAGAATACTCCTTGACTATTCCAAGTTGTCTGCGCCGAACAGACAGTAGCCGGCGTTTTCAAATTCATCTAATTATTTTTGTTTCTTTTATCTTTTCTTCGTACCATTTTAACTACGTATTCAGTAAAGTTAAATCTCGAGCCATGTAATACTCATAGTCGAAAATCATAGACCACTTTTATATAAAGATAAAAACCTACAGATGGAAATTAACAAAATATTTTTTGAAGTAAGGAGAAAATGTTATTAAAAATTGAAAATGTAATTGTAAAAATAGTTGAATGTCTCTAGAGCTTTAAATTCTAGTGTTAAGCAAAGTGAATTGTCGACCTTTATTATACCAATACTCAAATCTCATTGACTATATTTATGAAAAAACTAGCAGGGCTACCAGGCGTTGCTCAGGGTCATAAAAACAGAAAATAGAAGGAAAATAGTGTGTGTAACATCTTTATATTCAAATTTCTATTTCTCTTCCTCTCTCTATAGACGTCTCTTTCTCTTTCTCTTTTTCTCTTCCCTGGTCGCCCACTTTCACTGCTCCCCTTTCCTCATTGTCACCTTCTTCCTGTTGCCTTCAGCGTTGCTTAGGGCAAAAGTATGACATATTTCTATTAAAAGTACCACCTCTATCTGCGCTTTCTATATAGTACTTATCTCCGCCCGGGTGCGCATACTATATACGTACCTATAACCGCCCCGGTGCGCATACTATATACGAACCTATCGCCGCCCCGGTCTGCATAATATATACGTAGCTATTGGCCCCCTGGTGTGCATACTATATACGTACCTATCACCGCCGGTGCGCATACTATATAGTATTTATCTCCACCCCGGTACGCATACTATATATGCACCTATCACCGCCCCGGTGCGCATATTATATATGCACCTATCTCCGCCCCGGGGCGCATACTATATATGCACCTATCTCCGCCCCGGTGCGCATATTATATATGCACCTATCGCTGTCCCGGTGCGCATACTATATACGTACCTATCGCCGCCTTGGTGAGAATACTATATACGTACCTATCGCCGCTCTGGTGAGAATACTATATACGTACCTATCTCTGCCCGGTGCTAATATTATATATGTACCTATCACCGCCCTGGTGCGTACACCTATATACGTACATATTACCACCCCGGTGCGCATACTATATACGTACCTATCCCCACCATGGTTCACATACATACGAACTCATATTAATGCGCCCCTGTCGTATCAAATTACCAAAATTATGTTCGTTTATGTTGTGTCACTATCATAAAAATATAACTCATATTAATGCGCCTTTGTCTTATCAAAGAACAAAAATCAAGTTTATTCATGTAGCGTCACTATCATAAAAAATAACTCATAATTATGCGCCCCTGTCATATCAAAAAACTTATATGGTGCTTTTGTGCCCTGTTCATGAAGAAGACGAAGAAGAAGAAGAAGAAAAAGAAGAAGAAGAATTAAATGTTTTCCATAGAGCCACAATACTGTGCAAGCCACCTAAAAACATATTCGATAAGGGCAGTATACTGCACAAGCCCCCGGTCGAATATTTTTGCTAGTTGAGAGCAGAACAGACACTACATCACCTCCACAACTCTCAATGAAATGAGGTAACGCCAACCCTCCTAAAAATATTTACTTTTTGTAAGAACATTTTTTTTTAATTCTTTTTACCTCCCCCGCCCCCACCCCCAACCCCCCAATATTTTTAGTAAAAAAAAAATTCTCCCATCCCCCTATTTTTTTTTTACTTTTCCCAACAAAAGAAATATTTTTAGTAAAAAAAAGTTGCATCCCTTCCTACACTCAAAAGAATATTTTTAGTTAAAAAATCCCTTCCCCAAATTTGTTTGATCTCACCCACCCAAAGAAATATTTTTAGTTAAAAAAAAAGAAATGTCCACCCCCTCAAAAAATGTTTTTTACTCGCCACTCAAATATTTTTTTAGTGGAAAAAAGAACAAACAAAAAAAACAATTTCACTAATACCCCCTCTAATTTTTTTTACTCGTCCGCACCAAAATAAACATTATTTTATTTAAAAACAAAAATCCCAACGCGCCCAATATTTTTTTAATTTTTAGTAATATTTTTAGTTAAAAAAAAATGTACCCCCTAAAAAAAATGTTTACCTAACCCAAATAATTATTTTTGCGATTTGGAAGCAGAACGAATACTGCACTATCTGAACACATCTAAAAAAAGTAGAGAGGTAATGCCTGAGAGCATAATATCATCAAAAAAGAACAGATACTACGCTACCTCCACACCTCTCAAAAAGGAGGAGGTTATTCCTGGGAGGAGGGTATCATGACAACAGAACAGATACTAAACTACTCCACACAGCTCAAAAAAGAAGGAGGTAATACCTAAAAAGAGGGTATCATGACAACAGAACAGATACTACACTACCTCAACACTTTTCAAAGGAAGAGGGTGTTATGCCTGGGAGGGTGGTATTATTATAACAGAACAGATACTACACTACCTCTATTCTTCTCAAAAGTTGATGAAGTAATAGCTGGGAGAAGGCTTCATGACAACAGAATAGATACTACACTACCTCAACACCTCTCAAAAAAGGAGGAAGTATTGCCAGGGAGGATGGTATCATGAAAACAGAACAGATACTACACTCCCTCAATACCTCTCAAAAAAGAAGGTTGTAATACCTGGGAGGAGGGATTATGACAACAGAACAGACACTACACTACTCCACACATCTACAAAAGGAGGAGGTAATACCTAGAAAGAGGGTATCATGACAACAGAACAGATACTACACTACCTCAACACTTTTCAAAAGAAGAAGTGTTATGCCTGGGAGGGTGGTATTATGATAACAGAACAGATACTACACTACCTCTATTCTTCTCAAAAGTTGAGGAGGTAATTGCTGTGAGAATGGTTTTATGACAACAGAATAGATACTACAGTACCTCAACACCTCTTAAAATAGGAGGAAGTATTGCCAGGGAGAATGGTATCATGAAAACAGAACAGATACTACACTCCCTCCATACCTCTCAAAAAATAGGTGGTAATACCTGGGAGGGCGGTATGATGACAACAGAACAGATACTACACTACTCCACACATCTCAAAAAAGAAGGAGGTAATACCTAGAAAGAGGGTATCATGACAACAGAACAGATACTACACTACCTCAACACTTTTCAAAGGAAGAGGGTGTTATGCCTGGGAGAGTGGTATTATGATAAAAGAACAGATACTACACTACCTCTATTCCTCTCAAAGGTTGAGGAGGTAATAGTTGGGAGAATGGTTTCATGACAACAGAACAGATACTACACTACCTCAACACCTCTCAAAAAAGGAGGAAGTATTGCCAGGGAGGATGGTATCATGAAAACAGAACAGATACTACACTCCCTCCATACCTCTCAAAAAGAAGGTGGTAATTCCTGGGAGGACGGTATTATGACAACAGAACAGATACTACACTACATCCACACCTCTAAAAAAAGACGAGGTATACCTGGAAGGATGGTATCATGACAATCGAACAGATATTACACTACCTCCATACCTCTCAAAAAAGGGGGAGGTACTGCTTGGGAGGATGGTATTATGACAACTAAACAGATACTACACTATCCCAACACCTCTCAAAGGAGAGAAGGTAACACCTGGGAGGAGGGTATAATGACAACAGCACAGATACTACACTACCTCCACACCCTTCAAAAAAGGGGTAATGCCTGGGAGGATTGTATCATGACAAAAGAACGGATAGTACACTCTCTCCACACCTCTCAAAAGAAGAGAGGTAATGGCTGGGAGGATGGTATCATGACAACAGAATGTAGGTGGACGGACGTAGCTGAAATATTAGCATCTACTAATGAAGAAAGGAAGGTAGAAAGGATGGTAGTGAGAGGGAAAATGAGCGCAAAAAAGCAAGACAAAAAAACATTAAAAAGCAGATGAAAAACAAAAAAAAACAAAAAAAACATCAAAATTGGTGTAATACTAGAAACAAAATATTGACAAAAAACATGAAAAAAATTTAAAAAACAAAAAAACAAAGAAATCAAAAACATCAAAATTGGCGCAAAAGAAAGAAAAAATATCTAAAAAAAAACATAAAAAAATATTTAAAAAAACAAAAAACAAAATAAAACAAATAAAAACAAAAAAGCCACTACAAAAAATCAAATTTTTCGAAAAAAAGCAAAATGTAAAAAAATTGACAAAAACAGGATTTAAAAAGAAATCTTTTACTTCCCTTTACCCCGAAAAATATTGTTCGCCAACCATCCTTAAAATATTCAGTTTTTGTAAAGAAAAAATAAATTGATAAGCCCCAATAATTTTTTTTACTCTCCCCCACCCAATGAAATACTTTTAGTCAAAAAAAGACAACAAAAATTTCCCCCACCCCACAAATTATGTTTTACTATCAACCCCCCCAAGACAAATTTTCTTTGCTCTCCCCTTCCAAAGAAATATTTTTTGTTCAAAAAAAAAAAATTTACACCATTTCCCCCAAAAATATATTTATTCTCATCTCCCCACCCAAATAAATATGTTTAGTTCAAAATAAAACACACATCCAATTTTTTTTTACACTCAACCCCCCGACCCGCCCCCGACCCACCCCCTCTAAAAATGTTACTTTCCCCCACCCAATAAAATATTTTTAGTTAAAAAAAAACAATTCCCCCCCCCCACAAAAATATGTTGTTTTTACTCTCCTTAACCCAAAGACATATTTTAAGTTAAAAAAACGTTGAATGTAAAACAGAAACAACACTACTTCTACACCTCTCAAAAAAGGAGGATGTAATGCCTGGGAGGATGGCAGGATGAAAACAGAACAGATACTACACTACCGCCACACCTCTCAAAAAGGAGGACGTAATGGCTGGGAGGATCGTATAATGACAACATAACAGATGCTACACTAAGTTCACACCTCTCAAATGAAGAGGGGGCCATGCCTAGGAGGATATTATCATGACATCAGAACAGAACGGTTGAATTTGAGGAAATGATTTGCAGTTTTTTTTTCGGGTATGACGTGCAATTAGTTTTTAAAAAAGATATAATTGTGTTCTATTTAAATTAATACATAATTAAATTGAAATTAAGCTGAAAATTGCTTAAATAATCGACCCCTCCCCCTAAGCAATTCTGCCGCAGAGCTCCTTTAGGAGTGAGTTTAGAGATTCAGGAATACGACCAATGACTTTCTCGATGAATTTCACATTAGAATACACTTTTATATTTTATCTATACTCGCTAATTTGTTTCTATAGAGCACACATACACTAACACGCATACATACAGACATTGAGTTTTATATATATAGATTAAATTTAAATTTAGCTGAACATAGCTGAAATAATCGACCACCCCAGACGAAATCTGCCCCATAGCCTTCTTAGAAGTGAATTAAGAGATTCGGGAATACGCCCATTAACTTTCCCAATGAATTTTACATTAGAATACACTTAGATTTTATCGAGATTTGCTAACATTTTTTTCTATAAGGCACACACACATACATACAGACATTGAGTGTTATATATATAGATAACACGCTGAAAGTGCGCATAAAAACATTTTAAAAGCAGCTCTCGGTAAAAAATACTACTTAAAAGTTGGAAATTTAAATTTAAAATACATAAAATGTCTCTAAAGTTTTAGTACCAGCAACATTTTTCTGTTCGCACTTTGTACTTTTTAAAGGTTTCATTGGGTTTCGACTATAAGTATAATTAGACGCATTTCGTCCTTCAAATGAAGAGGGGCTAAAGTAATTTAGTGGCCTAAAAATCCGGCTGTGTAGAGAATTCACCAAAATGGATGTCAGACGGATTTTTCCTTTGGTGTTTGTTATTTTTGACAAAGGGAAGTGTTTCCCGAAATATTAAATAAATGATTTTTAATAATTTTTTTAATAATCATCCGGACAACACACAAACAGCCAATATCACATTATGTTATGTAAGATTTTAAGAAATAATATGTAGTAAGTCCCATTTCGATTTATTATTTTTGTTCCTTCCAGCTTACAACCTACCTGCCACTTTGCACACTACTACTATTCCCAGCAAACTACCATTCTCTATTATATATATATATATATATATACATACACACACATATATATATAGTTATATACAGTGTGTATAAAGTCTCTTTACAATTTGTTTTAATTTTGTGTCCTCTCTTAAAAGTGGCAATTTTATAGCCTTTCATTTACTTACAACATATATGAAATACAACATCTTATTTTGATATAAACTTAAATAAACACTGATTTAAACAAAAAAATATCTTGTCAACTGTCTTCAACATATTGTTCCATGTTAAAGAGACTCTATTGACAGAATGTATATGTATAATTTTAGTTATGTGAATATTTGATGAAATTGTATGTACATGATTTAATCATAAACTAATTAGCCGATCATTATTACTTTTTGAACACATCGGCGTGTGGTAATGAGTCGTAATGTGAGCCAAATTTAGTTTAGGTTAGTTTCATCAAATGGAGTAAAGAGGGTGAAAAAGCTTTTCGTGAACATTCAGTTACTTCTGACTTTGGTGCAATTTTACCAATATGTATTTGACGTCAATGAATAAATATTCCCGAAATTTCAGTTTCTTTGGAGTATTTTAAAGGGGTTTAATACGGTTGCATAATATAGGCATAAACTTCTATGTGAAAATTCAAATATTTCTAGATATGCATTAAATTTGATCTATTGTGATTAGCCATTAATTAAGTAATATTTTCTGATTTTTATTTCCTTCTAAACATCCCTTAAGCTTGAGCCTAAACCTTTAGACATTTTAGAAAATTACAATCATGTAATCGATTTTAATCAAAATAGGAAAACAGATTCTAGACGTTAGGTTTGTATTATTATATCTTAATTTTAATTTTCATTAAGGGGAATTATAGCGGTACAAATATGTTCTGCTCGGGGTATTAATTTTAACCGTGCTGGAACGGGTGTTCTTCTAGTATTTATATGAGCTCTCAACAATGAATACGAAAATACAAGCTTATAAGTATGAATAAGCCGTTGCATATGATCTTACGTGGGTATCGATTTTGCGGTAGGTATATATGAATATTAAGTTTATGTGTATTAGCTAATACCCAGCGACGCATATAGATTGACACACACACACACACACACACATATATATATATATATATATATATATATATATATATATATATATGTGTGTGTGTGTGTGTGTGTGTCAATCTATATATATATATATATATATATATATATAATTAATTAATTAACTTGTTACAAATATCCAGGGGGTATGAATCCGAAGGAAGTTGAAACGGGGTTTATGAGAGTGCTCAATGAAAATTCAGAGCAAAATATTTTTTTGTTGATGATGTTATTCCATTAATTTCAACAAAATAATGAAACGGAATATATTTTGTCACAATTAATGGAATAAAATCATCAACAAAATATATATATATATATATATATATATATATATATATATATATATATCGGTTTCTGTTGTTTAGTAATAGATCAGAAGGAATTTACAAATGTTGGCAGTTTTACCACTGTAAGATTATGACTGTATAAATATACACACTTATATATGTATAAATATATATATATAGACAGTCACGATTTGTCCCAACATAAAAATTATGTCTTAATATATATATATATATATATATATATATATATATATATACATTTTTTTTACGTAATTCTCCCAAAAAGGATATAAGTTTGTTTTTGTTTTGATTGGGGTGTGCACTGACGGTTGTTGATCTCAACACATCCTTTTGTTACATCGTGACTAAAGAAAGGTTTCACTGGCAAACATCTGTTTTCCTTGATCATAAAAATGGACTTAAATTAAAACCGGAACGCGTCTCTTCTTTAAAAAGTTTCCATTAAATGTACAAGAATTACAAATAGCATAACTTTCTATTGCAATTAAATACTGCAATCTATAAAAAGTTGTTCAAATCTATTGATGCACTACAGACGTTATATAACACGACTGTATACACAATGTGTTCATTGGTTTACTCATATAATAATTTACTAGCTATTCGATATGGCGGTTTAGTATGTGTACATAGATTATGCGAAACTTCTTATTAGTTCAAAGATTAAAGTATTTTTCAACATTCTAACACACACACATATATATATGTATATATATATATATATATGTATATATATATATATATATTGATACATATTAATGTATATATATATATATATATGTGTGTGTGTGTGTGTGTGTGTTTGAAAAAGACAAACAGAAAACAGGTTAAAATGCAAGAGAAAACAAAAACAAGAGATTTGACCGGTTTCGTTCGTATTAACGAACGTCTTCAGAAAAAGTGAAAATTTGGAAACAATTTTATTTTGAAGGTACACACATAGGAGAAGGAAAAGATGATCCTATTGGACTATATGAGAAGACTTTTAACGGCATTGAAATATGATTTGACAAGTAGGTGACATATTCTTCTTTATTTTTTTTTCTTATTCTTTTGTTTTTATTTTTATTTATTTTCCTTTTCTTTTTCGCACCTACCTCGGTAGTATAGGGAAGGCGGTTGGCAGAGGGATGAAGACAGAGAAACGAGCCAGGATAAACATAAAAAATTAGAAGATATATATATATAAGCATGCTTACAATTATGTATGTAAATATATATAAGTATAAATAAACACAACCTAAACTATCACAAGTAGAAGTGGGCATGAAATTGATACACCGAACGCACGCCCCCCCAAAATAAATCGGAAAATATCAAAGATAGGTCTGAGTATTCGTCTCATTGTAAGTTTTATAAAGCAATAAAAATCTTAAATTAACTATCTAGAAAAATCTACTTTACAATCAAACCAATATAAATGATATCTTATCATAAGAAAGTTGGGTAGGCCGACCTATATTTCTCTATGTGTTTTTTTTATAATAAGTATATGATGATATGAACCACACGTAAGAAAAATCCTTAGTTTTTGGACAGGGTTAGATTTGAAAGAAATGTATTTAAAATGATCTAATTAGCTATTAAACTTGCTATTATCTCAACAATTAAAAAATAATGTAATCAGGGTCGCAGTGGTGTAATATATTGCATTGTTTTAGTGCAATTTGTGTTAAGTGCCTACTAAGGGTATAAGTTATTGGCCTGAGATTAATGTTCGATGGTGATGAAAGAAGTATACTCGCGCTTTCAATTCATTTGCGGCGTGAGAGACTGTTCGCTTTTGAGGATAGTGCAGTCTGGAAAGTGAAAATTGTGGGGGAAAGTGTCCCTGTGTATCACTAGAACGTTAGCGAAATTGTCGTGTTTGAGGTCCCGCTTGTGTTTGTATATGCGAGATTTTAAGTTTCCGGACGTTTCCCCAATGTACATCGGACATGCGGCACATTTTATTTTGTAAATGCCAAATGCCGGCAGAAAGAGAGGTGTTTTTGGAGGTGATCGGAAGCGGGGGTTGGTGTTGAGTAGATCTTAAATTGTTTTAGAGGTTGATGTTACTATATCATGTCGGGTTTAAGGGTATCGGGTTTAAGTATATATATATATATATATATATATATATATATATATATATTCAGGGGAGAACTTGAATGCCTACTAGACACTGTCCTAGAGTGTTTAAGGTCTTGTTGTATAGGAGTGTGTTGGGATAACCTGACATGAGAATAGTTTTCCTACAAGAAAACCCTGACTAAATATTAAAAAAACATAGTATTCGCAGCTAAAATAAGATCCCGTTGACATGGCTACACACTGGCTGATACGATAAATTGGGCATCTTCTCCACGTGGTTTTGCCTAGAATAAGAACAACACTAAGCTAGATACTTCACCAGACTAGGTGAATTATTGTCCTATAATCCGGCAGGACCAAGAGACCACAAGAAATATATACTATAACATAGTTAACTGGTACAATTAAGGAGATGAAAATAAATTCTTAACTTATTTAGTAACTCAAAGTTTAAGACGTAGAACTTTAATGAAATATTCGAATACCTATGCATAGCATACAAAGATCAGGTGTTGACGTTGCTTTTTGTGAATTTTTACTAGAGTAAAATGAAACAAAAGGAGAGATATATATGAGAAAGTTTGATTTACCTACTGCAGAAAGTTTGAATTACCTACCAGACATCATCCTCGAGTGCCTTCGACCTTTCTGTACAACGCTTTGTCAGGACAATCTGACGTCAGGATACTTCACCTTACAAGTAAACGCTGACACAGTATTCTAAATAGCATAGTATTCGAAGCCCAAATAAGATCCTCTCGACAGAGCTATACATACGAGGACATAGCAAAAAAGTTAACCGCTTTAAATACACAACTTACATCCTAAACTTTTACATTGACACCTTTTCCAACTGGATTGCCAGGCTTTTTTAATGGCTTGACCTCTCGAAAGATTCAACAAATGTTGATGCCAACTTTTCCTGGATTTACAGTTTTTGAACCTGCTGCTAACATTTAAATGACGCTTTCAACAGTGAACTTTTACTATATGCATTCTCTTTGCATTGGACATTTTTTAATATTTGTCTTTATCCTATATTATCTTTATATCTTATCAAAATATGACTTTTAGTAATTCTACTAGCGACTTATCTATTTAATTCCTCTGACGGTGAGATGTCATTCTTTGCAAAGCAATGGCTTAAAGGTAAATAAATTACTTTTCTTTAGAACACCATGTTTTCAGCTACTAATGATGTAATATATTTTGTATTTTTACAATATTTTTTCTCATCTTTTACTTGTCTACATAAGTGTTCTATCCAGTATATCGAGCATTAATTCTTTCATGATAGGTTATACTTGTAAATTATACATCATATCTTTATTATTCGGTTCTTTATCTTTCTATCTATCTCTCTCTCTCTCTCTCTCTCTCTCTCTATATATATATATATATATATATATATATATATATATATATATATATATATATAGTGTTAAAGTGAATAATTTTGGTAAAATACTAGTAAGAGAGCCATATGTAGGAAACAGAGCAAGAATTGAATATAGAAAAAAAAATTCCACATACACATTGCAACTGTCAGCATTTATAATTTATTTCGACTTCCTAGTCTCTTCAGAATGCTAACGGGACAGTTACATATTGGAAATGAGGGGAAAAAGAAATATTCACCAGCCAAAAAAAGAAATATCATAGGCAAAGAAGGGGTGGGGATAAAAAAAAGGTTGCAAGCAACAGACTTAAGTTAAAATCACCAAAAAAAGAAGGGGAGGGAAATATAAAGAGGTTTGTTAATATGTATCTCCAGTTGGAATGAAAAATAAAATAAAAAACTTATTATTAAGATATGTCGACGATGCCGTTCAAATCGTATTTGTCATGAGTATGGTGACACGAAGCCAAACCCCACCGGCCCCTCCCCTCCAGCCTCGAGACCACCGAAACCAGACATCATTCTATTCTTAATTTTAAACATTCATCAGGTTTTTACTTTTAAAATGTTGAATATTGATTAAACATATATATATATATATATATATATATATATATATATATATATATATATATATATATATATATATATAGTATAGGTTACAAGTGCAAGCACTTCAAAAGGTTCACCCTAGATAAGCATTGTGAGAACGATGTAAACATAACTTTTTAAAAAGTTCCCAAATAAAGATTAAAAATTAAAATCACTGTCTCTTTAATCATAACATAAAAGTATTACAAATGTTAAAGGATCGCGTAATTAATGTATCATAATTAACGATGATAGGTAGGATTTGTTTAACTAGTTAATAGAATAACTTGATGTAGAAATCTTAAATATGTAAGTAATAATATAATATATATTTCATTTATTTTTTATTGTTTTTGTCAAATGAAAATAAAGATGTGTTAATAAAAACACCTATAATTTAAAGTTTGAGCATGTATAGATATTAATGTTAGTATTATAGATATAGTTTTCAGATTATTTTAGTATGGTAATTATTATACATAATAGGTTATGTAACTGATCGTATTGGTATAACCCCGGATGATGGGTTAGCTATTAGTAACACGGAGATCTATAAATTAATAAGTTTAAACTTCATATTGAAAGAAGAGATTTGTTGAAAGGTAAACATAATGATAAAATTAGTGAACATGAATTAATACCAATTAAACGTCCGTTAGGCTAAGTCAATATAGATGGACACAAAATTTAAGATCACTTCAAAGAGAGAATATGATTAATATAAAATAAAATAAAATAAAAAATTCATTTCCTTTATGAAATAACGCAAAATCATTACAAATAATATAATATTTAGTAGATTATCATAAACAACTAGATAAAAATAATAACTAGTCGATATTAAAAACCTGGTTTCTAATTCTCAAAAAATCAGGGGAATAATATTATTGTTTGATCAACTTAGTCCGTTGGTAAGTATGATTGATATGTATTACGATTTTTAATTAATTAATAAATAACGATTGTATACAACACTCTATTTATCAGTTTATCAAGATTATAATTAATATGAAAAAGGATATCAAATAAAATAAAAAACTAAAATCCCTTAAAACATTACGCAATATATATATATATATATATATATATATATATATATATATATATATATATATATATATATATATATATATTTGTATATATATATATAATAATGGTAAAAATCCAGGTGAAAAATATCCAGAGAATTTTAACCGGGTTTATAAAAAGTGCTCAATATAAAAATAGAGCTTTATATATGATAATTTTATTTACACAGACATGTACAAAATCTGCGACACTGGCATGTCGATGTTATCGATCAACAGTTACTATAAACTGAGATCTCATCAGGCAGAGTTAGAATCCGATCTTAACGTCAGATCATATTTGGAGAGAATGAAGTGGAATGATAGAGAAAGAGAAGAAGAAGAAAAGAAATTTAACATTTCAAAAATTAAGGCCGTTAAAAAATTAAAATTAAAAATTAAAAAATCTAAAACAAAAAATCTAAAATCTAAAATCTGAAACAAACAGGGCAAATAAATAAATAAATGATCTAGTTGGTCTTTACATACTATATAATCTCACAAAAATAAATAAATAATGATCTAGTTGGTCTTTACATACTATATAATCTCACAAAAAACATTAGCATTGAAGATATAGGCCTATATAGGGATGACCGATTACTAATAGTAAAGAACTCAAATGGACAAACATGTGAAAGAGTAAAAAAATTATCCTTAGAGAAATGAAAAGATTAGATCTCAAAGTAGAAATAACATCTAACATTAAAATAGTATATATATATATTAAAATAAACATAATTTGAGTATCCGACAATTGTTTCAGAAACTCTTCGGCTCCTCCTAAGGGATATACTGATGATCAAAGATTAGATCCGCGAATACGCAATCATAAAAACAAAGCATTAAAGACCACGGAGTTATCTCTCTTCACAATCTTTCTTGTCAATTTCTCATATATATATATATATATATATATATATATATATATATATATATATATATATATATATATATATATATATATATATATATACATATATATATATATATATATATATATATATATATATATACATATATATATATATGTATATATATATACATATATATATATATATAGTATGCATTTTTGTGTATACAAACATTTAAAGTTCAATGGATAAACTCATATGAACCAAACACTACCGGCATTATATATATATATATATATATATATATATATATACATATATATATTCATATATATATACATATATATACAATGTAATTATATATTATATATATGCATATATAGAGAGATATACATACATTATGTATCTATAGAGGTATAGATACATACTGTATGTATATATTATATATATATATATATATATATATATATATATAGTGTATGAATATATTATAATTCAAAATAAATAGAGCAGTGAGACTACTTAAAAATAATTTTAAAAGAACAAATTTCATTAAATAAAAACACGTTGAGTCTAATGTTATAGAACTAAAAAAAAAAGAGTGTCTGTCGAGTTTTTTACTGTATACTTTTTTGCTCCGTTGCGAATGATTTTTCAATTCGTGACGTATCACCTGATTTAACGAAAAAAAATACATTTTAAAAATGTTCCTCGATAAGTAAATGAGAAAAAAGACAGAAAAACGAATGTACGTCTTTCGAACGTCATGACGAAGTATGACAGCATGACTTTTACCTTGTACCCGCATTAGCAGGCGAAAACATTGCATCACCACAAAGCTTACTCGTTTTTTTATGTCTCACAAAATAATCGAATAATATTAGATTCTATTATTGACGCCTGTCTTACGGTCAAATACCGTTGAAACATCAACGTTTATCAACATTTAATCCGGTCGGTAGTAGGATGGGTGAATGCTTGAAAATATCAGATAGTAGAAACTCGATTCATATAAATATGGGCCTTGTTCCTTCTATTTTCACCCACATGCTATTTTCTCTGTAGTATTTAATTCGTTAATCATCCTATCCTCCAAGGAAATACATCATTCTTTGAATGAAAAGAAAATGTGGTATTTTTTCGTTCGTTAATCATCCTATCCTCCAAGGAAATACATCATTCTTTGGGTGAAAAGAAAATGTGGTATTTTTTCGTTCGTTAATCATCCTATCCTCCAAGGAAATACATCATTCTTTGGGTGAAAAGAAAATGTGGTATATGTTCGCTCGTCATGAAAACATCCTGCCAGCTAGTACTTCCTTATTCGCGTGAGTATTGTAATGTATGTTCTGTTTTCATGAGATTGTTTTCCCGGGCATTACAACCGTCCTTGCTGGAGGGGACAGGGATAGTAGTTAGATACAGTATAGTAACAAAATGTCAATTAGTGACAAGCATTAGACAGAAAAAATCCTAAATGTTTACGAGCGTACACTGGAGTAAAACCGACTTCCCTGATACGACAGGCATGGTTGAGAAAAAACACTGTCCTTATAATCAATTAGAATACTGGATTTTTATAGTAAATGTTAATGTATGCCAGAAATATCATTCTAATCGACAGTTTAATAACGTCAAAATCATTTTCGAATTTCGAAGTTTCACGATATTGTAAAAACTCAGATCCGCCGTTTGAATCTATTAGAAATACAAGCCTCACTCATAAATCCTCTTCAGTATTTAAAGACAATGGATACTTCCTGTGATTGATCGTGTAATTGTAAATCATAGATTGAACAATCACCAATCACACCTTTCCTGGGTCGGCACTGTTTGATTCCAGTGATAAGAAGAATTCTAAGCGACTGGAAACAATGCTGACTAAACTCAACGTTGCGTAACTTCAGGTATCTAATGGAAAGCGGTTAGTAAATGTGATTATGCCGCAATATTAGCAAAAGTAGATATATTTTTGCTAGTATATATGACGAACGAACACACACTACACAACATGCCAAAGGAGGAGGTAATGTCTGAAAGATAGTCCCATGACAGCAGAACAAATGCTACATTACTCCCCACCCCTAACAAACCGAGAAGGTAATTCTTGGGAGGCTCGTATCATGACAACATAACATATACTACACCACCGCACCCTCAAAAAGAAAGAGGTAATGCCTGGAAAGATGGTATCATGACCACCGAACAGATGCCTCCACCAAAAAAGTAGGGGATAATGTTTGCGAGGATAGTATTATAAAACAGAACACGTACTATACTTCCCCAACCCAAACTTGAGCATTAAAACATAGTTTTATTATAGGGTTGATTTCAAATATAGAATTATATCAGATATTCAGACAAATACCAAATCTTCATTTGTAATAGATTAAAAACTGCTATCGTAACAATTCGTAATTTGAAAGTATTGATAAGTATAGATGGTTTTCAATAAAGTTTAAAGATAAAAAGATGCTTAGCTGTTAGACTGGGTAACAAAAATCTCAAACAAATTTAAATAAATATTAAATAGGAACGCCCCTAAAGTAAATGTGGTATTGTGGTGACTGAGACGGTTCTAGTTTAGAGTAGGATAGATATTTCTATCATTATTTTGTCCAAGACTGGCAAACGACCTCCATTTTCCACACACTTTTGATCGATTTGTGATTAATTTGTTTCGAATGTAAACTTTTATATTTTGTACAAATAAATAATTGAAAGTTTATTATCTGTTACGATAGTATATTGTATATATTCTGTCCTCGGTCAATGAAGGAGAAATCCTTCTCGACTGAAACATTTTTTGTCCGAACGTGGAGTGTCCCTTTTTTGGGAGCTGGAATAATCGAAATAATACAAATTATCAAGCCTTATCTAAAAAATTATGAAGCATTTGTTTTATATTTTTTCATCTTTTAAAGAATTAATTAAAGATGGGGGAATAAATTAAATAGAAGACAATGTGGATTAGGACATTAATAGGAGTTAGGTTTTCGAAATATATATATATATATATATATATATATATATATATATATATATATATATATATATAGGGAGAGAGAGAGAGAGAGAGAGAGACAGAGAGAGAGAATACTCGCATGCCAGCCAATGTGTTATCTGATACAAGGTCAATTTTAAAATTGAAAGCCCATCTACTCTGAGAAAGAAGCACTCTGAACAGACATTAATTAGCTATATTCAAAGCCGTTGACATTTCCCAATGAGAGTGCCTCAGATAGCTACCCTTTGTACCTAGGCGGATTGATCCGGATTTCTTCGGAATAAGAAATTTCTAGGGAATATATAACTCACAAGCGGTTTTCAGTCGCATGTATATCCTGATCAGCGGAGAGAACGATGTTTGTTTTTGTAGGGAGTTGTCGTCGCCCATCTCCATACAGCGCGTGACATTCCCAAATGGTCACCCATCTTTTACTAACCAGGCTAAACTTCGCTTAACTACGGGGATCTAATGAGAACTGGTGGGTCAACCTTATTATGCCGTATATATTGTTCCTTAACAAACCTGTCCTTTCTCCTCGGAAAGAAAAAGTAAAGCCACGGAGGATGCTCTCCTGAGCTAGAAGATAACATTTTAAATAATCTAATATTTTTATAATATACGCTAAAAGGCCGAAATTCTTGTTAAGCATATGTATATCTTTGTTATTTAACATGACTTCTATTAGAGTTTCATAATAGCAGACACTTTTCGCCCCTTATACATAACTCTGGTACCACTAATTTTTAAGTATGTCATCGAAGCAATAAATCCTTATTTACAAAAAGATATGGTACACCCAAGGCGTGTTAAGGATGGTGACAGGGCACTTACTTACAGAATGCGACCCCAAAGACTAAATCTATTCTCATTTGAGAAGCGAAGGATGCTAGGATACTTGATTCTGGCGTACAATATCATCAACGGGAATGCAAATCTACCTTTCGAGAAGTGTTTCACCTCAGCACCAAGTCGCCGTCTCCGCGCACACCCGCAAAGATTTACCACCGTCGCGTTCAGCTGAAAGGCAGTATTTTCTGTCCGTTTTCCTGCTCCGTACAGCAACCTGCCAGCGGAGGCCGTGACGATTACTACCATACCAGGTTTAAAGCGGTCTTGGACAAGCATAAAGACTGTATGTGGATCTTAATAGCTTTTACCTGTCTCTTTACATGGCTTGTTACACTATGCTATTTTTTGCCAAATAAATCTGATTTAATTCCAACTATTTTGTTAAGCGAAACAGGCCGTGTGGCTAGGAGCAAAGTATAGTATTCCTTCTGATACTACACTTTATCTTCCCTGTGATCTTTCTTTTAAAGAGAAATCCTTCTAGACTGAAACAATTTTAATTTTTGTTCCAATCTAGTGCCCCGTTTGTGGAGCTGGATTTTCCCCACATTAAAAAATAACATGTGTCTGATTCTGCCCTTGTGGGGAGGCAAGTAAATAGGAACAGCAGACTGAGAAGTTGCAAGGCGACACTCCTTATACGGCTTTACTGCGACATTTTCTTTCGTTCTCTCTTAAGCGATAGGAACTTGACTTCCATGAAGTGTTTTTTCTCTCTCTGAAGACAAAAAGGTAATCCATGACAGAACTAAGCAAACATGAACAAGGGACACGAAAAGTCACTTACCCTTTCCTTTGGCGGTGCGCTCCTTCTGTAGTCTTCTGCTGATGGATGGTCGTTCTAACGAGCTTGTCTAGACCTTATAGTCGATTGACTAAAGTTCGCGATCTGGCTGTACTCTCAGAGTTCTTTTACTATATATATATATATATATATATATATATATATATATATATATATAAGATCAAATATAAACCAAAAGTAAAACTTTTAGTAGATGGAACCTATTGTGAAGAGGTTTAGCTCTATCTGTTTCTCTCTCTCTCTCTCTATATATATATTCTTAAAAAACACGGTTTGCCTGTCGGTCTATTTTTTTTCTTTTTCCTTTTCCCTCCTTCAACCGTCTACTTCCTTTCCTGGACCGATATCAGAACGGTACTAAAACAAAGTTCTGCTGATCGGAGAAAAAATGTTCTTTACTGATCGAATTGTTTGTGGGGTCCCGGTCGAAACTGCACCAGCTGGTTATTACGGTACCACTAAAATGTAGCACTCCAGTGTAATCAACCACCAAAGTGTGATGTCCTGGTTATCACGGCACTACTAAAATGTACCCCCTGTCCTCCAGCTTTCGTGACGTCACCAGGTTGGGCACCAGGTACTGCTCGGGAAAAGTTGCCGTTCTGATGGCGCTGTAATAGTACCGTCGATCTTCGTAGGTTCACAGTCAATACATACTGGCGCTGTATCTTGGGCCCCCACACCCTCCGTGGGGTTGCCCGACACTGTCACACATATATGGTCAGCTAACGGCTATTTATTTTCTTGTTTGGCGTACTATCAAGGCAGGCGCAGGTTTCCTTCTTCACGCTACCCTTGCCTCGATGTGTTTGTTTAAGTCACAACGAGATCAACTTAATTTCCTCTTTAACATCCGGTGCTTGGGCCTCCATAGTCTAACACAATACCCATCAAAGATACATAACCCTATACCAACACTTACGGTAAAAAAACGATATATTTACTTATTATTATGATTGCTTTCAAAACAGCAAATGATAGTCAGGATTTATTCATTAGACGCGATTCACAAGTCTTTTCAGTTCTCTAGCACACTCACCTTTGGACTATTGCTTTTACATCAGCAGAATTATAAACACAAATAACAAGTCAACCTAACGTTCCTGTTTATTTTTTCATCACTGTTTATTTTTCTTAGTATTTTTATTCTTTTTTACTTATTCTTTTTTATCGCTCCAGACAAGGTATGAAGCCACTTAGTTTGAAGAGCAAATAAATACCACGTCAAGATATAAACTAGCCAACGACAAGTGTTATATGGATGGATTCCGAACCAGAAAACAAAAATTCTTACCTCTTTGTCAGAAAAATCGCTCCTGGAATATTAGGACTACAGGACACAATAAGGAAAGCGAGAGTTACGAGGCCGCCGAAAGTAAACCCAATCTTCACTTTCTACTTTCCTTATTCTATTCTCATATTCGTTGTGTCTTTGTTCATTTTATTCTCGCTTACATCGTTTTCTTATTCTTCATTTTTTAATTGTGCTTCTTAGTTTTTATCATTTCGTTCTAATTATTCTATTTTGTTTCTTTCTTTCTTCTTTTTCTTCTTCTTCTTCTTCTTCTTCTTCTTCTTCTTCTTCTTTCTCTTCTTCCTTTTCTTCTTCCTCTTCTTCTTCTTCTTCTTATAATAATAATGTTTTCTTATTATTATTTATTATTCCATTTCGTATTGTTCTTTGTTTCTATTACTAATTATTAACTGTTTTAGGAGGTAGTATTATTCCTTCCTCTTTCTTTCACTTCCATGTTTCTTTTTTTTCCTTCCTTGTTTTTCTCCTCCCTTGTATTTTTTCTTATTCTCTGATTTTTTCTTTTCGTTCTTTCTCCTTATTTTCTTCTTCTCCCTTTTTTGTCTTATTTGTTTCTTTCTTTCGAATTTAATTTAAACAATACGTGTTTATTTGAATGTGTAACTTTTTCTTGCTTTTTCATATATAACTGACTCTCCTAAATCAGTTTTAGTCAACATTCCGTTTCTCTTTCTGGTCATTTTTTTTGTAAAGTTCCTCTCTAAAATCCTCTAGTATTTTTTCTGCTTTATCAATACCTATACTAAGTCTAATTTCCCATATATTTTTTTTTACATTATTTCTTTTAGCAATTCTATATATTGACTTGATTTATTTTTTTATTTTTATTTCCATCAATTTTTTTCACATTAAACTATCACGTACAGTTTATCGACTGACACGCTCACATCTTTCTGAACTTGCTGTTCTAATTTTGCCGACCGTTCATCTTAAGCAGACGTTTCTTTTGCTTTTCACTTTTTTTCATTTTTTTTCATAGATCAGCATCGTCGAATTTTTATTCTCTTGTTTAAAAAGATAATAAAAACAAAATAGTTCTAAAGTAAAATAAATTTGCCAATTAAATGAACAACAGAAGAAATCTAGATTCAAGGCTTAATGCATGCTTTACTTTTTATCATGGTCTGGACTTAACGAACACGATTGAGAAAAGCATGATTATTGCAAAAAGGCGACATATCCACACACACACACACATATATATATATATATATATATATATATATATATATATATATATATATATATATATATATATATTACTTACACCTAGCGGCGACGACAAAGTACATAGAATAAGTAATAGGATCTAATAAAGGCAGGTTTATTTAATTCCATTGGGGTTCATCATGAAACAAAATCAATCGTGCCGTTATATATAATAAGTATACTAAAGAATAAATACGTGAAATAAGTGCATTCCTTTGTGTGTATCAAAGTTATACATACAATATGCATGTGTATATACGCAGGAAGTTGTTTTACATATGTATAGTATGTACATACTATGCATATGTCAAATAACATATATTATATAGAAAAAATTATCTTACTAAAGAACGGACATATATATGCATAGACTAATTTTAATAGATACAGACACTATATATATATACATATATATATATATATATATATATATATATATATATATATATATATATATATATATATATATATATATTTACAGTTGGGTATGAGTGTAAATATAGATAATCAGTATTATGATAAATATTTAAATTTTTTCCACATGGACACGTGTTTCATAATTTTCCGGGAATTATCAGTGCGGAGGACGTGAATAACATTAGAACCCCTCCGACCGAAGTCAACACTTTAACTTTTGTCTGAACGCCTAAAACCACGCGGCCAACATAAGAAACAGGGTGAAAAGAAGAGAATTAAATTCTATTTATGTCTATTTCAGCGGACATATCTAGAAGACTGTTATAAACAGTGTACCACGACGCGTTATATATATATATATATATATATATATATATATATATATATATATATATATATATAGGATAATGTATTAACTTAATGAACAGATCATTGTAAATGATATATATATATATGTATATATATATATATAATTTACAATGATCTGTTCATAATATTAAACAAAAACAAATATTTATTATATATATATATATATATATATATATATATATATATATATGTGTGTGTGTGTGTGTGTGTGTGTAATGTCCTAAACTAATGAACGGATCATACATTTAGGGATATATATTTTAAGCAACACTATTTTTGTAAGATTCACAATCAAGTGTGTACACCTACCCAAACTTACACATACTGCCCAAAACTTTTTAAATAAGTTAGATACAAAGAAAGTAATAGAGAAAATAGATCATCCACACTAAATTTTGAGTTATATTAAGTAATACATTTTTTTTTAATTGCCACGCGCGTAAGTGTAAATAATACGTATTGTTTGGTATGTATTCTGAGAAACAGGGTGAGTGACGTTTGCAAATTATTTATTTTTTGTCAAGTTTACCATTTAGGAGATGGCAGCGAAACCATACCATACCTCCTAAAGAACAAAAATATTTATTTTTTTAATTAATGCTATATGTATTGCTTATACCTGCTGTGATAATGATATTCTACTAGTAAAAACATAATTCAAGGATGTGTATCTACATATTCTATGCATATGCAAGTTAATGTGTCTTTACACACATAGATACATTGGGACACAACTAATACCATTTCTTTTCACTGTGTTTTCATTGTTAAATGCATATATACTGAGGTGTCATTCAAACGTGCCATTCAAACAACGGCCCTTGTTAGGCAACCGTGTTAAATAATTGATGTTACGTTCGCTAGTACACATCTGATGATTAAAATTCGCAATGCAACGTTATCATGTAGACGGAAAATCAAGTTCAGAGTCAAATTAAGCAGTCAGATGTCACCTTGAACTGTTGTGGGCTGGAAACGTCTAATGGCTCTAGGAGAGAGTGAGGAGAATAGTAAGCAGTTCGATAGGAATATTAGAGTCACGAATACGTGGATTTCAAAATGTTCTGATAAAAGATGATTAACCAGTAATTATCGACCTATCTCTCTGTAAACGGTTACTCGCCGCAATGGTCAGTCATCTACAACAGCCGTTTGTCTCGACTTGGTTCTTTTGGGGGGTAAGAATGGACTTATTAGTAGAAGGCGTTTCCTTTATTCTGGCCGGTTCACATGAAAGGATGCGTGATCAAATCGGCGGCTTAAAATGCATGAATTTTAATTTCTATGTGTGACACAATGTTGCAAAGTAACAAAAGTATATACCGAGCACATTTAATATGTCTCTTATAAATACGCTGCAAATAAAGGGGATTAGAGATTTAAAGAAATGGCGGGTACGAAAACGAGCAAAGTGGATTCAATCTTACAGCTAATATAATTTTAAAAAATCTATATATACTAGCAACACTTTGAATGTTGTTTTCTTGCATACTTGCTTGTCTCCGTGCGCACTTCATCTATGCATGAATGTTTTAGATGTCGGGAGGAAATTCGACAATCTTAAAGTGTGAATTAGTGGAGAAGTAGTGAGCAGAATTGAATAATGTAAACAAATAAAATACTGAGAGAGAAAGAGAGAGAAGAAATGAAGAGAAGTAAAGAGAGAAAGAGAGAAAGAAGAAATGAAGAGAAGTAAAGAGAAAAAGAGAGATAAGAAATGAAGAGAAGTAAAGAGAGAAAGAGAGGAGAGGGGAGGGGAGGTTTTTTATGAGATCCCAATGTATTTATTTTGTGAAATCCTGTGTAATCTTTGTAAAAACATGATCACCAACCGATACAGATGTTAATACATTACATAATTTTGATTATTCGGACTACTGTTCTCATCGTAAATGTTATTCTCAAAACGTTTCGGCCGATGTAACCGCCGATCTTTTTCAAGTGCGTCTCGTCGAACTCGGGAATCTTTATGACGAACTCGGGAATATGTACAGAATTTCGAATGGACACTTTTTATGTAATCCACGGGAGAAGCTTTCTCGCGTTCCGTCAGTAATGACCGGGTAGAAGTTTTAAGTACTTTTAATTGTAAGCTTAGTATCGCCCGCATTAGAATTGAACCTTTAACTTCCAGTAGATAGTCACTTAGAACTGATTATAACTTAGCACTTTTATCCGTTGCGTCACAGATCAGGTATTTACTAGTTCTTCATAAGATCATCTATGTGTTAGATATTTAGAAGAAAAATAGAAAAAGATCAATAATTGTTTAAGAGAGGCATACAGAGTCGCAAGAATTATTATGGCACAAAAGTGAAAGGAGAGAGGATATATGGAGACGGTAGTTATTGTGTTATCGAATCCCATCAATATTGGAGCGAAATTGTTATTACAGACTATAATAGAAATAAAGTAAATATGAGAGAAGCAACAAAAGTAGATAATATACAGGTGATAAAATAGATTGGCTTGGATAGGATGTGAACATATGTACTTTGATTGTTGAAAGGGGATACAGTATGACAAAGATGAGAGATGAGGTATTCTTAAATGTTTGGCTAAGATTAAAGTGTAGTATCTGTTTGATACTAGATGTTATATGCTGCGTCCTCCGTCGATGAATGAATAATCATTCTAAAGTGAGGTATTGAAAAAAGAAATTGACCCAATCCAAAGTGCCTCTTTTTGGAGAGCTGGACCTTTCCCATATTCAAAACCGACCATGTGTCTAAGTCAACGCTCGAAAGGGTGCAAGTAAATAATGACGGTATAGCGAAATAGCTAGAAGAGATTGGTCGCACTATTTGTAATCTTATCTAAGATATTACATAGAGTGCGTACTAAAAAAAGAAATACGCTGCATAGCAATTCTCTTTGATTAGCTGGATACAAATAGGAAATTGTTGTGGTGTGTTCTATAGCGATCCTACTGAAGTGGGTAATCGACGTGTTTGTTCTTGTAGCAATGAGACCAAGCAGAATGGTAAATCTCTACATTATCAAGGAAATAAAAGCTGCGATTATTGAATTGCGAACGAAAATTATGCATGTGTTTGTGTTGCCTCGTTCATTTGCTCGTCCGTTTTTCTGATGCGTTCGCTTTGAATGCTTGTGTTTGCATCACTCCATCAGTAAGGTATTATTTACTTGTCGTCATCACGCTCTCTCGCCACCCGACGGTCATGATAACTTCCAATTCGGCCGATCGCTAGAACAAACCTTATACCTGAAGCTAATGTTGACGAAGACAATTTAATATTAACTATATATAAATACTATTAAAATGTTATAGTGCGTTTAGAGTTTGTCTGTTCGTACGCAATTAAAAACGTGACTGATTGATAAAAAGGAATAGGCAGAGTACACATGACTAAGACTGTAGTTTTTATTATTTCAACTGGATACGTGTTTTATAAATTGAAGAAAAACAAGATAACATGATAACATAAACACATTATACTTAAAAAAATGTAAGTTATGTTATTTGGTAATTCGCAAAATGTAGACATATTCCGTAATAGTTCAAAGCGAATTATTTTTTTGCTTGAGAACATAGTTTTTAATGTTCTGTTCAATAACAAAATAAACATATATATAATAATCTATTTCCGTTATTTATTTTTCTTCTCAATCTCTCATCATTTCAGCTGAGTTAGCATTTTTTTCTTAACATTATTTGTCTCAGAACTCATTCAAAATGTTGCATTTATTACGTATTTTCTAATATAGTCACAAATAGTGTATGAATAGTCATACAATTAAAGTAAATTGATTGGAAGAAAAATTTTTTAATTCACAATCGATTTCTTTTTCTCGCTTATGTAATAATGAAACTTGCATTATATCTTTTTTTTATGATATCACTCGATATTACGATGACAGCTAAACATAATTCCAGGAACAAAACAGTTTTGTAACACTATTATGTACCCCAACAAAGATTAAAATATAATGCTACTATAATTCTTATTCTAATTTTGATCCAAATCGATTACATGATTTTGATTCGAGAAAATGTCCAAAAGTTAAGGAATCTTGAAAAGACATTGAAATTCAGAGAGCATGGTTAATTGATGGCTACTGCGTATGGATCAAATTTAATGCAAATCTAATATATTATAATTTTCAATTGCGAAGATGTATCTATGGTATGCCCCGTAAAAAGCTTTTAAATACTTAAAACAAACTGAAGTTTAGTGAATTTTAATTAATTGATGCCTCATTTATATTGTGAAACTTTCACAAAAATCAAAAGTTTCGAAATTTTCATGAAATGCTTCCACCCCCTAAAACGAAATGAAACTGAATACAGCTTACATGACATACCATTAAGCCCAGCAACTATGTTCTCAAAATTCTTAATGAGTTTATGAAATATATAAACATATATGCATACCTTAATATATGTATATATATATATATATATATATATATATATATATATATTACTTAAACACGCGTATTTGCTTTTAATATGTATATTTTCTTTCCGTGCCCCTTCAAAATGGAAAGGAAGAAGTAAAATAGCTGCAGGAAGTTTTATTCATTACAAGATTACATACGGAGTGTAGCTATGTAGTAGTAATTTAAATTTTTATTATTTATACTATGACGTTGTTTTACATATGGAAGTAACTCTATATTGACGAATACAGAATTACGTCCCTTTTAAAAATAAAGTTCTTATAAAAATATTTCCGACCCGATCAACGTATTTTTTAAATGGAATTAAATCGAATTACATTTTATTATTCTTCATAGCATGTTCTAACAATACACAAATAAAACTGTCGATTGATTTTGAAGGAAGAAAGCTATTAGTGACAAAATCCAGAAAGAGACTGATTATATATCATATATTGGATTTATGGAAAAAATCTGATTTATTTTTTAATAAATTAGGTGTTTATTTAGATATAATGTCATGGAAATAGAATGCACAATCTTATTTTTACATTTAAAGTAGCTTTTTTCTTTCTTGTCCTACTCTAAGACCTCTGTATAAATGTTCAAATTTTTTTCTTAACTATCATCGGTAAGTTCCCAATAGTGTCAATAGCTTTATATCATAAACACTCAATATTTCTATTTTAACTGGTTATATGCCTACGATTACATTGACACACCAGCTCCAATTAGATAAGCGATTTTTAACCTGATCAAAACTTAGATAAGTGACTAATTCAGAACTCGGGGTTACCTATGTACATCTCTGTGCTATTAGTTTTGGAGGTTGATGGTCATCTACTAAACTACAATGGTATCGTTTTGCTATCAGCACCGACCCGACACTGGCCAGCGAAATCGGACCAATTTCAGGTTTCAACATTGTTTACACCCTCCGGTAACTTGTCCATGAATTAAATTATTGATTACTTTCTCTGTAAATAAATTCAGACGTTTAATGCGGTTTCAATGCTAGAAGGATTCCATTAGATCTAATCCACGCATTGAGATACTAAAAAAAGTTGATATCCGTAAAATTGACCGCGTCATCGGTTATCATGGTGAACTTTCTCTGTTCCCCTTCTCAGTGGCGTGCAAATGGGGGATGGGCCGCTATTTCAAGACAAATAAAAAATGGCGAGAATTATATTCTACAAATTCTCCATTTCGTATAATTACACCTATATTTGAGTCTTTAGGGGTATATAATCAAGGAGTTAGCCACGGCTATCAGCAGCGCAACACCAGGCCCCTGCACACCGCTGTCTCTTCCATATCCAGAAAGAAGTATGTTTATAAGTAGGTATTTATGAAGGCTGATTGCAATGCAGAATAAATCGGAACAGAGAATGAGAGGTATGAACTAAAACAAACAATCATAGACAATAGTTGGCTTATGAATGTTCACATTATCTATTTATTTTTTCAAAAGATCTTTGATATATCCAATCAATGAATATAAGACCTACTTCTAGATATTAATAACATATCCGAGATGGATGAACATATTTTAATTATTTCGGGAGAACTCTTTACCTTTCCAAAAACGGAGGTTCGCAGATGGAAATCAACATTATACTTTTATTTTACTACTATGTACTTTAGTGTGACTATTATTATTATTATTATTATTATTATTATTATTATTATTATTATTATTATTATTATTATTATTATTATTATTATTATTATTATTATTATATTATCATTATCATTATTATTATTATTATTATTATTATTATTATTATGTTTGTGTTTATGTTTATATTTAGAAGTAGGAACATTAGTATTTTTTTTTATTAAAAGTGGGAAAAGAAAATTCGAAAATCTGTAATACTCTAATATTGTATTTAATAAATTAATTTTAAACCGTTATCCAATCAATATCAAACGTATTTCCACCATCTTGAATATTTTATTAAGCACTATGTCTCATATTTACTAATTTGATATGTGAAATATCTATTGAAAAATAAATAATGTGAAGCTTCATAACGCAGATATTGTTTTTGTTTTTTTTTGTTCACACTCCCTTTCTCCATTCCGGCTTCTTCTGCATTGCTTAGCCTTCATAAAGACTTATTTGCTTATTTACCAGCAATGCTTCAAGCAATGTACCATTCTCTTTAAAGTATATGTATATGCCTTTTTAATAAGGAATATTGAATATAACATTGAAGTGTATAGTTTTAACTTTTCACTTGGTGTATATGTGTATTTTGTCCATCATAAAATAATTATGAAATAATTATAAAATACTATAAAATGTTATAAAATAATCACCTAATTATATTACTTGGAAGAGTTGTGTATTTTCGAGCTGTCCATGTGATGGTCACTTGTAAATGCTCCACCCCACTCATGTTCATTGTGCACGGTCAAATTGTGTGACATTTCCTTAAACTAATAAAGCGACCATTATTTTGCGTATATCTGATTCTTGCAATATTTATCCCATACAAAGTGCGACCCGTGCAAACGCTAACATATTCTAGTAGAAAACAGAACCCAACACAGCCAATTGTGAAAATAAAGAAAACGAAGCCTTACATTAGCACTAAACAAAATAAAATCACACAGGCTCACCAGGCTGTATGTTATGGAAGTCAGCAAGAAGAGCCCTTAACCCGACGGTTTAAACTCAATCAACGATGACGTGCTCTTCGCATTTGCCCCTATTTTTATAGCGACCGCCATTTAGCGCACTAAAAATCTCTGCATTTATTTGCAGGTCAACGATGTTACTAGCAAGAAAGCGCGCCGAGGTGAGCTAACAATGTAAGTTAGCCATTCGCTGGCCTCACGTCCGACTGTACGGTGTCCTGTTTTTACCCCTTCCTTCCCCACACGGCGTTCTATGAAGGCTTTCGCGCTTTTTACGCCTCTTGGCAGGCTTTTCAGGGGCGTGCTGTTTGCTAGCAGATTTCTCGCCCTGCAGGATAAGCCACGTTGAGAAGCTAAAGATTGGGATGCCGTTTAAGTGCAGAACTCTGAAGAAAGGATGACAAGGAGGCTAGACAAACGTGAATAGAAAGTAACAGTAACAAAAGAAACATGTTTGATGCGATAAGGACAGCGGAAAAGAGAAAATAAATAAATATATAAATGTATAATATTAAGAAGAAAAGATAGAGATCACACAGCATGCGACAATGATAAAAAACAGCTGAAATCTTATGGAAAATCCTCAAATGCGGAAACCAACCAACATAAGCTACGATAGCCAACCAGCTGCATGAAATAAGAAAAAAACATGGAAAGTACACCACGTGCACCAGAGAGAACTCTCACTCAGACTGCGATAGCACCAGTCTCGGTTGATACCACACATATTGTTGTGAATGATGAAAGAGGAGGAGAAGCCCGAGTAAGTAGAACACTAACCAGACCTCTACTGAAAGAGTGCGGATAGTACTGGGACTTTGGAAAGACTTAGTTAACTCAAGTAGGGTAGACATCCAATGGTAGCCGCTAGCGAAAAATCAATGGTATGTGACTGTTGCGATAACGCCAAATGATTTGCAATGGTGTTCGGAAGAGGTGGGAAACACTAGAAATCTAGGATGATGTGTTGTTCCTCAAACTCCAAGGAACACCACCGGTTATTTTCAGTGAGCAATTACTTATAATTACTTCTGTGAAAACTCTTAGTGAGTAAGTAATACTAATTCTATATATAAACATTAATTTTAGTTTGTTTGCGAGTGATAGAGATCGACAGTTAGAACTTTCAAATAAGTTTCAATTAGGATTACATTTTGAACAGAATCTAAAGATACCGTTGACATTTTCCTTCGATTCTATATTAGGTTACTGTAGAAAATTATCGGTGAGGTTCAAAAAATAACTAAAATATTTCATAACGTAAAAATACAAAATTAAATAGATTTCATTCGTTTAATAAAACACAAATAAAATAAAAGAAAGACTATCGTAGTGAAGAATGTAATTTAAAAAAGTTAAATTATCATTTTCATCGGTACTTTAAATATGAATTCGTTTCAATTCGTTAAAGCCGTTTGTTGTTTTACAGCTCCATATAAATACAGATATTGTGTTGTTTTGAAAATACCACCGCGCTAACAGTTTCTTTATTATTTGATCTGAAACTGCCAATTATTTTTTAAACGTGACTATATTTAAAACTAACAGTTCTAGCATTCTTAAATTGGCCGTGTTCATCTCACAACGAGTGGACCATAACTGGAAGTAACAGCCTTATAGTTGAATTTGATTTCTTAGTCAATCCAGAACTTGTTTAACAGCTTCTCAAATATCTTTACAGTTTCCGCTTCAATTACACTTGATGGTAATCTATTCCACAAATAAACACAGTGATGGCTGAATGGATATTTTTCAGGTTCAAACGTGTCGGTTTCTTGTAGAGCATCTGAATGTTTTTTTCTGTTTCCATGTCTTGTATTTTTTTCTTGTTAATAGTTTATCTACATTGAAAGCATACATTCCAGAGAGAAATTTATAGTACTAACTCATGTCGCCACGTATTCTTCCTTAGGTCGAACTTGGCAATTTCAGAGCTTTCAATATTTCTTCATAACTCTGACCGTACTGTTATAGGACAAGTTTAGTAGCTCGCCTTTGTACATTTTCTGTCATTTCAATGTGTTTCGTCTTATGTGGTGAACCACTTAGTTAGCAGATTCAATACTAGAGTTCACAAGCGCGTTAAACAATATAACCAGTGAATTTCGATCGAGGTATTCAAAAGATCTGCGGATAAAACAGATTAAATTAATGCGGATTCTTATATATATATATATATATATATATATATATATATATATATATATATATATATATATATATATATATATATATATATAATGACACTAAAACTTATATCTAGAATTTTTATTCTGATTGTTATTGAAATCCATTGCATTGTTATTCTAGAAAGAGTCTTAAATGTAAGGCTTCAGCTAAAGATGTCTTAAAAGTAATTGAAATTCAGGGAGACTTGTTTAATTAATGTGCAATGTATACGGATCAAATTTAATCCAAATCTCAAATATGTGGATTTATGTCATCTAAAAAATTTTCAAATACGCCAGAGAAACTCATTGATGTATAAGACCATTTCGTTAAAATTGGTAAAAAATCGGAAATATCTGAATTTTCACAAACTGCTTGAATCCATTTTACCCCTTTTTTAAAAAAAAGTTATTTAACTAAATAAAGCCCACATTACTTCCCATTACGCATAGCAGCTGCGTTCGAAAATTCGTAATGATCAGTTAATTAGTTCCGGAGTGATTCCTATACATACACATGTATAAACATATACAGATACCTAACTTGCTATATATATATATATATATATATATATATATATATATATATATATATATATATGTGTGTGTGTGTGTGTGTGTGCGCGCGAGTGTGTATACACTATGTACTATATATGCATATATTCATTGAACATTATTTCGTTCGGCTTTTTTACCAGCAAGTTCTTATAGTCACCATTTTTCCAGTCTGTCTCTCCAAGAATGCTGTCTTCTCTCCCATCTCCTTACGTATCGATTAGTGCTTCTGCCTTCTTTCTTTTTATATATTTCTTAACTTACCCTTCTACTTTGGCAGCCACACCCGCACACACCTTTCATCCACACCACTAGCTGTTTAGACTGAAATGGACCATACTGATAGCGAGAGCTAATTTTACTTCAATGTAAGGAGACAAACGCGGGTTGAAGAGGAGGTTAGAGAAAGTGTGCGGTGAACTGGGGGAGCACGCAGATAAGACGAGGGAAAAGGGAGCGGTAGCGAGGAATATGTGTGTGTGTGTGTGTGTGTGTGTGATTGTCTGTGTAGAGGGGGTGTATGTGTGTGTTGTGTTTAGAACGGATATAATGGTCAAAAATATCGGGTCCCTGGGCAATGCAGGACGACGCCAAAGTAAAACGGCCACTTCGGTCTTCGGAAAGAGAAGAGCCATCTTAACGCATTCGTTAGAAACGTGAGCTCTGCACGCAAGTTGGCCAGTTGCGGGGCTTCCACTCCTGTCCCCAATCTCCTCTGTCGCAGTTGTTAACGTCAGTGTCAGCGTCTGGTTCCCCTTTTTTAACGCACCCTCATCTTGGCCAGGCAGAGTTTTCGGTCGGCACTTAACAGAACCGTTCATTGTTATGGCTTCGGTTAATTTAGCCTCGTTCCCTCTGCCATCCAATGCCTTTCAGTCCAAGTCTGACAAAGTGAGCACGGTATTCTTCCTTTTAACCTCCTGTGAGGTTTAAGTGAGTAATTAGGTTTGGAAGGATGTCACATACGCATATACACACCTCTCTTTTTCTTTCTTTCTTTCTTTCTCTATTTATCTATCTATCTATCTATCTATCTATCTATCTATCTATCTATCTATTTATCTATCTCTCTCCCATCTCTCTCTCTCTCTCTCTCTCTCTCTCTCTCTCTATATATATATATATATATATATATATATATATATATATATATATATGTACGTGTTTCTAGCTCACAGCCGTTATCAACATGGCTATCTTAGACAAGGATAGAACCTTCGATATTGGTGTCTATAGTCCAGCGTCTTTACCATTTATTTTTTCTAGAAATACTAGCAGGGGTACCCGGCGTTGCCCGGGGCTCTCCCTCCTCCTCCTCTCCGCAAGCAAAATAGGATATTGAGCACTTTTCTCCCGGACAACGCCGAAGCCTCTGAGTCCTAAATTGACGAAGCCCCCCCCCCCCCGGTGCTGGGTCCTATACTGTAAAAGCACCCCCGGTGCTGGGTCCTATACTGTAGAAGCGCCCCGATGGCTATACTGCAGAAGCACCCCCCCCGTGCCTGTACTGCAGAAGCCTCTGGATCCTATACTGTAGAAGCACCCCCGGTGCCTATACTGCATAAGCACCCTATTCTGTAGAAGCATTCGGGTCCTATATTGTAGAAGCACCCCCGGTGCTGGGTCCTATGCTGTAGAAGCACCCCTGGCCCCTATACTGTAGAGGTACCCCTGGTCCCTATACTGCATAAGAACCCATGGTCCCTATTCTGCAGAAGCACCCGGGTCCTATATTGTATACGCACCCCCGGTGCTGGGTCCTGTACTGTAGACGCACCCCTGGTTCCTATACTGCAGAAGCCCTTGGGTCCTATACTGTAGAAGCACCCCCCCTGGTGTCTATACTACAGAAGAACCCCCCGCCCAGGTCCATATACTTCAGAAGCCTCCGGATCCTACATTGTATAAGCACCCCCGCAGGATGGAGATGTTGATAATTCCCCCCAACCCCACCACCATCCCCCCAAAAATTTCCCCCTGCCCCACCCGCGTCCCAAACATTCCCCCTCCCCCCAAAGAACTATTTTTATTTTAAAAGATAGAAGTTTAGGTTGCTAGGTGCGGATGTGATTGAGCAACCCTTGTTTCACTGTTATTGATAGATCCGGACAGAAGTTATGGGATGACTTGATACAACCGGACAGTGCATTTTTATCAAGTTGTTACATGAATACATTGGCTGATTTCAAAATCACCAGTAAATAACATTGAAAAAGTTTCAAAAAACTAGACCCGCCCCCGAAAACTGGCCCCGTTGACCCCCGGGGGCATTTTCTTTTTTTTGTAATTTTGAGGTATTATGCTCCCAGGTGTTGTCCGGTCCTAAAGATGTCGACTTGTTGACAGTTTGCCGAGTAGTTTTTGAGGAGTAGCTGGACATACAAACAGACAGACAAACAAACATACAGACAAGTGCCCTTTATATAGGAGATGTACGATTTTTATCACCTAAATCTTTCATGTATTTTTATGTAATTATTTTTATTGGTGATTGCAGCGTTCGTTGTTTTTCGAAGTGATTAAGATACAGAAAATTGCATTATTAGTCGCCCTTATATTTATATAGGACGAATTGTTCGTTAATATATATATTTTTATTAATTTTATACGTACATAAAGGTAATCCATGGACACGTGTTTCTGGTTCACAGCCGTCATCAGCATGGCTTACTTACAAGGATCGGACCTTCGATATTGATGTATATAGTCCAGCGTCTTGGTCTAGTGGTAAAGACGCTGGACTATATAATGAGTGGTAGAAGAATATCTTTTGTAAATGATTTTTTTTTCATTTGCGTTCAGTTTGAACATACTGATTACTCAGAGGCTGTCATTTTTTTTTACGGTAGAACCAGGCTTTTCTCCAACCAGCGTGCTTAATCCATAGAAAAGAGAATATATACTAGACGAATACTCGTTTAAGGGTGGGTAAAATTATTCGAACACACCCGGTTTTTCACCATATGTATATCCATTTACGAAGATTGAAATTAAAATATAATGATACTCAATCTCATGTCTAGTATTATTATTGCAATTTTGATCAAAAAAATGTTGATTCTAGAAAATTCTTAAAGTTTAATGCTTAAGCTTAAAGAGCATTAAGCATGAATTGACATTCAGGGAATCTTGTTGAATTGGTGCCTATGGATTACATTCGAGGCAAATCACAAATATCGTCATTTTTAAAAAGGAGGTTTTGCTCTTATTATGCCCTAAAACCTTTTAACTTACTCCAAAGAAATTTAAATTTATGGGAATATCTATTCATTTTAACAATGGGTATTACATATAAGTAATACCCATTGTTAAAATTTCACAAATAGGTATGCGAATGTCTGGGTAGGGATTCGAACCCCTTTTGCACCTACTTGCATAAAAGTAAATGAAACTAAACATAGCCCACATTATCGACCCTAAAGCTTTAAAACATTGTTTTAAAATTCATAATCATCAGTTAATCAGTTTAGTAGTAAATCCAAATGAATAAAATATATAACCATATATCCATATGTAACACACACACACATATATATATATATATGTATATATATATGTATAGAGAGAGAGAGAGAGAGAGAGAGAGAGAGAGAGATGTATGTATGGATGTATGTATGTATATTAATCCAACGTAATGAAAAATAAAAAAATAAAAAAACAACAATTGTTTAAATGATTATAAATGTTTCGTCTTTATTCCAAGACTTTCTCAAGATGACTGATATGTAGAAAACCATGGAAGTAAATATTTCTAAATTCATAAATATAATCCTTTAAGAAAATTAATACTAAAATAACATAATTTGAATTTAGATCCAGGAGAGCTATTTTTTCAACATTCCTAAAGAAACGTTGTACATAACAACAAAGGAACTAAAACACATTGATTCAACTTCATGAACGTATCATATATTTTAATCCTTACGTCTGTGTTTCGTCCGTATAAATAACGTACCACATGATTTCAAATATTGACTCCTATGCTTTCTTAAAATCAGTCACCTTTAGAAAGTCTTTAAATAATGACGGAACTTTCATTAACATATGAACAATTTGCGGTTTTTCATTTTTTTCATTTTTCATATATATATATATATATATATATATATATATATATATATATATATATATATATGACATACAGATATTTTGTGATTTTACGATTCATCAGTATGGCTAGACACAGCAAGTGCACAACCTTTTATTGTCATATAATATTGGCATAGCTGAATACAAAGATATATCGAGATTTTTAATTCTTCACGATATGCTGTCTTAATACGGTGTTGTTCTTTTGAGTGATTTTTGTTCACATATATATGTGTATATGTATGTGTATATATATGTATATATGTGTGTGTGTATGTTTGTGTATAGTGTGTGACTGTTGTTACACATTCTTACAATATTTTTATAGTTTTTCGCGCGAATACAATGTCAATAAACAGTAAAATCTGTTCATGGTATCCAACATCATTTCCTTCAACAAGTGATTTTCTACCTTCAAAACAATAGACACCTTATATAAAACATATTTAATATATATATATATATATATATATATATATATATATATATATATATATATATATATATATATATATATATATATACCAGAAAGATGAAAAGAAAAAGAAACACAAGAAATACATTTTTGATAACGTACTAATATGAGCGAAAGTCTAAGACATACATTTGTGTAAAAAAATGATTTTATTCATTGAATAAATATATGAAAAAAATAGCGTTCCTTGGTTTTCTCAAACTTCTATAATACAATTCAAAAACGTTTTTGAAAGGATGTGTAAACCTCTTTTTCAATTCAAATATACGTAACCGCACCTTACATATCTACTATTTTACTTTCTTCAAATCCGATTACAAGAACAGTCGATAAATAACATTTTGGGGCCATAGGCGGATTTTCTTGGTATTTTAACAGCGGCAAAATGAAGAGAAAAAAGAAAAAAGAAAGGAAATAATTATTTGATAATGATGTGATATCAGCGAAAGTCCCAGACATATATTCATGAAAAAAATTATTTTATTCATTTAATAAATATATGAAAAAAATACAGTTTGTTGGTTTTATCAAAATTCTGTAATATATATATATATATATATATATATATATATATATATATATATATTTTTATGAGAGTATATTACTACATTAAAATTCGAAATTAATATATATTTTGCCTAAATATTCTAGTTTTCGACTTTTAGCTTTACCAGCATACGTTGATACATACAAACATCGATATAAATTCAATTGATTTTTAGCAGGGTCAGAGAAAATAAAATGTACTGCCCGATACAAGGATTGAACTCACATCGGATGGTTGTAAAACAAAACCGTAATAAATGTGAACTTTGGATAAAAATGGGAGTAAATACTGATGGGCAGAGGGTAAGCAGTGATACAAAGCAGTAATACAAGGTAGATAGTGTTTCTTTTATTATCTATCGTTCTTTTTGACATTGAGAAAGATGGGGGGGGGGCTGATATTTATATGAACTATGTATGATTGTTGTTTCGCTTTCACTTTTAAACGCTTGCGAGTGTATCTGCATCAAAACTGCAACATACTAAATAGTATGTTTTTTTCATGACTACATCCACACTCCTACTATATTCGTGAGTTAAGCATTTTGGAAAATAAAACCGCCAACTAACCGAATGTAAAGCCATGTGTAAAAGAATGGTGCACTCTTGGTTGGTGATAATGCTTATTTATGTAATATGACACAGACAAGGAATAGCGTATGGTAAAAACTCGACACCACGTGATGAAAAAAGTAATAAAAACAAACGAAGGAAGAACTATTGCTTTGATATAACGTAAATGAGAGAAACATTCGACAAAGAGAAATAAAGATTCGACAACGAGAAATAAAGATTCGACAATGAGAAATAAAGATTCAGCAACGAGAAATAAAGATTCAGCAACGAGAAATAAAGATTCGACAATGAGAAATAAAGATTCGACAATGAGAAATAAAGATTCGCCAACGAGAAATAAAGATTCGGCAATGAGAAATAAAGATTCGGCAACGAGAAATAAAGATTCAGCAACGAGAAATAAAGATTCGACAATGAGAAATAAAGATTCGACAATGAAAAATAAAGATTCGGCAACGAGAAATAAAGATTCGGCAACGAGAAATAAAGATTCAGCAACGAGAAATAAAGATTCAGCAACGAGAAATAAAGATTCGACAATGAGAAATAAAGATTCGGCAACAAGAAATAAAGATTCAGCAATGAGAAATAAAGATTCAGCAACGAGAAATAAAGATTCAGCAACGAGAAATAAAGATTCGACAATGAGAAATGAAGATTTGACAATGAGAAATAAAGATTCGGCAATGAGAAATAAAGATTCAGCAATGAGAAATAAAGATTCGACAATGAGAAATAAAGATTCGGCAACAAGAAATAAAGATTCAGCAATGAGAAATAAAGATTCAGCAACGAGAAATAAAGATGCAGCAACGAGAAATAAAGATTCGACAATGAGAAATGAAGATTCGACAATGAGAAATAAAGATTCGGCAACGGGAAATAAAGATTCGGCAATGAGAAATAAAGATTCAGCAACGAGAAATAAAGATTCAGTAACGAGAAATAAAGATTCGACAATGAGAAATAAAAATTCGACAATGAGAAATAAAGATTCGGCAATGAGAAATAAAGATTCGGCAATGAGAAATAAAGATTCAGCAACGAGAAATAAAGATTCAGCAACGAGAAATAAAGATTCGACAATGAGAAATAAAGATTCGACAATGAGAAATAAAGATTCGGCGACGAGAAATAAAGATTGGGCAATGAGAAATAAAGATTCAGCAACGAGAAATAAAGATTCAGCAACGAGAAATAAAGATTCAGCAACGAGAAATAAAGATTCGACAATGAGAAATAAAGATTCGACAATGAGAAATAAAGATTCGGCAACGAGAAATAAAGATTCGACAATGAGAAATAAAGATTCAGCAACGAGAAATAAAGATTCAGCAACGAGAAATAAAGATTCTACTATGAGAAATAAAGATTCAGCAACGAGAAATAGAGATTCGACAATGTGAAATAAAGATTCGACAATGAGAAATAAAGATTCGACAATGAGAAATAAAGATTCAGCAACGAGAAATAAAGATTCGACAATGAGAAATAAAGATTCGACAATGAGAAATAAAGATTCGACAATGAGAAATAAAGATTCAGCAACGAGAAATAAAGATTCAACAATCAGAAATAAAGATTCGGCAACGAGAAATAAAGATTCGACAATGAGAAATAAAGATTCGACAATGAGAAATAAAGATTCGGCAACGAGAAATAAAGATTCGACAATGAGAAATAAAGATTCGACAATGAGAAATAAAGATTCGACAATGAGAAATAAAGATTCGGCAAAATGTGTGAGGGAAAGTATATGTAAAATCTTGACTAAAATTTAGATCAACGAGGCAGACATGTAGACAGTAAGAATATGAAGAATAAGTAGGCCAGATGATCTGATGTTGTATGACGTAAAAGACCGGAAGACGGTGTTTGATCGATAGAGTCGACATCCCAGAGACGAAGAGAAAAGGGCAAGACATGATAGTGAAAGTTTACACTAAAGTCGGTGTATTGTCCGTTGCCCATACATGCGAAATAAAATGAAAAAAAGATCATTATTTAATACAACGTGGTTTATATATTTAGGCGTGTGAAATTTGCAAGTACCAAACATGAAAGAACGAATCGTGTCATCAATGTCTCAGCTCAATTCATGTTAATATTACGGACTATTTAAATTCGACCCATCGTGTAACATTCATCTTTCAATGCTATTAAAGTATAACATGCTACTTAGTTTGTGCTGCTGGCTAAATATATATAAAAAGTCCAGTTTCGAGATACCAGTAAACGGTCTGTCTTGGATGAATATCCGTCATTATATATATATATATATATATATATATATATATATATATATATATATATATATATATATATATATATATATATATGTATATATATATATATGTATATATATATATATATATATATATATATATATATATATAAAATGCTTTTTTTAATAATAAAATTTTAATTTTTTTCAATTATTCTAATGATTGTTTCTGTATTGAAATAATTGCATGTTCTATATGTATCATAAACACTAAAATAATACCTTCCGTAACCAATTCGAAAAAAAAAAATAACTCGCTTTCTTCATTAAAACCCAAAACAAACAATAAATAACATTACGGATATAACCAGTCACGACATATCAAAATGCTTAACGCAATACAATGTTATCCTGTGACGCTAATTCTGGCGTCGTGTTGTTTCAATTGTAAACGTCTTTTCCGGAACAGTTTGGAAACATTTTTTGGACGTCAAACTTACTTCTCGTGCCTGTTTCTCCGTAATTTTGTGAAATTCTCTTTTCCCCTGTTGAAAAATCGAAAACGTATGTGATACATATATAACATACAAAAAATAAAACTTGAAACATTGAAAACATAAAAAATGGTATAATTAAACAGAAGAATTATGTTATGTTTAAACAGTGTTTGCTCAAAGGAAAAATACTGCCTAAATACACACACACAATATATATATATATATATATATATATATATATATATATATATATATATATATATATATATGATTATTTTTATTTACGCGGACATGTACAAAATCTGCGACACTGGCATGTCGATGTTATCGATCAACAGTTATTATAAGGCAGAGGAAGAATCCGATCTTAACCTCAGATCATATTTGGAGAGAATGAAGTGAGCAGAGAAAAAAGAAGAAGAAAAGACATTTAAAGTTCCAAAATTTAGGGTGTCACGTGGTTTAGGACCGTTAAAAATCAAAAAGTTAAAATCTAAAATCTAAAAATTAAACAAAATAGAACAAATAAAACAAATAAAGTGAAAAGAGAGACATATAATGAAAAGCGTTGGATGAAGATAGGTAGATAGATAGATAGAAAGATAGATAGGTAGATAGATAGAAAAAATGAAGACGTCTGTTGATTCAGACAGAGAGTAGAGCGGGGAAGGGGGAAGATGAACATGCAAGTTAAAGTGTCCAAAGTCGATAGTTATTTCAGCTCAGGCGAACAAGCGTTTTGTCAAATCAACAGTAATTATGTGTGTAATTGTTTAGGCGTGCGTGCCCCAAATTCGCCGTAATTGGTAGTATGGGCGTGCAGACGCGTGTGATGGGGGGGGGGTAAGGAGGTGTTAATCAATTGTGTCACTAATTCTGAATTTATACTGTTTTATTTTTTTATCTAAAGTTTACCAAATTATCATTAAGAAATTAATAAATCAAACAACTATACCAGTAAAATTAAGTCTAACATAAGTATTAGTAATAATAATAATAATAATAATAATAATAATAATAATAATAATAATAATAATAATAATAATAATAATCACTAATAAGATATTCTGGACCATTCATAAACTGGACTAAAGAAGAACTCAGGCACCTTGATCAGAGGACTAGAAAATTAATGACTATGCACAATGCACTACATCCAAAAGACGATACAGACAGACTCTACGTGAAGAGAAACGAAGGGGGAAGAGGACTGGTAAGTATAGAAGACTGTGTGGACGACACTAAAAAAGAGCTGGAGAAATACATAAACCAGAACACAGAAAAGCTGATCACCGCAGCAAGAGATACCGTCCCAACGAACAATGCAGGAAGCATCGAAACTGGACACAAACAGACAAGAAAAAAAAATGGGAAGAAAAACAACTACATGGACGCTTCATAAGACTCACAAGAGAAGAAACCAACGTAAATAGCTGGACATGGCTAAGAAAAGGAAACTTGAACAGAGAAACGGAATCTTTACTGATGGCTGCACAGAACACTGCGATTAGGACAAACTACATTAAAGCTAAAATAGATAAAACCCAGGAAAACAATAAATGCAGACTGTGTGGACAAAGAGACGAAACAGTAAATCATATAATAAGTGAATGTAGCAAACTTGCTCAAAAAGAATACAAGAACAGACATGATTGTGTTGGGAAAGTAATACAGAGGGAACTGTGCAAACAATTGAATTTCGAATATGCAGACAAATGGTACAAACATAAACCAGAAACAGTACTGGAAAACGAAAAACACAAAATCCTCTGGGATATGGATATACGAACAGATAAACTCATACAAGCAAGGAGACCTGATGTTATTATAATAGACAAAAATGAAAAATCTTGTAAAATCGTAGACTTCGCCGTTCCAGCAGGCCACAGAGTGAAGATAAAAGACACGGAAAAACGAAGCAAATACACAGAACTAGCCAGAGAACTGAAAGGAATATGGAGCATGAAGAAAGTTAGTATAATACCAATAATCGTAGGAGCACTAGGAACAATCCCAAAAAACATGGAGAAAGATTTGGAGAAATTGGAATCAAAGGGACTATCGAAACCATACAAAGGACGGCAATGATCAAAACAGCTGCAATCTTAAGGAAAATCCTCGAATGCGGAAACTAACACACATAAGCTACAAAGGCTAACCAGACACAAGGAATTTACAACGGAGAAAACAAGACCACACGAAGAACACCACAACAAGAGCCAAGGAACAGAAACTGCAAAAAACAGCACTTCATAATCTCCCCCCCCCCAATCAATTACACCGGCCTCAGCCATCACTACACAAAAATGAACCAAGAAACAGAAATTACAAGAAACACTATAAGCTCCTCCCTCTCTCTCACCCACCAACCCCCAAAAAATTAAAAAGAATTTAAAAAAATTTTTTTTTTTTTTTTTTTTTTTATTTATTTATTTATTTATTTATTTTTTTACCATAATGGAAGAGAAAAGGAAGGGAAAAAAATGAATTGAAGGGAAAAAATTAAAAAATTAAAAAAAATATTATTTTATTAATTTTTTTTTTTGTTTCTTGAACTGGTGCCGGCCTAGGCTGACACCAGACAACATATTTGTAGAGGGTCGAGGAGGATGAGAAGACCGAGGAGGGACAGCACAAACCAGACCTCCACTGGAAAAGTGCAGAGAGTGCTGAGATCTTGGGGAGGCTTGTTGCCACCCAAATCCCAGAGAAGACCAAGTGTCCTTACCGGCGAGAAATCAATGGTAAGAGATTGTTGCCATACCGCATCGTTATCGAAAAGAGGTGAAGAACACTGGAAGTCTGGGGAGACTTGTTGTCACTCAGACTCCAGGAAATACCACTGGTTGTTGTCGGTGAGCAATCACTGACGATTATCTGTGTGAGAACTCCTAGTGAGTACAAATAATAATAATAATAATAATAATAATAATAATAATAATAATAATAATAATAATAATAATAATAATAATAATAATAATAATAATAATAATATTAATATAGAAGTAGGTAGCAATATGATGGTTGTAAATATGGTAATATGAATCCGTGGTTGCATCAATACTGATCATATTAAATTGGTAATAATAATAGCTATACCAACAGCAACAATCGCGATGGTTACCCCAATAATCCTAACAACAGGCATAATGATAGTAAAAAATAATAAATAATAATAAAACAATACCGATAGTGGTAGTAATAATAATGATAATAATAATAATAATAATAATAATAATAATAATAATAATAATAATAATAATAATAATAATAATAATTTAAAAAAAATAGAATTATAGATAATAGCATTATCATTAATGGTAATACCACCATTGTTACTAAAACTAATAAGAACAATAAAAGTAAAAGTCATGTAACGGTAACCATGGCAATATCAGTATTATTAACAATAATAATAAAGTGGTTATATTGTCATTTCCACTGCTACAAACAAACAGAACATTAACATTATTAATAACAATAATCTCGATAATAGTACAGAAATGTCAAATAATTAAATGTCAAATGATTAAATTTAAAAAAAATAATAATCACTAATAATAATCTAAAATAGTAAGCAATAGACGGATAAAAATATAACAGAATATTAGAGGATGAAGAAAAATTACGAAGATGACAATTAATATTAATCATAGTAGATGTAAATATGATAATAAAAATAAAAGTAAAATATTTAATGATAGAGAAATGATCTGTTGTGATGATACTAATAATATTAATAATAGTAAAAATAATAGTGATAGCTATAATAATGGTAACAATGGTGACCACGATAATTTTAATAATTGTAATAATGATGATAATGATAATAAAAATAATAGTTGTATTATAAATAATAATAATAAAATGAATAATAATATGGATTTATAAAACTGATAGTAATAGAGGTGGTTATTCAAATAATAGATATAATGATGGTACTAATTATAAGATTGTAGTAAAAAAACTGTAAAAGATAATAATAATAATAATAATAATAATAATAATAATAATAATAATAATAATAATAATAATAATAATAATAATAATTATTATTATTATTATTATTATTATTATTATTATTAATAAAAAAGGTGTAAAATAATAGTTAGGTTGACAAAATTACCGTTAGTGGATAGGTAAAGTGTTTTTTTTGTTTTTTTATGAGATAGTATTAGCTTGAGGGGTTATAAGTTGATTACTAAGAAGGTGTAATCTATTATGCCTACAGGTAAATGAGGTTTCTTGTTTTTTTTTAGAAGCTTGCCTCTATCACTAAATTTAATTATTTCAAGTTTTTCGGTTAGGCAAATGTAACAATGTGAGTTTAGGTCCTAGTTTTTCTGATTGTGTTCCAAGTCACTGTGGTGATTGGTTATTGTTGGATAGTTCCCAGTAATATATAGAAAGTGATGTTCTTTTTTGATATGCAGAGTTATTAAAAGAGCATTTATGGCCGGTATATCTTTCTTTAAAGATATTACCAGCCATACCTATATAGTATTGTTCATGGTTGGATTTTCCTTAGTAGAGAGTATTGCTTGATATATCGATTGAGTTATTTGGCAATTTTGTTGTAAGGGGCATTCTGTTTTGTTTGTGCAGTTGCAAGCCTTGGTATTTGTTGTTTTCATTCGAGTAGTTTTTTTCCATTTAGAATTTGATTGTTGTGTTTTTTATCATTTTTTCTAAATTTTCGACACAGCTATAGCTTAATGTTAGGGTGTTTTTATTAAAAATGTCATGCAGTATATTGTAGGAGGAAGATGTAGATTAATTATGTCTAAGAATCTTTAACCGAGTATGTTTTTTACCATGTTATTATATGGATAGTGTACCAAATAATTTATCTACCTCTATTTATGTGTCTGCTGTTGGGAGGTATAGGTTAGGTGAATTTAATTTAGGTGTTTTTGTATCCACTTTGTTCTAGCGCTTTATTGTAAAAGTCCTTATGTTTGTTAAAAATTGCTTCATTAGAGGAGTTATTGCTGATTCTTTTTTCAATTGATCTGGGATATGTTGAATTATGGTTTTTGGGTGGTTAGAGAGTTGGTGGACATAGATTGGGTTGCCATTATCTTTAGTATAAGGTTCATATATTTCTTTATTTTAGTTAAATGTTACGTCTAAGAAGTTAACTAGTTTAATATTAGATGTTATTTCTACTTTAAGATTTGATTTTTCATTTCTCTAATGATAATTTTTTTGCTCTTTCACATTTTTGTCCATTTGAGTTTTAACTATTAACAATCCGTCATCCCTATATAAGCCTATGTCTTCTATGTTAATGTATTTTGTGAGGTTATATAATATGTAGAGACCAACTAGAGCAGTGACTTCTGCTGAGTCCAGAGAGCCAATAGAAACATCAAAAGATCCAAATTGGTTGTTTTTTGTCGATTGTTCTTGTTTACAGATTAGTACCGTATTTCTACATTTTCTAATCATGTTGATTTCATCTACGGAAATATCAGATAGAAGTGTGGCAAAATCAATAACGTTTTCAAAAAGTTCTTTAGATATGGATGGTAATAATTTATAATGTGAAACTGGATGAACGAGCAATTGGTTTCATTTACTATGTTACAAAACCAGTTTATGGTTTCTGTTGTATTTACCCACTGATTTAGTTTATAAAATGTTTTATTTTCTTTTTTACTGTTTCTAAAATATTTTACTAATTTTCCCTATTTCTTGTCTTGTGGGGTTAATAAGTTTAGTGGTTGGTTTAGTTTGGAAGTCAGGTTTATGGTCTTTGAGAAGAATATATGCTTCTTTTTCCCTTAATTTACCTACTCTATCGCTAATCGTAAGTTTATCGGTGATTACTTTACTGTCAATGTTGATATTATGAACTAAATTAACGTCAGATTTTTTGTAGTTTTTTGTAATGTTATTGTCAAGTAATTTATAGTATTCTTGTGTTGTTAGTTTGTAGAAGCTTTGAGTTTTGTCAGCTTTAGTTATTCTGAACTATTATTTTCCTTAACTATTTTGTCTACTCTCTTTTGACTTGTTTTTTTGTGGTTAAATGTGATGTCACTAACTATATTCATTAAATCCATTTCGAACCCGTCAAGTTGTTCAACGTGGGGTGCAGTTCCTTGATTTTTAAATCCGTAGTAATCCATAGATTCATTGCATGTACATCTTTCCAGGAAAAAGCTCGCTTTCCATTTCATCCTCCTCAAAAGTTATTCCATTTTCATAATAAGTATAAGAAGGTAGTTCCGTTTGTTGGTAGTCGGAATGTTTTTTAAAGAGGTATTAAAATTGTTTTTTTTTCCATGTATGCAAATTAATACTCCACGGTTAAGAGAGTGCTCAACAGTAATGGAGCCAAGATAATAATGATAATAATCCAGGTAAAAACATCCACAGGGTAGTAATCCAAAGAATTTCAACAGGGTTCATAAAAAGTGCTCAATATCAAATAGAGCTTTATATATGATTATTTTTATTTGCACAGACATATATAAATATATATATATATATATATATATATATATATATATATATATATACAGGGTGGGCAAAAATAAGGGTCCTATATTTAAAAATTCATAACTTTTTTATGTATTGATTTCAAAAAAAATTTTTTTTAGAATAAGTAAAGGACCCCTTCCGAAGCAAGCATGAGCCGTATTAGCCCTAAGGAACGTACCCTCATTTAGAAAACATTATTTTTGCTTAAAAAACTCAAAACAGTGTAAAAAACAATACTTTAGTTTTTGTAAGTTTTAAGAAGTGTTTTTCGGCTAAAATTTGTTTTGTTTATTTCAAAAAATCTCGGAAGTGTCAGTCTACACACACATAAAGTTTGGTGAGTTTAACTTTTATTTTGTGGAAGTTATTCAAATTCAAGTTATTCAAATTTAAAGATAGGACCCTTATTTTGGCCCACCCTATATATATATTAATTACATTAAATTCGTGCTTAAACCTATATTCTTCTCTTCAAAATAGATGTTGACATTTGCCAAGGAAATCAAATGAGAAAAAAGGGTAAATGTAAGAGCGCAAATGACAAAAAATCAGTCAAGCAGTACGGAACACATCCGGCCGTCTAGTGCTAATACATATTAGATCAAACGATCTCCTCCCTCCCCCTCTTCTCCATCTATCTTATCGCTATGACATAATTAAATTATGAAATAAATATTAACTTTATTTTGAGTTAAATTACTAATATATATTTTTATATTGATATATAAAACAATTTACAATATTACTTACAATACACTAATATTCTAAGGTGATCCCTATAAAATTATTATCAGTATATTCAAATATATTTAATCTGAAGTTTATATCAGAGTGGAAGATTACACTTCGAAATAATAAAAACTTTATCTTTTATATTACTGGTAATCAGAAGGTGCTACATCCGCTGAACCATACTATAATTATATGTACAACTTGTAATCAACTACTTCTCTTTATCCTTGCATTTGAATAAGTGGAAGACATATATAAAATCTAACTATATTATTGATTATTGATTAAATTTCAACCCCTGATGACCAATAACATGTGATAACTAATTTACATGTGCGCTTAAAATCTACTCTGCTGTAAAGTATGGAGGTCATACCGATAAACCTTACTGTATTATTAGTTTTTAATTTTAAGTTTGATTGAAATTAAACCTCTAAACTCTAAACTCGGAAAACTAAAAACTACAGCACTACAATTTTTTATTAGATTAATTTTATGCATTAGTTTTTATGTTATACTTTAAAGTTATTTATAGTAGATTTACGGGCTTATTATCATACTTATCTAGGGGACTGTTTGAAGTGCTCACAATTACATCATATCTCATCTGTTTGATTCGGCAAACAATTCTTATCGGGGAACATAACAATAGCCAACTTCTAACTAAGACGAAGTAAGCAAGTTGGGCAGATCCGTGTTAGTGTTGAAGCCTTTTTAGAATGCTACATTTTAGTGCAGATACTATATTATTTTCTTTTAGAGGCAGTACGTACTTAAAGTTATTAACTGGTATTGTGTGGTTTCTGTATAGTAGCCTTAAAATTAGTATTTGCAATCCCTATGTTATTTTTTTTAAAGTTGGGATCGTTTTCTGGGAACATAGTTCACAAATAAAATGTAGTTTTGCTTAAGTATTTTGCTTGCAACCTGTATTCAATCTTATTTCTATAGCTACATTCATTAGTGTTGTTATTATTATCTTGTGTGTTGTTAATTCTATTATTATCATTATTTTTTAAATATTTGTGTATTATGAATTATAATTATTTTTGACAAGTTATTTGTACAACTATAACTAAGTTAATTAGTGTTTTCATTAAATATTTCATGTAACGTGTTATTTATTAGAAATGTCGATTTAAAAGATTAAAAAACATATGGAGAAATTTGGATTTGACTAGTAGCTTAAACGAGGGTATACCAGAGTATTTTCGTGTGAATTTTCCGTTCTTTGTTCTGTATTGAGAACTTTGAAAAACTATCAAAGTTTCATACATTAAATACTTGAAACTAAAATTGTAAATGAACATTTCATTGGTAAGTTGCTTGCAAACGTTTTATGTACGGGATCAAAGCAACATTGACGTTTAAAGCGAACGGGAAAATAAGGGAAAGGGAGAGAAAGATGCAGCAAGACAGCTAACTAGCCAGTCTGCCACCTACCTTATTCCTTTTTTTCTCTTTTCGTTTATGCCTGTCGATTAGAATTCTAGCGAACGATATTCGTAAAATTAAAGAAAGATTTTTAGTAAATTATAAGTTATTTTATTGAATCACTTTTATTAATTACTTTTAATAGACCTAACTATTTCATATATATATATATATATATATATATATATATAGTCTAAAGAAGCTTTGAGTCATTAAAAAAAAAAAAAAAAAGTAAATAAAGTAAAATGCAGTTTAAATTCCCCGACAAACTAACTAAATCCAAGATATTGCAGACTTAACATTCGTTGGAAAATTAATAAATGAAAAAATATAAGTAAAAAAAAAAAATAAATAAAATAAAAAATAAAAAAGGGGGGTTAATTATCTAAGAGTGAAACGGAAACAGGAAACCTTAAGCGTCTAATATTAACACGGGGATCATCAGCTGTTTACCATGTAACTGTTTCGGAGATTTAAAAACAGGACAGTTTTAATATTCATGGCTCTCCAATGGTACTGATTATACGACCATTTCCCCAATAATCAAGTATATATATATACAATATAGGGCAATAAAATTATAACTCACTAACAGAAAACATTAATTTGGTACGATCTTTTTAAAAAGTAGTTGTGCAACTTAAGCATTCATATCAGTGCGTTTGGATCGCTCGTCTGTACTCTATATACCGTATTGCAAGAGACAATGTGTTATTGATTTAAATAACAGTAATAAGTTTCGATTGTAATATAGGAGTGATAAAAAATGAATTTCGCATTCATTCATTTAAGTTGAAAATTGTATTTATAATTATATACATACATATGAATATGAAAACTTACATGGGTTAACTCAATCACAGACTGATATATTATTATAGATATAATAGAAAAAGGGAGATGGGGAGAGATTAATTAGTAGCATTTTAAGTAAATAAATTTAAAATATGTTTAAAACAGCGGACAATCTACGAAGAAAAAAGAGACAGAGAAAGAACGTGTAAATCTAGTTGGAGGAGAGAGACTGAATACAATGATGAGAAACAGTCTTAAGGGTTAGGAGGGGTAAAAAATATGAGATGAAATAGAGAGAGACAAGGAGTGAGAGAGAGAGTGAGAGAGAGAGAGAGAGAGCGGTCAGTGAGTGATGCTAAAAGATCGATTGAACGGGAAGAGTGGACGGTGATGGTTGCATGGGTAGGTACGAGGACTAGAAGAGGCCGCGGTCGTCGAATGATCGTAGATAACGTGTAGATAACATCAGAAGTTGGAAAAGACGTCAGAGTTCCGCGCAAGCGGCAGCGGGCAAAACAAATCCCTTTCGTATTACGCGGACGTGCGTGAACGAACGATAAAAAATACCAAGTACCGGCAGAATCACGAATAATAATGATAAAAAAGGAGTAGAAAACACACACGATCACATGTTTATAAAACTGGTCATACTCATCCAGGAACAAGCACACATTCTTATATACGCATTAGTATATAAAACCTACAAATACATAACACGTTTAAATATTAACGCCGCTGACACAAAATATTACACATTATCCGTCACTGTGAGTCTAATTAACAAAAATATATGCGTGTATCATACGAATGTGCATGAGCGTATATAGTGTACATACGTATGCATAGGTATAAGATGAAATACTTCCCCTCCCTCGTCTTCAAATAAACATTTATGCTATATCCGTATTTGCATTATATGTATTTACGCCGGAGGAGGATGGACTTCATATAAAGTCGCAGGTGAGAAATGTATGCACATATATAGCAAAAATGTTTGTAAAAATAAAAAGTGTATATATATATATATATATATATATATATATATATATATATATATATATATATATATTGTAAATTACTAGCCGTTATAGTAATTAAAAAACTCAACGCTAAAAACATATTTTAAATACACCAAGTCTAACACCGCCTTAAGATGATTTGATGAATCAAATCGAAAGTACTCGCGAAAAAAGAAAGAAAATGGAACAATAAACCCATGGAACTTACATTCACCAATTTGACCGAAACACTAAATAGACTATTCGGAATATTGAAAAACTAAAATAGTCTTATTTAATAATATTATTCAATTATTAGTTAATAGTGCTATTTAATAATGTTTGCCTAAATGAAAATATGCTGCCTGTATACACAGAATGCACACACACACACACACACACACGCACACACACACATATATATATATATATATATATATATATATATATATATATATATATATATATATATATATATATAAGGTATTAGAAAAATAAATGTTTCATATAATGAAGCACATCTTAATACAGAGCATATTAATTATTAAATATATAAATTTAGAGTAAAATATGTAAGGCTTCTTTATTCCTGGAAATTTGAGAATAATTAATGTATTCTTTGGAAAAGAACTGAGATAATTTTTGCAAATTACTAAATAAGTCAGTCCTAAATTTAGTAAAATAATGTTGAATTATTATTTCAAAATTATATATATATATATATATATATAGAGAGAGAGAGAGGGACAGAGAGAGAGAGTATAGGATATAACAGAAAAACACCTTAGAATTGGTATCTTATCTCCGTCACAAACATCAACGATGTCTTACTGTACAGAGAGTTGTAAAAATGATAAAATCATTCTTTCTTATGTTTCATCAACATATGAGATTCGCTGATGCATGAGCAGGTTTGTGGGATGTGACCTTTTTTTTAAAATAGACCATTTCAAATTATAGGCAATTTATCTGCTATTGACTTTGTATAAGAGTCATGAGTGTGGCAGGAGTTTTCTTATTTTGGTTTCTAAGTGAGCTTGTGTGATTAAAGCTTGGTTTTTTGTAAGCCAGTAACGAGCATGATTTTAAAAGCAGTATCAAAAATTCAAAAGTTCACAAATAATATAAATGAGAAGACATTATCTGGGAATTGTCCCCATGTCAAGAATATAAGTCGTTAAAACCGTCAAAATGGAAAACAAGAAGAAAATAATAATGGACGCTTACTACTTTACAAAGTAGTAAGCGTCTATTATTATGTTAAAAACAACAGAATCAGAAAAAAAACGAAAAGATCTTACAATAAGCGACCAAAGACGAAAATATGGAGATGTGGAACTAATCCATACATTTTAACTTTTTAAAAGATAATTATTGAAATAACATTCACTTCTGAATTTGTTTAGCTCCATCTCAAGGTTAATTTAAACAAAACTTCTTTAAAAAAGAAATGTAATTTAAATTCAGAGTTCAAATTTAAAACATAACATTCTTAGTTTCTCCTCATGAAATAGAAATACTTTATTATATAATATAATAAATAATTGAACTCGTTATTCAATTCTCACCTGAAAGAATATTGATGATTGGAAATTCAATCGTAGAGTATAAAATATTTAGCATTAATTAAAATTAAAATTAAATTAAATAAATAAATCAAATCAAAAGTACGAATTTGATGAAAAGTTAAATGGATTAAAAATAATATAGACTAACATTTCATATGCAAACTTACCTGAAGTGGCCTAAAAAATGTATATCTTATGAATGATTAAAATAGAGAAATATCTAGCTGAAACAAATTCTAGCATTTTACCAATTCATTCTTAATAAGTTACTAATTACTTAGAAACTTTTGTCGGAATCATATCTTTATTTAGTTTAATTGGATTAAAAGTAACATGTGTCATATAATACGTAAGTATCAAAGGACAGAGACTATATTATGTTTAAATATACTTATGAGTTTAAACCAGTCAAATTTCAAAACGTTCCTCAGATTCATATATGAAATATAGTCCTTTAATATAATTAGACCATATAAGATTATGGTGCTGGAGAAAACGTAATCAATACAATTGATAATAACTATGGTTGGAAAAAGGCTCATATATAGTGAGAGAGACAAAAATTAGATTGTAATCATGAAGGGTGTATTTTGATCTTCAAGTTGCCATATGCGACCCGGCTATGACAACTTAAAGATGAAAAGACACCTGTAACCATCAAATAGAAAGTAATAGAGAGAACACCACCCTTCTGTCCAGCCAAAAATAGATATCCAGCGTGTGATGCAGAAAAATATCATATATTAAGGGCAATCATTAACCCAAATACAGTCTGTTTGAATATCAGTAGTGAAATCTTTAAAGGATGCATTCACAGGAAACAAGCACTAATTGTAAATTGAACTTACTGATACACATATAGGCCTAGCAACACCCCCACCCTGCCTAATACATAACCCTATAATTGCCCCATCAAATACCGACCTCCACTACAGAAAATTCTCCAAACTATCGCCCCATAAATATAAATAAAATTAAAAATAGGAATAAATACCTTAATTTGCGCATATCCACACCACTACTAACGACAATAATTAATAACTTTCCCAATAATAATGTTTCCAGTCATTAAGAGGGTAACACCCCTATTTCACATTATTATTACTCCCATAAGTCCCCACCATTTTTTAGTTATAATGCTAAATTCCTATATCTCCCAAACAGATTCAATCTTGACAACCTAATCATTACTCTTATCTCTAAAACAGTCTTAATCAGTATAACAATATTATTATCCCATAAACCTTTACTATACCTTAGATGATAATGTTAAATCCCGAATACAAATCATTCAAGAACCCTGCAGAGTTACTGCCTTTAAACCGATAGACGAACTGCCCGGGTTATATATTTGTTTAAGTTCCCTTTGGGTTGATTTAAACTCCTTAAATCTAGGATTTAAACTTGAATTCTATGTGTGTTTTATAACCTTTTTATCTCTTCATAAGTATAATCCTTAAACCAATTATCTCTCCCTATTTTCTTTAGAAGACACAGTATTAACCCTCAAAACAGTAACGGCCAAATATACGCTACTTGTAAACATTGACTCACGGGATTTATATATAAATATTTTTTTATTTTCCTCTTTTTATTTTTATATTTTAAAAATCTATTCCATTTTTAAATCCTAACTGTTACTCCCCCCTTTTTATATAAAAAACCTCCCTTACACTAAACTTAAACCAATATACTAAGCAAATAACGCATCCAAACGAGAGTGACACGTGGCTTCACATTTCCGAAACAGATGACAACATAAGCTTAAGAGACCCGGATTGCTAAGCCATTCTGTGCTTGAAACCGACGGCACTAATGGTGTACTAATTTTTCTGTACCAATATATATATATATATATATATATATAAGCTAAGTATGTGTATATGTTTATATAGTTCTATATATAGGGTTCACTCCTAAACTAATTAACCGATCATCATAAATTTTGGAACACAGCTGCTGGAGTTGATTAAATTCAGTTTTGTCCAAAGAGGGCAAATACTTTCAGGAAAATCCAGAAAGTTCCGCTTTTTGTAAAAATGTCAAAATAGGTAGTAGACATCAATTAATAAATATTCCCACAATTACATGTTATTAGTATTTGGAAGGATTTTAGGTGGGATTACATGTGAAGCCACCTCCAATTTTGTTTTCTTTAAGATTTGCTTTAAATTTTATTTATAGACATTAGACACCAATTCAGCAAGATTACCTGAAATGTAATTTCCTCATAAGACCCCTTTAAATTTAAGCCTTAAATTTAAGACATTTTTAGAATGAAAATCATGTCATTGATTTTGATCAAAATTAGAATAAGTATTCTAGACATGAAAATTAATATCATTATATATTTGTTTTACTCTTCGTAAGGGAACATAAAGTGTTGGAAAACTGTTCTGTTCGGTTTAAAAATGTATTTGTCCTGGAACGGGTAAATATATATATATATATATATATATATATATATATATATATATATATATATATATATATATATTATGTATATATGAATAATGTATATGCATATATAATGCATATTTATAATGTCTAAGGGTGACGTTATTGATTCAAACAGAGAGTATAGACGATCTGTGAGCCAAAAGTTCACGTTGTCTACTAGATGATCTGAGGATTTAAGCAAACATATCAAATACTTTTAGCTTAGTGTTCTGATAGAGAATAAATTAGTCCAGCATAATTTAAAATTAGTTTTACTTATATATGGTAGATTTATTTAATCTTCAGGTTGGTTTTCTAATCAGATGTTTCGATCACTCCCCCGAATCTGATACAACCGCCTTTTCTCTTGTATTTGTCTGTAGATTGTTTCTTTTGTACCTTCGAACATTCTTGCACAAAAATAAAAAAAATAAAATTCTCAAAACATATGCAAGATATACTTTCCTTTTTTGTTATTGTTGTTGTTTTAATGCTTCAGCACTTATTTATACTAGTTTAGGAACCTATATCGTCCTACCATAACGTATCTCTTTTTTTATTTTTGTGATATTCTTCTCAGTGCAACGACCACAAGAGACCAGCTGATTCCACATTATCAGAACTCACTGACCGTACATCTGTTTCTTTTTGCGAGAAAATCCTTTTGAGCTAGCTGGCAGTGTGTAGTCATCGATCGAGTCTCGTTATCTGCTAGGCGACGCTAAAATATAGAAATTACAGCCAAGAGCAGAAGCGTTTGCAGTTGGCGTATTTTTTGTGATGTTCGTTAGTTTCGATTTCTTTCGATACTCAATGTCGATGTTAGTGAAGACGTGCGTGCGAGAACGCGAATCTATATATGCAAGAAAGTGTGTAGATGTCTATCTACACACTCAGAATTGTTAGTTTAAGATGAACAAATGTTGCGTGTGTATGCCTACATTCAATATATATACACACTATGCAACACACATACAGGGTGGGCCAAAATAAGGGTCCTATCTTTAAATTTGAATAACTTGAATTTGAATAACTTCCACAAAATAAAAGTTAAACTCACCAAACTTTATGTGTGTGTAGACTGACCCTTCTGAGATTTTTTGAAATAAACAAAACAAATTTTAGCCGAAAAACACTTCTTAAAACTTACAAAAACTAAAGTATTGTTTTTTACACTGTTTTGAGTTTTTTAAGCAAAAATAATGTTTTCTAAATGAGGGTACGTTCCTTAGGGCTAATACGGCTCATGCTTGCTTCGGAAGGGGTCCTTTACTTATTCTAAAAAAAAATTTTTTTTAAATCAATAAATAAAAAAGTTATGAATTTTTAAAAATAGGACCCTTATTTTTGCCCACCCTGTATATATAGTAGCTGAAAACAAGTCAAAATACGTCAGCTATTAAATTAAAAATACACCAAAGAGAACAGTTTTACATTATTTTATGTTCACTTATGAAGATGAAGATATATTTTGTGTCTAAAATTCTTGTTACAATTTTCATCAACATCCCTTAAAGTGTCTCAATTTTAGGAAAATATCTTGAATGCGAGACAAAAGCTTCAGGGATCTTAAGATTTGAAATTAATTGGTGTCAAATCACAATGAATCTAATTTCAAGCAAATCAGAAATATTTGAATTTCAAATGGGGGGGGGGTAGTGTCCACATTATGATATCTAACAACTCTTTAATATATGCAAGAAAAACTGTAATTTTGAGAATATTTATTAATTGATATCAAACATCGTGACTATTTTGCAGTTTTAGCATATAACTACATCAAAATAAATATAAACTACATTACCACACGTAACGCATGGCGCCTTTATAGCGGTGATACTTTTACTTGATATCATTAGCACTCGATGAGAAACTGACATAAACCATGTGCCGTTTATTTTATGGCTACTCTTTTTCTTTATGTATTAACCTTTTTTATTACAAAAGAGTCATCACTTATCAAAACCCAAAATACACTCGAGGATAAGGGTTAATGACTGTCAGGTGGACAGTGAGATAACACCCTGATGACCAGTAACTATTGTGAAAGTTGTAGTCAGCTGGGAAGCGCCCTGCGGTGTTGAGTTCCGGAGACTTGAAGTTGGTAGTAGCAAGACAAGTTTGCGTTCTAAATGTCTTACAATTGAGGCCATAGATTACAGCTCAACCGAGCAGATGTCATGAAAAAACGATAGAGTAGAGAAAGACTAGCAACGCCCTTCTCTGAACAAGAAGTAGTAGGGAGGAAGAGAGGTCATCGCCCACTAGATTTCGAATTCGATTTTGTACTCAGTCAAGGCAGGAAAGGTGTTCTGAGCAGCACCTCCCCAGATATGGCAACAGTACTCTATCTTGAGACGTATTTGCTTCTTATACAGGCACAAAATTGCATCAGGAGTGCGATAACTTCTAGAGCGGTGGAATGATCCAATCATTTTTAAGCAACTTTGGAAACAGATTTCATGTAAGTCTTACATTTCAGGTCAGGAGTGAAGGCCAGTCCCAGAAGCTTGCCAAAGCAGGGGGCTACCTCAAGACGATAGCTATTATTTCTATTTGGGCCAAGTAGAGATTAGACCGTTGGTTGTGAAAAGAGAGAATATTGGTCTTGGATGCATTAACAATTTACCAGCCATCCTTTTCCCCATTGCACTACGTGTTACAAGGTCGGGAGATAGAAATTCAGAAAGATCTTGTTCATAGATAATAAACAATAACAAATATTATATATATATATATATATATATATATATATATATATATATATATATATATATATATATATATATATATTTATTCTGGTACAGAAAAATTAGTACAACATTCGTACCGTCGGTTTCAAGCACGGAAGGTCTTACCCATCCGGCTCTCTTCAGCTTCTGTTGTCATCTGTTTTGGAAATGTGAGGTCACATGACACTCTTGTTGGGACGCGTTATTTGCTCAGTGTGTTGTGTGTGTTTGTTTAAATTTGAATTTAGTGTCATAAGACCGTTGAGATTTAAAACACGGGAGAAGAAAGAGAATTCAAGATTAAAGGGAATAAAAAGGGGAATAAAAAAGGGGGGTAAAAAATAAAAAAATATATATATGAAAAAATATATATATATATATATAAATAAATATAAAAAAACATATATATATATAAAAACATTTTAATACTAAGAATAAAGGAATAAAAAAAATAAAAAAAGAAGAAAAAGAGAAAAAGAGTATAAAAAGTGGGTTAAAAAATATATATATATATAGAGAATAAATTGTAGAGAATAAAAAAGAGCGAGAGAGAAAGAAAGAATAAAAATAGAAAGAATAAAAATATATAAATAAAATATATAAATAAAAATAATAATAATAAAAAATAAAAAATAAAAATTAAAAATTAAAAATTAAAGATTAAAAACAAAAATAATAAAAATAAAGAAAGGGTTTCTCTGAAATTCCCGTGAGCCAAATTATGAATTTGTATCATTAGCCGTTATATTTTTGAAGGTATGCGTTCTAAAAATCGTTGATGTGTAAGAATCTTTAGATTGGAGTGATTTTTAATGAAGGAATTCGGATCTAAGGGAGGTAACTAAGATGGAAATATGAAATATTTGAGTTTGTTAAAATGGGTTTGTAAATTAATCTGGTGGTTGATAAAAGATAAAAAAATAAAAAATTAAATATTTTTGCATTTTGGTGAAAGTCGAAGTTTTTGCTCTTGGAATTTATGTGGATATAATTTTTTGAGTAATCTAGTGATTGATAATTAAATTAAATATTTTTGTATTTTTGTGAAGGTCGGAGTTTTTGCTCTTGAAGTTTAAGTGGATATAGGTTGATGAGGTGTTTGTTCGTTTTTATTGTGTTTATATTAGTAGAGGGGGGGTAGTTAGACATTATGTGAATCGGTCAGACCAGTTTATAAGCAATGCTTGCCTCTTGTGTACACACAACACACTGAGCAAATAACGCGTCCCAACAAGAGTGTCATGTGACCTCACATTTCCAAAACAGATGACAACAGAAGCTGAAGAGAGCCGGATGGGTAAGACCTTCCGTGCTTGAAACCGACGGTACGAATGTTGTACTAATTTTTCTGTACCAGAATAAATAAATATTATGCTCTTAATTTTTAATTTTTAACTTTGATTCTTAATTAATCGAGCACTCTGCTGGGATTTTTCCTACCATTCTACAAAGAATAATATATATATATATATATATATATTCACTCAGCGTTGAAGTATAATTTGGATAGATATTGATCGGTATAAAGATTTAAAATGTTTCCTGCGATCTTCTGCCAAGTATCATACATCATAGAATGCAGTAGTAGTCTAAGTTTTTTACGACCGAAACTCATATCTCTTAAAACCATTATACATTGAAGCGAAAAGCGAAAAGTGTTCGACGATATAGTAACAACAATGTCAACAAATTTTCTTCACTATTGTTCTCATCTAGGTTGTTATTTTCACAACATCGGTCGAAACTTGTTGCAAATAACATCCATGATGAGAAAAGTAAGCTTAATAATAAAAATAATACAAATAACCAATACTCATCTTAAAAATTCCGAAACAATTTTCTTCAATTTAGAAAAACTGAATCAAAATTACTTACCCGTAAACAACAGAAATTAGATTGAAAACTCAGTCTACAAATACAATATGTCGTCTTTTATCTAACACGTGTGAAATAAACATTGGGTTGGCAACTAAATTAAGATTTTCTTATTCCAGTTCGAACCGTGTGGCCGACAGGGAGTGCCTCTTCCCACACTGATGATAGCATATTTGGCATGAAACACATGTGTATATAAGTTAATTTTAATACAAAAATAACGAATAATTAATGCGGTGTCTTATGAGCCTGGTTTTCAGTTTTAATGATTTGAAAATAAACAGAAATTTACTTAAATTAATGAGAGAAGAAATAGATAAAAAATACCATTCTAGATAAAAATATATTCCAAAATTTGGAAACCCAATATATTTCAACATTAAAAAAAACAACGGTGGGAAACTTAATAACAAACACAATATATTATTTATACAATTTTATTATTTCCTCACCATCTTATATAGCATCGTAATCCACAGCAAATTAAGCAAGACATCGGTCAAAGGAAATACACTCCATTTCGTCCACGTATGTGCCTTTTAGTCGAGCATATCTAGTTAGGCGTATATTTAGTGGCAATACTACAACTAAACCACTGCACCGCACAAAGAAAAAACGACTAAATAACATAAAATAGGCAAACTCGAACCAGGCGAAGCCTTGTATCAAACTGGTTACGCTAGTAATTAATAAAAAAATAATTCAAAGTTCAGTATAGACGAGAAATACGACGTTTAATATTTTTAATACTGAGATACGTAAAATGTAAATTTACAAAATCTTCAGCCGATAGACGTAATAGAATACGTTGTAAAGAGTGAATCGTCGCTGGTTTCCTCCTACTCAGCAATATCTATTAGCCTTTTGTCCCAGGAAGAAAAAAATGCTCAATACTAATAATTGATAACTGTTCCAATGATATTTTTACACTCATAAAGAGGGTAACACCCCCATTTCACATTATTATTACTCCCATAAGTCGCCACTATTCCTTAGTTAAAATACTAACTTCCCATATCTCCCAGACAGATTCAATCTTGCCGACCCAATCCTTACTCTTATCTCTAAACCAGTCTTAATCAGTATAGCAATAGTATTACTCCCATAAGCCTTCACTGTACATTAGTTAACACCCGGGTTATACCATTTTATTCCTTTTGGATTGATTGAAAGCCCTTTAATCCAGGATTTAAACTTGAATTAAATGTGTGTGTTTAACCTTTTTATTTCTTATATATCTCTTATAGTATAATCCTTAAACCCATTTTCTCTCCCTATTTTATTTTGACTCACGGGATTTATATAATTTTTTTTTTAAATATTTAAAACCATTTCCATTTTAAAATACCAACTGTTACTTCCCTCCTTTTGTTTCAAACCTTATTAAACATCCCTTACACTAAATTTTAAAAAATACACATAACGCTTTAAACAAATAACGCGTTTAAATAAGAGTGACACGTGACTTAACATTTCCGAAACAAATGAAAACACATGCTGAAAAGAGCCGGATGGCTAAGTCCTCCTGAGCTTGAAACCGACGGCACTAACGTTGTACTAGTTTTTCTGTACCAAAAATAAATTTATATATATATACATATATATATACATATATATATACATATATATATATACACATATATATATATATATACACACATATATATATATATATATATATATATATATATATATATATATGGTTAAAAACTTGTGTCATTGAGTTTTAAAGTAATGCCTATTCGTAAAGCTTTTATTTTAAACTGTGGAATAACTTAGAATAGAAGCGATCACACTCTCCTAGCAACTGCTACTCTATCCCTCAAAAGAAGAACTAGTGTACATCATCGGAAACAACAGTCGATGCAGGTATTATATCAGAGTTTTCCTTCCCCAATGTGTATCTCTTTAGAAAAGCCCTCTGGGTATTTTTCCGCAATATGCAACCATAATAATAATTACAAAAATTATATATAGTTTTACATGTTATAATAGAAGAGATTTTTTAAAAATATATTTCTTTTTAAATGATCCATAAGTGGCAACATAATTTCCACAAAATAACGATAGCATAATTTCACAAACATATACTCATTGTTTGGTGTTACTAATGTGTCACCACACAGCTAAGCCAAAAGCCATTCAAGGGGTGATAAGGTATATTATGAGATGATTGAAAATGATGAATTAAATGCAAATAATTTGAATGTTGCGGTAATGTATTCCACAGATTGGGAAGTTATTGGAATGATTCACTGTTAGTGCAAATTCTGATGTAGAGATTTAGAAAATAAAATGTTATTTGCTGTTGTCTTAGTAAGAAGGTTGTTTGCTGTGAATATCTTACAAGGAACAACGAGAGAGTAGAGCTCTGTCGAGCATCGACCATGATAATAACAATAGAATAGAGCGAGACTAGCAACGTCTCTGTGATAAAGGAGTCGTGGAAGAGAGACGAGATCACGCTACTTGATTTCAAAGTCAATTTAGTATGTTGTTTATGGCAGAAAAGAAAAGGCTCACTAAACAGGAACACGGAAAGTCAATATAATCCATAATTATTCAAATGCACACGCTGTACACGCAGATAAGTTGTAATGCGAATAATCAGGTTGCGATGACCTAAAAACAAACGGAACTCGTTCGCAAAATGCAAACGAGATTTCAATAGTAACGTGGTTAAAGAGATCAAGTATTAAATGGAAAGTTATTCGAGAAGAAACTCTGTTCATGGAAATTCAATTTGATATTAAATGGTGTTTCAGTTGTGGTAATAAGACGAGTTCTTGCTGTAAATATCTAACAATGATGAACCACAGACTGGAGTTAAGTAGAGCTTCTTTCCATGGAAATAACGATAGAAAAGAAAAAGACTAGCAATATTTCTTCTCTGAGAAAGGCTCTGTAGAAAAGACAGGAGAACATCTCCCACTAGATTGCAAAGAGATTTAACTGATGTAAAAACGTCAGCTCGTAAAGATAATAGCTCGTTAATGTTCATGTTGGATGTATTCGCTTACAAGATCGACTTACGGTTTTTAAAGCAAATGTTGGCGAAATGCATATCAGCAAGTTTTGTTTCGTACAATCATTAACCCGTATTAACCCCAGTTTTTTCATCCTGTTGATCTATGTTTAACAATGCATAAATAAGGTTAATACACACACTTAAGCCAACATTTAAACTTTATTACTAGTGCAATTACAAAATAGATGTCTTTAAATGAGGAGAATGGGATGAGAAAGCATTATATAATTCCCATTGTACCCAAACAGTACTATATGAAATATTGTTATGTATTATATGTGTAAAAGCCTGCCGGGAACATTCAAAGTGTATTTTATAGTGAATGAGAAAATGATTGTAATCTTCACTGCAAATTTTTCACAGTGGATCCTATATGCTTGTAATGTCTACAACTTAAACATTTCTGGACATGGCATTACTAAAAGAAATATTTTATATAAAATGCATGCCATCTAGGTACAAAAATTAAGGTAGGGAAAATATATACATCCGTATTTGAGTTGCCCTTAAACAAGGACTATAGCTTAATGTATTATAATTGCCGGAGATTGAATTAGAAGATTTATTTTTGTGGGTGGTCTCGTGTATTTGTAACATATATATATATATATATATATATATATATATATATATATATATATATATATATATATATATATGGGGTAAGGTACATGAAAATGAAAATACGTGGTGGAAAAATGACAAACAGAAAACAGGTTAAAGTGCAGGGGAAAAACAAAAACAAGAGATTTTACCGGTGTTGTTCGTGTTGGCGAACGTCTTCAGAAAAAGTGAAGATTTGGAAATAATTTCATTTTGAAGGCACACGCATAGGATGAGGAAAGGATGATCCGATTGGACCATATGAGAATACTTTAAGTGACGTTGAAATATGACAAGTGGGTGACACATTCTTTTTTGTTTCTTATTCTTCTTTTTATATTTTTATTTATTTTCTTTTTCACACCTACTAAGCTAGTATGGGGGAGGCGGTGGGGGAGTGGGTAAAAGGCGATAAGAGGGAAGAAGAAATAGGAACTGGCCAGGATAAGCAAACAACAAATAGGAGTAGGCATGACATTGATACACAGAAAGCGAGAAACCAAAGATGAATCTGAATGAATCAGAGATAGGTCTGCTAATTTGTCACACATTAAGTTCAAAAGGGCAATAATTATATAAAAAGAAGAATAAGAAACAAACGAGAATGTGTCACTCACTTGCTATATTTCAACGTCACTTAAAGTCTTCTCATATTGTCCAATCGGATCATCCTTTCTTCATCCCATGTGTGTGCCTTCAAAATAAAATTATTTCCAAATCTTCACTTTTTCTGAAGACGTTTTCTCCTGCACTTTAACCTGTTTTCTGTTTGTCATTTTTCCCACACACCCACACACACACACACATATATATATATATATATATATATATATATATATATACATATATATATATATATATATATATATATATATATATATTAGAGAGAGAGAGAGGGTGACAGATATCAGAAATTAGTGTATATTCAAAGTATAGTTATGAATGTAATGCTGCGAATGTTTAAAACTTTTTATTTCTATTTTCTATATTAGATACGTCACGGGATATAGTATTTCTACCTACAGAATGGTCCAGTGTCTACCGGACTTTTCATCTATTTCTGTAATTTTTCGCTTAATAGTTTAATGTATAGAGATCTCAATTTTTACGTGAACTGTCGCGCATTATACCATTTTAATTTCCTGGTTGTGTAAGATCTATTGCTAGAACAAATGATTAGATTATTCTACAGCTCCAGAATATATCTCACTACTGACACAATCCTCAACCTGTATGAGAGCCAAATAGGTCTATGACGGACTACTGTTGCCACATCTAGGGACGTGCCACTGAGAGCACTCTTTCCTGCCTTGACACAGTACAAAATCGACTTCAAAATATTGTCGGGGTTTTCCTCTTATCTTCCCTCGAACCCATTTCTACCAAAGTAAACTTGACTTGTCTTTATCTACTCTATTATTATTTTCATGGTAGGTGTTCGATAGAGCTCCAATCTTCCCCCCTCTAAAATATTAACAGCAGAAACTCGTCTAGCTACAACCACAGTGAATAATCTTTTTTTCTTCCTCGGTGTACCTGGAGCTAAACGAGACTTACATTAGCAGAGTTCCTTCCTAAGGACAATCCCTCTGTGGAAGACAATAACACGTGGCTACTGGACGGATGATTAAAACATGGTCTTTTAAAAATATAATGTTTAAAGGTAATCTCAAATAATAAAATAATCAAATTCTGCCTAGATTAAATCGTTATCGCCAAGGTTCTTTTTTATCACGGTTCACCTGACAGACGCATTAATCGTTATCTTTGAGTGGCTATTGGGCTTTGATAAGCGGTGCTCTATTAGTACAAAAATAACAGAAGAGGTGAATAGTTATTTTAACATTTCCTTTCCACATAGTCACTATTATAGTATGATCCTGCTTCCAATCTTGCATTTACTAACTAACTGAAACGAAAGAGTAACACATGCTAGGTATTTATTAAAACAATATTTTGAATATAGAAAGCAATTGAAAAGTAAAAGTTATGCTTGCTACTTGTTAATATTAATTAGGCAATATTACAGATACATAAAGTATTATGGATCAGCAATTACACTAACACCTTGTAATGTAAACATTGACATGTAAATATCTGCAGATTTTAGCACCTCTCTATCTATTTATGTACTCGTGCTGGTCAAAAAAATAGAACATATGTATAAAACTGTAAAAATCATTCCGTTTGAGATAATTTTCGGCTTTTAAATTGTGTAGGCGAAATATTCTATATGTAAATAACAATTACAACTATTTTTAATCATTTGTCATATTTGCATATGTCAGACTTTATTGTCACAGAGTAGTTTATTGTCACATTGGGAAATTCAGCGTTTCAATTTAATAGAACATTATTCGTTGAGTAATCTTAAACTCAAAAAAATTATGTGTTTAAAAAGATTTTGCAAGTAATTTAATCATATAACGATCTAATTTTTAAATCAATTAACATAAAAACAGCAGATCACAAAATATGAAAACAGCTAATTTTGTGGCGAATTTTTACGAAGCCGATATTCCTCTCCTAAAGTGAACTATAACAGAAGTAGCTTTAGGAGGTGTTTTATGCATCAACATTGATGCTTTTATGCAAACTTTGGGCGTCTAAAGCAAAACATTATACTTTTCAGTGACAGGTGACATTTGTAATGCCTTTCTACCATATTAACCTCCTGATCTCTCAGATGAACGTAGTATTTTCCTGGACCGTCACATGTCCCCTTTGCAATTATATTTCAATTGGTATTCATGTTGTGATATGTTTATGTATTTTTATCCTACCAAAACATAAATTGAATGAGTTAAATATTATTCCTTTAAAATATTCTCCACTCGTCTCCTTGTTCGCTCATATATTTGTGTTTTCCTATCACCTCGTGACTGTAACACGCAAACCCGTTTACCCTAATGAAAAGCGCTGTAGAGTAAGATTTTTGTAACATGTAAATGAGAATATATGACACTAACCCGCAAAGTTTAAATGAGAGAAGACATTACTACATTAAAAAAAAGCATTGGGTTGGTATGTAGCAGTCACCAATAGGGACTATTTTTGAATGCGTAATCACTGTCCCTGTGAGCTGGCTTGTCCAATCAAATCACAGGGCGCAGTAATATCGGTAGTTCCCTAAGGGACTACTTATGTCCCCTTAGGGTTCGAGGAAAAAGATCAGACGACCTCTTGACACCAGCTTAGACACATCGCAGAGAGTACCAGCGAGGAAGGAGGAAACGCTCTCTCTCCTGCCGCCGTCGCCCGACTCGACGACTACTACCATTTTCACCTGAATAAATCACCGGGCAACCCTTAAGAACTCTTATATTCTTCCTCTTCCTCAGACGGACCATTCTCTTCTACCTATCCCAAACGGTATAGGTAACCTTGAGTTAATAAAAACCCTTTTTGTTATAGTTACAGAAATACTTTTCGTTGTTCCGTTTCTTTACGAGAAGATGAAAGGATAACCCCTTATCATCCACTCATCATCCCCTTACAGGTTTCCAGGTCTGTAAACTGTAGGTTGTCTCTCGCCATTAATGGCTTCTAATTTAGTATTCGTATTTCCAAACAAATTCCTTTCTATGGAAGTTTTAGGGAAAAGGGGCATGCGTAGTTAACATACGATTGCAACGACAGTAAGAAGGAATTGGATTTACGTACGTAACTGTGTCATAGAGCAGAAACTCTGACATAGATGTTGCATGTATTTTTGTCACGCTACAAATATTTAAAAATGGGTTCCGGTAATTAATAAAAGATTCTGTATTCTAGAACCGCCACTATCTTAAATCCGATGTTCCGCCCCATTGGATTGTTGCACACTGATACTAGATATGTCCGCTTGTGCAGACATAACAACATTTACTTTTTTTTCTCCATTGATATTAAGTTAGTCGCATCGATTGAGAGGTTCAGACTTGAATGTCAAAATGTGACTTGTGCCTAGAGTTCGAATCGTACGACCTGCATAAAAGTTATTCGCCACACTGATGATTCCTGGAAAAGGATTACACATATATGTGGATACGAATTAACGATATTCATCATAATATAGTATATATATATATATATATATATATATATATATACGTATATATATTTTATTAATTCTTATCCACATATATCTTCAATCCTTTATATATATATTTTATATATATATATATATATATATATATATATATATATATATATATATATATATATGTACCTAGCTAAATTTGAATTTAAAATAATTCTCCCTCAAACTGGTCGAAGATTTATAATTATTTTTTAAATATATAAATATTTAATATCCACAGACATATGTTTCATATTTAATAACAATTATCAGTGTGGCTAATGTTATTGTACTGCCGGTCGAATGCTTGAATACGTGACCTGAATAACCATAGACCAAACTTCTTACCGCTTGGCCGTGGTAATTACCACATTTTAAATGCAAGAGAATTTACAAATATAGTCAGTGTTCAATCTACCCAAGGGATGGACCTCTTAATGTTGCGAAATCTGAAACTTAAAAAATGTTTTAATTGCTCAATATATGTGATGAAATCGTGCACATCCACATTTCTATGGTCTCTATGACTCATATCATCTCAAATTATATCATCTCAAATAGGAGCACCAGAAGCTGGTTAAGAATACAACGATTTGAGTCTATGTCCTGACACAACTTTTGTATTTTCATGGACTACTCATGCATGTTCATGTGTGAGATGTCGCTTACAATGTTATGGTGGATGGACCCAAGCACCCTCGCATGTAACATCTGCTAAAACAGAGATGTCTGTGCATCTGTGGTAATAATGCATAGCGGTAAAATAATAATGCATAGCGGTAAAATCACAAGAATGATTAACTTGTCCAAGTACTACATATAGAGAGACAGGCTGTGGTCAGATGTTTTTTGCGAATATTATCACATAGAAAATGATGGTTCCTCCTATTTGGGGCGGTATATCAGTTTAAAGAGACACTTGAGTTAAAAGCGAAGGAAAAGAAGCAGAGAAAAAAATCGAATCAGGCATGTATAAAGTTGTCAAACTATGCAAAAAATAGATATGCACACACATTTAAAACTACAAAAAAACAAACAATGACAAAATCGAGACTTTTAAGAATTGATTTGTTTTGTCATCAAGAACGCCATTAAGGACATGCAATATTGTACATTTCTCCAGCAATCCATAACACTAGCCAAGTCTAATAAAAAAAAACTTAAAGCTTGTATGACATATACGTATACTATCAATATGTTATCCTAGTATTTTTATTCCTATATTTTTCCAACTGCTGTTTTCTATTCGTTTATTCCTCTTCAGTTGGCCTTTTGGCACTCGTTGTCGTTTTTCTGCTATTTATAGAATGTCATTTATTGAAATTGTTATACTATGCTTATACCCTTGTTGTGACTACTGATTAAGTTTAATTAGACTGCTCACGGTTAGATGGATAAAAATGATATTATAATTTGTTTGGCTGTCTGTACTATTGCATCTATATCGATAACAAAATGCATATAATGCATAGAAAAACGCGAGAAAGTCCCTATTTATTTGGGCAGAGTTAGACACAATGCTAGTTTTTAATGTGAGAGAAATCGAGCTCCCCGATCTCTAGTAGTCTCTAGATTGGAACCAAAATAAAAAAATGCCTCAGTCTATAAGTGGTTCTCCTTCACTTAACAATGACAAAAACGATTAAGTACACTTTTCTTTTAGATAAACAGAGCAAGAAACGTCTATTCACTCTGGGCGTTTATATATGACAAAAATCTTATTTCAGACGTAATCGTTACATAAACCTTTATCGATGCGCGTGGACGTATCTAAGACTGCTATTTTAAACCTAAGCACAACTGGGCGATGGTTAGACGCATCTTAAATATTTTAATAAATATTGCTTGTAGGGCATAAGAATAAAAGAATATTGCTGGATCGACATGACAAAGCAAAAAAAAATGTTTGCTATCACAAAAACGAATAAATAAAACAGTCAAGTCCCGCCATGCTAACAAAACCCGTTTTATCTGCTCGGTATGGAAAATACATGCGCAAAAATGATAGAAGGGATAATCGAGGAGTAACGATTCGTGGAGCTACTACGCATGCGTAAGACCCCTACTTAACCTGCCCTCTTTGAGGTTTGACGCGAGAGTCACCCTGGATGCTTATCTATCGATCGGAGCAATTAATCGTAGCAAAGAACGCAGTTGCTGTCCAGGGAGATATGATCAACAAAAGATGTCAGCGAACGAATGAATGAATATACAAAATCCACCAGTCATCGACGAAGATAAAGCCGGGCATGTGTTAGGATAAAAAAGCAACACATTTATTGCAAAGTCAATGCATATACATGCATATACATATACATATATATGTGTGTGTATATATGCATATATATATATATATATATATATATATATATATATATATATATATATATATATATATATGCATATATACATATATATATATATATAAGTAAGCAATATGCTTGTAGAAATAACGACGTTAGAACATACTTAAAGCTGAACCTTGAAACTAAATTCGGTTTTTACCAAACTAATATGGTCGAACGATCAACGAAAATATCTTATTTCAGCTTTAATAATGTGTGGGTGCCCTTATTACTACTTGCTTATCTACAATTCCATAAACTAATTATCCATGTTTTCGTCTGACATACTTATTTAATATTTACTCTCTCAGTCGCCATCTCTCTCTCTCTCTCTCTCTCTCTCTCTCTATATATATATATATATATATATATATATATATATATATATATATATATACTTACACACATAGTTGCATTGTACTGCTACAATTAGTAATACACGTCCACACAATCTTTTCTTACTTCTCACACACATCTAAACACGCACACAAATTAACACATATCGCTGTCTGAAAATTAAACATACTAAAAATTATATCATGTCCTTCGGGGGCATACTGTTGCAAATGGTTATATAATTTAAAAATTGGGTAAATAGTAATTTATAGTATTTTTTATCAATAAGAGAAATGTTCAGAAAAGTAAAATCTCTTCGTGAAATATAAAATAGATTTTACGTTTTCAATTGGAAGTTATTTTATTTGACTTTTCGTTTAAGAAAGATGATCTATCAAAAATAGCTTCTTTTTAACGCTGTTTAATTAATTTTTTAAAGATTTGAATGAGGAAAATTGAACTCTCTTCCAAAATGCTAGAATGCACACGAACAAAATTAGTACAAAGTAACTGGTATCAATTTAAATCTATAGGACACGTTTCCCACTTAACATTTTTTATTATTTTATATACGAACAAATAAAATTAATGATTAGATGTTTGACAATACTAATTATAATCAGCAAAATAATTCCCACAACATAAATATATTCTACAAATGCATCCAAACTTTAAATTGGGTGAAAAAGCTCATGAAAATATAATACATCGCTACATATCGCCAATCAACTCTAATAATAAAATAAGATCCATAATTTATTATTAAAAATAAAAACATCAAACCACGTAATTAAAAATAACACTTCTCAGACCCTAAATAATTAGGAAAAAACAATGTAATATATCAGATTCGATTCCCCATGAGAGAATGTATCTTCTACAATAAAACTAAAACTGATTGTTACATCGGTTTTACTGCAATTACATATTCCCGAAGACTCACATCTCTCCGACACTAGCTCCATTTGACCACACTTAAAAACACATGATACCCTCCTCTCAATAAAGACTCATCGTAGTTAACAATACTAAAATAATACACAACGATACCAACATCAAAATATTAACAATTATTGGAGCCCCCTACATAATAACGAAATATCCTACAATCAACAATAGGAATTACGAAACTAGTCTCAGCATTTTAAAATATCTAGCATAGTAATTAACGTTACAAAATCCTTAGATGTTAAACAAATATATTTTTAAATCTGCACCCGCTTAGAACATAGTAAAATCTTAAACCGTTAAGCCATAACACTTTTGAATCATGCACGCGCTTAGAACGGTCGCATGTAACATTTCAATATTATAAACGCTCTTTTTTAAGTTGTAAATAACTAGCCATTATAATAAAAAACAACTCAACAGTAAATACATATTTGTAAAGACACCAAGACTAACACCAACTGAAGCTGATGTGACGAATCAAATCGAAAGTACTCGCGAAAGATGAAAGAAAAATGGAACAAGAAACACACACCAATTTGACCGAAATACTAAATGGATTATTCGAAAAATTTTAAAAATAAAAAAGTCTTATGAAACGAAACACTATAATTTAATAATGTTTATATATATATATATATATATATATATATAGAGAGAGAGAGAGAGAGAGAGAGAGAAAGAGAGAGATATTTATATATATATATATATATATATATATATATATATATATATATATATATAGATAGATAGATAGATAGATAGATAGATAGATAGATTAAAGAAATAAAATGTAAACATGACAAATCTATTTCATCTTCAGCAAAAACAGTTACATGAACGACTATATACACTTCTATTCTCACCATAATAACAATATAAAAACAGGTATGATAATAGGCTTTTTTCTACGCATTATAAGACTCAATCTATAGATGAAGAAATCAAACAAATCATTAATTCCTTAAAAACATTGCAATACCCCAAACATTTCATACTAAATGCTAAGAAGAAACCCTTTCAAATATTCTCAAAACACAATACACAAAAACATCAAATACCAACCACCTCTCTCATAGACCCACGCATCTTACCCACGCATTCCAATGACACATCCATCTGCAACACACTTAGCAAACTAGGCATTCCAACAGTACAAACCACATCACAAACCATAAAACAAACATTAAACACAGCAAGACATTGTCGAAAAAGAACAGATCCCATGCCGGCTTATATACCGTCTCATGTAACAACTGCCATCAAATTTACCCGGTGGAAACGCAACGTGAATTTAAAAAAAGATTGAGCGAACACAAAAGGAAGATAAAAAACAATAACTCTCTCAGTGCACTTTTTCCCACGTATTAGAGCACGGTCATGCTTTCAAGTTGGAACAGGCCAAAATCATCAAACACATTCATAACAACGCTTGACGAAGAGTGCTTGAAACAGCACTCATCACAGACTCTAACACTATTAGACAACGAAATGGTTTCTACAATCTACCCCCCTTAATAAGCAAAATTATCCTGACCGAACAGAAACTAAACCTAGATCATAGCTAACCCTTCTTCTTATCGTTCTCACTCGCACTTCTATACAACTCACCGCATACACACTTACGTACTGACGTCTTTCTCACACACACATATATATATATATATATATATATATATTCATTCACATACTCATGAATCACTCACTACGAATCAAAACTACTTAACAACAAAAACAGCCTTACAAATCAACTCAATTTACACATCCTTACAAATATATAGATTTTACTCTAAACACATCCTGAACGAAACCACATTTTACTTATCACTCCTCCAAAATTAAAATCATTATTTTCTTCTAATGCTCACAGCACACTTCTACACATTCTTTCAAACACACTTACATAGCCACCTGGTAATACTCCGCCTTCCTTCCCTCACTCCCTCCCTCCCTCCATCTTAAAAAAAATCACACCTGACTACAGAAAAAATCTCCCCTCAACCCTCTCACCTCTCTCACTCTTTTGACTATTTCTTTCACACTCTTACCCCGTCCATTTTCAAGTTATCTTCATACCTTCAAATCTTTATAGAACTATGATACCACATAATGCTAAAAACACAGAGTTCTTCCCCTTCCCTCCTCTTTCGCCAGCCTTTCAAAATCCATACCACACCTCACAACGACAAAATTGTCAGCCCTCCTTTTCATCTCCCCACCCCAAGGCAAATTCACTTATATTCTCACCCTCCCCTTTTCACTGCTCCCTTAATGGCACCCACTCAAAGCTTTCCCTATTCTTCGCCACCACTGATTTCTGGCAGCCTGGAATCTCCTCCAGCGCTCACAGTAGCCATGACTACTAGTTTTCCTTCATCACTCTATCAATTTCGATGTACTTACATGACATTTTCTTAAAAATTATCATCCTGAGGAAGTCTTTCAATAGAGACGAAACGGTGATGAATATATTAAAAATATATCTCTTGGTGTCTTTCCTTTTTCATTTTCCAATATATATATATATATATATATATATATATATATATATATATATATATATATATATATATATATATATATATATATATAGAAAGAGAGAGCGAGAGAGAGAGAGAAAGAGAGAAAGAGAGAGATAGAGAGAGAGAGAGATTCTATAATATATATATATATATATGTATATATATATATATATATATATATATATATATATATATATATATATATATATATATATATATATATATATATATTGTTACGTAATACCCAAACAAGAATTTTAATTCAAATATATATAGCAGTAGACAATTAAAAATATCATCTAGCCAAGGTATATTCTTTACTTTTAAAACTGTATTTGTTCATCGGCTTGAGAGATAGTAAAACAATAGAGAGAAAATAGGGGTATACGAATGTATATTTCAGTAAGCCTGGCTGTACTATTTCCAGTTTTGGTCTAAATAATGTGACCATTTAAAAAAAGTAATGAGTCATCTAGCCATCTACTCCTCAAACTGTACCCCCTACCCCAGCTCGACATCCGGTCCAATAACAACCGCTGAACGAAAGAAAGAAAGAAAAAAGGAATAAAAAATGAAAGGACTGCTCACATAATCTACGTCAAGGTTTGAGTGTACAGGAAGCGAAATTCGTCGCTCCGAACCACGATCAAATAAAACGAGACAACTAAACAAAATGTTGATTAAGCATTTGTACAAAGTTCCTGCACCTTCGAAAGCGTTAAATTGTCTGATACTGATCCAAACACCAACAAAGAAAACAACTTAAATACGCCTCACTTAATGGCAAAGGCATGTTGACAGATAGTTAATAGACGAAATAACTGCAATACCTACCACAGACAAAAACGAACTGGACTCCTCGATCGCGACCACAACTGTTTATATATGTCGAAGAGGCAAACAATTTGTTCTTATAGACTTTGAAGAAGGTAATTTGTAAATCAGTCCCTTTTTTTCTCTTTAGGAAATATATTTTTCTTCACATTGTATATATCCCGTTTGTCGGTCTAGTTAAGTATTTGTAAAAACCTCATCCTATACAATTTTCGCTTAGTTTGTATATATTGGGCCTACTTATATATTTTACAAAATTAAATTTTGTCATTCTTATCTCTTTGGCCTTCCGTTCTTTCACAGAAGTATTTGTCGTTTTTTTCCTCACTTTTACAGGTGTTGTGAGAAAGAGTTTCCCACTCCTCTCTCGTTCTGTGTGCGCGCATATTTGAACTTGATAACAAAAATCTTTACTTGTTTTCTTCTGTTGCGTGGCCGTCTTTTCCCAACGAAACGCGCCCGTAACAAACACACACACACACACACACACACACACATATATATATATATATATATATATATATATATATAAATATATATATATATATATATATTGAAAAACCTATACAACGCATTTTTTATGTTCTTTTAAAATAAATTATTTATTTATTCTAAAAAGTTTACCACTTTCGGTGAATAAACTTTTGTCAAAAGTATAAGCATTTTTACTCTGCTTTTTCCGTTTATTCCTTCTTGATTGAGACATATTCTTCACAGTCAAGTTGAAATTCGTCTTCATGTTATCAACGATTTATATTGATATGTCGGTGTGTGTACGGCGCGGTTACGTGGATAGGGTAGAATGAAATATATATATATATATATATATATATATTTATGTATATATTTGTATATGTATTTTAATTAAAATTTACCAAACTTTTCAATGTAAAAGCTCGATAAATGTTAGAATTTAACAACAGAGCATGTATAAGTATACAATGGTATATACAATTTCAATCACCAAGTCTTTATTTATATTTTTATTTGCCGAATTAAAAACAATACACGCAACTCTTGACAATTTTTCCCTCAGAAACGAACAACCAGTAATAAACATATAACTAGTTTCGTTCATTCAGGTCATCAGAAGACACTAATGTATATATATATATATATATATATGTGTGTGTGTGTGTGTGTGTATGTGTATATATATGTGTATATATATATATCAGTATAGGTAGACAGAGCAACTGTATCTCCGACGAGGTTCGAAACGCAAGTACCTAGTACAGTGCTCTAATAAACTCGCCTTGACAGTAGAAGAAAATATAGCGCTTATCTTTTTTCATTATTTACATATAACTTGTAACCGAGAGAAATCTATTCGTTACAGAAGAGTATTTTTTAACGCCAAGTAGAAACCGTTATTTACTTTAGCAGAGAACTCAACCATAATAGAGGCATAGGTAGATATAAATTATAGTTATTCTCAAACCTACGACCAGATATAACCCGCATCTAAGATATATTATTCTGGAAGTCTGTTAGAATATTGAATGATTCATCCCGAGAAATAGTGTACGACTGCTACCAGTCGTAATAAAGTTCTTACATATATCTCCAGTAAAAATATCCATCATCAATTATCAATCATATTTCATTATGATAAAGATTGACCGTACAATGTAGTAAAGATAACTTTGAAACATTTGCTCGCAAAAATATGCATAAGCCATCATATTTTCTTAATTTAGCACCAAAAAATTACCATCTAATTTGAAGTTTGCATAATCATATTAGTCGATTATGACTAAGTATATGGAGCTACACAACTGACCCAAACATATGTAATGTAGGTAGTGTTGCATTATATGGTCATATAATGCAACACTACTTAATCTGCCCTCTATTGCCTAACCGCTGCAGCTTGAAAGATCTTGCAGAGTACAATAATAATGCAAATGACTGTGTAAAACGTCCGAACCTGTTGTATGATCACATGCTCTAAAGACACGCAAAAAAGAAGAATTACGACTTATCGCAAAAGGAGAAGTCGAAAATGAGATCACCTAAGTATAAAATTCCCACTAAATCTCTTTCTTTACTCTCTATCTTAATCTCTCTATACACCTACACACTATATACATATACACACATATATATATATATATATATATATATATATATATATATATATAGAGAGAGAGAGAGAGAGAGAGAGAGAGAGAAGGAAAAAAGGGTGGTGCAGTATCAGTGCAGATCCAACGAAAGAAAAGTATATATGTAAAAGTATACCTATATTTGTCAAACGTTTTTTCAACATTTATTTATTATTTTATCATTTTATAATTTTATGATTTTATAACACGTTTCGAGCGTGATACGCTTTCATCAGATTTGAAAGAGGGTTGTTTCATTTGAGGAAATGTGTTATTGTTTAGCGTTTCTGTGCGTGTGTGGGTGTGTGGGTGTGCGGGTGTGTGTATGTGTTTTTATATTTTTATTTTTATTTTTTAATTTTTCTTGCTTACTTGGGGCACAGTCGCGTGTGTGTTTTTAGGTACGTGTGATTCTGACATTTATGTTATCGATCATCTCCATTTCTTGAAGTGTTTCTGGTTTTCCTTGGAAATTTATTATTTTGATGGCCTTGACGCCGTGTTGTTTGTTGTGCTTGTGTGTGTGTGCGTGCGGTTAGTTCTTTATCGTGGACATAGGTGAGCGACACACACACCCTACACACATATACACATATATACATATGTGAGTATATACACATACATAGGTGTATGGCTTGATACATAGATAGAGAAAGAAGTATAGAAAGATAGGCGGATATATAGAAGTACATGTTCACTCACATCCATTTGTGTATGCATGCATGCGACACATACACACACACACTCGCGTGTCTCCCATACATTTTATGCATGTAGGCACCCACACGAACATGCGCATATTTTCATGCGTGCGCATGTACGTGGGCTCCGTCCATATATGTGTGCACCCCCGCGCCCATATGTATGTAGATGTGTGTGGTCTGTATGGTGTGTAGTTTGAGTTACGATCTGTTCAATGCTGGATTAAATTTAAATATGAAGTTTTTTTTTGTGTTAGTAAGTATGTGTAATCTTGGCTTTGGAAGATTGGCATTATTTTAAAGTTTCCTCCGCTGCATAAGTGCACATGTTGGGAGACGAATATAATTTACGGTTTTATTTGATTTTAGTGTTGCTTTTATGTAAAGATATTCTATTAGTAAATGTTTTGGTGGCGCTTATGTAGGATTCGTTACGTTACAGACTGGATGGATTTAAACGTTGCCTTTTTTTCAGAAACTTGGAGCTTCGGCAAAATTCAGGAAGCAATTGAATTTCAATCTTCAATTCCTTGCTACGTCATGTGGTTGGACTAAATAATGAAACAGTCCACTTCCTTTGTAATGTCCTGACTAACTTACCGTTAGGCCATTAACTGTCAAATATAAAGCATGACGAATTATAACTATAGAACTATTTATAAACTTCACTTCAAAATTATATTACTGGCAAAGATTTAAAAAATGCAGGAAAAATATCTTGATGTATTCATTTGACCGATTATTTTATTTTTCCTTCGTCTAAAAAAGTTTTACTGTTTCCGCGCATTTCAGGTTTATACCTGCGAATATTCTGTTGTTGTTTTTACATTGACATGAAACATAGTATATATATATATATATATATATATATATATATATATATATATATATATATATATATATATATGTGTGTGTGTGTGTGTGTGTATATATGTATATATATAGTGGTAGATAGATAGATATATAGATAGATAGATATATCATTAGTGAGTCCCGATTCCCAACTGCAGTTTGCGAGATTGTTAACAACATACACATGAGTGTGATAAATGAAGAAAGTTCTCCCAAAAGAAATGTATATTAAGAATAATGGCCGATACGCTAAGCAGGTCCCTTTGCAACTGCACAGTTTTTTCATCCACACAAAAATACAGCGAGTAGTTTTTTATTTTTTTCTAGCTCATTAGCAAATAGTTCCTTCGCATGCCAATATTTTATACTTGCAACATCGTTGGAAAATTATCTCCCGGACAGTGATGAACCGAAGTGTCGAAAGGAATGGGAAGAAGGATTCATAATAACCCAAAAGCTTACAAAAACATGTAAATAGTATACATTCATTTAGTCTATGTTGAAACTACTAGAAATTTGAGGAAATTGTTTTGATTGATTGTTTACGTGCTTGTTTGTCCCCATGCCCACTCGATGAGGTCATCGTTTGGTCAGGTAATCCATTAAACGGGCGTTGAGAAAACCATGCGCATTTCGGAACTGTCTGATTTATTAGATGCTTCCTTTATTCCAGCTCGTTGTACTTGTTGGTCTAGTGGTCTTAATCAATACGATTTTCGATACCTCGTTATCATACATCTTATACATCATACATCTTATACATCATACATCTTATACATCATACATCTTATACAAGTCGCTTCATTTCAAGAACTGCAGACTTGTTGAACTTTTTCCTGCTGACTGTTTTCCTCTTATCTATATCGCCTTGTACAATATAATCCCGTTGACACACTGGTTCTCGTTAGATCACCGAAATTTAGCGACGAGGAGTTTGGCCAGTACCAAATGGGTGACTATTTAGGAATGCTAAGCGTTGTATATCATTTTCCCATAACCGAAGTATACATGCGACTGGAAGGCGCTGGTGAATATGATATTCCCTGTAAACTTCCTCTATCGGAGAAAGCCGGCATAGCCCGGCCAGGGCTAAATGCCACACCAAGTATTACCAGTTTGTATAGTCTTATTAGGACTGAGATCATTAAGCATCTCCTGTCTTTGCGGTGATGATCTTTCGTTCTTTTTATCTCCTTTCTTCAAGTGGCTTCATGCCTTGTCTGGAGCGATTTCAATCAAAAATCTGCAATGGAGGGCGTCACGAAAGGATGACGTCATCGATTCCAGCGAGATATAACCGTTTACATGGATGGTGTCAGAAAATGATGAAGTCATACATCAAATAATAAAACGATCGTTTATGACGCTTTAGCTAGACGACCCGCGATCAGAAAGGGCACGTGTCACGTATTAGGCAAACAGTGGGACTTGCATACTAACAAATTCCTATCTTTGAGTAATGATCATACCGATTTCCTGTTATTAATTACCGATCATACATCAAAATATTATCGACATTTTATTATATGCATAAATATTCTGTCAGTTTCAATAACACTTGAATGTTAACTATACTCCTTTTATGGATTTTCTTAGAAATTACATCTCTTAGAGTATAATTTAACAAAATAAAGGCGCTTTTATTTTATCGTAAGAAATACATAACCGACATTGCACGGGAGTCGTGTTATTTTCATTTTTTTAGCTTTCTGTTTGTTACAAATACCTTTCTGTTTTGTTTTAATTATTAAATTACGATATTTCCTTAATAGGACGCTACCGTTTGATTGTTTTCATAATTTGCGGCGTTACGCAATGAGTGTTGAAGACTGTGGTAAGTTGTTAAATATAATTCTAGTTTAATAAAAAGAACATGAAATAACACATTATTGATAAATGTTATTGAAGAAGAACAATAAAAAAGCACGTACGATTTGTTTTCGTAATTAAAGAAAGGCAACATACAAACACCCTGGTAGAATCTTCTAACAAATTCCAGTCGCTCAGTAGACATCGTTCTTTTGAATCGAAATTTTTAAATCTATTTTCCTTACATTAAAAACTGACCTCGTGTCTTACTTTGCCTTCGTGGGTATGTAAATAGATATAGACAGCGAGTTATGTTTTTCTAAGAAAAAATACAGCAAAATGAAAATCTATTTTCTATAATATTTTCTTAGTAAAACTAGCCTTTAAATAGATAAATAGTGAAGTTACCATGTAACAGTTTTGATGATTGGCAATGTTACGGGGTGGCCGTTGAAAACCAATGTAATCAGTTAATTATAATCCATTATATTTGTTAAATAAAAATTGAAATAATAATATCAAATATCGTGATCATATGTAAAGAGGAGCAATTAACTTTAAAAACACTTACATACTGATTTGTTTAAGTAAGTAAATAAATTCAATACACGTTAGTCGATTTTGGTTTTGTAATACATTATTTGTTAGGAAAATGAGTTTAGGACAAAAAGTTCCACTTTTCAACATGGTCGCCACGAGAGATTCATTTCGTTCTTAATAGAACGAAATGAATCTCTTGTGGCGAACATGTTGAAAATATCGGAAAAAAATTAAATGCTTTAGATTATGAAAACGCTTGAAATATGATATACAGTCAATTAATATGTAAAAATGTGCATTATAAAATGTGTACAAAGTGCATTAGTCCACAGTAAGAGTACTTCTGTGTATAAAGGGATGAAGTTCCTCTTCTTCCTTTATTTGTGATTAATCAAAAATAAAATATCGATCAGGATTAAATTGATTGAAAATGTTGTTTTGTTTTAACAACAGGGACCAATAGTTGGCACATTTTCCTGACAAAAGAGATTTTTTATATAGTAAAAAGTTTGATTATCAAAGTGCGGGAGGAAGTGACTTTAGTTTATGAGTTTGCAAATTTGAATTTATTGATGCATTATTTTTGATAAGTTAAATATCCTAGGCCAATTTTACTTTGGTAAAAAATCTCCACGGGGGGGAAGTCCGAAGACGAAAGTTAAACTGAGAAACAACGTGCACATTAATACTATCAAGACAAACAAAGTACATGAACTCAAGAACGAGCTGTACTTACTGGTGTTTCCTGAGATAGTTTTACTTTCATGTTTTCACATTTTTAAGGATGATAGATAATACTTTGCAAAAGCACCAAATTATTATTATTATAATTATTATTATTATTATTATCATCATTATTATTATTATTATTATTATTATCATTATTATTTTCTAATTATTATTATTATAAATGGCATTCTTAAAATTAAATAACACGATACTTCGTCATATAATTATTACTTTGACCAAATTGTTATAAAACTGCAATTTACTTTCTGTATAAAATATTGTTTTCGTCACTATTCTTACAATTTATTTTCGTCACTATTCTTACAATTTATTTTCGTCACTATTCTTACAATTTATTTTCGTCACTATTCTTACAATTTATTTTCGTCACTATGCTTACAATTTATTTTCGTCACTATTCTTACAATTTATTTTCGTCACTATTCTTACAATTTATTTTCAATTATTTATTCATGAAGTTTTGATAAGAATTTTAAAACCAGAAATGACATTCTATTCGTCAGTTGAAATGCTACCAATTTCCTTTCAAATTTCGAAAGGTCCCGACGTAATCTATTCTTTTTTTAAACAATGAAGAAAAAAATGTAATTATTGACTTGATTACGAAAAACAACAAAATAGATTCTGGTGTACATAATGTCGTGATTAAATATGTTTAGCGTATTACTTAAAATTTCGTTATATGTTACGCCATTTATTTAAATAAATACTTTATTCATAGTAAATAAAAGAATAATTCAATGCGTGATTATCAAAGTTACGTGGACGCATGACATGCACAGATACAAACGTTCAGTTTTCTTCATTGCCCTCCACTTTATAATAAAGAGCAATGTGTATTTGTATATATATATATATATATATATATATATATATATATATATATATATATATATATATATATCCGTCGAGCGACACATAGGTTTGTAAGTACAAAACTTCCCGACAAATTAGTGTAAGGAATTTTTATTACTATTTCATGCATCCACATAAAATTTTATGAGGAGATATAATTTTGTATGTATCAATTTTCAGTATTTACTTCAACAGAGCTCGATAAGTAATTAAAGCTAGGTTGTAAGTTATGAAGATATATTTATGTTGATTAATAGCTACACAGAGGCTCCCGCGTTTCATCCTCGGAGGGACTAATTTTAGCCTGAAGATTCTCCCTGGGATGAAACGTATAGCTGTATAGCTTAATTGCCGTAAATATATTTTCATACTTACTATATATATATATATATATATATATATATATATATATATATATATATATATATATATATATACATATATATATATATACGAGGGGCGTTCAATAAGTAATGCCCCTGACCCACTTTCATTTGTCTGATCTAGATGAAATTTTGCATGTGTAATGATTTATATCTGTATTGGTTATGTCGCAAAACAGCTCTGAACTAATTGTACTTTCTGATTTACAGGTGTTTGAACTGAGTCAGGTGTGAAATGGAGCCAATTGAGTGGCGCGCAGTGATCCGGTTTTTGTATTTAAAAGGACGCACACCAAAGAGACTTTTGATGAAATGAAAGAAACTTATGCTGATGATGCCCTATCATATGACCTTGGAAAATGCTGGCATCGTGAATTCAAACATGGCCGGAAGTCTGTGGAAACAGCTCCCAGATCTGGTCGTTCCTCTTCTGTCATTGATGAGGCATCTGTCTGTCAAGTTGAGGCTGCCATTTTAGAAGATCGACGCATTATAATTCGTGTTATAGCCCAAGAGGTCAAGATTAGTACAGGGTCTGTGGAAACTATCATTCATGACCATTTGCATATGCATAAGATGTCTGCCAGATTGATTCCCAGGTTGCTCCCAGGTTCAAGAAGCAAGAACGCGTCGAGTGCTCGAGAATGAATTTGGAGATGTGCTAAGAAAATTAGTCAAAGTTTTACAAAAAACTGATTAAACAGGATGAAACTTGTGTCCATCACTATGATCCAGAGACCAAAGCCCACCCAATGCAGTGGAAGCACTTGGACTCATTACCTCCAAAGAAGGCAGCCCTCCGCTGGCAAGGTCATGCTCACAGTCTTCTGGGACCAGGACGGAGTAGTGATGACAGATTTCCTAGCAAAGGGTACCGTAATTACAGGAGCATATTACGCTTCACTTTTGATGAAATTAAGAGAAGCCATCAAAATCAAGAGGCGGGCAAGATCAGCAAAGGTGTCCTCCTTCTGCAAGACAACGCTCCGGTCGACAACTCGCATGTCGCCTGATAAGAAGCACAGGCGTGTGGCTATGAAATCTTCCCCATCTCCCTTATCCTCCTGACCTTGCACCCTCTGACTTTCGTCAATGAAGTTGTTTTTGAAAGGAAAGCGTTTCGCAGATGATGTGGTTGGAGGATCAACCTGGGGTGTTCTACAAAAACGGTGTCCAGAGCTGCATCAAACGATGGGAGAAATGCATAACTCCGGGTGATTCCTATGTAGAGAAAGACTAATAACTGAGCCAAGTTTCATTAATCTACTGCTATGGGAAATGAACCAGGGGCATTACTTATTGAACGCCCCTCGTATATATATGTATGTATGTATTATTATTATTAGTAGTAGTAGTAGTTGTTTTAGTGGTAGTAGTAGTAGTAGTAGTAGTAGCAGTTCATGTGTCAACATAAAATGTTATGAAGAGATATAATATATTATGCATCAATATTCAGCATTTACTTACACGTACATACGTAAGTAGAGCTAGGTAGTAAGTTATGAAAATATATTCATGGCAATTAAGCGACACAGAGGCTTCCGTGTATCATCCGCGGAGGGAATCGTCAAGCTAAAGCTCTACCACGTATCGAGCACTGTGTAAGTAAATACTGAATATTGATGCATAATATATTATATCTCTTCACAACATTTTATGTTGACACATGAATTACTACTACTAATACTACTACTACTACTACTACTAATAATAATAATAATAATAATAATAATAATAATAATAATAATAATAATAATAATAATAATTCCCTCCGTGGATGATACACGGAAGCGTCTGTGTCGCTTAATTGCCATGAATATATTTTCATAACTTACTCTCTCTCTCTCTCTCTCTCTCTCTCTCTATATATATATATATATATATATATATATATATATATATATATATATATCGTACGAAAACAACATCGACACTTTTATGTTTCTATTCCGGGGAAAATCATCAGGCTAATGGATCTACTAAGCTCTACTCACGTATTGAGCACTGTTGAAGTTAATACTAGAAATAGTTATGCATGCAATATATTATACGCACGTTCACTCTGCGTCAAATAATACGGAAAAAATGCTTCGCTTATGTTCGCATTAATACTTATATAATTTATTTTTCTTAACATTTCCATTTTGAGACGTTTACTTTCTTATTTTTCTTCTTTTAACTTCACCGATTGGAACGTAGGAGTAGTAGTAGTAGTAGTAGTAGTAGTAGTAGTAGTAGTAGTAGTAGTAGTAGTAGTAGTAGTTCATGTGTCAACATAAAATGTTATGAAGAGATATAATATATTATGCATCAATATTCAGCATTTACTTACACGTACATACGTAAGTAGAGCTAGGTATTTATAAGAATAGTAGTGTGAACACTGACGAACGCAACTTTTATCAGCATTTTTGACAGAGGGGGTATACAGCTAGGAGAAGCGAGTATATATTTCCTGTTATTGTTACACAGTGACCTCGCAGTTGCGTATTATAAAAAAGGGAATCTGGGGTCACGCACTTGTAAAACTGGGTTTAGCTGGGTGGAATAGGAATAGTAGTGCGAACACTGGCGAGACATAATTTGTTCCCTCTTTTTTAGTTTAATTACCCACGGTCTTCTGTATAATTTTCAGTATTAAACGTTTGTCGGTTGGGATTTCATAGAATTTATAATTCCTCTTCCATATTTACTTGCACTTCGAGTCCAACCATGCTCACCTGAGGCGTTTTAGCTGACAGAAGGTTTTAGAAAATGTATTCAAAACGAAACTGCTTTCATTTCTAATTCTTTTAAATGTCTGTAGCCAACTACATTTTTTTTGGTAAAAGTTGGGATCGTTGTCTGTGTGGGTGGTTCAGTTAATATGTGAGTCAGGAAGAAGAAGAAAGAGAAATTGGGAGTCACTGTCGACACTAATTTGATCAAGAAAAACAAAGAGTATAAACACTGCTCTATCGTGTGGGGTTGGGGTGCCGTGTTACAATGGGGGGGTATTGGTGTCTGTCCCAACACCCAGGAGAAGCGATAATATATTTCCTGTTATTGTTACGAAGTGACCTCGTAGTTGCGTATAACAAAAAAGGAAATCTTAGGTCATGCACTTGTAAAACTGTGTAAAGCTGGGTGGAGAGACGGGTTAAATAGGTAAGAGTGCCCCCCCCTCTAAACCTACCATCGGATATGCCGAGTTCAAATCGTACACGATCTAGTGTGACCATTTAAGCGCTAATACAGTTTGAAAAAGTATGTACTTGTGGCGCTGCTACTGGCTTGGCTAAGGTATAGATGACAGTCGCATGTTTGAAAATGTACCAAGAACCACGCTGCCATTTAATGTTATGCAATGAAGGAGGAAAAGTGAAAAATCGGGTTAGACGAAAGAAAAATACAACAATCGTTCGGTAAGTATATGAATCATTACAATTACCTATTTTTCCTGCATTTTTTTAAAACAAACTTTGTCCTTAATATAATTTTGTAGTAAAGTGTATCAATATAATATTTCATCCTTGATTATTGACAGTGAATGGCTTTACCGTTAGTTAGGACCTTATGTGAAAAGTTGACTGTTTGATTGGTTAGCCTAGCCACGTGACGTAGAAAGGAATTGAAGATTGCATATTGGTATTCAATTGCTGCCTAAATTCTGCCGAAGCGTATAGTTTCTCAAAAATACGAGACGTTAAACCCCTCCATTTCTCCACATTATCCGTAAGCATTAATGTAAAAACATGCATATTATGCAAACAAAAGAATGAATGAGAATAAAAGATTAAAACATAATTAACAAAACAAAGAACACACATATATCATTTTAAAACTATATAAAGTAGTTTAGAGAATAAGTGTTCGTTTATAAAAGTCCACGTACTTGTGTTTGATAGAAAATCTCCCAGTGTGGAAGAAGACACGACGGTTAGAAGTGTGAGTAATATGAAGTGCTTCATTGTGTGTGTATTGTTTTATCGTTGTTTTGTCAGTGGGTGTATACATAAGAACTTGTGTGACTGAGTCGTCATTCGCTTATACGCCCGTTGTCAGTATGTGAGAGTTCAGAAAATATTAGTCGAGAGTTGTGTATTATTGTTGCGTTTCCTGGACTTCAGCCAAGAGGGGGTAATTTTTTTTTCGCGCTTCGGATTCGATCTGTCTTCCTGGGAGTTTGGTTACCAGTTTAATTTTGATTTGACTTTCCGCACTGGCTCGTTAACACTCTTGTTTTAATCGAGTGGAACTCATTTTCATTGGTTAAAAATGTAGAGTTTTGAACATGTATGTGAAATCCTTACTTTCTCGGATGGTGAAAAATAAATATAGATAAACGAACGGGTAAAAAAGAGAGTAGCGGGTAAAAAAGAGAGTTAAAAGTGACTCGCATGTTACGTGCGAGTCACTTTTAACTTCGTTCGCATCGCTCGTATCCCCGAGAAACTTACGACCATTTAAAATAGAAGCTAATATTTTAAAGCGAGTACTATTGCAAAGAAATATAACACATAATGGTTTCTTTAACCATAAACAGGCTATTGCATACTGAAAGACCCGATGGTGTCAATGTGACGTTACGATAAAGAAGTGACAAATCAGCTGGAATTACGCGAGTGAAGACATGTTCAATGTTGTAAAAGACGACTCCCCGGTCTTGGGGAGAAGGGGTTAGTGTACATAGTAATTTTATATTACGGTTTCGGAAGATGTCTTACCGTAACAGGGTTTATAAAAGGACTGAACTGATAATTCGTGTTATTTTCTATTTTACAACGACGCTCGTGTGTACCAAGCGGTGTTAACTAAATACACCTAACACACACGCGTGACAGAGTTGCAGATAACAGAACCAAAAGCAGGGGAGAGTCCACAAGAAAGACAAAAGTACCAATCACAAAGTTCGATGGATGTACGACCATAAAGAGTGAATGTAATTTATTATTTGACAAAAATGGCGTTTTCGTCTATTTAGGAGACATTTCAAGCACTTCTTCTTTCGTTTGCTTCACAGCATCTCACTGTTAGATCACCAGCTCGGTTGAGAAAAACCATGTTGATGTTTCGCCGTTGGGTGGTCGATATTTAAGGCAAGACTCGATGATGTGGTCTACTGTCTGTTCAGAGTGACCACAGTCGCAGACAGCCGAGTCCTTGAGTCCCCATCCTTTCATTATCGAGGCGAAACGGCCGACACCTGTCCTGAGGCGGTTGAGCATTGTCCACTGCCGGCGAGGGAGGTCCATGCCTGGTAGCTTATCCGGGTCCTCCACAAATCTGTGCAACCTTGATTTATCTGCTGCCTGCCATTTCTTCGTCTAGTAACGTTTCAGCCATGTTCGTTTTGTGACGTCACCGGGTGTTGAAAGCAGGAGCTGGTGGACATGCTCCGAGAATGGGCGTCGTGACTTCAGGCGAGCTCGTTGAGGGGTCTCTGTGGGGCAAAGTATACTTTTCATTAAATTACACACCAATAATTATTATCTAAATATTGTTTTAATGAATTTATATATTTAAAAAAAAGTTGTGATGTTTACCGGTTTATGGAGAATTGCACTTCGTAGAGCAATGTATCTTTATGATAATAAATTTGTGATTTTACAAAATTATTATCTCGCATACTTGATAATGGAAAACAAAATTCGAAGCAAAAATATCTCGTCACCTATAATATTATTACCTATAATATTAGACGTTTATGAGTCCATGTCCTTTGTTTGTCGTGATAAAATTAACGTGCATACTATCTCTCAGTTTCTTTTCGTTTTCGGATGCTCCTTTTGGATAAATATCCAATTTCCTCGAACAGATTGCCTTTTGAATTTCTTCCTTTCTCCCTGTTTCTCCGACTGCATGAATATGCATAAATTTAAATGTAATAGGAACAAACATCTCGCTGCATAACTTTCAATTTAAGATGCCCCTATAAATATGATCCCTAATTCCTAGTAGCCCTTTTAAGTATGACTACAAAATTATTAGGCATTTTCAGTAAATTGATGGGTAATGATACTTTCTTTAGGATTACTATTATTTGAAACGCGCAGTTATTAATAACAACTTCTGAAAGACTAACTAATAAATGTATTTTTTATATTTAGTAAAATATACATTTCTTTAGGTTTGTCGCATTAAGTCACCTGATGGACTAATAAATTATTCTCGAAAATACGGCTCGCTGAGTGGTATGCACTCATTTCTATATAACCTAGTACAAAATTTGATATGAGTGCTTTCCGGTTTACACCGATGACGAAAATGAAAAAAAGGTCGAAATTTGATTGTGGCCAAAATGTTTAGCTGCAATAATGCATTAAACCTAGAGAAAAAATATAAAATATCAGTTTGTATGTATTATTTGGATTATACGGAATCGTTATCTCGAAAGTTCTGAAATGTGTAGTTTTATATTTTGTATATAAAACATTATTATAATATAGTTGTGTTCTTATAAATTTCCATATATAATGTGTGTTGGTCAAATTATTTGTAAATGTCAAAAATAGTAAATTGGAATATACTACTTGTTAGAGTACAGAATTGACTTTGAAATCTAGCGGGGGTGATATCTTCTCTTCCTTAAGACGTATTTCTTAAAGAAAGGTCGTTGCTAATCTATCTCTACTCAATCGTTATTTTCCATGGAAACTGTACATCTTGTAAGAAATTCGCAGCAGAAACTCGTTTTCTACGACAGTGAAACCGAACATCAAGATGAATTTCAATGGGCAAACCATCTTTGCAAGAACTTCCTGTCGGTGGAAAACATTACTACTGAAATGATTCCATGCTGATTACAACTTCGTCGTCTTAAATTCAATGTCAAGAAACCCGCCTCATAAATAACAACTAATTTATACGATTGATTAATGCTAGTACTCTCATAGATTTCTTCATCTTTCGATTGGTAATTATTTTCGTTACATTAAACCATATCATTGATAAATGGTGACTAATGGACAAAAAGTAACTTGATGATGCAGATTGTCTTTGATTGTATTAGGAGATAAGATTTAGAGTACTGAGAATAGGCTAAAAGTAGTTTTAAAAAGCAGAACATTTAATAATTCTAATTGTATTCTGTTTCATAAAACTGAAAGATCACGATTGAAAACAAGTACGTAGATATTCAACTGGTGAAAAGCATTCGTGCATCTGAACAATGATCTGCTTATCATTGTTTTATATATGTTACTTCTGACTCGAAAGCACGACTTCTGGCTTTTGTTCTCAGGTGGGTACTCACATCAAAGTAAAACAATACATATTCTCAGAAAATGTATTATAATAAGTGACTATTCGGTTAGCTGGTGATCGCTGCCAAAAGCCGTGATCATCCTGCAGGCAGTCAAACAGTTCTAGGCAGCGCTGGATGCATCATGACCGCTTATTTTTAGATACTTACTCATCACTTAATCAGCAGAGTGTGTGCGGGGACGCGATTCTGTCTTTTTACATGGCTTGTTGCACTTTGCAATACAATTTATTTTATTTGATATTCTCCGACTACATGATGAAACTTGAACATTTATTTCATGGGTTATTTACGAAAGCAAAATCAAATATTTAGTACAATTATATATATATATATATATATATATATATATATATATATAGCAAATAAAAACAAAAAAAATTTAAATATCGGTTCCAATAATTCAAGGTAAACACAGTTTTGGCGCACGATCGAGTCTAAGACGAAAAGTAAGTTATTTTATTATTTCATTCTAATTCAGAGTCAATTCGATAACAAAATAGAAGTCAAGCAAACGCATCAACATTATTCATCTTTAATAAATATCCACTAAGAATATACACACATGTATATGAATTAATAATTATTAATAATATTAAAGTAATACGAGACAATTATAATGAATTAGAAACATCAAGTTCAGAATTAAGGAAAACAAAAATAATAACTTATAATTACTATAATACTAATATTAACAATAACAAAAATACTAAAGCGAAAAAGGTATGGAGTATGTATGATAACATAAATAAAGAAATAAAACTTTATCAAACAGTAAAATTAATAAAAACTATATAAGAAAAAATAATATAAAGTAATGAGATAATAAAGTATGTATATATAATGTTATTAATTAACTTGTTTCATGTTCACACTACAACAGATACTACTCAACACGCTACTATACACCGCTTATTCGGGTTATAGTAAAGTTGTCATTATTTTCTCTAGCTTACATTAAATATTACTTTTGGCCCAGCATCTTAGACTCTCCCCAAAACATACTTCGTACAGTTGGTAGAAAAAACTTTTCCCGCTAACATTTGAGTACTAACACTCTCACCATCGACACTGGGAACTAATAAACAACGTCTACTTTTTAAAAACGTGACTCTTCTTAGTGTGTTATTCATTTACTACACAATACAATACGTTACAAACACATTTAATTCCACTGATTTTTGAGAATATCGGATTACGTTATTTCTACTTATTACGTATACATTCATACTGGTTCTAGTTTTGAGCGAATGCAATTCACGAACATAGTACCAAACAGTTTTTCAATATTCAACATGGCGGCCATAATGTATTTAGCGACTCGACTTCCGAATTAAGTAAATATACGCCAAGATACTCGATAGATATGCATAAAATTTCCATTTTCTGAATCGTACAATTTTCACACGCATAATATCCAGAAATTGGAAAACCATCGATATTTTCGTATAGAAATGTCCCAGAAAATGTGCCTGGTGAACTCAACATTTAGTCGCCTTCTGACGGATCGTAAAATGAAACAACATGTAGTTACAGGCTTCGTTTAAGTCACCTATTTTTCAAGAGATGTTCTACTCGCTTTCGTGGCCAGGAGGTTATCTATGTACATTCAAGATCGAGTGGTTTAGCGTACGATCCTGGCTGACTCACACAATGTTTTTTTTACATTGTTAAACTTTTGCCTATGAGGGAGGGGGAGAGGACTATGAGCAGGGTTTTCTATATTCAACGTTGTGTAGTAATTTGAAAATAAATCAATGTAATATGTAGTAATTTAGCTATTGTGAATATTATCATTTCTCTTCGAACACAGATATAGTATTAGTGCTCTGTAGACACCTTAATTATATTTGTGCGTTTCAGTAGTGCTCAGGAGGGACACTCATGTTTTCTTTTTTCTTTCCTCGCAAATAAAGGGAATTTATACACAAAAATAACGCGGGATATAGGGCTTTGTAGGCCTCTTTAATTTTTAAAGTGACCATTATCATAAATAGTGCGGGTGTTTAATAACAATAAATTCTGGGGAATAGCATTACCATTGGATGGGAGAAAGACTCCTACAACCGCGTCCACTTCCTTCCTTCCTTCATTAATCTATCCCTCCTTTGCTTATTCCAAAATTCCAAATCGACATTTTTTCTAAATATTAAAATTGTTTGATGTGACCTATTTGCGTTCTGTCGGATGTTGACAAATTGTAATTCATTCTTTCATATTTCTCCCGGAAAACGCCGCCGGACGACGGGTCCAGCTAGAATATATATATATATATATATATATATATATATATATATATATATATATATATATATATATATATATATATATATGTACCTTATGTTATTTTGCACTGTAATCAATACTAAGCATACACCTATTTTTAATGTAAACAATAGAATACAAAGTTTTTAAAAATACCTATAAAAGGTCGGTAAAATTGTAGTCAAAATAGAAGCGTGGCTTTTCGATAGAATTTGTGAGATTTTTGTTGTTGTTACTTTTATCTGCTTTTTCTATTTGTTATTGTTGCTTTTCTCGCTGTCATGTTTTTCTTGGTGGCTACAAATGTCCTTCCGTTCATTATAACAATATTGCTGAAAGTTTATCTTGACCAGACGTCTCGCCGTGATTCACGCTCGATAATGTGCGTTTATTTTCGCATATAGACTCCACTCTATACTAAAGAGTAATGTGTAAATTATTTATATATTTTTATATATGAAAATATAGTGTACTTCCCTGCCGTCACTGAAAGTGTAGAAAATTCAAACGCTGCATTATTTCTAGCCGAATGAAACAAATTTAAAGCTATTCAAGGGAGCAAGAAAAATGATAGCAATTCAGACTTACCCCACATAAAATGAATTCAGAATAAATATCTTTTACTTTATAATAAAAAATCAACTGTGGTTATTTTTTATTAGTTCATCAGAAATGATAATTTATATATCAAAAATTAAATTACTGACGTAATTCCAGGAGTCTAAGTGTATTTTTTAATACTATATTTAGATAAATAGCGCGTGCGTAAACTACAAGGTACATGGTACGGAATTCACCCTGAGCGGATTAAGCTTGCTTCCGCCGAAGGAATGAAATGTTAAATTCACACGCGGCCCCCAGTCGCATGTATGTTCAATATCAGTGGAAACGACTACATTAATGTTTGCACTTTTTGCAGGGAGGTGTCCCCAACTTTCGACATACAGCGCCATGTATCCCAAATTGTCCCTCGCCATCTACTAGCAAGGTTAAACGTCGCTTCACTTTGGTCATCTAACGAGAACCGTTTGTGAACCGGTTTATGCTGTATGAACATTGGCGAAGAAAAATCGTTGACGGGACGTGTAAACTAGTATATATATATATATATATATATATATATATATATATATATATATATATATATATATATATATAATTCCGAAACCAATTTAAAAACATTAAAAATAATCGAATTTATTTACATAAAAACACAACAACCTAAAATTAACAACATCACATATCAAACCAGTAGTTACATTTTAAAATGCTTAACGTAATGTCAGTTTGTTCTGTGATGTCATCCAGCGTTGCTGAATTTAAAATCGCCAACGACTTCCATACTAATGGTCAGAAAGTAGTTTAACATTAAAGAGAGGACTGACTATCGCTAGATTGATTAAGGATTCAAATATTTTAGCAAAAAGCGGGGGTAAACTGATAGGGCGATCATTCTGAGGGTCAATTCTTCTCCAGAATGTTTTAATACTGGTACAACAGAGGCTATCAGAGATGCAAGCTTCAGCAATGTATTTGTTGTAGTCTTTTGAGGGGGCAAGGGTCAGTTCAGCAAAGTATTTCTTTATTTATATCACTGGTATAAGATCAGGCCCACATGCTTTGGAGGTATTAAGGATTTTATGATGTCCCGGATATGAGATTGAGCGATGACCATGTCATCAAGTGTGGCTTCAGTCCGGAATGGTAAATTTGGGTGCGAGTTGTTTGCGGAGTCTAAAGTGTGGTTTAAGGTGAAACGCTGGGCAGCAGTTCAGCTTTCTCAGTTGCTGTGCAAACGGCATCATTGTGGTAAGATAGTGGGGGAATTGTTGATTTCCCATTGTTCACCACACTATTGAAGATTTTTCAGAATTCACAAGTCCAAAGTTTCTATGACTGAATGCGTTTTGGGGTCATCTCTGTATAACTTATACCTTCATATGTTACTGTCCAGTAATAATTTGTTGACGCTATAAGTTTCTGTCTATTTGTAGTTGTCTTAAGGCGGTTGAATTGTCGGAATGTTTCCTGCCTCTGAGCAATAGCAACTGCACATTTCGGGTTGAACCGTTATGGAGAGTGGGGCTTTCTGTAGAACATAAGGACATGTGTTTCAATATCTGCTTTGGTTCATTGATCTGTGAGAGAGAAAAAACAACGAATCTGATTGGTTAGTTAGCTAAACACCATGTAGATTTATAAAAACAAACAGTAACAAAATATCTGTGCACCTCTGCGAACTTGAAACACGGGCGCCCTGTGTAGCTTCATTGCAATAAATATATTTTCTCACTTAGTAAATCTCTACTCACATATTGAGCGATGTTGAAGTAAATACTAAAACTCTAAACATAATACATCCTATCACATTATGAATACCCTCCCAGGATGGGTATAAACAATAAATATCGCATTAGTTCTTAATTTTATTTTATTTTTATGTTAGGTGGGGAGTATGCTACAGTTTCGTTGTCCCCCCCTCTCGACTAGTAATTTTACAAAAGAATAAATAATTTGTCAACGCTACTTACCCTGTTGTTTAGAATATATATTCCATAATTCAGATGCGTGCAGCGATCTTTTAAAAATGTATTAATTGATATAACTGAAAAATGTTATGTATTTTCTCCAATTTTTTTGTATGGAACTTATTTTAGAATATTTTGGAGGAAGGGTGGGCGAACCGACTAAATAGTAAAGTTTACGCAAAGAATACTGTGGAAATGTTACTCACCGTGTTGCTGAGAAGTTATATTAAAAAAATCATGATGATGGGTTCATAAAACATATTCTCATTTAAAAAATTTTTTTGATATATATGCACTTTTTAAATGTTAACATTTACAAATAAAATTATGTCCCCATGTTACTAACCGTACTTTCTAGAATTGATATTCCAAAATTCACAATGATTCGTTCATTAATTTAAAAGATTTAAAAGTTATTTTGTGCTGGTGCGGTAAGCTCACCTCATAAATAGTAACATTTACAGAAAAATAATGTCAATGATAAGTAAATAAAAAGATAATAAATAAAAAAATAAGTATATATGCATCGATATAGGCACCCCCTTAATGATCCGTGTATTACTTTTAGAGATTACTTATATATATATATATATATATATATATATATATATATATATATATATATATATATATATTGTTTTTAAATTCCCGAAGCAGTTTTTCTTGGTAAACAACTGATGATCCCTTAAATAATGTTAGAAGCAAACTAATATAATAACTTTAAAAACTAAATTGACTTACATGAGTAATTTTCCACTGAACGACTTGGGAGTTAAGGGTTTTTTTTTTGGGGGGGGGTTATTTAGTTTTAATGGTTGAGCAACTTCCGAGACTATATATATATATATATATATATATATATATATATATATATATATATATATATATATATATATATAGTAAGTTATGAGAATATATTTCTGGCAATCAAGCAACACAGAGGCTTCCGCGTTGCATCACCGTAAGGAATTGCCAGACTAAAATATATATACAGGGTGATTCATAAGCCACTTAGCTATTTATTTTTGAAATTCTAAAGTTAAAAAATACGGTAATACAAAACAGATAGTTTATTCAATAATTCATTTATGGGAGTTTAAAATTACAGCAAATTTTCAAAATTTCCACCTTCGTTCTGCATGCATAGCTCCATTATTTTTTACAAGGAATTTACGATTCTTTATAGCATATTTGATTGATTATGAAATAAATATATATATAAACAAATAAATAAACGAACAAATTTAAAATAACAAATAGCAGTAATTAGAGAGTAAGATAACCATTATCAAAAGTTTATAGTATGTTTGTGCTTCGTATGGTAATCATTTTAAATAGCTACGTGAAGTGACTTATTAATCACCCTGTATATAATACATACACCTTACTTTATAAGTATAGAGATGTACAAACGCATGATGGTCACGAATACCTATGAATATAAGAACCCAATATATACGGGAATCTATACCTACAATATATACGCGAATCTATATCTACAATATATCCGCGAATCTATACCTACAATATATACGCGAATCTATACCTACAATATGTACGAGAATCTATACCTACAATATGTACGAGAATCTATACCTACAATATATACGAGAATCTATACCTACAATATATACGAGAGTCTATACCTACAAAATATACGAGAATCTATACCTACAATATATACGAGAATCTATACCTAAAATATATACGAGAATCTATACCTACAATATGTACGAGAATCTATACCTACAATATGTACGAGAATCTATACCTACAATATATACGAGAATCTATATCTACAATATATACGAGAGTCTATACCTACAAAATATACGAGAATCTATACCTACAATATATACGAGAATCTATACCTACAATATGTACGAGAATCTATACCTACAATATGTACGAGAATCTATACCTACAATATATACGAGAATCTATACCTACAATATATACGAGAGTCTATACCTAGAAAATATACGAGAATCTATACCTACAATATATACGAGAATCTATACCTACAACATATACCAGAATCTATACCTACAATATATACCAGAATCTATACCTACAATATATACGAGAATCTATACCTACAATATATACGAGAATCTATACCTACAATATATACGAGAGTCTATACCTATAAAATATACGAGAATCTATACCTACAAAATATACGAGAATCTGTACCTACAATATATACGAGAATCTATACCTACAATATATACGAGAATCTATACCTACAATATATACCAGAATCTATACCTACAATATATTCGAGAATCTATACCTACAATATATACCAGAATCTATACCTACAATATATACATTGAACATAGTTATTTCTTTCATCTCATCTTAACATATGTTGATTTAAGATTTAATTAAATATATTTAACATAGAAATAACTCTGATATTTAATTATAACTTGATATATAAATCAATGTATATATGTATTGTATATCAAGACATGTAATTAATTGTAATATAACTTAACTTTTAAATAAATAAACTGAATTTATATGTATATTGATATATTAATCTATATTAAAAAGTTAGATTTAGGCGCCATTCAATGAATAAAATGTATTAAACATTTTTTTAAATAAACTATAAAGTTTGTATTTATCGGTTTCTAGAGAGAGTAATAATAATGTAATTCCAAATTGCATTCTCTGAATCTAATTAAACAAGCTGTTATGAATATAAATGATTTAATAATAATGCAATGGCATACGCAAATAGTTTATGCAAATTTAAGCAAAATATAATAAATAAATTATGAAATGTACAAAGTAAATATATACATTTACGAATTAACGCTTTCAAGGCACACCAAGGATTTTCTGGACACCCCTTGTTAACCCTGTGTATTGCTGCTCCAAGCCTTGCACCCTTTATACATCCTATTTCTCTGTTTGTGGATGTTGAACGCATCCCCACGATAATTTCATACCACCTTTGATCAAAATGAAATAGACTGGGTTATTTAGTTTCAGTATATACATAATTACGGGGTTTCATCTAAAATGTATTTACATAGAAAAACTGCAATTGCAGAATCTTACTGTACTCCGTGGACCGGGTTCTCGCCCATTGACACTCTGAAATTGTCACTTACTACACTGATGAGAGCGTAAACTTGACACACCGGTGTATGTAGGTATAAATAATTTAATATTTATTTCTAAATATTATTATTACAAAGCCGCGTTAAGAAATTCAAATTGAGCACTGTTCGGAGATCTTAAAAACAGACGGTCACTTAGCTATAAGTAAGGTTCCGATAACGTTCGTCGAACTCTACCGTCTGCTGTTTACTGCCAACTGTATTGAGGCATTAAAAGAACTTAACTTCTGCTGTATCACGTGATTATTTTTTATTGTCGTGGGGATAGTGCGAAAGCGTGCAGAGTCTTGGTCTACTCTGTAAACTTAGTTCGCGTCCGGTGACAGTCTGAAATTGTTACTTCCTACACTGATGAGAGCGTAAGCTTGAAACGCCGGCGTATGTAGTTAAAAATAATTTAACATTTATTTGTTAATATATATATATATACATATATGTGTGTGTGGGTGTGTGGGTGTGTGTGTGTGTGTGTGTGTACTGACAAGTCACCAGTTATAAAGAGCCATAGGCCACTCGAAGATAAGGTGTAATGGATTTGTCATGTGAACAGTGAAACAAAAATGTGAGGATTAGTGCAGTGCTTTAGACTGGTCACAAGTTAGATTATTTACGAGGATTGCTTAACAACAATGTTTTAACATTGCACTTTAAACAACCATGCTATAGTCAGCCAGGAAAAGCCCGTTGTATCGTGTTCCACAGACGAATAGTTCTTGGAAATAAGCTTTGATCATGGAAGTTCTGTTTAGATTTAAGTACACAGAGGGGTAAATGAAAATTATCTACGGCTGTTATAGCTAGAAAAATTTGTGCTGTAAATGGGTTACAGGATAGAACCATAGATTGAAACTCAGTCGACCATAAAAATAACAATAGAGTAGAGAAAGACTGGCAACGTTTATTCTGTAAGAAAGAGGATGTAAGGTAGAGACAAGGACACCCCGATTAGATTACAAAGTTGGTTTTGTACTCCTTCAAGTCAGGTAAAGGGGGGCTCTGAGTGACGCCTCCCCAGATGTTGCAATAATACCCCATCTTACATATGTGACTCTTATACAAGTAGAGGATTGAATCAGGAGTGAGATGCTTTCTGGAGCGGTAGAAAGCTCCAAAAAATTTCAGCGAGCTTAGCAACAGATTTGATATAAGTCTTCCATATAGGTCTGGCATGAAGGGCAGTCCTCGAAGCTTATGTAAGCAAGGGGCTTCTGAAAGGAGAGAGCGATTTATTTTAATTGGAGCAATATGAGTATCGGGGCGTTGGTGGTAAAAGGAGGGAAACTTGGTTTTAAACATACTAAAATTAATCAGCCACCTTTCCCCCCATTGTATTACGTGCTCCAGGTCGAAAGAGACAGAGAGACAGGCAGAGAAATCTTGATTATTAATGCTCTTTAAAGTGTTGGCATATATGCTTGTGTCATCTGCATAAATGTCAAGGAAGGAACTTCAAATGTGATTTGGGAGATAATTGATGAAGATCGGGAAGAGGGTTAAGTCCAGAATAGATACCTGAGGACCTCCAGCATTGATTCCATGTTATTTAGACTTCTTTTAATAGACGACTACTTTTATAAACTTATCTGAGAGAAAGGAGTTGATAGTTTAAAAGACATTTCTAGATATGTCATAGCTAGCTAGCTTGTGAATTAAACCTTTATGCCAAACCCTATCAACAGTGATTGACGACTTCTTGTTCATCACATATTCCAACAACTTACTCATGACTCACAGGAGACTGATGGGTCTGTACTGAAAAGCTTTTTTATACTGAGCAGACTGACGAAGTTTTCCAAGGTGAGGGAAGCATTTCTCTTTTAAGCAACGGTTGAACGGCTTTGAAAGAATAGGAGCTATTTCACGTCGCAGCATCTTAAGCATCATGATTGAAATGTTGTCAGGGCGTTTCTGGCATTTAAGTTATTGATAAGTTAGCCAACATCCAGGGCATATATATATATATATATATATATATATATATATATATATATATATATATATATATATATATATATATATATATATATATATATATATATGTGTGTGTGTCGCTTAGAGTGTTTACCGTTCTCGAGGAAAAGTCAGGCGGTAGGCAGTCCTGAAAACAAAGGGTAGAATTTGATGCAATTCCTTTTGCAAAACAATTGGCTTTGTCAGAGTCCAATGAAATTACATCAGGTCCATTGATGATTGTAAGGATAGAGGTCATTAATCTGAATAGGGCCCTGTTTGTTATTCGCCAAAATCTCTTGGGAACCAAGCCTTTGCTCAGCCATTCTATATTGAACTGATTGAGCATAGGACTATTTCGCGTCTTTTATAATCCTTTTGCAGTAGTTGCTACAAGTCCGAAAGGCGTCTTCGGTTTTAGAGAATCTATTTTTATAAAAGCAATTAAAATGATGACTTTTGTAAGCAATAGCAGCGGTACATTCACGGTGTACCATGGCTGACTGTTTGCTTTCTGTTAGAAGTTCTCAATAACAACGATTAACAAACCCGTTGTATCAGATGTTATACTGGACAGGTTCCTTTTCAAAATTAAAAGTATAAGAGTGTTTTGATCTAAAACATTTGAGGGCATCCCAGTAAACTATCGAATATCGATACACTCTGCGATGGAAAGGTATATCAGAGGTCTGATGGCACTTTGTCTTGACCTTAATTGAAACAACTGAGTAATCAGAAGATACCAACAGGGTCAGAACAGCTGGTGAACACTGTTAAACACATATTTTGTTTACATATGTTTCTGAAATATTTATTAAAAATACTTCGTCAGCAAATAGTAACAGACGATAAACATTATTATGAATTCGTCACAAGTTCAGCTAGAAAGTAAAATTGTTCAATAACTACAAACTAAATAAACCAAAATTTGTATCAATATTCAGAAAAAGAATTATCTTAATGTATAATTTTCTCGACTATGGGGACTGAACGAGCCCATCCCTGTATAGATTATTACATTATCAATGGAAAAAAGTCTGAGTATATATTTTTTCCTTTATTCTTTTATGTTTGTATATTTTTGTAAAAAAAAAATTTTTGAAAAAAATCCTAATGGTGTCTACATTATCCACACTTGTACTTTTGATGGTCCTTTCTTTCTTATAATGTTCCTTTGTTATATATGTCTGGTTTTATTGTAATGTATACTCTTTCGAAGAGGATTCCAATTGCTATATCCTTACCCCTTTTCTTAATTCACTCTGTAATTGAGGGTGTACTATACTGTAATTTTTGCTGCTGTGTTGGACTTCGAACTTTGGTGTCTATATCTTGTGCTGATTAAAACTCTTAAGAAAGGTGTATTTCATCTCTAAAACGATCGTACACAAAACAGTTGGTGATGTGGAATTCATGCAACGGACATAAATGTCATTACCTTTTTTCATCTCAGCACTAGAATGTTATATATATATATGGGAAATGAAAAAGGAAAAACCAAAAAGGATGTTTTTTATGTGTTCATCAACGTTTCGTCTTTATTTGTAAGACTTCTTCAGGATGATATATTAAGAAAAATGTCATGCAAATACGTGAACATATTGAGTTGACATGATGGGTTGATGTGAAGCAGTAGGACCGACGTCCGGGCTTGGTATTATTAATTTGGAATTACATTTGTTATCTATATGTAATAGTTTCGTCCGTCTTGAAGTTATTTAATAATACAATCGGGAAAATAAATAAAACACCTTAAGTTAAAACATCAGCGTTTGTTACGACATTAACGAAGGTCGAACGAGGCATAAGCTAAAATAAAAAGGGTAAGGGAGAGAGCGAGTGTGGCTCTCTCTTTCTATAGCATTTTTGTCAGTTTTTACATTTTCCTTAAAAAATAAATAAATAACATTTTTATTTGTAAAGTTTAACAACAAAATTATTGTTTTAGTTTACAAAGAACTTATCACTATTTTGATTGACAAATTAAGACTATTGTTAGGTAGCACTAAAATCTGTCTCAATTACGAAAACATATTGATTCGTATTTTGGTAAGATTTTACATGAATATCCTCCGCGAAATTACTCCCCATCAACCCAAAAAGTGTTCTACCTGTTTGTGAACATTTTTAAACACTTCACGGAAAGATGAAAAAGAAAAAAAGTATCATTTTATAATTTAAAGTGTGGGTAATTTTTGGTATATACATTTTATTAAAAATGATCTACATTTTGGGAGCCAGTGTTAGGGCAGTAAACTAAATTCTTTTTTTTCTATGGTAGTTAAATCCGCTACGTTTTATTGTAGAGTAGCTGCTTTTTTAGGCGAGTATATGTCGGTTTATGACCTTGCTACTCGGACTTAGTAGTAAACACTTTTGGTAAGTTCCCTGAAAGGATGGAGTGATCCGGAAATATATATATATATATATATATATATATATATATATATATATATATATATATATATATATATATATATATATATATATACACAACTGGTCCTCCACTAAAGGCTAAAATATTTGTTTTACTTTATCTCCATTTTCCACGGTGTTAACACGCAATCGCTTATAAGAAAGCAGAATGTCATTATTCGGGTGAGTGGGTTATCGGAGGGTATTAATCAGCAAATTTACCCATATTTCACTTTTTTTTAATTGCATACATTGAATTTTAACTATGCATTCCTTTTTATTTTAATTTTAAGCAATTGATTTTTGTTGTGATTACTTTTTCTATGAAAATTGAGTAAGAAACTTTTAAATTAGCTAAATGACTAGATACCTTATTCTTATGATATAAATAAAAATATTGAAAGTTTGGATATTATTGAAGATGCACACAATCATCATAAAATAAGATTCTACTTTTTTAGACGATTACGTATAAATACCCTAAATCTGGCGGAAAGTGAAACAACAAAAAATTGTTTAGGATTTAGAATGAGGATTAATTTCACAAAAAAATTCACTTAAACTGATCCTCCATTTTCGAACCATTCTAGGGTTATATTGCAGTTAACCATTTTTTGGGATTGGTGTTTAATTCTATACGTTATTGTTGCGGGGCGATTGCGTGTGATTTTATAGCCATGCCAGTTAAATTTAGGATTAGTGTTGAAAATATATATTAGTTAACTGTCGTAATGATTGCGATAACCGTAAAAAGAAACATCTATTTTATTAGGGGATGTGATTTAGCTGTGTGCGTTAATCTACACATTACCAAAGTTTGTTGGAATTATCTGAGTGCATTTTTGTTTTAATTAACGGCGTCCTATCACAATAAATTGCGGATCGGAGGCGGATTAGTTTTTCTACTATATATATATATATATATATATATATATATATATATATATATATATATATATATATATATATATATATATATATATATACCGTATTTCTTAATTGGGAGAGTTTCCCAGCAGATATACATTGGGATGACAAAGGGCATGTTTAAACAAAGACTATATGCTCACAGGCATACCTTCAAATATAGAGATAAAGTAAACACAGCTTTAGGGGCTCGTATATGAGAACTAAAGGATGAGGGAACACCTTTTACCATAAGTTGGAAATTAATTGAAAGGCGAAAACCATATTCCCCAATATCAGGCCGCTGTGCACTTTGCGATGCTGAAAAATATAACATCTTGCGAACCATCAATGACCCTAACATTATATGCCTAAACAAAAAGGGGAGATATATAAGGACTGTATTCACAGAAGAAAAGCACTTCTGATAAATTGGGCAGAACAAAATACATAGGTCGTAACCGCAGAGTACCCAGAATACAGACTTTTAGGATTTTGGATTTCACGATGATGGATTCGGCTTCCGAATTTCGGATTGAACTGTATGGTATCCCGACTGTTGCCCTAAACTTGATTTCTATTATTGCATGGTTTAATTATGGATTGTTTTTTTATATTTATGTATATAACTGTTTTTAAATTTTAAATTCTAATTTAAGATTTCTAATGTGGAGTACCCCATATCCCCATTTTTCCTTCTCTTGCCTTTAATCTTTTATTTTTATTTTTACACAATTTTGTTATCCTTTATTTTATCTAACAGTGTATTTATTTCATCTTTATTTTTCTTCATTTTTCTTTATTTTTCTTCATTATTCTTTTTCATCTTTCTTTATTCCCCCCCTTCTATTATTAGTACCTTAATTTTTTATGATTAGTACTCTTACGACTTCATGAATTTATAAATGGTGTGACTACAATTTATTTAATTATAAGTTTTATTTTTAATGATTTATTATTTAATATTTATTTTTATTTTCATCTTTATTTTTCTTCATATTTCTTTATTTTTCTTCATTATTCTTTTTCATCTTTCTTTATTCCCCCCCCCTTTTATTATTAGTACCTTAATTTTTTATGATTAGTACTCTTACGACTTCATGAATTTATAAATGGTGTGACTACAATTTATTTAATTATAAGTTTTATTTTTAATGATTTATTATTTAATATTTTTAGTAATATATTATCACTTTAGCATATTATTTCAATATAATTTTTAACTTAATATAAATTTATTTTTATTTTTAACGTTATCTCCATTTACTTTCGATAACATATATAGCGTCTCTATTGGTTAAATTTGAATACTTTCCATAACGGGCTACGTAATTCCACGCACGTGACAATTTAAACCTGCTAGGTTCCCATCTGTCCAACAGTTAACGTTATTCCCATTTAATTTCTTGCTTTTTCGATGTACAGCGTCGCTGTTGTTTTGATCTGAAATTTTCCATAACTGACCACGTATATTCCATGCACGTGACAATTTTAAATCTGAAAGTGTTCCATCTTTACAACGGGCAATATTTGGAAATTCCTGGCGGTTGTTCTCACTCATAAAGCTATACGACTCCGCTGATGAAGGTCCGATTTTCTCGGATCTGAAACCTTGGTCCGGATGTTGTGATAACACTTTATTTAATATTAATATATATATATATATATATATATATATATATATATATATATATATATATATATATATATATATATATAGTAGAAAAACTAACCCGCCTACAGACATGTACATAATCTGCGACACTGGCATGTCGACGTTATTAATCTACAGCTGTCAAAAACTGAGATCTCATTAGGCAGAATTAGATTACGATCCTTGCCTCAGATTATATTTGGAAAAATAAGGGTCGGATTCAAATACTTCCTAATGAGATGTCAGTTTTTAACAGCTGTAGATCGATAACATACATCGACATGCGAGTGTCGCAGATTGTGTACATGTCTGTATGAATAAAACTAATCATATATACACATATATATATATATGTATATATATATGTGTGTGTGTGTGTGTGTGTATATATATATATATATATCATTCCATGCTACTGACTTCACTAAGCCCGGACCTTTGGTCTGCGCAGCCTGTAATGGCTACTACTTTTTCTCATCAACTTATCATGTCAACCCTAACGTTTTCACGTATATGCATGACATTTCTCTTAAAAGTATCATCCTGAGGAAGTCTTACAAATAAAGACGAAACGTTGATGAATATAAAAAAACATCCTTTTTGGTTTTTCCTTTTTCATTTCCCATATATATATATATATATATATATATATATATACTAGAATAACCTACCCATCCACCGGGCCGCAATTAATTGGGATAGGAGGCCGTTAATAAAAAAAAATTCTCAAAGAATTACGAAATTTCTACAACAAACTTTGGTAAATGTGTAGATTAACACACTCAACTAAATTACACCTCCTAATAAAGAAGATTCTTCTTTTTTACGGTCATTCTACGGAAGTTAACTAATATATCTTTAACACTAATCTTAAGTTTGACTGGCAAGGTCGTAAAACCACACGCAATTGTCCAAATAAAATAACCTAAACAATTCAACTCCAATTTTAACTGCAATATAACCCTAGAATGGCTGGAAAATCGAGGATCATTTTACGTTTAATTTATATATCTATCATAATGTTGTTTTTATCTTGATGATCAGATATTTACCGTAGCCTACAATAGTGGTTCAATGTTGATGGTCAATTTCTGAGAGATCCATATCTCCTGCTCCTCTAATGAGATACACCCTTGATAGACACTTGTTTATGTACACTACTTTGTAAAGTGCAAACATTTTTCTTGTTTTAGTGCCTAGTCTATTTATTCTCTTTTGTGGTTAATCTATGATGTCAAAGCTGTATGTTGTCATTGGCATAGCTAGTTGGTTAATGGCAGTTACATTGTTTTTGTTTGTAAGCTGTGTTTTGCTTACATATTTTCTCCCAATTTTGTCTTTCATCTTGGAATGTTGAATTGAATCGTTTTCTTCTATGCCAAGGTATTTGTAGTGTTCCTGCTCTTCGAGGTGTCAGTATCTTCATCAAGCTGCCTGTTTTCCGTTTGGATCCTCTTCCCGGCTTAGAGGGAGCCCTTGGCACATTTGTCCAGGCCAACCTTCATTCCGATATATTTGGAGAAGGTATGGACAACCTGCAGGAGTCGGCTTATATCAGCGTCTTAACTGGCAACAGCTTGAGGTCATCCATGAAGAGCTAGTGGTTAGCTTTTTTGTTTTGGTCTTGTTGGCGGCCTTGGTTCAGGTTGTAGGCATTCGGTTTTTGTTCAGAAATTTACTTAGCGGATCTATCGGCAAGAAAAAGCTATCTCCGTGGAAGATTCCTCTTCGGATCTTGACGTCGGGGACTGTATTGTTCCATTAGTGTCGGTTAATACCATAGTTGTTTACGATATCTTTATCTTTAATCGATCACAGACATGCGTAGGTTTATTTGCCTCTTTCTACAGTCATCAAGGATGGTCTTATTTATTTATTTATTTTAATTTTCTTATCTTTCTGCTTTTGCTGGGAATGGTGCATCCTGCCGGATGCCAGACATTCACCCGCTATTTCAGACACTCCAGTCTAGAGATATTATTAAGATTCTAACAGTCCCTTTAAGTGCAATTGTTTGTATTTCTCTTGCACTCAGTTCACCGGGTATACTCGCCAGATAACTTTTGAAATTATTTTTAATTAGTCCTGTTGCTCCTATAATTACTGGTATGATGGATACTGCACCCCATAGACTGGTATTGTCTTGGCCTTCGGGTCTTGATTTACGCCGATCTATGGGGCTGTCATGTGCAGTTCTAGGAGGTCCACCCTCCCAGGCTTCGCGTCCCCTCTTTGGGGAGAAGTAAGTTTATTGCTTACTGCCTGAGGCGCCCCTACCGGGGGATGCCGACGGGTCTGCCCAGGCAATTTGTAAACCCCACTTTCCCGACCTGACCTTGGGTCACATCTTACTTGTGTGAGTAAGATAAAACTGGTCTTGTGCCTAACTCCTGGAGAGGAGTAAATCAATACTGGTATGATGGAGAGTTTCCTAAGATTCCAGTTTGGTTTACTGTCCTAAATAAGACCTTGGTATGTTGTGATCTTTTTCCCTTTCAGCTCTGTTTAATCCTGCATCATTAGGGACACTGACTTCAACTATAGTTGCTACTTTCTCCCTTTTGTCCCATATTAAAATGTCAGGTTTAACAACTCCGTTTTTTAGATATGTAGCTATAGGGATTGCATAGTCATAGTGGATGGTGTATAAATTATTTCCAACTGTACTTTTTGGTATATGCTCCCAGGACTTGCTGCTACACTGGATAATGTCAAATTCTGTTCACTGGAGAGTTTACATTCGATTGTTTACAAGATTAATAGTGTAAGCATAAGATAACAAGAACATAGTCGATATACTATAAGACACAAAATTATAACTGGGTCACGTGAGCTGACCATAAAAAAAAGGTTTTGCATATTTCTAATATGTCTTCTCGAACTTAACACTTTCTATGTATCGTAAGTGTGGGTGTTTTCTATCTTTATCTCGACAAGAAGACATGTTCTCGCATCTTTGCATACAATGGTTAACATGGTCTGTTTTGTCATGATTCAAACTTGTTGCAATCTTCATTTTATCGTCTTTCCACAAACGACACGATTTTTAGCTTGTTATTCCACACTGCTCTTCGCGTTCCGAACATTCTTTACATTGCTTTTGATGACGTCTAAATACTCACATGTAGTGTCTGTTTAGATTCTCCACTTTCGCATGAAGTAGTTGTTCGGGTATTCTATCATCTGCTAGCCTTGCAAATCTACATGCAAGATTAGAAAATAAGAATTATGTATGCATGATTTGTCTTCCATTATTTATTGAGAATCCTATTTAGATCCTTAGAAAAGTTTGGAATAAAAGCATCGAATGTAAGTTATCGATCACATACAAAAGCACAACCAGGTTGAAGTAAAATGTGTGAAATTAATTGTAAACTGTGTGTAATGGGGTTTGACATTAGATAATAACAGACGTGTTGATATAAAATCAAATAGACCCATCGAACGGGAATATTCACAGTCTATTTGAATGTGTATTTAATCCAGCATTTTACACAATACCAGACACATACACACACAACAATTGTAATGTTAATGATCGTTTTACGATATACTAAATTAAATACAAATATGTGTGAAAAACGTAATTGTGTCAGCTATTTCTTTCTCTTAAAGACGTAGTTAATTACGTTTATTTGTGTTGCGTCTGTATTAATGACGAAACTATCGTTATGAAATATACCTCCTCACAAATAAACAAATAAATTGTCACTGAAATTTAGATTCTATTGTTTATTTATACATACAAACTCTGGAAAAGATAATATCTATTTAACTTTACCGTGAAAGTTCGAGTACAAATAATAAATATATACATATATATTTATAATTTGCATATATATATATATATATATATATATATATATATATATATATATATATATATATATATATTCATGTACATATTTACATATATATATACATATGCATGTATACATATATGTATAGCTATGTGTATATGTATATATATATATATATATATATATGTGTGTGTGTGTGTGCGTATATACATAAACATATATATATATATATATATATATATATATATAGATATACACATTATATTAATAGATATACATACATATATTTACATATATATACATATACATATAGATCTCATATTTATGTATTTACAGATATGTATATACATATATATATATATATATTTTTTTTTTCATATACATATATATTTATATGTATATATACATACATATATATATATATATATATATACATACATATATATATATATATATATATATATATCTATATATATATATATATAGAGAGAGAGAGAGATTTTTCACTTAGAAGATAGTTTATTCGGTTAAGACCGGGATTAGGTCAATAAAAATAAGCTCGATGATACTCGATTACAGGGTACAGAGCATTTATATATGATTTTTTAAAAGCTTACCAAACCATTCCGTTCAGGAGATCATTCGTCACCACAAAAGACTTTTTATTTCAAAGTTTATTTATTTATCATATTTATGATATATCATTTGCCTCATTGTGGGTTTATCTCGAATGAGAGCAAGTCAGCCCTAGTGTTTTGACTGTTTTATTTTTGTTTTGGGGGGATGCTTTTCATCGTTGTGCCGCCCGACGAGAAGGTGTATTATCGCACATTGTTCTTGTTTCTTTTGTATGCATTTGGGACTAATTCTTTACTGTTTTGCTTAGTAGCAACAATACTGCTAAAATCTTACGAGCTACTTTTTAAAGACATTTTTCATTTTTTCTTTTTATTTTTTTCTTCTGTCCTCTTTTTAAGTGACCTCAATTAAGGCAACACCACATGGTCAATTGTTGAAACCCTTACTCCAGGTACTTAATTCGCCGGATAATTAGCCAAGCAAAGACCTGCTTGGTAGTGAAACACGTGTAGGAAAAAAACTCTTTAATTTGGATATAAATGATAAATAAATAAACTTTGAAAGAAAAAAGTATTTTGTGGTGATGAATGATCTCCTGAACAGAATGGTTTGGTAAGCTTTCTAAAAATCACACACATACACATACACACACACACACAAATATATATTCAACGGAAATTTACCACTCGGACAATTTGCATATCTATTTCACGGAACTTTTCTTTTCATTCAATACGTTTTTTTAACAAAAATTATTTTAATAATTTTTAATAATAATTTTCATATTTTGCAAATATTTGAACTTTGTTTTTTTCGAAAGCCAACTTATCCATCTGTATTTCTCCTCTGATGATAAGATTTCGATCTTTAAAAAGCCTTGGCTTAAGGAAAGAATAATAAACACTAGTTTATTACTGAATGCACCTTGCATTGAACAATTGAAATTTGAAATAAATTTGGACAATCGTCGCATATTTATCACTCTTTTTTCTTCTCTCTCTCTCTCGCTCTCTCTCTCTCTCTCTCTCTCTCTCTCTATATATATATATATATATATATATATATATATATATATATATATATATATATATATATAAACGATTTAGAAATGTAATCCCAGACTTGATTCATAACTTACTCGGCCGACTTTTCTGGAGCTTCGGAGCACGTATGTCGTATTTATGTAAGACTAATGTGTGTATGTAAAATAAAAACAAATACTTTATTTACAAAAAAAGTAAAAACTATAGTCAATATTTTGAAGTAATCAATATATTCTCTCTCTCTTTCTCTCTCTCTCTCTCTCCCTCTCTCTCTCTCTCTCTCTCTCTATATATATATATATATATGAAGTTAATCCAACAAAAGATATAAGAGGCAACTAATATCATTAATTAGTGAACATTCGGATAAAACTGAAGCTCAATATACTGGATAGAGCATTTATAGCATTATATGAAGTGGAATAAAATAAGGTGCGAATCAAATTTTATTAGAAAGTACCTTAATTCTAATAAAATTTGATTCGCACCTTATCTAACATCAACATCGGGAAAGTATTCTTGAACCTGGTAGATAAGCATTTTTATATGAATAATCCACTTAGGAAGATATTTAATAGAAAAACCATAAAAATCAGTTACTCTTGTACCAAAAACATTGATTGAATAATCAGCATCCATAATCGTAAATTACTAAACAATTCTGGTAAAAATAAGGTTACAGTAGATAAATGTACTTGTCAAGTGAAAGATAACTGCCCACTGGACGGTAACTGTAAAGTTGAGTGCGTGGTGTATAAGACCACTATTCATCCGGAAGATAACTACAGGAACAAGAAAGTTTACATCGACATCTCCGCAGGTAACTGGAAACAACGTTTTCATGACCACAAACACTCTTTTAACAACCCAGAACTCAAGAACAAAACGGAGTTAGCTAAACAATGGTGGCTTCTGAAAAATGAGAACCGGTCCCCGGTGGTTTCGTGGTCAATCCTAATTTTTTCGGATGTTCCAAATGGATGTAGGTAAAGATGCAATTTATGTTTAGAGGAAAAAATAAGAATCCTAAAATACGAACACAATAATCTTTTAAACAAACGCGATGAGCGTATGGCAAAATGCAGACATAAATGTAAATTTAAAATAACCTCTATCTCATAATCCGATATACCTCTAGACGTGTAACGGTGAAGAGACCAAATAGATTATTTACGGTAAACCCCCAATAAGTATTTATAATAATATCTTTTATGGTCACGTAATTACTGAGTTGGTGATATTCATTATAGGTGTTTTGGGATGTATGCATATATAATTGTACTTTAAGATATTTGATTATTTACTTAAAATAAGATAGCTTTAAGAATTTTTTCTGCTGATAATACACTAATCATTGAATTAATTTAAGTATTATCACTAGACATTGTTAGATTGGTATTAGGTTATAATTATAGGTTTCCATACATTATAAAATTAATATAAGATCAATTTTTAGAACTCAGATTATTAATGTATTACAATTAGAATATAGAATGTTTATGTAAATGTTTTGTATATAGATGCATATTGGCATCTGTGTGTGTATGTAACTGCATGTGTATAATATTTATTCAAATAGATTCAAATATAATCTTAAATAATTTTTATTTTTCAAATATATCCTATATCTCGGTTCTAGACAGAATGAAAACCTGTCAAATGTAAACCTTCCACAGTTTGTCAGTCGGTCGATGACACGCAAACGTCTGCCTGTTTCTCTTCTTTTATTTCTTCCTTTCTTTTTCCTATCAGGTTGAGAACACAAGTCTAGCCGAATTTATATGCCCCACAAAAAATATTGTTGCGTGTGTGCGTGATCATAGGATGTGTATATATGGGCGTGTGTGTAGATACGTCTATACGTTTTATATCACCAAGTCGTAAGTGTCAAAAGAATATATACTTAAAAAAAAAACAATAAGATCCCTTTCGATTGCCTTAGTTAAATATGAGATTTTAATTCCTCCTCGCTCTGTAAGAGGTGTTCAGATTGGTTGCGACTACCACTCTCTCTGGTTGCATTTTAATTGTTGAAGGTGAACTCAGTTTGCTGTCAGTCTCAAAAATGTAATTGTCTAGTTTTATGCTTGAGGAAACCACAAGGTTGAAATAAATTATTGCATCGACAATTATGTAATTTCGTGTTATTATATTTTATGGTATATATATATATATATATATATATATATATATATATATATATATATATAAAGTGAAATAAAATAATAATTTAATATTTATTTATATTTTTAAGGTCTCCTGTTTTTGTTCCACTGTTAGATACTTAACCCCCCTTTTTATTTTATTTACTTATTTATTTATTTATTTATTTATTTATGAATTTTTCAACGAATGTTAAGTCTGCAATATCTTGGATTTAGTTAGTTTCTCTGGGATTTTAAACTGCATTTTACTTCTTTTTTCTTTTGTTTAAAATGACTAAAAGCTTCTTTAGACTATATATTGGGTATTTAGATCTGTATGGCTAGGTTTCCTTCCTCTTATCTACTTACCTTTCTGGTACCTAAGGTACTTAAGCTTTATTTTTTTATTTTTTTATTTATATTTTTAAATTAAACTTTAATTCTTATATAATTTTATTGCTAGCTACCATATCGCAGAATGGTTCTTGGGTGTAGTGTTTAGATATTATAATTATTATTATTATTATTATTATTATCATTATTATTATTATTATTATTATTATTATTATTATTATTATTATAATTAATGTTATTTGATATGCAAATTAGCATATCACACGGTAGTCTAAAGGGTAATATATTATTAATAGTATTATTTTATAATTATAATTATTTATTAATGTATATCTTAGTGAAATTTTAAGTTGAAGTATTTCGACACTTAATTATTGGGGAAATGGTAGTTTAATCAGTACCATTGGAGAGCCATGAATATTATAACTGTCCTGTTTTTAAATCTCTAAAACAGTTACATGGTAAACAGCTGATGATCCCCGTGTTAATATTAGACGCTTAAAGTCTCCTGTTTTTGTTCCACTGTTAGATACTTAACCCCCCTTTTTATTTTATTTACTTATTTATTTATTTATGAATTTTCCAACGAATGTTAAGTTTGCAATATCTTGGATTTAGTTAGTTTCTCTGGGAATTTAAACTGCATTTTACTTCTTTTTTTTCTTTTGTTTAAAATGACTCAAAGCTTCTTTAGACTATATATATATAGTAAATATGTTAGGAATTTCGGAGCAATGCAGTGCACCAGATCCATTATAAGCTGGAAAGAATAAAAAATAATAAATCGAAGGGGGGGCGGCTTACTATTAACTTGTTTTCTTTTACAATCTTACATAACAGCTAGTATGGTGTCGGCTGTGTGTGTTGTTTAGATGATAATTTAGAATAATTTAATATTTCGGGAGCATCTGCCTATTGTCAAAAATAGACCCTAACGGAAAAATCCGTCTGTGTGGAGCATTCGCCAAAATGGATGCCGATGATTCGGGTTGGAAGAAGCAAGTTCCGCATAGAATAATAATCAATAAATTTTAAATTTTCTAAAATTATGTTTTGTATATATATATATATATATATATATATATATATATATATATATGTATATATTGTTTTCAAAAATAGGTGTGTAATATTAGATTAATTAATTGGGTATTGTATAGTTATAAATTCACTGTTTGTTTTAATAATATATATAATTAAATTTTAATAAATTATCATAGGTATAATTTATTAAAAATATATCATTAATTGTGGGTCTCCTTAAATTAGATTATCAAATTAATGAAATGTGTTACTAATCATAGGCATTAATATATTTAGTTTCTTCATAAATTTTATAAATTCTTATAACATCATTTGTTTAACTGCATAATAGCATTATTTTATAGAATACAACGTAACTCCCACTTTTTGTTTCTTAAAAGTTTCACTTAAGATACACATTTTCTAGGTTCATTCTAAGCTGTAACCAAAGTTTAAAGTAAACCATTTTGAATAATGTCAGAAATTAACATCATTCGATCAAAATCATATTAAAAAACACGTGTATATCTACACACTAAAAAATAAAGTCATAAATAAAAGCCGTGGCGATGTATTATTTATACTCTCTCTTCGAAATAATACTACATTTGTTAATGTTTTTAGTTGTTACTTCAATAAATTTAAACATTTATGTAAGTTAATACGTGGTCTCCTTCTAATAATGGCAGACTCTACTTTACTATTTTAAGCTAGTTTGCATTTTGCAAAAGAGTTCTGTTCGTGTCTTAGTTGATCGTAACCTGAGCATTCGTATTACAACTTTACAGCGTGTGAATTTGAATAGTTCTGGATTAGATTGACTTTGAGTGTCGCCATATAATGGGAGTGTTTTTCCTGCCATTGACAGAATACCAAATTGACTTCGAAATCAAGTGGGGGTGATCTCCTATCTCTCCTACGACCCCTTTATCCCAGAAGAGAAGTTGCTAGTCTCGCTCTACTCTATCGTTATTTCCATGGAAGATGCTCGGCTGAGCTTCAATCTCTGGTTCCTTGTTATAAGACATTCACGGCAAGAACTTGTCTTGCTACTACTACGAAAGGTGACTTGTCTTTCCTCCCATAAGTGCCTAGCGCCAGGGGGAGTTTCCATGGTTTCCCGCCTGTGGAAGAGATTATTGATGGACGGCCTCCATGTTGATTACAATTTGGACGTGTTAAATTCTGATATCAACAAATTCTTGCGTAATGAATACAAACGCGCTTCATACATTTGATCTATGTAAGTAGCGACATAGTGATGAGAAGCTTCTCATCACTCGGTTGATACGCATACCGTCTCATTAACTCTTATCTCCAAGTGCGTCTTACTCGAGAAAAGTAGTGACTCAAATGAAAATGAAACAACTATCAATCATCTTTAGTTATTAAATTCTGAACCACACAACATAAAATATACTATTAATTCGACACATGTTACGTAAACCTGCGTAAACTTTTGTATGTCATCGATAAGATTGATCCGATGATTTTCTCAATAACCTTTCTAAGGGATTTAAGCGTGTTTGCTATTTTCTTTAAACAAGCAATAAAAGACATATCACTCATGCATAATTTTGTTTTTGAAGCATTCATATGCATTCATATAGAAAAACACATCGACCTTATATGTATATATGCAAGGCGTACCAGATGAGAGAATGCTCGAACAACTACTATATAGGGGTAGTAGGGAATCTAACCCGATACAAAATATAAAGAAAATAGAGAGCAATGTAAAAAGCATTCGAATTGAGAAAATCAGTTGGGAAGAACAAGCTGAAAATCGTGTTGCTTGTGAAAAGACGATAAATGAAGGTTGCAACAAGTTTGAACATGACAGATCAGATCGTGCTAAACATAAGCATGTTGTAAGCAAAGATACAAGAACACATCTTCTTGTAAAGACGGAGATGGAAATCGCACACGCGTGCGACATTTTCAGCATAGAATATGTAAAGCCCGAAAAACATTAAAAAGATGAATATCACAGTTCGTTAAGGGCAGCAGGCGTCACAACGATTAAATGGTGTATTTATATAACGGCATATCGACCCATTTGATCCTATTTCCTGCTGAAACAATACCTATTACACACAATTCATTGTAAAAGATACATTGAACAGGGGTTGAGGCTTAACATACACTTATAGAGGGTAGTGTTTAATCCTTTTTTAATAGTATTACAGTGTAATTTCTACAAGTGAACGTAATAGATACGACTAGATGTTAACTAAGCTAAGTCGGTTCCATAATCAGTGTTTAAAACCATTAAACTATCCCTGATCACAATTATATAATAGGATCTACACAATGCAGCATGTGCATTAAGTGAAAATGAGTATAAAATAGTATATGGTTCACAAAGGGCACCTTGCAGGATATGAACGTGTCATTCACTGGCAAGATGTGATAAATCATTTGAATTAAATTGTCCATCTGTGAACTCCAAACTTCCAAATCAAACGATTACTTTTGACCCTATTTCACATATGCATAAACGCATGCAACATACTCATTTGCATATATTTGTTTAAAACATGGAAAAGAAAAAGCGTGACTGAAGTAGAGATTATAAGAAATCAAGGAACAGTGTAGATGTACAATATTCTATAAACAATACAATTATTTAGGTAAAGAAATGACGTCATCAAAATTTCGGAAAAAAAATTTGTTTCTATTTTCAGGATGATGCGGTTAATCTATCCTGGGTATATAAAGCGGCGCAGAGGCGAATTTTGGAGTAGAAAAAGGATTGTGAAGAGAGAGAGAGAGAAAGAGAGAGAGAGAGAGAGAAAGAGAGAGAGGGGGGGAGGCGAAGGTCAGACATTTGCGTGCCTATGCACCCTCCTTTATGAAGCGTTGTGTTTGTCTAAAAGACGATGATTAAAACGTTGTTTACGTCGATCGTACACTAAATTGATGGTCGCGAAGTTGGAGTTGAAGATAATCCAATGTGATTATCCACAGACAAATATCCCCTTCTACCTACACAAGATTTGAGTTTTTGTATATAGCTGTTTTGAATAAGTATATATATTATTATATTCAACACAAAATAAGAGTATCGTCATATTTTTGAATTGCCTTTACTGGTTGTTTGATTTCACTATTTTATTACTATTTCTTCATGTTCCTGTCTTCCCTCCGTTGATAAGCCGCCAGGGAACGACAGCACGTGTTTCTTGATGTACAAAGCATAACGTGGGGGGGGGGGGGCGATGCAATCCGGCTGACGAGTACGTTTTGTCCTAACGCTCCGGAGCCTCTTCCAAAAGGTGGATTTCATCAGCTTGCAGTCGTGAGTACGGCCCAAAATTCAGCTACGTAACAGACACCAACGCCGAAATTATAAGCCCGGATTGTGAGAGTAGTGTCTGAGCGTGAACACGACGGTAAGTTGTTGCTGATCGATGGCGCTATGTAACACCTATGTGGTTGGCTCAGTGGTTTCGTAAACATTCAGACTGAAAGCTAGATATAAGAGCAAAAACAATAGCTATCAAATTTACATTTTACACAGAATCAAATTTAATTTAAAACTTTAACCATTTTAGATTATAATGCATAAGGAAAATAAAATGAAATAAATTAATTAAACATAAATAGAAGAAGTACTCCAAGCACGCATGTGGAAAAGTAGTGCCACCTTTTAATTTCACACATTCACAAAATAAGGGTGCGTCACCCCTATACAAACCAGAACAAAAGAATAGGAAGTAAAAGTCAGCCTAACATTTTTTTGTGAGAAACCGTGCCATTAGATCATGAAAACATTAACCCGTGAGAATGAATAACAAAGTATCTAACTGGTTAGCTACTAAACTAAACACCACGTTTATATATAAAACATCACCCGGTAACACGAATTTCATGCATTTTAGCATAACGATTCTCTACGGGGATAAAACACGGAAGCCTATGCGTAGCTTATTGCTATGAATATATTTTCATAACTTACTATATATGATATGTAATTAAATGTCATCAGAGACAGTGGACAAATTTTCATGAATTCATGCAAAGAAGTTTTTTTTATTTGCATACAATTCTTTCGCCTTTCCTTAAACACATATATGTTCATTATATATAGAATATTTTCAATATATCAATTTCTTGAGAGGGCGATCATCAGTTCTAATAAAACCTATCCGAGTGGAAAGAAACTGAAGTATATTCAGTATTAATTAATTTATTTATATATTATAATTTTTCATTCTATTTTTCTATTTTCTGATCATATTTAAGGGAAATATCTGTTGACGCTTTATTTTACATCTGAATGTCCAAATCGTGGTATGTTCCTACAATGTACGTTTTACATTTATTCGGCGTGTTTATACTTCATCATTAAAGATCGATAAATGACGCGTCAGAATTTACACAAACAAGTGATAAGCATTTTCACCAACCGTTGTTGTATAGTATGACATCTTTTTTCATCGATATATATATATATATATATATATATATATATATATATATATATATATATATATATATAATGTATACATAGGTTCCAATAGAAACGTTAATTGATATACTTTAGATCGATTTGATCAAGAATCAATTCCGAAAATAAAAACATTTTATTTGATTATCGCCGTTGACTTTGGTATATTTAGTCTCTGCGATTATTTAACCAAAATATTTCGTATTTCAATGTTTACATTGATTATACGTAATCATTTACCATTTTTATTTACATTTTCTCTGGATTATCCACGGATTTGTCGTCTCTTAGTCTTTCTGATTCAGGGAAGTTGGTTATAACAGCCTTGATTACATATTATTGCTTCCAATTCGTCCAGAAATATTTGTAAGAGTTATTTCTTTACGTAATTGACATTAAATCATAGAATGATATAAGCTTAAATTTAATTATTTATTAATTTATTTATATATATATATATATATATATAAATATGATGGGAAAAAGATTGAACTCGTACAAAGTATAGAAAATACATTTATTTTCATAGATTTGAATCATATGTTTATCTTAATAATAGGAATATAGAATGCAGCATATCGGCACTTTTTCATGATTTATTTTAGACAATCTTTTTCTAGCACTTACTTGAAAGGAAAAATCTTTCAAATTTTAAGTATTTTTGTCTTAGATTTTGACATCACGCCATGAGTTTAACATTTTATATTTAAGATGAAAACCAACTACAATGTATACACGATTTATTATCGGATAGTTGAAGTTACTAACAACTTTAATTTCTTAAATACCAAACGATTTCTTGTCTCGTAGTGTCGTTCCTTTTGTTTACTACATTCAGAAACTATATCTCCATAGTGTCTGTTTTCTGAAATTTATAGAACGATTTCAATAAATTGCAATTTAGTATGTTTAGAACTCTCTATCACATTAAAAGGATATTATAGTCCCATATATTGGTCTGAAATATATCATAGTCATACTCTAATACATTGTAGTATCATATGTTACTATTAAGAAATATATACTCTAATCTATTATAGTCTAATTATATTACAATCTTAAATATATTATATACTTTTGACTTATATGGTACTCTTCCAAATCCCATGGTATAATATATTTGAGTATAATATGTTAGTCTTAAGAATATTATCGTCTAATATATTGTAATCTAATATACTGATCTAAAGAATATTAGAATCTAATATATTGCAATCTAATTTATTAGTCATAAGAATATTATATTCTAATATTTATTTTATTAAGAATATGATAGTCTAATATATTGTAGTATACTGTAATATTATAGAATTAAATTTTACAGTATAATATATTGGTTTTAAGAATATTTTAGTATGATATATTGATTATTATAGTCTACCATATTGTAGTTTTATATATTACTCTTAAGAATAGTATAGTCTAATATATTATGGTCTAACTTATATTACAGTGTTTAAGATATTGTTGTATAATATATCAGTCTTACGGATATCATAGTATAACATATTGTAGTCTAATATATTTGTCTTAGCCGTGATATATAGAATGTATTTTATCTAACTAATCCTGTCTTCCAATACGCGTGTAAACATAATCATATAATATGTCGATTACATACTATATTTGATTTATAGCATGTAAATAAACGTAATAAGTCCATCAAAATTTCAACTTTGTTTCCTAATTTTATAGACCGAGACAGCAACAACTATGACGCTTGCATTCCTTCGTCGCATTCATTAACTTCAGCAAAGTAATACGCTCCCATTTCAGCGTATGCAAATAACCCGATGGCCGATCGTTGCCTGCATTAGAAAGTAGCCCTAGTTATTTTCAGTGGACTTTGAAGAAACTGTGTGATCTGTACACCAGTGCTTTGGTCGGCCTAACTACACTGTTTGTTGTAAAGTCGCCCTAAGTCGCACTCTTTGCACGCCTTCTGCTAGCCATGCATGAGGTCAGAGATATTGTGAACTTCGTGTTTCCGAATCACTGGTCGCCAGGGATTCAGCTTGTCAAATCAAATGCAAGTGGCCCTTGATATTGGTGACTGCATTAGCGATACAATTGATCCTATCTGCACTTTAATAACATAATCTGTAATATCAGCAAGCAGAATGGGATTGGAAGGTTGAAGAGAAAAATATTGGGTTTCGTGCGGCTTGTGTGGGATTAAAATGAGAGAAGTGAAGAGGAGGACGGAATAAAAGAAAGAAATTAAAGAAAACGAAACGATACAAAAAAGCATACGAAAATAACGAGGAAAATCGAAAAGGAGAACAAGAAAAATGTCTGACTTTCAACGCTAAGATAAGAGAACGCTGAGATAAAATGCAAGAAAATAAAGAAAGACAGAAAGGGAGTATATGAAGATAAAATGAGAAAAGTGGAAAAAGAATGAAAGACGAACAGATCTAATTGAAGTATAAAATGAAGGAAAAAACATGAAACTAGTAGTAAATACATAGAAAATAAGGAAATCGAAAGGAGGACAGATGTAAAAGCACATTCCATAGAAATGATCAGAAAAACAGGAACGGAACGAAAACAAATAAAAAAAGGAAAAGCAAAAATGTAAAAAACAATAAATGAAATGAAAAAAAATAGAACGAAATATAAACGAAGAGAATAAAGATAGAAAAAGTGAAAGGTGACGAAAATAAATAAAAAGAATAAAATAAGAAAATAAAGAAAAATAATATAAAAATCAAAATAAAAAGAAAGGAAAAGTCAAAGAGAAATCATGAAAAAATTGATGAAAAGCTAAAAACTGAAAGAAAGAAGGAAAATGGTGAGAGAAGAAAAAGGTGGAAAAAAGAAATAAAATAAAAAGTAAAGAGAATAAATGGCATGGGAAAAAGGGAAATAGTAACACAATTAATGAAAAAAGGAAAAAGTAAAAGTAAATTCAAAAGAGTATAACATAAACGAAGTAAAAAAAGAAAGTACGAAATATGGATAATAATCCAAAGTATCAGTGGAAAAAACAGAAATAAATAAAGAAAGGAAATATATTAAAAGAGGAAAATATAAGAAAAAAAACAAAGAAAAGAAAAAAACAAAACCGTGAAGTAAAAGTGGGAGAAGGGAAACAAAGAGAAAAGAAAAGAAATGAAAAAGACAGGAAAAAGTAAAAGAAAGAATAAGAAAATCAACGAAAGGTGGAAAAAATTATACAGAAAAGAAAAAAGAAAAGAAAAGAAGTGAAAAGAGAACAAAAACAAATAACGAAAAAGAAATGTTGAAAAAGAAACAAAAGAGGAAGAGAAATGCGATAAAGGAAAAGAGTAATAACGAAAGCAAACAGGAAAGAAATGAAAAGAGAAAATGAAAGAAAGAAAATAAATAATTAGAAAAAAGTAAAAAAGAAAGAAAAAAGAGTGAAAACAAAATTAATTAAAATTCGAAAAAAGAAAGAAGAAAAAAGAGAAAAATAATAAATGAAAATAGAAAAATGAAAACAGAAAAAGATGACAACTAGAAAATATGAAAGGACAGGAATAAGAGAAGAAAAGAAATTAAAAGAGAAAGAAATAAAGATAGAAAGGAAAGAGAAAACCTTAAAGTACATAGAGGAAAAGAAAGTGTAAAAAAGCAAACATGCGACGAAGTAGACAAACAGAAAAATAAGAAGAACTCGCGAGCGAAAAATACAAAATACAAAGTAATGAAAAATCAAAGGTAAAATGAAAGAAGACGAAAAAACACGAAAGGAAAGAGAAGGAAATAACGATAAAGAAAAATTAACAATACAGATTAGAGAGAAAGGAACAGGAGAAAGAGAAAAACAGGGAAAGGACTGCACAAATAAATTATACAGTTGCATCAGATATGCAGAAAAAGATTTTATAAGTAGAATAAAACAAACAAATGTAATTGATAAGACAATACAGAGAATAAATAGAAATGATAAATAAGTACATTATCTTCTTTCTATTCTATTATTTTCTAATCTTCTTCTAATATATAAAGTAGAGACGTTTTTTCCCCTGTACCTTCTCGGGGAATAGGAAAATAACCACATGCATCACGGGCTACTGTACTCACAATTACATTGCACTTATTCACTCGAGCGTGTTTTAGTATATCTCTTATTCTTCTTTCCAAACTAACACTGAATATTACATTCGGCCCGGCCGCCACGACTCTCCGAAATACCAACTCCATATAGGTGGTAGTAAAAACTTTTCTCCCTAACAATTCTGTACTGTGACTACACTCATCGACACCGGGAACTAATAAACACAGTATAATTTTCATAAAGCACCCATTTTTATTTCGTATTTGTCTGGCATTATTTTACTACATAATATTAAGCAATACGCAAAAACTTAACAACCGCTCCCTTACACTCCGATGATTATTCGCGAATATCAGATTACGTTCTATCTAATTCTACCTTCTACATTTAAATTCATTCCGGAATTAAGCGAATGAAATTAACGAACACAGTTCCTGAAACATTTATTGATTCACCATGGCGGCTAAAATTTCTTGATCGAATCGACTTCCTATTTAATTCAATAAGCACCAAGATACTGGTAGACGCGGATACATTTACATTTTCAAAATCATACACCTTAAACACGCATATTATCGAAGAATTGCCCAAATGAAATTACTTCATCAAAAAATGACCTACACCGTGTTGTTGAAGTTTCCATTTGGTCGGCAGAATGTAAATGTTAACATAACACGCATGTCAATAAACAAGCATATCGTTATTAGCCTATTTTCACATGTACTTTTAATTCGTAACCGTGGCGCATTGGGTAAGAAGAGAGATTTAATAATCGACAGTTTCAGCATTCTAATCAGCCACTTTTTCTTTTTTTTTTAATTTAAAACATTCGCCAACACGGTATAGGGGTGGGGTGGAGAAAGAACTATGGGCCGTTTTTTTTTTATTCGACGTCATGCAATAGGTACTAATTCCGCTAGTATAAAGTATAAAGAATATAAAAAGAACTATACATATACATATATATATATATATATATATATATATATATATATATATATATATATATATATATATACATATATATATATATATATATATATATATATATACATATATATATATATATACATATATATATATATATATATATATATATATATATATATATATATATATATATATAAAACTTTTATTTACCCGAGACAAAGCATATCGCAACTGAGATGTAGGACGCTACAGTGATTAGGATCCAGATATATATGTGAGTCCTAAATAGTGCATCAAAATATTTGTTCAGATTACATTTAAATGTCTACATATTGATAGATTCGAAGAAAGGAAGAAGCATGAAGAGAATTCCAAAAGCCGACGGTCCGAGGAAAGAAGCATTTCGAGTAGTAAGTTTTCCAGAAGCTGAGTAATCTACAGTAAAAAGGTGATATTTTGCTTCTAGTCGTTGATCGGGTACAGGTAGAGGTAATTTTTTCAAAGCACATTCCATGAAAGTAGTTGTAAAAACGAGTCCAGATATGCAACACTGCTGCGATAGAACAGAGGCTGGAGCTCGGTATACAGTACGGCATGAGAATAAAGGCAAAATAAAAAAAAACGGGTGAAAAAAAGAAAAGAAGTAAAAGTTCTGGCAAAAAATCGAATAAAATTTAAAAAGTTTATAAATAAAAAAAAATTTCTCTAAATAAAACATTTTATAAAATATCAATCTTACAAAAATAAAACAAAACAAGTAAAATAAAGATATGCAAATAAAACATTGTTCCAAGAATTTAAAACGAACTAATTATATTACGTACCATCGTTTCAAAGGTAATTTGGAAATATTTCATCCAGTCTTATTGTTCTGAAGATTCAAAATCGCCCTTCGTTCGCGCCCTTTATAACATCACACACACACACATAACACACACACACACACATATATTTATATATACATACATATATATATATATATATATATATATATATATATATATATATATATATATATGTGTGTGTGTGTGTGTGTGTGTGTGTGTGTGTGTGTGCATGTACAAAGTTGAATATCCAATGTAGCAGCACATCCTGTGCGCATATACCCGAAAGTCAGTTGCAAAATAGTTATACACCATCCACTATGGCTATGCAATCCCTAGAGCTACATATCTAGAAAATAGAGTTGGTAAACCTGACATAGTGATATGGGGCAAAAGAAAGAAAATAACAACCCTAGTTGAAGGCAGTATCCCTAATGATGCTTGCTTAAACAAAGCTGAACGGGACAAATTACGAAATACCAAGGTCTTATGTACAACATGAAAGAAAACTGGAATCTTAGGAAGATCTCAACCATTCCAGTAATTATAGGAGCTACCGCATAATAAAAAAATAATTTCAAAAACTATTTGATGAATATACCCGTGCATGAGACATACAAAAAATGCACGGCTAAAATCTTTAAAAGAGCTCTCGACTAGAGTGACTTAAATAGCGGGTGAATGTCTGGCATCCGATAAGATCCCTTATCCACAACAAAAACACAAAGATAAGAAATGTTTTTAAAAGTGATAAGTTATGTATATATATATATATATATATATATAAAGAGAGAGAGAGAGATAGATAGATAGATAGATAGAGAGAGCAGGTTAAGTTTCGATCCCGGCTTCAGGCAGTTACTTATCTAACTGCACTGAAGAGGTGAGATACAACGAAACAGTCTGTCTGTGAATTATTAATATGATCCACTTTTTGTGTTGAGCTGTGTGGTAAGTGAAATTGCCAAACTTCTCTAGCGTATAACGTAATGCAAATTGATTTTAGGCATTTGATAATTGTTCATTATTGTGAGTTCACTTACTATCAGCAGCAGCCAGGTTCATTTCTAAAATATAATGAAGATAGAAACAGAAAATAATACAATCAAAAAATAACACCCCACACTCTATAATAAAGAACACTGTGTATTTATTTGTATATATATATATGTGTGTGTGTGTGTGTGTAATGTGTACATAGAATGTGGAGATTCGATCCTAGCTTGAGACAGTTGATTCTCATCTAACTGCACTGAAGAGCTATGCTACAGCGTAACATAACTAAATTCGCAAAGAAATTCTATTCCATAATGAGTCATTTTTTTTTACTTTTTCATTCCCATTACTTTTTCTATACCGATTAATGTGCTTTTCGTTTGATAATGTTTCCAGTTTGAGACGTTTACTTTCTTTCTGGTGTATTTTAAACTCTTCCGACTGAGACGTTATTTTTTTATGAATATGAATATTAGTGCCAACACTAGCGATACAAATTTGTCCCGCCATGTTTTACTTACTTCATAAGTTGTTTGAATAGGTTTACTTTATATTGTTTCCGCATTAGATGACACGTACATGGCTGATACATCGTCAAATAAAGGCATATTGTAAACTATTAATTTAACACAAGTTGATTTATATCCATAGCTGGTTCATAACTCACCTAACGTTATTTGTACTTATATGAGAAATAGTCTTACTGCGAGTGCGGGATTATTAATCTTTGAAAGAAGTGTTTGTTTTAACGACATATCAACCCTTTCTGGTTATTTAATGTTGAAAATTAATATCTATTGTCAATCATTATGTGTATATGAATAATAAAAAACAATCTGTTATTTTATCCATAGCTAGATAATTGGAATTTATAACACGCTCATTGATTGGTTAGTGGTGGCCTTGTCACTTTAAGGGTAGCATATATTGGCGAACAGGTAAGCCAATCAGTGTTCCCTTATGGTTTCACGTGATCTATCCTATATAAACTCAAACGCGCGCTACTCTAGACTTTTTCCAATATTTTCACTTTTGTTTACGTTGTCCTAACTGCACTGCGACGAACGTTCTCAGAAAGCAGTCCACGCGCATAAAAGATATTTCTTCTATCACAAAAAAGCCAGAACTGACTGACGCAAGCGTGCATGCAGTTTCCCGAATTATCTTTCTCATATGAGATCGCGTAGTCACGCATTCGTAAAACCTCTTGATTCTGAACATTCACCATTTTCTTTTCTATATAATTCTTTATTAATTTCCCATGTTATGAGACAATTATATGCATTGTTGTTTTTCGGTCTTTACAGAAACTGTCGCAATCATTTAAAATGTCGACTATCAAGTAAATTCCGCATGACCTATTTCGGATTACGGAATCATCGCAATATGAGCGAAATTCAGTTTTTAAAATATATATATTACCACACTCTTTTAATAGTTGGTGTGTATTTTTTTCTTTGCCACTTATTGGTTTTTAAGATTCTGCGTTTTTCGTAGATTTTTACGGAATATCTATATTTTTACGGAAAGCTTTTCCAGGTTGTAAACTAACAAAATATTAACTATTTTAATGAAGTTGCTTTGTTTTTCTTTTTTCTTTTTTGTTGACGTGAAATGTTTGGGCTTTTCAGGATAACTGTGTTTTTCTTGTTTTTACAGAAAATAGTAATGAAAACCGACATTTTCCTCTCAATTTTTCTTGTTGTTTGTGTCAATTTTTGTAATTTTTATTGTTATTGATATTCATGTCCAATCAGCAACATCGGTAACTGATTTTGAATATTGTTGAGAAAATAATTCTCTGAGATAATACGGAGAATACCGAACCTTACCGAAATCGATGCATTTTTGAAATTAGAATTCCAGGTGTATTATGTTACTGTATTTTTTAGATGAAGATTGATAATTTGTATTATTTGGATTATTCGTACTACTGTTCTCATTGTAGATGCCATTCTCAAAACGTGTTGGCCGATGTAATCTCCGACCTTATTTAGGTGTATCTTGTCGAACTCGGGAATCTTTCTGGCGAACTTGGGAATCTGTATGAAATTTTGAACTAACCCTTTATTTAATCCACAGGCGTACTTTGCTCTCCTTCCGTCAACCATGACCGGGTAGAAGTTTTAAGTAATTCGTAAATGTATTCTTAGTATCGCGCGCATCAGTAATTGAACCTTAAAGTTCGAGAAGACTGTCACTTAGAACTTATTATTACTTAGCACTTTATCCGTTACGCAACCTGTCTTTGAAGTCTTAAATACGTTTTATAATAATATATATTTGTCTCGTATGTCTCTCTGTTTGTATGTTTGTCTGTCTGCCTGTCTGTTTGGTGATTCGATGATGTAATTAAAAACAAAGCCAGACCAAGGTCAAACAAGATGTGTAGAGTGAAATTCAATGATGAATCCAATGGTGTTATTAATGATGTATTAGAGTTCTTTGCAAATAATATTTATAGGAGTTTTCGTTTATGCTGGATATCTATAGACAGCCACAACGACATTTTACTTCATTTAAATTTTTTATAACTGGAAAATTAAAAATTATACAAATTAAAATGTAGGAATAAAATGATGAATATGGGGTTCAGGGCTGGGAGCGGGAGTATACAGAAGTCCTCATTTATTCCTGGTCAACGCCGTGGTTTATGCTAAATAACTAACCAGACAAAAAACATTAATAAGAAGTGTTCCAATCAGAAACCTTGCACAATAACACCTTTATCATTTATTTTATTTCAAATTTAAATTAAATAAAAAGTATTAAAAAATAACAACTTTTTATTTAGAGACCTTACGTTCGGTTAAGAAATGAGAATATTGTGCAATTTCTGAAAATTAATAATTAAGATTTCATAACATTAATTACTGTAAGATATAGACAAAGTATGCCTCTTAATATTTATTATCATCATATGAGATTTAACGTCCGTTTTACAAATAGACATTAACTTCCAAACTAATCTATCTATCTAATCTATCTATAGCCAGATCTTTATTCATTCCTTTTTTTCTCAAGTCTTTCTTTATCACTTACTTCTATGTTTTCCTTGGACTTCCTTTGTTGTTCTAACCCAAGAAGACACACTATTGTTCTTCACACATCCCCCTATACTGTCCAGATTTGATTTTCTTCTGATCTCAACAGATATATGTCTGTCTTTAAAACAGTAACCCTCTATCGAATGAGTTTACTATAATTTCTCTCCGTACAACACATGTCCTCAAACTTCAAAGGCCAAGTTTTATATCCATACATTACGATACTGTGTATACATGCCTTATAAACCTTCACTTTTTCGACAGTGGTAACACTCTGCTGGTTAGTAATGACAAAGTTTGCAGGACTTACTCCATCCATTCGAATTCTTTTTACAAAATCAATTTCATGGATACGTTATTTAAAAAAAAAATTGATTCAAATCTGACACTTTAATCTGTAAAAAACCTGGATTTCTGAAACTAATTTGTTCAACAAATTTCACTATTTCTACGGATTAGATATTTTTTTGGATGAAACATTTCATACATATATTTTTATATAAATGTCAATCGTTAGCTCAGCGATTCAGTTCGGGTTAGATTATTTGAATCCGGAAAAATGAGTTTGCAATGCCAGTTAAATTTTAAAAATAAAATGCTTCAAGAAAACTACATCACCCGCTTAATCAATTTCTTGAGTGGCTGGATTGATTGTTGTCGATATGCTAATTTGTAGTTGACATTAATTTTCGATTGAATATTTTGACATCCTAGAATTTAACTGAAATATGCCTTCTCTTTATATATTCCTTCTTTCTCTGTGTTTACCTCTACAGCTACTGGTTATAAAGTTACTATCATACTATGATATGCCCTCCGGTTCCAACATGTGTATTTTTATTTATTTATTACTTTTGACGTAATGAACAAAGAGCGAGAGAGAGATGGTTAGATATATATATAGAGAGAGTCACAAGACCGAGTGTGATAGATATCGTGTTGAATATAAGGTGTGGCAAAAAAAACACAGTGAAAGAGTGTGAGAATGATAGATAGATACTTAGTAAGAAAAGTGGCACTTGGTGAGTAGATTTCAAATGTCGGCAAATCAGAACAATAACTATGGAGTATTTTTCAAACGTAAATCATTCTAAAACACTGACGATTTCTCTAGCATTTATTTTTTCCGATTAAAATAAATTTTAAAATACGCAGAGAAACAAACGCTGAATAACTCTGCTTTAGTATAATAGATTGGGTTACTTAGTACAATTTGTGTACTTATACAAATAGTTCTGACTATATATGTGCATACATGTTTCGGTTAAATTCTAAGATGACAAAATATTCAATCGAAGATGAGTGCCAACTCAAAATAACATATTGATCAAAATGAATCCAGCCACTCAAGAAATTAATTCACATTCGTATCTTGACTATTATATTTAAGCAGATGATGTAGTTTGCTTGAAGCATTCTATTTTATATACACACATATATATATATATATATATATATATATATATATATATATATACACAGATATATATATATATATATATATATATATATATACACAGATATATATATATATATATATATATATACACAGATATATATATATATATATATATATATACACAGATATATATATATATATATATATATATATATATATATATATATATATATATATATATCTGTGTATATATATATGTTGCTTTATATGTTCTATTTGTCTGTTTGAGAAGTGGAGACCATAGATACCTGGAAATCCCCAGAATATTGGAAATGTTGGCTGTAAACACCTTGATGTGTGAGCTTGAGAATTGGGACGAAGATGTGAAAGCAGTGGCTAGCAGGAATTATAATAGCGGGTGTTCTGACTGTGTTCGTACAGCTAAATTCACAAAGAAGCGGCAAAATGTCGGGTAATCGTCCAGGCACGACTATGCGGATATTGTCAATAAAGATGGGCGTCAGCGTGGCGATTATGAAGAAGCGAGCATTTTCTTTACTCTTCATATAAAAGTCGTGAAGGTAAATTACTTACCGCCAAAACCTAAGTAAACAGCCTTACGGCAGTCAAGAAAATATAAATGTCGCAGTCGAAGCGAGAGTGCTCTCATTATTCTTATGACCAGTTACATAACGCACGAAGTCCCGCGGGTCATGAACACCAAGTTCCATCATACTTTGATGGTCTGTGGATGTGTTTCCAGCGATGGCCAAGTCATGCTGCCTCACATTTTCGAAAAAGACTCAAACTCAATTCTTATGGTTATGTTGAGATGTTGCCCACCGTTATCAAACGCTTGGTGAAAAGGTTGTCTGCAGGAAGGTCATAAGTTTAGCATCATGACTAAACTCCGTGTTACACCTCCGGGAAAACCCAGAAGTGTTTGCCTACGAACTTCACCAGTCAAAGAATATTCCAACTCGCCTGATTACAACCTCATGGACTATTGTGTAAGGAAAGACACCAACCGTTAAAATTATCGATGTCGTCAAATGAACGAAAGTAGAACAGTTCGATTAAATAGAGTGATACAGGGTTCGGTAGTGGGAGCGCATCTTAGTTTCATGTACTTTCCCGGGAAACTCCGATGCACTGCCCAGCTAGTATATATATATATATATATATATATATATATATATATATATATATATATATAGTAATCCAGGTAGGGTAAAAATGCACAGGGTAGAAATCCAAGGGGAATCAAACCGGGCTTATAAAAGAGTGCTCAATAAAAATATAGAGCTGTATTATGAATGATTTTTTATTCAAACATGTACAAAGTCTGTTACACTGGCATGTCGATGTTATCGATCTACAGCTATCAAGAGCTGAGGTCTCATCAGGCAGAAAGTTTTTTTTGTGATCCACCCGGTCGGTGGAATCCAGGAAGAATGGAGTTAAGCAAAAAGAAGAAGGAATAATAGTCATGTGACCAATTTTTAAAAAAGATTGGCCGTTAGAAAAGTTTAATTTACAATAATTCATATTTTTATTTTTATTCAACGCTGAGCTGGGGCAGGAGGGGGGTGGCGAGGGAAAGGAAAAGAAAGGGAAAGAGAAGAGAAAGAAAGAGAGGTAGAGGGGGTGTTAAGGGTTAGGGTGTCTATAGCCATTTAAGAGTTGTTGTGGACGGGAGGGGGTTAGGGTGTCTTGCTTGACGCGACCGATATTTTGTCGCGTGTCAAGGAAATAGAGATGTTTCAACCTATTTAGTGCAGACGGCTAAATTTTCACGACATTTTTACTCTTACTATATATATATATATATATATATATATATATATATATATATATATATTTAGGCAGCAAGTCATTATCTAAGCAAGCGTTGTTGAACATCACGGAACTTTCGCGTTTGTATATTTTCCTCGTGAGGTTCTCAAACCGTCGAGCCATCTTTCTGGTTTCAGGTGGCAATCCGTATAGTACTTCGCCGATAGTTTTTAATTCGGCCATTTTCTCGAGCGCTTTCGACTTTCGTAGTCGTCTTCAGGATTAGGGTTTTGTTTGTTTTTTTTATAAATTTAAATAAGAAGACTGGAGTTAGTGTTTTATAGTTATCGCTACGGCCGAATGAAAGAGAGAAGAGGGTGTGTGGTTGAGTTCATTTTATTCTATCGTTTGTGTGTTTGGTTTTATTGTTTACTTATTTATTTTATTAGTTCTTATTTTTGCTATTATTTATTTATGTATTATTATTTATTCCTATTACTATTATTACTTTTATTTATTTATTTATTTATCAATTTATTTATTTATTTATTTATTTATCAATTTATTTATTTATTTATTTATCAATTTATTTATTTATTTATTTATTTATTTATCAATTTATTTATTTATTTATTTATTTTGTTTTTACTTAATTTCCATTTAGTTATGGGATACTTTTAATATGTTGGTACCTGTGTTGAAAGCTATTTTGTTAATATTAGGCTGTTTAGTTTTAATGAATATTGCTTCTAGTATTTAAAGTCTGTTTGTGCAGTTATTTTTGTGTATTATTTTCGTGTTAGATATTAATATTTTCCGTATATCGGCCGACTGTAGTCTTTTGTTATGTGTAATAATGTGACGTTGGATGGCGCTGGTATCGGATGAATGGTAAGTTAAGCGTCGAGAGAGAGTTGTTGTAGTGTGGCCAATATAGGTGTTATGTATTTGTTCTGTTTGGGTTGTAGGGAGACATTCCTTAAAAGGGCATGAGAACATGTATATAACGTTAGTTTGGCTGAGAGTTGTATTGACAGTGTTATTTTTAATAATTAGGTTATTTGTTTTAAATTTTGTATAGTAAATTATTAGTTTGATCTTTTTTTGTTGGTCGTTAGTGTATCGTTTTATTATGTGAAGTATTGCTTTTTCGTCAAGTTTGTAGTTAGGGTGCGTCTGGTTTTTGTAATAGAGGTTGATCATGTCTTTTTTGTTATGGGTTTTATTTTTGCTTTTGTCGTGTATGGAGTTTATATATGATTTTATTTGTTCGTCGACTATTTTATTGGGGAAGTTGTTGTTAATTAATGTTTGTTTAATATTGGTTAATTCTTTATAAAATATTTGTTTGGATGAGGATATAGTGTGTGCGCGATGAACGAGATTTTAATAAGAGCTATTTTATATTTTTGTTGGCATTCACTATGATAGTTGAGGAGGCTCGGATTGTTATTTGTGGGTTTTTTATAAGTTGATGTCATGTATTCTGTAGGATTGCTGGAGTCGATTAATACGTCGAGAAAGGGGATTTTATTGTTAATGTTTAATTCGGTTGTGAATGTAAGTACCGAGTGGGTTTCGAGTGTTTGTTTGAGTTTATATATATATATATACATAACAAATGTTTCACATATATAAAAGTTACTGTTAATATTAATAAACTCCGGGATAATTGATATTGTGATATTTGATATTTCGATATTTCCAAAATATCAAACAAATTTCCACTATCTCGGACTTTATTAATATTAACAGTAAGTTTTATATTTACTTATATTGTATGTGAAATATTTACTGAAAAATAAATAAATAATTGTGAAGATAACTACTTGCCTTCGAGTTTTTTGGTGTATTCATTTTCTTCTCACCATTCCGGTGTTCTGCATTGCTATAATCTTTAATACACATACACACTATCATCAGTAATGCTTCAAGCAAACTACAATATACATATATATATATATATATATATATATATATATATGTATATATATATATATATGTATATATATATATGTATATATATATATATATATATATATATATGTATATATATATATATATGTATATATATATATGTATATATATATATATATATATATATATATATACATATATATATTTCTAATTACTTGGATACATGTTTTATACGTGCTCGATTTCTGAAGAAGGCGTGTATAGTGTCTACGTATATTATGATACATAAAAACCTAACCATATTGTACATGTTTGAAAACACGTATAGATCCTCACTCGAGATTATCTGTACTTTTTCATGTGTTCACATAAGAATATATACATGAATATAAATTCTATTTGGCACGTATAAAAGTATGTGTACAACACGATATCAGCGTTTATGCATCTGGAATATATTAGTAAGCATGCGTACACAAATGTGTGCGTGCGTGGGTGTTCTTATCTGTGCGTGTATTTATTCGTACTCGTCGTGTTCTTGGCTCTACGATTCGTCGCTCAACTGATAAATGTATTTTGGCCCCATTAAAATGGACCCACCCGACCTGCTCGACCCCACGCAGCTCATCTGTTCACAGCTTGTACTATTCGTTATCGCTAGCGCACTGCCAAGCGAGATTTTAACCTCTCTCGCAGATGTTCCTGCGTACATATATTGTCACCAGGCGAACACGACGATTCCTCCCCATTCCCCGCTTTTTTTCTTCTTTTCTGTCGTTCATGTTTTGCTTTGTTTTTGTTTCTGATACTATTTTTTCTACTTATTTACATACCCACCGGGTACGGTGTGTAGCTTCACTGTTAAACACGTCCTATTCTAATCCCTTGTTTATGACTGCGACTTTTAAAGTTGAATTACAAGCACCCGTTTTTAAATTACTGACTTTTAACTGTCAATTTAGTATTTATTCAACGGAACGAGATCCGCTTTTTGATGATTTAACTGTGCGCAGTGAGTTATCTATTTGGCATAATGGTTTAGCCGTTTGCTTATGGGCCGGGAGACCGGGGTTCATTTCTCAGAATAGTAATTGATGCCTCCTTGCTAAATGTTCAGCATGATACGGTGAGGATAAAAGGTTATTTGAGCAATCGAGAGAAAGTGGTGACACTCCCCCCCCCCCTACAGTGTTGTGTAGTAGCCAATAAACAAATGCCTTCGGTTCGTCCTCGACTACTGTCGATCTATTTTGTTATATATATATGTTTAAAAGACGAGAATTATATGTCCGTCTTAGTATCCGTATTCCACGCTGTCTCTACTCAATTACAAGTATAAAATTGAAACTGTTTACCCGCATCAAACCTTGGTTAGGTTAGTCACGAAGTAATTGTAATAGGGAGATGAAAATCCAGTCTCACCGAAAGAAAACTCTGGCTGGTCCAAAAATAGCCGAGCACGGACCCGTCGGCATTCTCCAGTCGAGACACCGCAGGAGACTGGCAATTAAACAACTCCCTTCCGAATTAGGAGTGATGATGCCTGGAAATGTGTACCTCCCAGAATTGAGCCGGCCCATACACGAACCCGACAGGCAAGGGTCTGATGGTTCATGACAGGGTCTAGTTTGCTAGAATGATGCCAGGGAGTGTCTCGGTTGAGCACACTACTAATTAGAAATTAGTGTATCTTCATAAGTGTTTTAGCAAACGTACATTGAGACTTATTCGCCGTCGTGAAACTCATTCAAAATGTTAACAAAGAACTTTGACTTTATAACCCATTATAGAAGTGAGGGAGATACTTTCGTTGAAAATGGAACTTTATTTTGTTTGTATTTAGCAAATAATCAGAATTTTCATATGAAAAATTGTAAACTTATTTACAGTTAACTTTGTAATAGATAAAAGTTTAAGTAAAAAAATATGATCTTCAAGAGCAAGTTGATACAAACTATGTTTTAATATGTAGTTGAATTAAAACTAGAGCGGTGTTTCTACAGTTCTTGGGTAAATCAATTTCTATCTCTACATAGATGCTACCGCTTTATAGCTAGTACAAATAAATATATTTGTGAAATTTTGAAAAAAAACTTTCTCATGCAATACAATAGATGGTTTGATTTGCAATAAATTAGAAATTGTATCTTTAAGCAAAATAATTCGCTTTGAATTAATGCCGAATACTATTTATTTCTGCTGTTTTGCGGATTATAAATAAAAAAGTCAGTATGTTATATTATGTTATATTAATTTTTTACATTTATAAAACAGATATCTAGTTAAAAATATTTTAGACAAACGTGAGATTCGAACTCAGGTGCTGACATCGTAAAAAGTTTTAGTAATGTCTATTCCATTTTTGTCACCCAATCACATATTTGCGTACGAGCAGACAAACTCCTCAGAACGCCAAAACTTTTAATCGAGTATAGATAGATTTTATTTTAAAAAAAAGTCTAATTATCGATGAATATTATTTAGTGATACGAAGGCAATTTTAATAGTTTTTCCTCTAATAATATATTCACTAATTAAAAACAGTATTTCTTAATTGTTATTTTTTTTCAATTTAACATAAAATCATTTTTCAGTTCAGTTGATAGACAAAGAAATACACAAACTACTACTACTACTACTACTACTACTACTACTAATACTACTACTACTAATACTACTATTACTACTACTAATACTACCTATAATACTACTACTAATAATAATACTACCTATAATACTACTAATACTACTACTAACAATAAACACTTATGTCTTACAAAAGTACTGGTGAATTTGTTGGGTGTTAACCGTCGTCGTGTCATTTTATGCCGAAACCGTGCTATGTTTTGTGTTATAAAAACTAATTCATAATCTTTCCGAAGAGCTTCACAACATGATTGAGAACAGAACATCAACTCTGGGGATGGAGAGTTTGTATTCGTTGTGCCAAGCATGTGTTGATTAGCAGATTTTACTAAAATAATTTCTAAAGATATCTTCAGAGCTTTATGATTTTATAGAGAAGTATCGCTGTCCTCACATATGCAAAATCGCCAGGCTCAACGTCGTTTTACTTCGTTGATTTAACCAGAACCGGTGTGTGACAGTCACGATTCTGTATTACGTATTTAATTGATATTTAAATAAAATTCTGGTGTGAAATCTTCTTTTATGAAAATAGAATCAATTCTGAACTTTTATAGTTTGTCTTACTTTAAGAAATTGTTACAGAATCACGTGATCAAAAACATACGTGTAATCAACCGATTGCCACCTGCGCTATGATCTATGTATTCTTTTCTTTTAACTTCCGACCAAAGATAGGCACTTCCGGTATATGTTATCAAATATGTACTCACTTAAATCTTATTTGCGTATCCAAATTGTGCGAGATAAAGGTTTCAGATTAAAAGTAGATATACATCTGTTACTAATGGAGATTTGGTATATGTCTGTCTGAAGCCGAAACTATTCTAATACGTCAACATATTGTACTATTGTACTATCTTCCTATGCTCCATTCAGAGGGCTGTATAGTATATGATCCTTCGTCATGGGACCATCCTCACAATCATTACCTCCTCCTTTTTGATGGAGAGAGGTGTAGTGTAGTGTATTGTAAGTGGTCATAATACCATCCTCTAATACATTAGCTTCTCCTTTACTTAAGGGAATGGTAGTATATGTTCTTTGTCATGGGAGAATACGCCTAGGCATTTCTTCTTTCTTGGTAGGGGTTGGGTTGTATATGTTCTTTTATCATGAGACAATTCTCCCAGGTAGTATCTCTTCTTTTCATGAAGGTGATGTCTGTTTATTAGCAAACTCTACACTTACATTATGTATACTTTTCTATATTTTTGCTCGTCTGCGTAATATTTCGTGAGATAATAATAAAACGTGGACCAGATGAGACAGAGACAAATATAAGAATAGAAATTAGTATTAAAATGTCTTAAATGTCAACCATCCCAAATGCACAGTAAAATGAATTATTTTGTTTAGCATACTTTAGATTGACTAAATAATATGGCATAGTGTCCGTTTCACGCGCTACGTATAAAGATGTAGCGCATAATACGAAAATGCACTCTTGTTTTAATATCCCGACCCTGGCTATGAAAGGTGTTAGGGTTAGTCACGTGATTATCTGTTGGGCTCGTAGACACAAATCACCAGGTCGAACAGCCGTTGTTCGACATTGACTTCTTTCGACGTGACAAATGTTTATATTAACACGTCCTTTTAACACGTTATTTTACCTATTCTATCGACACTCCCTACATATCAATTTTGTGACATTCATGTATTCATCTCCTTTTGAACTACTTAATAATTTGCTAAATGGCAACATTTGTAACAAGCTTTCTCTTTAAATTCTGTATTAATAAATGCTGCTATTATTAGTCACGGTTTACCGTGTTATCAATCCGCATTCTGTCTCTCAACGGCTTCCAGCCACATAAACAACCATCACATCTCCACAAAGATGTTCTTGGAGAAGACTAGCATGCCAATGTTGACATTAACTACCGAGTGATCCAAATATATATATACATATTTTATTATCGCTTTTATTTCTATAAAATTAACTAATGCTTCGATGAGAAATGCAACAGGTAACAGGATGTTCCGTGCAAGAGAGGGTCAAGATTTTAGAGTTCTCCTTCACGACGAAATCGGTTTTCTAAACTCAATGCCAATTCTGGAGGGACTCCAGACTAACAAAAAACGTATCATGGACAAATGCAGAGACACGGAAATGTACAGGATAAGATTGATGCTCGCAGTCGCCAATCATCGATAGTCAGTACAGAAAATAACATCGAGATTTTGAGACAACGATTTGAAGATCATTACAAACTTCAACGTGCGAGTAGCCACAGTGATTCAGCGTCAAAGGGTTTAGTTCGAGCACATCATAAACTATTGAGCTGTGTTGGTGATATATGGGGAAAGAACGTATGCCACACAATACTTATGAGAGGTCTATGAAAACAACTGTAATGTTTTCTTTTCAATAATATATGTTACTAAATGGTTACATTTTTTGGACCATTGTCTATATGTTACTGACTTTACTAATAGAGCTATGTTTCGTGTACTACCAGATGTTTATAGACTTTCTACAAAGTGGTTTTAATTTTCACATTTTCTATAATCCATAGATAACGTTCTAAATTCACTAAAACTCTGATTAAATTCATATGTCTACGTTGTAAATTTACCTTTTCAGTTATCTAAGTTTTTCCATGGTTTTGTAGCCTACCTTCTGGTCATCAATCATCAATCACCACCGCCTTGAGGATTATCTCTTCACGTAACTTCAAAAGTATATTACTGCCAATAAAGATGAAACAATCTGTCATCCGATTCATTTTCGGAGTGTATAAAAAATTAAAGAGCAATTTCCGAAGACATTTTGTTGACTAGAACAATTTATACACGGATTGCTTTTGTTTTGTATTTAGTTTATCTACTGCTTTATATATTTTGAAAATATTGTAATCTACAATAGAAAATAGAGCTATAAAAAATGGTGAATGATTTTGTTATCGTATCAGAATATTTCACTTCTGTGAAAATCGAAACATAAACATAAATGTTGTGAGTACATATAAAAGTAGCAAATTAGGTGATTGTCGTGATAACCCTCTAGTCTGATGAGCACTAGAGAGAAAACTAGAAGAAACCGGATGGTTCAATCAGTCGGCAATTATATTACTGAATACAAGCTCGATCCTTCTTAAATTAAGCCGCATCTATGATAGCTGCTTTTTATCAGACTCTTTATTTAATAAATCTAGTATTTAAAACTATTTTAGGGGTTTTATATTTCGTATCTGATCCTTTGCTTATGGTGATCAGCATAGTTAGTGGATCTTTTTGTTCTTCGGAAATCCAACATCAAAATTCTGGTATCCATAATAAAATCAAGTGTAAGCAGTTTAGCTTACAATAATCACTTTTAAATAGCAGTTTGCATTTTAAGCTAGTGTATTAATATAGAATGAATAGCTAGGTTATGCAGAATACCAATATTATGTGTAGTTTAACGTGCGCCCTAGCTCGCATTTACGGGCATCGGCTTACCTGAATCGATCAGTCTGACGTTGTGAACATCGCTAGTAAATGCGTGTCTATTCCGGTCTTATGCTAACCCTCCACGGACTTAGAAAAACACACACGCACTCGATTGCAATCGGCAGAGTTCGTGATCTCTAATCGGCCTGGCTGATCCGGAGATATCGACAGTGAAAAAAATAAAAAATGTCTGTAAACAGTTTATGTCGAAATATTTTATTTAAAATAAAAATAATAAACGTGTCATTTATTGAAATAGAATTTCCCATCGCTTATCTGCTTTTTTAAATCTGATTACACACACACACACACACACACATATATATATATATATATATATATATATATATATATATATATATATATATATATATATATATATATATATAAGAGTGACAGAGAAAGAATGACGCTTTTCGACGAATACAAGGTTTCGTATCAAGTAAAACTAGTCTGTATTTAAAACATTAAAGTTGTTCTTCCATAACTAATACAAACGGTGAATTAGTAATATGGCATAAGGACACTTAACCCTACAAGTAAAACCTGCACAAATATTCAAAAGAACATAGTATTCGGAGCCCAAATAAGATCCACTACACGCTGGCTAATATAAGGAATGGTACATTTTCTCCAAGTAATGTTACTTCAAGTAAGAGCACTTAGTTGGATTCTCTACGAGACTAGATGAATTCACGGTAAGATCAACAGACCACAAGAAAGATATACTATAACGTAGTTAACTGGTCAATTCGGAAGAGGAAAATTAATGTTCTTAAATTCTTTACTAACTCAGCGTTTTAGAGATAAATGAGATCTTTAATAGAATGTTTGAATATCTACGTATCTCATATAGTGATCAAGTTTTAGCTCAATGATGGGGCCCCTTGATTTATGAGAACTTCGACTGAAGTAAACAAAAATAATATCTCTATTATATATATATATATATATATATATATATATATATATATATATATATATATATATATATATATACTGAGGGAGAGAGAAAGAGAGAGAAAGAGCGAAAAGGATAGATAGATAAAGAGAAAGACAACGTCACAATATTGAAAAAAAACAATCGGGGTTTAATCTCAGCTTGGAGAATTCGCCTGTCTAGTTATACTGAAGATATGCGAAACAGCGAAATAGTATGTCTGTAGATGACTATATACGCCCCACCTATGCGTGGATTGGACCCTATGGCACTTAGAATAACCAGCTCCCATTAGCGTTATGGCAAAACTTTTCTTAAACGCACGAATGAATGAATCTTCGGTCGTTGATATTGTTTGTAACGTTCCTTGCGGCTTGTGCCGATAGCGCAATAAATAGATGATCCAACTGTAAAATAAAAAAATAAAAGTATGATGTGGTAATTGAAGACCTGTGATACAGTGAAAAGTTTATATTTATATATATATATATATATATATATATATATATATATATATATATATTATTGCATGTATCCACATACAATGTTATAAGGAGGTATACTATTTTATGTATCAGTTTTCAGTATTAACTTGAACAGTGCTCAAGTAGAGATAGGTAGTAAGTTCTGAGAATATACTTATGGCAATTAAGATACACAGAGGTGCCTGCGTTTCATCTCCGAAGGGAATCGTCAGGCTAAAATTAGTTTTAGGCATTTTAGCCTGAAGATTCCTTACGGGGAAGAAACGCGGAAGTCTTTGCGTTACTTAATAGCCATAAATATATTTTACCACTTATATATATACATATATATATATATATATATATATATATATATATATATATATATATATATATATATATGATGACGGCTGTGAGCCAGAAACACGTGTCAATGGATTACTTTTATGTACGCATAAAATTAATAATATATATATATATATTCATTATATTTCGAAGTTGATTGTATGTTTAGTTACTAGTATATTAATGGTTATTGTTATTATTGCTGAAAAGTGTTGACTGTGTTAATATCTTTAATGAGTGGAAAACTAATCAATATAAGATAGTTTATTTATTTTAAATTGTTCATATGTGGGTGTTTATATTTTCTTGTTACAGAATTAGATAATCTCCGATTTACTTTACATTAGTAAAGTAAATTAGTTTTTAGTTTCATCATTAATAATGCTTAAGTAATGCAGAGATCACATAATTTAAAGCCATATATAAATATATATCAAAGAGATTTCTTGTTAATAGACTATTCAATACTATAATGCCTACTTGCCTATTTTAAAGTACGGAAAAGTCAATTTAGCATGTGTGTTATTATGACATAAATTAAAATGTTCGGCTATCTTTTGTTTATCTTTTCATGATGCCAGACCGATGAATCATTATTGATAATAATATTTATAATAATAATAACAATAATAATAATAATAATAATAATAATAATAATAATAATAATAATAATAATAATAATAATATGAATAATAATGTTAGATTTAACAAAACATTTAATGATTAGATCGTTTTTATGCAATTTTAATTGAATAGACAGTTACGTTTCATAAACAATGCTTAAGTAATGTTGAGATCATATGATTTAAAGCCATATAGAAATATATTTAAGAGAGATTGCTGTTAATAGACTATTCAATACTCTAATGCATATTTGATTATTTTTGTTGAATAGACAGTTACGTTTCTATCTACCATTACAAGTATTTATTGGGTCTGCTGCGTTTGAGGTTTGTACATTTTCATTATTATTATCATTAGCTTGGTGTTTTTTTAATATTTTTTATAAGAAATAAATATATGTTGGGCTGTATTAGTGATATATGATAGTTTTATTGTTTATTTTTTATCAATAATGTTGTTGTAATAATTGTAAGTTATGTATTTTTTCTAAATTAATAAAAACACTTTTTCGGGTTATTTGGCTCGGACACTAATTTAACACGATTGGCTAAACAATGTGCACGCATATATATATATATATATATATATATATATATATATATATATATATATATATATATATATATATATATATATATATATATATATATATATATTACTGTTATATAAAGTATTCTGATATGATAAACAAATATATTATTTATATATGTGTGTATATTTTTTGAGTATATTTACTAAAACAATACTAAATACTATAATAATGACAAGCAGGCTACAGGGAACGATTTGCGTCTCACTCTTTGAAGGACCTAATCAATAGAACTGAAAAAAATATTCTTGAAATTAAACTGTGTAGTTTTCATTATATATATATATATATATATATATATATATATATATATATATATATATATATATATATATATTATGATAATAATCTAGGCATGGTAAACATCCACAGGATAGGAATTCAAAAAATTTAAACCAAGCCTTTAAAGAGTACTCAGTATATATATATAAATATATATGACCTTTTTGTATTAACACAGACATGTACACAATTTGCGACTGTAATCTCATCAGGAAGAGTTAAAGTTAGATCATATTCGGAAATAATAAAATGGGGAGAAAAGAAATTAAATTTTAAATTAAAATTTGAAAAGTCACGTGGTTAGAATTGGGACCGTTAAAAATGAAAAATTATAATATAATATAAAATCAAATATCATGAAATATAAAATAAAGATGGAATAAAATTGAATAAAAAGAAAGAAAGAGAAATAAATAGAAAGAGAGAGAAATAATAAATTTTAAAAAAATAAATAAATAAATAGATGGAAAGAAATGAAATAAAATAATATGATATTAAATAAAATAAGAAATAAATTCATTTAGGATACAGAAAATAAAGGGGAGAGGGAAGTAGGTGGTAGCAAGGGGTCGAGCGAGGGGAAGAGGAAAAAGAATGGAGGAAGGGGAAAAAGAGTAAAAAAGACGCATACGCTAATGTCTGAATGTTGATTTCTGGAATGAGACTCGTCAATTTCTGTTTAGAGTGTTTGTTGTGCAATTTACAATCTGGTTTTCAGTGTAGGTCAGCAATGACGGTGGTGGTAGTGTGTGTGGGGGGGTGTTAACACATTGGACTCTAATTTTGTTTGTTTTTATTCTTAGTTTTTTTTACTGTCTTTTATTTGTGTATTTAATCTAATTGTCATTAATGAATTTATTTTATAAATTTATTTAGTTAACACAATAAGTGGTAATAATAATAATAATAATAATAATAATAATAATAATAATAATAATAATAATAATAATAATAATAGTAATAATAATAATAATGACACAATAATAATGACACAATACTAATGGTAATACTACTACTGCTACTATTAATAATAATAACAATAGTAGCAAAAAAACTAATAATAATAAAAATGATGATAGTAATAATAATGATAATAATAATGGTAATACTGCTGCTACAAAGAATAATAATTATAATAATAGTAAAGACAGCTAATAATAAAAATATTATTATTAATAATAATAATAATAATAACAATAATAATAATAATAATAATAATAATAATAATAATAATAATAATAATAATAATAATAATAATAATAATAATAATAGTGACAATAGTGCAGAAATGAAAAGTAGTAATAATAAGAATTGGAATAACTATAATGATGGTGAAAATATTAATAATAATAAATAATAAAATAATGAAAACAATATTAAGAAAATATTAAAAGATAATAATAATAATAATAATAATAATAATAATAATAATAATAATAATAATAATAATAATAATAATAATAATAATAATAATAATACAGTCAACTAAATACTATTCATGGATGACCTTAAATAATGAACATGATACCCTAATGAATATGGTTGAATTATTTAGTGACGACATACAAATTGAATTTGGCATCACTAAATATGGCATTGTTGTTGTAAAAAATAGTAAACTTGTCTATTCCGATGACCTTGAACTCCCAACAACAGATCTTATAAAAATGTAGACAGTGAGAAGGGCTACACATACTTGGGAATTCTAGAGGCCGATAAGATTAAACACAAAGCAATGAAAAACCAGGTCACAGCTGAGTACAACAAAAGTGTAAGGATTATTCTCAAATCACATCTCTACAGTCGAAATACGATCTATGCTATCAATGCCAAACCAGTAACTATCATTCGATATGATACCGATATACTTGACTGGAATGTAGATGAATCTAAATCTTTAGATACACAGACACCGAAAATGCTAACAATTTATGAAGCTTTTTCAAAGATTGTATCTACCTGGAAAAGAAAGTGGTCGAGGTCTACTTAGTGTTGAAGATGTTGTGAATATAGAAGAAGGTTGTCTATATATATATATATATATATATATATATATATATATATATATATATATATATATATATATATATATATATATTTCTGAAAGTAATTATATTCTTCTTCGTGAAGCGAAAAGAGAGGAAATACTAAAAACTGGAGTGAAAATAAATCAACATTTACGAAAGAAAGGTTTATAATTATTTGGAAAGAAACTACGCAGTGTATTATTTAAGAATACTGAATTTAGAGATAATGACAGCTGAAATTGGTTGGTCAGGGGAGATTTCAAAACATCTACTGAGAACACATCAATGGCAGCCCAGGAACAAGCCACCTGCACTAGGTCCATCAAACATTACATTGACAGAACTGCAGAACCACTGATATGCCGATTGTGTAATGCAAGGGAGGAACCTTTAGCGCATATTGTATCTGAATGTCCAAGGCTAGCACTGCATCAGTATGAAAAATGGAGACACGACAAAGTCGCTCAGGTACTACACTGGATTATATGCAAACTTTATGAATTGGACCGCAATGAGAAGTGGTATGAGCATAAGCCACAAGTGGTACAGGAGAACGAAAATGTCAATTTTTTTTTGGGGGGGGGGAAGGCGCATACACATTGATAAGGTTCTCGAACATTGAAAACCCGACTTAATCTTTTGAAACAAAAAAAAGAGAACTTGCTTAATCATTGATATAGCCTGCCTCTTTGATACCAAAGTACAGGAGAAAGAACAGGAAAAATAAATAAATATCAAGATCTAAAATGTTAGTTAGACTATGGAAATATAAAAAGGTACAAGTGATTCCCGTTGTAATTGGAACGCTTGGAATCAACGAAAAGCCATCATAAAAGGCTTAAAAAGATTGACGAGACAATTTATTTTCATATTCTGCAAATGCTTGCCTGTTAGGAACAGCGAAGTGTTAAGGTATAACTTGGAACATCTTGGATTTCTTAAGTCAAGGCAATTGACTTGATGTTCAAAAAAGAAAATTCCAACAAAAACATCCAAAGTTGAGACTACTATGAAATAATAATAATAATAATAATAATAATAATAATAATAATAATAATAATAATAATAATAATAATAATAATAATAATAATAATTTGCAATTAGTAATAATGTCAATGGTAATAATATTAATAGTTTTGATTGTCACATGTATTTTAATTATAATTCTCATTTAAAGGAAGATTGAACATAATAATTATATCGAGCATGGTATAAAATATGGTTTGAATTGATAATAATGTTGTCTAATTATTGTTTATGGATCGGTAATTTATTTACTGATACTATAGAATGATGAGTTCAGTTAGGGTTAAAAATAATAGCTTTTTTGGTTTTTAAGCAATTTTCACATGGTAATAGTGGTTTGAGAGGTTATATATGAATTACTGAGAAGAGTTTATCTAGTGTGCCTACAGTTAATGGAGATCTCTTGCTTTTGTTCAGGATTTACCCTTATTACTAAATCTAACTGTCTCAAGTTTTTAAAGTAGGCATAAGTTACATGGTGAGTTCAGGAACTGCAGATCCTGCTCTTTCTTATAGTGTTTAAATTCACTGTTTGTTCCCAGTAGTGTATAGAGAGTAAAGTTATTTTTGGTAGACAGAATTATTGAATGAGCATTTATAGTCGGAATATTTTTCTTTGGAAGTATTACCAGCCATGCCTATATACTGTTTTTCTGAGTTAGGTTATTTTGGTTGTAATTATGGCCTGGTATACTATTTGGGTTATTTGGCAATTTTGTTTGTAAGTGACATTATGTTTCGTTTGTCCAGTTGCAAGTCTTAGTTTTTGTTGTTTTACTCTCAATATTTTCGTTGCCGTTTTAAATTCTATTGTTATGTTTTGAATTTGTTTATAAGTTTTCGCTACAACTGTAGCTTAATTTAAGGGTGTTTTTATCAAATATTTTATGTAGTATGTTATTAGGAGGGAAGTGTCGGTTAATTAAATCCAGGAATCTCTTACAAAGTATAGTCATTACCATGTGATTAAATGGGGGGGGGTAAACTAGATAAGTATCCTACTTCTATTTTTTTGTTTGTTGTTGGGCGCTATAGGTTTGATATATTTAATGTGGGTGTTTTTGTATCCGCTTTTTTTAGTGTTTTATTGTGAAAGGCCTTGTGTGTTTTAAAGAGTGCTTCATTAAAGGAGTTATTGCTGTTTCTTTTTTCAATTTTTGGGGGAATGTGTTTGATTATTGTTGTTGGGTTGGTAGAGAGTATATGGACATAAATTCGATTGGCATTATCTTTAGTATAGGGTTCATACGATTCTTTATTTAAGTTAAGTGTTACGTCTAAGAAGTTAACTCGTTTAATATTTGATGTTATTTCCACCTAAAGATTTGATATTTTCATCTCTGAGAATATTGTTTCATTGCTTCACAGATTTGCCCATTTGAGATTTTACTACTAAGCTATCATCTCTATAAAATCCTACGGTGTCTATGTTAATGTCTTTAGTGAAGTTGTATGGTATGTGAAGTAAAACTAAATCAGTTTCTTCAGTTAAACCAGAGTGCCCATGAAGACATTATGTCGCAGATTTTGTACATGTCTGTTTAAATGAAATATAATATATATATATATATATATATATATATATATATATATATATATTGGTTATTTTTGGTTGCAAAAAGAATTCAAATAGAGTACTCGATTATTTTATAATAACATCGTCATATTTATTTATAATTTCATAGAAGTTTATATCAAGACGGCATCTTTAGTTTCAAGCTAGGGATCGGGCTACGGCGAGAAATTCTGGGTCTTCTTGAGTCTGAATTATAAACCCGTATAAGTCCATTCTCTTCTGGAAAAAAAATCGATTTTTTTGTAAATAGTTTAAGCTTTCTATGTCTAAACACATAAATATTTTAAAAGCTAAGATTTTATTTTATATAAAAACTAATAGTGATTATTAATGTTGAATAAATATAAATATCTGTGCAACTAATATAAAACAAGAAGATTATGAATCAAAATAATTACGACAGAAACTGTGCATCTGTGAACATAACATTTTTTACATGCGCTTATTGATTTAAAAAAAAAAATTTTGTTAGGAACGTTAAAAAATATAAATTCGTTTTGTTTCATAAATATATTAAATTTTATTAATTAATACAAAAAGTGTAACGGTGACGTATGTGTATTTATTTGTATATATATATATATATATATATATATATATATGTGTGTGTGTGTGTGTGTGTGTGTGTGTGTGTATACAGAGTGAGAGAGAGGGGGGAGAGAGAGATTTGGAAAAAATCCAACACTCTATAGTAAAAAATCAATATATAAACAACTAAAATGCTGACATAATTCAATGACTTAATATGCATATTTTAGGAATATATCTAGATAAATAATAAGTGCGAAACCTGACGAAGAATAATTTTTCCGTCATTATTGACTGAGGATGCACGCTAGTATACACACATATATATATATATATATATATATATATATATATATATATATATATATAATGAGAGTAAAAGATAGAAAAATAGAGAAGGTGAGATCGAGTATATAGCGCATATAGCGCTTATGTTTATTCTGAAGTTTGATGGCGAAGTGGGTTAGTGGCTTTACTGCTGATCGCATTAGAATGTGACAAGATGTTTTGGTTTAGAAACTCGGTTTTGTTACACTTGCTACATCTAGCAACCTTGATGCGTGCTATACGACGACACAGTTCTATGGTGATCAATTTATATACAATATATATATATATATATATATATATATATATGTATATATATATATATATATATATATATATATAATATACACACACACATATGTATATATATATATTGCGTATTTAAGCATCATTTTTCATTTATGCAAACATTGTTAAAAATAACATAATTCGTCTGTTTTATCCGTTTTGATTGGTTTAGATTTTTCTGGGTGTTTGTTTTTGTATTTAAATCCAAAATGTAATAAATGTTTTAATTATTAATTAATACATTAATAATTAATTAATGAATGAATTTAAAAAATTCAAAACACTGGAAGCTCTCTCTATAAAACCTAAAATAAATAACATCACGTATGAAACTAATGGCAACATAATGCGATGTTATTGTGTTATGCCACTCAAGCGTCGCTGAATTGAAATCCTCAACGACTTTTCTGCAACAATGCGAATAACGTCTCCGCGCGTTTCTCCGTTGTCGTTTTAAAGAATTATCTTATTTCCCCAGCTTTTTTGTTCATTTGCTTTTGACACTTGAAGATGAGTCGACAAAGAACTGAAAACTTTCGTGTAACCTATAGAACATTTATTATTTTTTTGATTTTAATACAAAAAGACTATCAAGAAAATTTAAAATATAAAAAAGTATAATTCAACAGACAAACCCTGTTATTTTTAACAATATTTACATTTTTCCGGAGTTTTGATCTAAGAATACTAATAAAGCATGTTGATTCATCTAATCAGCTATTTCTAGAGCAGAGATAAGTTATTTGCAATTCTGACAAATCAAAACAGTGCCACGTAATCATTTATTTTAATTTTACTAATGTTTCATCTGAACAAACCATACAGACAGACAGTGTCTGAATTTCAGTTATGAATAGTTTCTGAAAAGGTTTCATAACGTTTGGTTTTAATGTATGAGTATTAAATTAAACATACATATCTTGATTTTGCCACGATCAGGTTTTACAAAAAACAATTATTGAATCACCGATAAGAAAACTGATTGGACTGCGTTGACCATTTTTATAGATATTATGATAACTTCAATTCTTTTAACTACGAACAACACTATATTTTAGCACTGCCAGCTTTATAGCATTGGCATCGACAATTTTAATCTATTTTATATATAGAATTAATGTGTGGGTCGGTGTTATAGAAATCGATATGGTAACAATTAGACCGTTCAAATAAGATTTATATTTTTCACAAAATCAGAACACACAAGAAAATGTTTCCTTCGATTAGATCTGGGGTTACTAGGTCTATAAAATAGTGAAAATATAAAAATAAATAATCACATTGAAGGAGGACGATAGCACCCTCAGAACTGACTTAAACCGGTTAATCAGAAGATGTGAAGAGTTCTATAGCGAGCTCTACAAAACCGGGTGACGCCCGAGATCTACCCTTTACAGACAGACAGAGTGCTGCTACGCCACCCCCTCCAATACTAAAGTCCGAAATACAGTCAGCAATGAAACGACTAAAGAGAGTAAATTCTCCAACTGAAGATAGAATTACGGCAGGCATTCTCCAAGATATGGGGGAACCAATCGCAGAGATTCCTACCAGCCTATACAACAAATTCTTTAATAAAGGCAAAATGCTTAGCAACTGGAAGAATGCGTCAGTTACCATCCTCCACAAGAAAGGAGACTTGAAAGATATTAAAAACTACAGGCCAGTAAGCCTATTTTCTGTTGTTTACAATGTATTTTCCCAAATTATACTCAAAAGGATGCAAAATACACTTGGCAAAAACCTACCCAGAAAACAAGCGAGTTTCCGACCATGATTTCCCACCTACGAACCACTTTGAAGTTGTAAGCAAACTCCATATGAAAGCTAACGAGCACGGTATACCACTTTTTTTCGCCTTCTTCGATTATGGAAAAGCATTTGACTCTATCGAATTCACCCCTATGTCACAGCTTTGAAAAGTCAAGGAATTGACAGTGCTTATATCAACATGTATAAAGATCTTTACGACGGAGCGACAGCAACTTTAAAACTCCAACAGGATAGTGAAAATATCAATTTAGAAAGAGGTGCCAGACAAGGTGACAACAGTTCACCAAACCTCTTTACATACTGCCTGCAAGATTCGGTGAACAATAAAATGTACAGGGAAGGTAGAGGTATCAATATAAACAGATAATATCTTGCTCATCTAGAATTTGCCGACGATATCATTGTCACAGGTCACACAACTCAAGAATTAGAAAGGATTCTTAACCACATTCACAATGCTAACCATATAGTTGGTCTTAAAATACACACTAGAAAAACCAATGGTCATGTTCAACAAATATGCCACAAAAGCCCCAGTCATAGTGAAAGGTGAAAATGTCGAGGAAGTTGACAACGACGACGACGATGATGATAATGACGACGGTGTTGGTGATGGTGATGGTAGAGATGACGACGACGACGACGACGACGACGACGACGACGACGACGACGACGACGACGACGACGATGATGATGATGGTGGTGGTGGTGGTGGTCGAAATATATCATATATGTCTCCGGTTTCCACCTCGCGAACGTTGTTTCGGATTACTAGCGTTTGGAGAAACGGAAGTTCGTTGGTGACAGAATAAGTAACTAAACTTATTTTATTTCAAAGAAAAGCTTTAAAATGGTAATTGAGGGCGTAGGTTTCTATACTTTACAGATACTAACAAAATGAATAGAGATACATTTGACTTACGAATCAAAATCATACACTAGTGGTGAATATATATATATATATATATATATATATATATATATATATATATATATATATATATATATATATATATATATGTATATATATGTATATATATATATATGTATATATATATATATATATATATATATATATATATATATACTAGACCGAAAATGCTGACGCATGTGTATTAATATTCTTAAACATAATCCTGGCAAAGTACAGCACAAGTGGAATTAACTCTTAAAATATTGAAGTTGGAATTGTGATTTGAAGAATTGAATCACACTTAATCACACGGTTGTTAAAATGGCAGATATATTCAATGGTTTTTCCTAGCTCTTTCTAAGAAAGATATTGACATTTTTATTAAGACGAGAATCACATGAAACATCGTAAATATTTCCTCTTTAATTATACAGTAGATTTCGTCTAAATAGTCAGCTCAAGTAAACAGAAAATATGATGACTTAGGCAAATTACCAAGTAAGGCAAACTTAGTTTGAAACTTTTGAAAATGCCTGTCACTAAAAAAAATGCAAATTTTACTACAATCAGTAAAAGTAAAAACTTTTAGAAGTTGGAACAAAAAGGTTCTGACAATTAGAGATAGTTAACTATTAGGAAGAGTTGAATGCAAGTCAATTATGTTAAAGGTTGTTTTTTTATTTTTAATTAAAATAAAAAACACATGCGATTTGTATATCACACAAAAAATCTAAATTTCCTGACCTGTGCAGTATGGATACATTATTATATACAGTGCAACTCCATAGCTGAGAAGAGTCAGTCATAGATTCCACTCCACTCGAGGTGATATGATAAAGAGCAATCGTTCATGGATTCTTCACATTTTCAATGATGCTTTAAGCAAATTAAACTTTATTTAATGAATCACTTAATTCATTATTGTTTATTATTCTCTTTACATTGCAAATTTTACTCTACATTTAATTCTTCAAATCTCAATTTTAGCTTCAATATTTTAAGAGTTTTATTTCCACTCGTCCTGTACTTTTCTAGGTTTATATTTCAGAATATTAATGCACATACGTCCACATTTTTCAGTCTACTCTACTTTTTTAAGGTATTGCAGTTTGAAAATGTACAATATATTTTTTATTATAATTTTAAAAAGAAACAAATAACAAGACCCCAAAACATCAGTGACCAGGTTTACCTTGAGCCACCTATACTTTGAGTTGGTGGAAATATTAGTAACAATTGCTAATTGATTTGACCAACAGTAATTATGAGATCACAATAATAAAATCATCTAAGTAATTAGTGAACTAGTCTTGTATGTTTAACTTCTTTTCCGCTGAAAAAATTAAATTAATTAATTAATTCAAATGAATAAATTCAGAAAATCTCGGATTTTCAGAAAAGATCAGAATAATTTTCTAAAATAATAAGAATAAATTTCAATTTCTGAGTTTTAAATGAATTCAAATAAATTTAAATTATTTCAGAATAATTTCAAATATCATTTAGTATTGTCTTCAGTATAAATTATATTTTAGAATTGTAATTTTCAGAATGAAGTAAAATAAGATGAAAAATATGTTGAATATTTGAATTTGAAATATTAAATAAATTCAGAAAAACTTTGTATTTTAAGAATACATTTCAGAATAATAAGAATAAATTTCAATTTCTGGGTTTGAATTAAGTTAAAACAAATTGAAATTTATTTTAGAAAAAATTCAAAATAAGTTTCCAAATAATAAGTTAATTATTTCCAAATTGATTATTAATTTCAAAATAACATTTCATGTTTTGAGTGTCGATGAAGTTAAACAAATTATTAAAAAATAAAAAATAAATTCTATATTTAAGAAATCATTCTGAAAATAATAGTTATACTGAAGTCACTAATAATATAAATTGTATGAAATACAATTTATTCTGAAATTTAAAGTTTCAGAATAAATTCTAATGATTTTATTTCATACAACTTATAATAAATTTTAAAATATTTTTCAATTACAAGTTTATATTTTTCCATGAATGATACAATTAGGTAATTTGGGAGGAAATAAACTGCGTTTTTTCTGGATAAATTTTCACTAATTTCATCCCAATTTTCAGTGCCATTTTTTAGTAGACAAGTATAAGAATCTGCCATAGATGATGCTTCCTCAGAAAGAATGGCAGCTAGTAATGTAATATTGATTCCATATATTTGCTGATTTTTAGAACTGAAGTCACCATTAATTCTGTGTACTCTTTCATTATTAATAAACAAAATTCTTAATTGAGAGGACTTTATATTTGAAAGCATAAATGAATTCAATTCTTGTAGTTAGCTGATGCTCGGTATTTTCTGAACACGTATCACAGTATTTAATATAAGTAGTTGTGGTTGAAACCAAAAATTTAAAATGTTGTGTGCAACTAATAGAATTTACTATTAAATCTTCTTTTATATTAAAAGTGTACAAAAAAATCGGGAGTTTACGGACGCGCCTCTGGTGTAAAAAAAAAAGTTTACAGACATGCATTTGGTGTACAAAAGTGTCGAAAAGTTACGGACGCGCCTGTAGTGTACAAAAGTATAGAATATTTAAGACCACGTATCTGGTATACAAAATAATTGAAAGTTTACAGAGGCGCTTCTAGTGTATAAAAAAATTTATAGATTCTGGACGCGCCTTTAGTATTAAAACATCTATGGTTTACAGACGCGTCTCTGGTGTACAAAATAATCGAAAGTTTCCGTACGCGCCGCTTATGTACAAAAATATCGAAATTTTCCCGGTGTACAAAATAATCAAAAGGGTACAGACGCGCATCTGGGGTACAAAAAAGAATTGAAAGTTTATGGATGTGCCTTAGGTGTGCAAAAGAATCGAAAGTTCAGAAATGCGCCTCTGTTGTACAAAAGAATCGAAAATTTACTCGAAAGTTTCTGGACGCGCATCGGGTGTACAAAGGTATCGAAAATTTACGACCACGCCTCTGGTGTACAAAATAATCTGAAGTTTACAGAGGCGCTCCTAGTGTATAAAAGAAACGAAAGTTTCTGAACACACCTCTAGTGTAAAAAAACGGACGGTTTACGGACGCGCCTCTGGTGTACAAACGAATCGAAAGTTTATGGGCAGGCCTTTGGTGTATAAAAGAATCGAAAGTTCAGAGACGCGCCTCTATTGTACAAAAGAATCGAAAGTTTAATCGAAAGTTTTCAGACACTCTTTTGGCATTGAAAGTTTCCGGACGAGCCTCAGTTGTACAAAATTATGGAAAATTCCGGAAAGTTTCCAAATGCGCATCTTGTGTACCAAAGACTCGAAAGTTGACATCTTCAACATACCCAGCAGTTATATGTTTAATATAGCCAATTGTTCTTTATTAATAAAGAAAATTTTTAATTTGGCATTTTTTGTCTAAAAGGTTGGCTTTAGTTTTCAATCACTTTTTTTATTTTCTACTAAAAGTCACACAATACGGTTTCTATGGTCCCAATTTTTTTTACACTCACATATTTCGAATCAGCTCATCAATTTCTATCTTTCTATGTTTCTATCATTAAATTATATTTATAATTTAAAAAGTTATGTTGAGTTAAAGAGCATCAGGAGCATTACTCAATAGGTATGTTTGTCAGTTTATGCAAACTGTCATGTCAATTGTGGTTCATCTTGGCTATGACCGTATTTTAGTCTGTATTTGTTTCATAAATGCATAGAAGAAGCTTAGTTTGTACGTTTCCTAAGTCTAACCTTAACCAATTCACCCTAACCCTAAGCCTATCACAATCCCTAAACGCATCCTACCACTACCATCCCTAACTAACCCTAATCCGACAGTTTGCGAAAAAAGGCAAATAAAGCAGCTGGGAAGAAAATACACTCAAAACAAACGTTTGCAACACAATTAAAAATAATAAAAGCAAAAAACCCTTAAAACGTACGCGCAGAATGTATAAATGAATTGATTTTTCTAATTGAATACAAATGTCGTCTAATATCCACAATTTCCAAAAAGAAAAATGTTAGAAGTATTTCAATTGGAAATTGATCATTTTATTTTTTAAAAAGTCGTCTGGTAAGAAAAATGTATGCGACTTTTATATTTGTATATTGTTTCGGTTTTCTCCGTTCGAGGTCCAAAACCGCCTACGTCACGACAACGTCACTAAACGTGATTATCATTTGCTGCTAAAAAAACGAAATATACGTATTTATCTAATATTATTTACGTTTCAATTCATGATAAAAAAATTTTTATTTTTCAATAAAATAAATGAAATGTTGGTAAACAACTTAAATATATTTTAATTAAATCGCAGACGAAGCGAGAATTCCGTGGCTTCTATAATTCCGATCTTGGAAAGTGTTAGATTTAAAATAATTAAATGATAAGGAATTCGTTGAAGCCACTTGTCGTTTTATAGAAACCCAGCGCCAACAAGTTGTTATGTAAACTATTCACCGTCCAAAATTCTATTAAAATAATTATTTTTATCGATATTCATGAGACTAAAGATAATTAAATTATAACGAATTCGTTGAAGCCATTTGTTGTTTTATAGAAATCCAGAGCCAACAAGTCGTTATATAAACTATTCAGCGTCCCAAATTCTGTTTAAATAATTATTTTTTATCGATATTCATGAGACTAAAAAATATTAAATTATAAACAATTCGTTGCAGCCATTTGTCGTTTTATAGAAACACAGAGCAAACAAGTCGTTATCTTACTTTTTCAGCGTCTCAAATTCTATTCAAATAATTATTTTTGTCAATATTCATGAGACTAAAAATAATTAAATTATAACGAATTCGTTGCAGCCATTTGTCGTTTTATAGAAACACAACTAAAACAAGTCGTTATGTAAACTTTTCAGCGTCCCAAATTCTACTTAAATAATTATTTTTATCGATATTCATGAGATTAAAAATGATTAAATTATAACGAATTCTTTGAAGCCATTTGTCGTTTTATAGAAACCCAGCGCCATCAAGTCGTTATGTAAACTATTCAGCGTCTCAAATTCTATTTAAATAATTATTTTTATCGATATTATGAGACTAAAAATAATAAAATCATAACAAATTCGTTGAAGCCATTTGTCGTTTTATAGAAACCCAGTGCCATCAAGTCGTTATGTAAACTATTCAGCGTCTCAAATTCTATTTAAATAATTATTTTCATCGATATTATGAGACTAAAAATAAAAAAATTATAACGAATTCGTTGAAGCCATTTGTCGTTTTATAGAAACATAGCGGAAAGAAGTCGTCATGTTGAATTTGCAGCGCCTGAAATTCTATTTAAATGATTATTTTTATCGATATTCATGAGACTAAAATTAATTAAATTATAACGAATTCGTTGCAGCATTTTGTCGTTTTATAGAAACTCAGCGCCAACAAGTCGTTATGTAAACTATTCAGCGTATCAAATTCCATTTAAATAATTATTTTTATCGATATTCATAGGACTAAAAATAATTAAAATACAACAAATTCATTTAAGCTCTTATTTTTTGATAGAAGCATAGCGGAAACTAGTCGTCATGTTAACTATTCAGCGTCTGAAATTTTATTAAAATAATTATGTTTATCGATATTCATTAGACTATAAATATTCAAATTATAACAAATTCGTTGAAGCCATTTGTCGTTTTATAGAAACCCAGCGCCAACAAGTCGCTATATTAACATTTCAGCATATAATATTCTATTTAAATAATTATTTTTATCGATATTCATGTGATTAAAAATGATACAATTATAACAAATTCGTTGAAGCCATTTGTCGTTTTATAGAAACCCAGCGTAAACAAGTCGTTATGTAACCTATTCAGCGTCTTAAATTATGTTTAAATAATTATTTTTATCGATATTCATCGGACGAAAGATAATTAAATTATAACGAATTCGTTGCAGCCATTTGTCAGTTTATAGAAACACAGAGGAAAGAAGTCGTTATGTTAACTTTTCAGCGTCGGAAATTCTATTTAAATAATTATTTTTATCGATATTCATGAGACTAAAAATAATTAAATTATAACGAATTCGGTACAGCCATTTGTCGTTTTATAGACCCCAACGCCAACAAGTCGTTATGTAAACTATTCAGCGTCTCAAATTCAATTTTAATAATTATTTTTATCGATATTCATAGGCATAAAAATAATCAAATTATAACAAATTCGTTGAAGCCATTTGTCGTTTTATAGAAACACAGCGGAAAGAAGTCGTTATGTTGACTTTTCAGCGCCTGAAATTCTATTTAAATGATTATTTTTATCGATATTCATGAGACTAAAATTAATTAAATTATAACGTATTCGTTGAAGCCATTTGTCGTTTTATAGAAACCCAGCGCCAACAAGTTGTTATGTAAACTATTCAGCGTCCCAAATTCCATTTAAATAATTATTTTTATCGATATTCATGAGCATAAAAATAATCAAATTATAACGAATTTGTTGAAGCGATTTTTCGTTTCATAGAAACACAGCGGAGAGAAGTCGTTATGTTAAATTTACAGCGTCTCAAAGTCTATTTAAATAATTATTTTTATCGATATTCATGAGATTAAAAATGATTAAATTATAACGAATTCGTTTCAACCATTTGTCGTTTTATAGAAACACAGCGGAAAGCAATCGTTATGTTAACTTTACAGCGTCTGAAATTCTATTTAAATGATTATTTTTATCGATATTCATGAGACTTAAAATAATTAAACTTTAACGAATTCGTTGAAGCTATTTGTCGTTTCATAGAAACCCAGCGCCAACTAGTCGTCATGTAAACTATTCAGCGTCTTATATTCTATCCAAACAATTATTTTTGTCGATATTCATGAGAATAAAAATAATTAAATTATAACAAATTCGTTGAAGCCATTTGTCGTTTTATAGAAACTAAGCGCCAACAAGTCGTTATGTAAACTATTCAGCGTCCCACATTCTTTTGAAATAATTATTTTTATCGATATTCATGGAAATAAAAATAATAAAATCATAACAAATTCGTTGAAGCTATTTATTTTTTGATAGAAGCACAGCGGAAACTAGTCGTTATGTTAACTTTTCAGCGTCTCAAATTCTATTAAAATGATTATTTTTATCGATATTCATGAGACTAAAATTAATTAAATTATAACGAATTCGTTGCAGCATTTTGTCGTTTTATAGAAACTCAGCGCCAACAAGTCGTTATGTAAACTATTCAGCGTATCAAATTCCATTTAAATAATTATTTTTATCGATATTCATAGGACTAAAAATAATTAAAATACAACAAATTCATTTAAGCCACTTATTTTTTGATAGAAGCATAGCGGAAACTAGTCGTCATGTTAACTATTCAGCGTCTGAAATTTTATTAAAATAATTATGTTTATCGATATTCATTAGACTATAAATATTCAAATTATAACAAATTCGTTGAAGCCATTTGTCGTTTTATAGAAACCCAGCGCCAACAAGTCGCTATATTAACATTTCAGCATATAATATTCTATTTAAATAATTATTTTTATCGATATTCATGTGATTAAAAATGATACAATTATAACAAATTCGTTGAAGCCATTTGTCGTTTTATAGAAACCCAGCGTAAACAAGTCGTTATGTAACCTATTCAGCGTCTTAAATTATGTTTAAATAATTATTTTTATCGATATTCATCGGACGAAAAATAATTAAATTATAACGAATTCGTTGCAGCCATTTGTCAGTTTATAGAAACACAGAGGAGAGAAGTCGTTATGTTAACTTTTCAGCGTCGGAAATTCTATTTAAATAATTATTTTTATCGATATTCATGAGACTAAAAATAATTAAATTATAACGAATTCGTTGAAGGCATTTGTCGTTTTATAGAAACACAGCGCCAACAAGTCGTTATATTAACATTTCAGGGTATAAAATTCCATTTAAATAATTATTTTTATCGATATTCATGAGACTAAAGATAATTAAATTATAACAAATTCGTTGAAGCTATTTGTCGTGTTCTAGAAACACAGCGGAAAGAAGTCGTCATGTTAACTTTTCAGCGTCCCAAATTCCATTTAAATAATTATTGTTATCGATAGTTATGAGTCTAAAAATAATTAAATTATAACGAAGTAGTTGCAGCCATTTCTCGTTTCATAGAAACACAGCAGTAAGAAGTCGTTATCTTACTTTTTCAGCGTCCCATTTTCTGGTTAAATAATTATTTTTGTCGATATTCATTAAGATAAAAATAATTAAATTACAACGAATTCGTTGACGCCATAATTCGTTTTATAGAAACCCAGCGCCAACAAGTTGTTATGTAAACTATTAAGCGTCACAAATTGTATTTAAATAATTATTTTTATCGATATTCATGAGATAAAAAATGATACAATTATAACAAATTCGTTGAAGCCATTTGTCGTTTTATAGAAACACAGCGCAAACAAGTCGTCATGTAACCTATTCAGCGTCTTAAATTATGTTTGAATAATTATTTTCATCGATATTCATGAGACTAACAATAATTAAATCATAACGAATTCGTTGCAGCCATTTGTCAGTTTATAGAACTACAGAGGAAAGAAGTCGTTATGTTAACTTTTCAGCGTCTGACATTTTTTTTAAATAATTATTTTTATCGATATTCATGAGACTAAAATTAATTAAACAATCAGTTCAGCGTCCAAAATTCTGTTTAAATGATTATTTTTATTGATATTCATCGGACTAAAAATAATTAAATTATAACGAATTCGCTGCACCCATTTGTCAGTTTATAAAAGATAGCGGAAAGAAGTCGTTATGTTAACTTTTCAGCGTCAGAAATTCTATTTAAATAAATTTTGTCGATATTCATTAGACTTAAAATAATTAAATTATAACGAATTCGTTGCAGCCATTTGTCATTTTATAGACCCCAGCGCTACCTAGTCGTTATGTAACTTATTCAGTGTCCCAAATACTATTTAAATAATTATTTTTATCGATATTAATGAGACTAAAATTAATTAAATTTTAACGAATTGTTTGAAGCCATTTGTCGTTTTATAGAAACACAGCGGAAAGAAGTCGTTATGTTTACTTTTAAGCGTCTCAAATTCTATTTAAATAATTATTTTTATCGATATTCATGAGACTAAAAATAATTATATTTTATAACTAATTCGTTGCGGCCATTTGTCGTTTTATAGAAATACCGCGGAAAGAAGTCGTTATCTTACTGTTTCAGCGTCCCAAATTCTATTTAAATAATAATTTTTATCGATATTCATGAGACTCACAATAATTAAATTATAACGAATTCGTTGCAGCTATTAGTCGTTTTATAGATCCCAGCGCCAACAAGTTGTTATGTAACCTATTAAGCGTCCCAAATTCTATTTAAATAATTATTTTTATCGATATTCGTGAGACTAAAAATAATTAAATTATAACGAATTTGTTGAAGCCATTTGTCGTTTTATAGAACCACAGCAGAAAAGAAGTCGTTATGTAAACTTTTCAGCGTCTCAAAGTCTATTTAAATTATTATTTTTATCGATATTAATAAGACTAAAATTAATTAAATTATAACGAATTCGTTGCAGCCATTTTTCGTTTTATAGAAACACATCGGAAAGAAGTCATTATCTCACTTTTTCAGCGTCCCAAATTCTATTAAAGTAATTGTTTTTATCGATATTTATGAGACTTAAAATAATTTAATTATAACGAATTCGTTGCAGCCATTTGTCGTTTTATAGAAACACAGCAGAAAGAAGTCGTTATGTTAACTTTTCAGCGTCTGAAATGTTATTTAAATAATTATTTTTATCGATATTCATGAGACTAAAATTAATTAAATTATAACGAATTCGTTGCAGCCATTTGTCGTTTTATAGAAACCCAGGTCCAACAAGTCGTTATGTAAACTATTCAGCGTCCCAAATTCTATTTAAATAATTCTTTTTATCGATATTCATGAGACTATAAATATTTAAATTATAACAAATTCGTTGCAGTCATTTGTCGTTTTATAGAAACACAGCGGAAAGAAGTCGTTATATTAACTTTTCAGCGTATCAAATTTTATTTCAATAATTATTTTCAAAGGACGGTAAAGTAAAGTAAATTTCTATAAATCAGAATGGTACAAGTTTGTTGACCGGCTTCACTCTGTTGTCGGCATTGTTGCAGGAGGGGCCACATAATGGTTGATAACATCCCTTAGTGTAATAGTATGATGGAATTAAATTCTAATTAAAATATTTTACTTGGTTACTACGTCCTAATTTCCAACGTAATTTGTAAATTCCAAATCCAATAAGCCTATATAATGACGTCTTTCGAAGAGAGAATTTGGAATGCGTAAAACATACACTAGACACTACAGCGTTAACAATATTTTAATTACTTATTCCAAATTGTATTTTAACTTTTTTTCAAGGCAACACTTATAAAGGTTATGATATTTTTTGTAAGGAACCTTCTGCCCAGCAATATACCACCACACGAGCAACGCTGCGCGAATACCGCTAGTATATATATATATATATATATATATATATATATATATATATATATATATATATATATATATATAATATGAGAGAGAGAGAAAGACAGACAGCAGACAGACAGACAGACAGAGATAAAGGGTAATAAATAGATAGATAGATAGATAGATAGATAGATAGATAGATAGATAGATAGATAGATAGATAGATAGATAGATAGATAGATAGATAGATATTGTCGAATAGATACATCTGAATCGAGTCAGGTGGCGATACCACTTCCGGCGTGAAACACCATTGATCACATGATAGCATTTAAGATTGTTGATTTCTACATTAACGGCTTTAAATAAACGCGTGTTTAGAACATTTAAATTGCAATAATAATGAAACTACAAGGATAAACTTATGCTTATTATTTATCCATTTCTCATATCCTGCTTCGTGCCAACAGTTGTTGGTGCTGTAGGTGCTGTTGATGCTGCCATGTGTATCGCCTTAGCAACAAAAAAAATGCGTCACTACCCCTGGTTGGCGGCTGATAAAGACAGGGTATGACACGTGCAATCACACTGTATGTGTACACATTAAGGTATTTACAGAAGATAACGCGTTAGAATAAAAAAGAATATATTGGTATTCCTATTGACGACATACAAATAAGATTACATTGTAGAAAAACTTTGCTGTTCCATGGCAATAGCATTTGGATTAAAAAGCCTTAACCCCAAAGTTTAATGTCGCGATGGAAACCACAACGGGCTTAGGTGTAGGAACATATATAATTACTAGAAATGCATGTGTATTCTAAAAGGAAAATATTGGTAGTTGCTGGGATGATTGTTTAATAACACACCGGTTTGGATTTTTTAAAAGGAAAGAAACAATACACTTTCTAAGAAATGTAATTTTTAGACCAGAGCTTTAATTAAAAGAATAAAATATGCAAGCTTCATAAAAACTGCATTCTATTATATTTTGATAAGCAATCACACGAGTCACCCGCAGTTTTTCAAACAAATATATGGGTCGATAAACGATGGACTACACACTTATTTTAGCAATGTAAATATATTCAAGCAACACAAAAACTAATATGAAACACCCTTGAAAATAGATAATAAATTAACGTTTATTAGGAATAATAATAGAAATTATATTTAGTTGTTTTGTTTTACAGCATATCAACAGATGTCAGGTATTTTAATACCGAATCAGGTAATTTTGGTAACGATTTGGCTGCTTCAAGTTCATTACATCTTTAAATATTACTTAATGGTGTTTTGTTTGGTTGTTTTGTAGTGGAATATGTTGTTTTGTTTTTTGTTTTGGAAGGGCGTGATTAAGTGTTTCCAATTGAAAGGAAAACACAATAACATCAATGTTTGATGTATTTTAAGTCAGGAAGCTGGTATCTTCAGACAGCCTGATCTGGTATCACCTGATAATAAAAACTACAAAATAAAAAACTGAATATAATCTGTTTTAACCCACCTTACATGTAAAAGGTAAAAACACATTGGCAAAATATTCTTTAGGATAATAGGTAAACATTTCCCTAAAAACAATACGCCATCTAAAATTATCAATGGGAATAAAATTAAACTTAGTAATTTTTCTATAGAAAACAAGCAATAAATAATAAATAAACACAGTAAAAATAATTAGCAATAAGTAATAGTGATACTCATTTTATTAGTGTGAATTGTAATGCAAACTTTTATAATTGTATGATGAAAATAATCTGCTAATTTGCCTCGCAATGCCATATAAATTCTAGAAACATTAAATTATGATTAGATGAAAACATTTGAAATCATGAAATTCAAAATAAAATTAATTTATTAAACAAAAAACAAAGAATGCATAGTTAAAAAGACAATCATTCAAATTATTCGCAATGTATATTGTAAATATAACAACCAAAAAGTCCGTTAGTGAGCAAATAACTAATAATTTATATATAAACAAAAGTAAATTAATAGGAATTGGATTAACAAGATTTAAACCACTTATAATATAATGGAAACAGTCTCTGCAGTTTTGCGTATCTGTCTGTCAGTCAGAATTCTGTTAACCAAATGTATTAAGTTCATTTAGAAAGGGTAAATATTGTATAATACTAAATAATAAATTCCCTACAAATAATTCGGACGCCATGATCGAAAATCGAAACCGAAACTTTGTGATCTTCAACTTGCAGTTTTTAGAAATATATTTTAAAACATTCCCTTAACAAAACAATGATAGCTTTTGGGTGACGTCATAGATGTATGATGTACGTCATGTTTCAAAACATGAATTCAAACAGAAGCGATAATAACAAAAATCAGTAAACATCATCAATAGCGTTGGACATTATTTTAATAGCCTGATACAATTTATTTAGCTTCAACTATGTACTGAATGTAGTTATTACGCAATGATATAACTTTAGACAAGTAAATAGGTACACCCTCTTACAGACAGCGGGGGAGAAGGGGTGGCGCGGTAGCCTAGCAAATGTATTCGAAATGAGCATATATTTGCTAGTATATTATAGAAAAGCAGTTGTATGTTTGTCCGCGAGTGTGAGTTTGTGTTTTCAGCTCAAAGTCACAAACCACACAGTGCACACCCACAAAGCTGATATATTCTTTTTCAACTTAACCTCAGACAGAATATAGGCACTTTTTCTTCTAGTAATGTTCATTCTTTTGGAGGTTACCAAGAATAAAATTTAGGTAGATGATGGAGTACACATTTAGAGTGATTTTTTCATCGACCTTTCATGGGGGAATCGAATTAAAATACACTTTCTTTGTATTTTGGCTAGAATCAAAGTCTAAAATCTGTACTGTCCTGCGGGAGAGGAGAGGGAACCCTTTTTAACTTGAGAGAAAAGGAGGGGAGAGAGTTGGAAGAGAAAGGGTGAAGAAGAGGGGGTGATAGATGAGGATAGATAGAGAGAAATTAAAAAAGATTATATAGAGAGAAATTGTAAAACTAAGATGTTACACACTTTTTAGCTCTTCTATTGTGTTGCCCATGTTCCCGGGTAACGCCTGGTAACCAGTCTGGTAAACTTTAATTACAGAAATGAATAAAACAATAAACATATTTCATTTTGTCTTGAAGCAGTGTTTGATACAAGAACATATATGTCTTTACTCTTCTGACAATCGGATATAAACATAAAAAATCAGTAAGTAAATTTTGTTTCGAATTTCTTTACATGAATATTTATAATTTGGATTATTTGGATTATTTGGATTATTTGGATTATTCGGACTACTGTTCTAACTTTGGATGCCATTTTTACAACGTTTAGGCCGATATCACCTCCGTCCTGCTTCGGGTGTATCTTGTCGAACTATGAATTTTGAATGGAACACTTTATTTAATCCACGGGGTAGTTTGCTCTTGTTCCGTTACCTATAACCGGGTGGAAGTATTAAGTAATTCGTAATTGTATCCTTAGTATCGCCGGAACTTTGGATTTAACTTTGAACCTCCAACTGACTGTCACTTAGAATTTATTATAATTTAGAACTTATATCTGTTGCGGCACGGTTCCTTCTCGTGACTGACGTAATAAAAAAGGGTTCCGTTTGAAATTCCGTACACATTTCCGAGTTCAACATAAAGATTTGCGAGTTCGATAAGCCACACCTGAAGAAAGTCGGAGGTTACATCGGCCGAAACGTTGTGAGTATAGCATCCAAGATTAGAATAGTAGTCCAATTAATCTAAATACTAATAAGTCAATTTTATAACCAATTCATCTATACATTGATATTATTTATAAATAATTTTATTCTATTTGATTACGATTAGTTTGAATTCATAGATTTTCCTTTTATTTTTTTCTAATTTTTTTATAATTCTGTTACACTCAGTTCACAGAATTTCCTTTGTAGTTTTGTCTTTTCCTCGTGTGTTTTCTTTCGTCTTAATTTTCTTCAGCTCCTATTTCATTTCATTCTTTTTGTTCTCAGTTCTGTATTTCCTTCGTGTTTGTTTGCTTCGTCATTTGTTTTTGTCTCTGATTCTCATTCTTTTCTGTATTTCCTCATTCTTCCGTCGTTCTTTTTCCACTTCTCTGTCCTTCCTCTAAGTATTCTTTCTTTTCATTCTACCCACCCTTCTTTCTTACTCTTCCCTTTCTTTTATAACTGTCCATAGGATTTTTAGTTCCTTCTCCCATACTTCGCGATTCCGACGCTAAAACAAACTTTCTGATTCTTCTTCTGCGCGTTCTTTCACCTTGCATTTTTCATCGCCTCTCCTTACTAGTGGCATCTTTCAGCGATACGCTCTACACCTGCAGCCACCCGCCCCATCAATACCTCTCCTTCAATCTTTATATATCTATATACCAAACGTAGAGTTCCTTGCTGAAACTCTCGAAGTTTATCTTGCCATCAACCTGTCAACAGTAGTGTTTCCTCTTCTTTTCTCGGAACAGACTTCAAGCCGCATTACACTCTCTTGCAAACAGACACAAGCCTATATACGTATGTATACACATATATAGGCGTGAGTCTGTTCTTGCCAATACACCCATACATATATCAAATAATCCGTAGATATACACGTGCGTGAGTCTATACAAATAGACGTTCTGATATAAGAAATCAAGTTGCGTGTAAACATGTTGTATATATATATATATATATATATATATATATATATATATATATATATATATATATATATATATATATATATATTACAGCAGTTTACAGCAATAACAAATAAATTCATAGTTTACTCGATAAATAAATGTACATGTAAGTTATGGTAGCAGATAATTCAAAACAACGTGTCCAGATGATTTTCTGTGTATATATTTAAACAAGAATATTATTCTTTATTGTCGGCTTTCAATATAAGTGTAAGAGATGCAAGAAGTCTACTTTCACACGTATAAAACAGATATAATTTAGACAACGACACGCACACACAAACACACACTGGTCTAACCGTACTGAAGAGGTATGATACAGCGAACCATTCTGTATGTGGATGACTACTTGGCTAGAGCTTATTTGTAAAGATATCGCCAACTGCCATTAGTTTTAAAACATAGCTCATTGGGTAAAACTAATTCACGCTCCCGACACTTGAAAGTGTTTACATTGAGATATCACTTACATTCAGTCAGTGTCGTATGATAGCGTAGCGGTAGAGGCGCCGACTGTCAGCTCGACAGTTGTTTCAATCCCGGCTTGAGGTACTATCCGCCCTGAAGAGCTGACATACAGCGAAACAGTGTGTATGTGGATGACTATATATATATATTTGTCATATATATATATATATATATATATATATATATATATATATATATATATATATATATATATAATAGAAGGTTTCAAACAAATGTCCGTTAAAAACGCTAGCTTAGTTCGGTGATAATCTAGTGAATGTATGAGGAAATTAAAAACAAAGACGACAGGGGTGATGCGAGCGTGAAATAAGGAGCGTTTTCATGTTTCAAACAAATGGCAGGTGAAAACGATAGATATCTTTGCTAATGGCCAAGTAAATGAAATCAGTTTAAATCTTTCCATCTCTGAAAAGATCAGAAAGCTTTTTATAATAATAATAATAATAATAATAATAATAATAATAATAATAATAATAATAATAATAATAATAATAATGATAATAATAATAATAATAATAATAATACACATATATAATTATAATAATAATACACATAGAGAGTCTCTATGTGTATAATTTTCTCATTAATTTCTCTGGGTAATCATCGAAGAGCCCTAGCATTTTAAACGGACAACTGTTGGACACTTTTTATTGCTGAAAACATCAAACAGCTCCTTTACTTCACGTTCGTCTCGTCTCTATCAACTTAGTGTTTTATTTTCATCATTACTTTCAGTGGATCATCACTAAAGAGACCTAGACTTTCTACCGGATGTTTGTTTTGAACTTTCCATCGCAGATAACATATGTAAGGTACATATTTGCCGTTATTCACCCCGACTTTTGCAGCTTTCTTTTATTTTATTTTCGAACACCAAAAACATATATATACTCAAGTACTGGTGTGGATAATTTTCCAAGCGATAGCTTATCCCAGTCAAACTAACCCAACGTGCACGTCTTGGGTACGGCTACGCCTACGTAGCACTTGTTAACGTCGAGTGTTCACTGGACCTAACTGCCTCGGAGGCTAAGGTTTTTAACACAAAGGAGAAGGGTGAAGCAACACTGACAGTAACCCCCAGAGGTGCTTAAACCCTGTCAGCTGAAACATGCATGGTCCACCGGCATGTAGATCAGGCTCTGGTGGCCAGCAACCTGAGTCCCAGCCATTGGTATATTGCACTACTACAAAGAGAGATCTCCTCTTTAGCCTTTGTTAACGCAAGCATATAGGAGAAGGAAATGTTTTATCTAACACTTGCGGTTTAAGTGGCTACTCGTCATTTGACTGTTTGTTTGTCATCGAGTTTTATAGTCGGCAAAACTGTGAGAGTAGTTTTCGTGTTCTATAAGCGTTGATAACTATAATTATGTTGCGTCGCTGGTACTATTTGCGTATGTGATTCATATGTAGATACCATCTATGTTAGTGGGATGAATGTAATGAGTAATACGAAATTTAAGTTGAAAATAACTTGTTGGAACATCAGAACCTTACTTGATCGTTAGAGTTCTGACCGGCCGGAGATACGAACAGCACTTGTTGTACAAGAACTGTTATGTTTCAACATTGTTATTAAAGCCTTGTCAGATACAAGATTGTTGGAGAAGAGTATTCGTGTAGAGGAGATCTATAGATATGTATTTTACTGGACCGAGAAATCGGAAAGAGCACCTCACGACCTTAGTGTAGTATTAGTTCTTAAGAAATGGGTTGTTTCTAAACTAAATAATCTTCAATGTGGTCTAAATGAGCGTATTATGACCTTACGCTTGCCTCTAGCTGGTCATCGGTATGCACCTCATATTTCTGCTTATGCTCCTACATTCAACAGCCTACCTGAGCTAGTAGATACCTTTTTATGATCACCTTAAAAGAGTTATGCTGACTGCTCCGCGAAATGATAAAATTGTCTTGCTGGGAATTTCAATGCTACGGTGGGTAGAGAATATATAAGATTGCGCCCACTCGAACGTTATGAAGTTAGAAGTATTAATAAGAGTAAGTTTACTGTAAATGTGTTCGGAGCTGGATTTAGGGATAACAAGTATAAGAAAACATGCATGCATCCATCATCAAACTATGGTATTTGATCGATTACGTCATCACCCGTAGACACGACCTGCAGGACGTCTGCAAGGTTCGAGTACAAAAGAATGCCGAGTGTTGGACAGATAATCGTCTGGTGTGTGCTGACAAGATGTTCGTAGTTAGACCAAAGAGGCGATTCGATAACGTCAAGTATCCTCGTAAAATAAATGTTGCAAAGCTGTTGCATGAGAAAAGGGCCCTTGACCTACAGAATGTAATTTAGCAAAAATCGTTTAATTGTACGGGGGTCGAGTTGTGCGACTGGCGAAACAGTCATCTTATTAGAAAAAAACTTATGTGCGAATTTAAATTGTGTGTTTCCCTATTAATACACAAAAACTAATTAATTAAAACCCTAATAGATTCAGCATGTCATAATCTTTTTTAAAATATACAATTTTTGAGCTATATCATATCGCCTTTCCCAAAAAATTATATGTCACTTAAACTTCACGTTTACTGATAATAACTATCTTATTTGTCATTTAAATGCACCCGTTTGCCCTGACAGTACATGTTATTCCATGTACGGGTGCGTGCATGACATCTCTATAGAAAAGGTCGAGCAATCACAAACTGCACATCTTCTTAACCGGCATTGAGCTCAGTGGCAAAAAACTCCTGAAAACAATGCCGGTGTAAGCAGAGAAAGATATATTTCGAAGTTGTGCTTATCCTACACTAGTTACACAACCAACGTCTGATAGTCTATCCTGTCGACTGGAGGGAAGGTATACGGCTGCATATATTCTCCAAGGATATTAGTCAGAGTAATGTAGAACTTGAACCAGTTACATCAAGCTACTGTCAGTAAACACTACGCAACGCAACTTCTAGATATTACACATATATTATAATACACTCTCTATCGTTTAATGACGTCATCCACTGTGTACGTTTATCCGTAGATCTCTTTTAATTGATGAGGTCACAAAACTATGACCCCATCCGATGTGCATGTTGACGAACAAGATAACAAACAAACAAAAACGATGCACATAATTTTAGTAATATTCTTGAGTCAATCGTGTCGATACGGTCATCTATTAGATGACCCGTGCCCCGAAATAACTCTTCCCTATATCTCTTATTTAATGGCCGCCGGCCTTCATAATTGTTGACGTCTTCTACTGTGTCCGGTTTTCTCCAGTTTAATGTATGACCTCATTTTAGTGATGTTATCATTACTGTTTTATGAAGTTAAAGGAATAATTCACGACGTGTTTATATGTTTCAGTGGGTGACGTTATCCCTTTGTGGCATGTTTCCTTTTTGACACTATAAAGGATTTACCCGGTTTGGTTAAAGTCTGTTCAAGTGGATGACGTTGACTCGTTGTGGTGTCCTTATGTGTACTTAATCTTTCATAAATATGTGAGAAAAGAAAAATACAATTGTGTTTAATGTCTTGTTTTACTAAAAAAATTTGTTCTGCTATTAACTCTTACAATGCTTATTTCTTAATTTTTTTATTTTTTATAATGTTTATGTTACAAAAAGAATAAAGTAAAATGTCGTTTTTGTCGTTACAAATGGCTAGAGCAGGCGGTGATTCCACGTTATTATTTCAAAAAACCTAATACCAAGATAATATGGGTAAGTCGTAAAATTGTACCGGAGAAAAAGTGTCTGATCTTGAAATATGTCTTTGTTTTAAATCACTTCATAGAAATATAGTAAATATTGGCTGAGTTCTAAAGAATCTGTTTATGAAATAACTCGTTCTCTCACCAACGAATCCCTAGCAAGTTCCTGAAGCTGTAACACCCACAGGAAACTCCTATCTACCATTCTTTTTGTTGGGCGTTTCGTGTGTGTATCTATGTACCCTTACACCCCACCACCGCCTGTTCAGTAAACTTGGCTTGCGGCCGAGGCGAAAACTGTTGTTAGCAGCTTGCAGATGGCGACACTTGTTCACAGTATGAGTGGTAAACAGTTTACAGTATCGGATCGACCAGTTGACAGAAGAGTTCCACTCACTTCCGCTTCGTTTCCGAAGGCCAATAGCTCTCTTCTACTTAAGTCCGCGGACAGTATGTACATACATACGTACATTTTCTTCTTTTTAATTTTACACACCATATATATATATAATGTATATATATATATATATATATATATATATATATATATATATATATATATATATAATGTATATATATATATATATATATATATATATATATATACGTCTGTCTGATATACGTATAAGTAAAAATTGTGTGTTTGATAAGTCTCTTATATCAGTATGTTTATATCTATCTCTTTCTAATGAATTACCTATTTGCCTCTTTTAAACCTATCCCATTAACATATATAAATACCCATGTGTTTATGCTTGTATATTAAATATATTCATGAGAATATACATGCACATATGTGTAAATGAATATGTTTATACTTTAGAAATCACTATATATAAATATGTATATAAATATATATTTGCGCATGTCTACCTTGTAACTGAGACATAGTTTGATAAATAGATAAATATCATTAAGTTTATATCTATCGACCAATCTTATGTGTCCTTATTTCACCCTCTTTAACCTCTTATATTCAAACACTAGGCTATCATTCTGGTGGGGAAGGTTCTTTCAACGAATTTGTAAATCCATGTATACCGATTTAAAGATATGAAACGTAGTTGTACATAAGCACTGTGGTAGGGATTTCTTTTTGTAACTTATATAGGCTTCACTCAACGATAAATCGTATAAATATTGTATGAAATATATTATAATTATAATACTTAACATATTATTAGATGCTGGGAACTATCAGAAAAAGTTCTCGTGTTGCCCAAATCAAATGTATACACACATTCTCATTATATGTAAGTGAATATAACAAAATATAAATTTATAATACCTGAAAAGTAGTTATTAAATTGAATTTTAAAACCATTTTTCAAATGTAAACATTGTATGACTATATATTCTATTTATATAAAACTAAATGGATGTGTATATGTTTTTTTTGCTTCCTATAGAAAGAAAGGTTAGAGAATATACATTAAATCTAAAAGTGTATTGTTATAGAAAATAAACCGATGAAGACAATCGAGGTGTTCCATAATCTCTTAGTCCACTACTAAGGGAACTATGAAGGCATAATTCCCTTAAAACTTCAAATATACCCTATGTTATCAAATTTAAAAGATATATTTAACATTTTCTGGGGAAAACAATGGAAGTGGTCCGAGATCTCTAAGCACTCTCTTTAACTAAGGATATTATGGGAGGCTGAAATTTCTTTAAAACTTCAAATATATCCTATTCTGATGAAATTCATATCATATGTATACAATTCTCCGGGGGAGATTATGTAAGTGATCTTGAATCACTACGTTACCCTGTATGTGCTGAATATTTACGTGACCCAACCTCTAAATAACACATAGTGACAAAAAAAACCCTGAAGATTTTAAATACGTATATTCGAGTTTAATGAAATTAAAACAATGTGCATACGATACTAATTCAGAGAGCGTTTTTTAAAAAAAAACCAGCTTCTTCTTATCCTATTAGGGGACGAAATTGGAGGAGAGGGCAGTAGAAACACGGTAAGGAATATGGCGTTTAAAAGTACATTGTCGTGACTCTACTTCAATCCCCCAAAATGACGGGTCTTCCTGCTACAATATATATATATATATATATATATATATATATATATATATATATATATATATATATAGAGAGAGAGAGAGAGAGAGAGAGAGAGAGAGAGAGATCCCATGCGACGATTTGACCCCACCACTCTTGCACTGATGAGGGTGAAAAGGTATCGTCTGTAGGTACGAAAACAAAGATTTAAAAATATTTACAGTATATATATAGAGAGAGATATCCCAACTTAGAACATAAAATAATAGGTTATAATTCTAATCAATCCAATTTACTTCTAACCGTCAATGTAATTGTATAAATAGAAACGTATGCACATTGAATGGTTTCTGCAAGCATACGCATGTGTTTTACAAGTATACTGCATAACAAGGCCATATCCATGATGATAAGTAATGTTAACTATAATCTAGTGAAGTTTAGGCTAATAATAAAGAGTGGTATGTTATATATCAATAAACTAAAGAACAATACCACACCTACTATAATTGACTAACAGCTAAAGAGTTTGTGTAAATAGGTTCAACGTCGTGGTTCATTAAAATAGAAGATCTAGACAGATGTATGCCTTATGTATGCCTCATCATCTTGTTAGATCGACATGTCTGGCTTCTCATATTTGGAATCTTAAATATCAAAATATTGGCTTCAAACTTAAATGACAATTGATTAAAAAGTGAGACCCTACAAACCCTTGCACAGGTACTGTGCACTATGTAGGGATGAAGCCCTATTAATTATTAAATATAAGGGTCTTTTGTTAAATAAAAAAGATGAGATATTATCTAGTTGGATGCATAAACTTTGGTAGATATATCACCAATGTAAAGTTCTTTAATTATTATTTGGTCATTATAAACTTCCTTCCTTTTTTTGATAAAGATATTAATATTTGTTTCTCTAGACGCTCTCTAGATTTTTTTGTCTCAATCTGTTTCCAGGCGTTAATGATAAATTATGTTGGATATAATAGGTCTACTATGAATTAATTGATATGTTAGTATATATATATATATATATATATATATATATATATATATATATATATATATATATATATATATATATATATGTATGTATGTATGTATATATATATATATATATATATATATAATGATATATTTAGACTAATGTTTCATAGCAAAAAGTTATCAAAATCTTCGCGATGTCTTCCTTAAATATGGGCTTGTAATAACTTAATTTTATCTAAAATTTATATTAAATACTTTCAAAGAATTATCGTAAATTAACACTTATATCATAAATGTATGATTCTACAGATTTACTTTTTATTAAAAGCCCCAAACATTTAGAAGTGTTAAATTATACGTTTAAACTGGTACCCTAGTAACTCCTCTTTCCATCTATCTTTACAATGTGTACGTTTTTAGCTGTTGATATAATTTATCTGAAATTCATATTGCTTTTGATTTCAGCTAGTTGGTCGTTTATTTTAATAGTGTCTAGATTAGTAACTTATGATATATTTAAATTTAAATATTTATCTTAATCGATATCTTCATTTTTAATAATTTATTTAATTTTTCTGAAATGTTGTTCATTATGTATTATAGATAAGTATTGATTAATATTGTTTCTTTATCATTACTTTTGATCTATGATAGTTATCGTAGGTCATATATTTTAAATTCAACGATCTTTATTTTAAATAATTAATGTAACCTATATAAAATATATCTAATTACTTTTAGTTTTGTTTTAATTATAGTATACTATAGTTTTACTACTGAGTCAGCTATTTGAATATATATATATATATATATATATATATATATATATATATATATATATATATATATATAAAGTTTTAATTTTCTGAAAAACATATTTATATTTCTATCTCTAAATATAATTATCCCCAATTGGATTGCTTAATTTAACCTTAATATAAGAGAAAAATGCAAGTAACAAACATTCGCCGTACTTTTATTAAAATACTTTGTCATATAAACTATATTTAAATAGAGGTAAATCTTAAGTTAGAAAAGTTGAAGTCTTGTATTTGTAAATAAATGAATTTCTATTAACAAATAGTTTTGATATGGTAATTATAGTCAGAAATAACCCAACATCATAACTCCAATCAACAATTCAAACAGATTGGCAGAAATGCCACTTACCAGAGTGAATATTAGTGAATAAATCTTATGGTAAGTGACTTTTCTGGCAATAATCTTTGACCTCGGACTTGAATTCTTTTTATTTTCCTAAATAAAATTTTTCACTATCCGCACTTTTAAAGACATTCTGCTATTGACTCTACTTTTGCTCAACTTTTATGATTTTCAGGATTTACTCTATTGGACGTATTTACACTTTTTCATAGACGATGATTCTGTTTGCTCCAAAAACTATGTATTATATTTTTTGATATTTGAAAATCTATGCTAAACATTTATATAATTTTACTGTTTTGTCCTCTGATGATAAATATGCATTTTTGAAAATCCATGGGTTAAGGAAAAAGTGTGTTTATATTTTTTTGTTTTAACTATTCGATAATTTAATAAATATAGTAAATTTTTCAATTTTTATTCTCATCACTCATTTATTTTATTATTGCTCTATCTTGTATATTGAGCATTGACATTTCAAGATAGGATTATTTTAAAGATAAACTGTCATTTTTATCTATATTATCTCTACATGTGTGTATATATATAATATATCTAAATATATACATATATATAATATATATATATATAATATATATATATATATATATATATATATATATAAATAGTAATCCAGGTAGGGTAAAAATCTACAGGGTAGAAATCCAAAGGGTAGAAATCTAAAGGGAATCAAACCGGGTTTATAAAAGAGTGCTCAATAAAAATATAGAGCTGTATAGTGAATGTTTTTTATTTAAACATGTATATATAAATATATACATATATATATATATATATATATATATATATATATATATATATATATATATATATATTATGATTGGTGGTGATAGTAAATATATACGATGACTTCTGTGAGAGAGAATTTGTCGATATTATGGTTGGAAGT
>OY744517.1:50197264-50224764 GCA_963556195.1 Sepiola atlantica | reverse complement strand
ATTAGCAATACAAGATTTTTTTTTTCTTACATTAATCCTATCGATTACGGAATAAAATTCCTTCTTCAGGGGTGACCAGTATTGAGTCATATTTTTTTTTTTTATAAAAAAACAAGAATAAAGAAACTTATTTCTTTGTTAATTTGATAAACGTCTCTGATGGTACGACGTCATCGTCTTGCTGTTATGAAATGGCGGGTAGGATTCAAAACCGGTGTCGAACGAGAGATGCGTTGGCACGCCGTCGAGTAATGTGTGTGTTTATCATTCAAGTTTTAAAGTATTGCATGGAAAGTTAATAAAATTGAAATACAAGCCAAATTAGCAATACAAGATTAATTTATTATTTTTTTTATTAATAAGAAGGAATTTTATTCCGTAATCGATAGGATTAATGTAAGGAAAAAAAAATTAATCTTGTATTGCTAATGTGGCTTGTATTTCAATTTTATTAACTTGCCATGCAATACTTTAAAACTTGAACGATAAACACACACACATATATATATATATATATATATATATATATATATATATATATATATATATATATTCTTACCCCTGTTAAATCTTTATTTTCTAATTTTGTTTGTATTTCTATTTTAATTTCATTGTTATTTTGATTTCATCCTTTATTTATATATATTTTTTTTTACTTGTTTATTTTATTTTTATTTTATTTTATTTTGTTTTATTTTATTTAACTCTCTAATCTCATTTTAAAGTATTTTTTAATTTCTGTTTTTTATAGGAATTTAAAAAAAAATTATCCTAGATAAAATTCTTGTGATGTATTTGATTTTTTGTTTATATGTACCATTGACTCTTCACCCCTCTTATAAGAATATTTTTTTAATTTAAATTTTTAGCGAGATTTTCAAAAAAAACAAATCTCTTGAAAATATCGTGTTACATTTTGTTATATGTACCGGTGATTTGTCATTTGGTGTTTTCCTGTCCTATGTTACCACCATATCCCCCTGTGATTCCTTCTGTCAGCGGGCATGAAGACGTTTTAGACCAAATTTATGAAACTATAAAATAAACTAAAATATTTCCAAAATGTTTTGGAAACGATCGTACGCCATAATGGACTTTATGTTGTAATTTTTTAAACAGTAAAAGTAATGTTCATGTATATACACACACACACACACACACACACACATATATATATATATATATATATATATATATATATATATATATATATATATACATATATTAATATATAAATATATACATTTACACATATTATATGTATAAATGAAAGAAAGGGGGGAAGATAGAGAATGGATTTAAACTTGAAAGGTATAGTGACTATGTCGAAATTCGACATGTATATGTAAGCCAATAATTAGTTTCATATATATATATATATGCCTGTATGATATTTTTTTCGTGTAATTATATATAATGCACTCATCGTGTTAGTAAAGTTTTCTTTTGTATTTGTTTTATATATTTTCTTTACCATGGTGACTTTTTCTGTATTTGCAAAAAACATTTAGGAAAAAAATTTCAATTTTCTTAAGAATAATTATATATAGTAACCAATTACAATAGTCAATTATTGCGTGACCTCACGGGTCAAGTTACTTCTTAAAATTTTCTTTTTCTATGAAGTCATAATTTCTCAATTTTTCAAATATATATTCAGTAGGACAGCAAGACGTAGTTTTTCCCCAATTCTTCAAGAATTTCAATTTTTCTCACCTAATTTTAAAATGTGACTTTTTTACTACAATCCATCATAGAAAGCCAGTTAAAATCTTATAATATACACATAGTTATTCAGTCTGTCTGTGTGTATGTATGTCTGTTCGCCGATGCGATTGTATCAACATCGTCTAAAACTTTCCTCGGGTAAATATAACGGGGAAAACAATAATCGTATGTTTCGGACTTTTTTAGATGAGCATGGCTAATTTGACTTATTCGGACACCTACTCTCATTTTGGTGTCATATGCACAACGTTCCAACCGGTATACCCTCCTACCTTCTTAAAGTGCATCTTTTAGCATATGGAAACTTCATAATCGAATTTAAGAATCTTTATGTCGAACTCAGTAACCTGTACAGGATTTCGAAGTGAACCCTTTATTAAATCAACGAGGGTATATTTTTTCTCATTCCATCAGCCATGATTGGATAAAAGTGGTCATTTAATGTTATTGTTAGTTATTAGCACCTGTATTGGGGATGTTACCTTTAGGCTTCAAAAGACTTCACTAAGAACTGAAAAATAAACAACAGCCTTGCCCGTTAAGCCAAATATCCAAAACAACATAAAATCAACACAAATGTTCTCAAATTTTACGATTCTGTTTAATTATTGACAATTTAACTACCGTATAAATTGTATTCAACTTTAAGGTGAAAACAATTTTTAGTAAATGCTTTCAAGCTCCTAGATCACATTTCTCTTAATTATGATACCACAAAATGCTAGCGATGGACTTACGAATAAATACGATAGAAGGTACCGCGAAGAGAGTTAGAATAGCATATCTAACAATATTATTTAATTTAGCAGTCAGGGCTCTATTTTGTGACAATTTCAGCTACAGAAAATGAGAAAGACTACAAGAAAGACTGTATAGAAAAAGGCGGAAATGTTCATTATAAGCAATTCTGATTGGCTACTAGTAAACAAAAGGATAATTTCTCATGTAAATATTGTTTAATTCAAGCAAGCATTTTCCTATCAACTATTAGTCCTTTATGGAGTTAAGTGTCAATTAAGATGGAATTCAGTATGAAAATGTATATACAAGAAGCTCCGAGGTATGAAGATTGAAAAGTTTAGGAAATGAGAGAGGAAGACGCAACGCACACGTCGCTTCTTGTGAACACGCAAGAGTCAATCTAGCTGATTTTTTGGGCCGAGCTTAAAACAAATTGCTAACAAAGGTTTTTAACTTGGATATTGGGCATGAATAACCTTCTTCCAGATGAAAAAAGTTTACTAAAATTAGCCTTGCGGAAAGGGGTCAACAGGCGCCATCTTTAAAGATTGCCGCCGATTCTAGCCTCCCCTCTCTCAACTCAATTTCCGTAAATTCATCTTCAAAAATACCAAATGTACCAATGTGAAATTGGATAAAACCAACAGTTTTCATAAAGTTAAATATAATTATAACTTCTTATGCTTTATGTGTGTCTCTTTTTGTGTATTACTGCAAGAGAGTAATATTCTGTCATATTCTAATTTCAGGTTGGCCAAGGTGAAGAACCGATAATTATGACAAGTGTGCTATTTTCAACAATAAACTGTCCAGTAATGAAGAAACATTCATCGTCAGCCAGATTCTATTAATAGAGCTTCTGAACAACGTGGAGAGAAGATCATAATTCAGATTGGTCAACGTCTTAACAAGAAATGCAGACACCGTTGAATCAACCCCACATATATAGAAATTGACCGTATAAACAGGTCCAACCATGATGAAATGCTATCCCGTGCAAACCGCTTTTTGTGTGTGTTTAACTTTAAGGCACATTGTCTTTTTTGTGGTTCTTGAGCAAAATCTGATAGTAAGAAAAGAGGTGTTGATGCGTCCAATGTAGAAACTATCGAGTTTAAGGACCGAGTGTAAAAAGTTTGTGAGAAAGTCCGAGAAATGATAACTGGTCATCCACTGTTAATGGTAGAATAGGTTATGTAGCTGACCTTGTTTCAGAAGAAGCACCCTATCATAGAACATGTTTTGCAAACTTTGATTTCAATAAAACCATTCCTAAGGCATTCTCTTCTGCCGATTCCTCTAAGAAACAAAACCTTGATAGACCAGAGGATTCAAAAGAAAGCAGGCATTTCTGGAAGTTGCTAAATATTTGCAGAAAAATGAGTAGAGGCAAGTCACCATTTCTTTATCATTACAATTGTACAGACACACTAAAGACTTCTCCCAACTTCTACACTGCTACCCTTGCCAAGCATTTCTGCCAGTTTGAGGAAGTATGTACTTGTCAAGAAATGTCAAGAATTTTATGTTTCGAAATTTTAATATTGTTAAGTTGGATGTTAAAGATGGCGCCCGTTGACCTCTTTCCGCAAGGATAATTTGGTAAACGTTTCTTTTTTTATCAGAAAAAAGAGGTTATCCAAGTTAAAAACTGTTGTTAGCAATTTGTTTTGGTTCAGTCACATTTTGGCTGTACTAGTAAGGCCAGGATTGATTCCGTAGTGAAAACAAAAAAAAGCATAAGAATGGATGTATAACGATACGTGAATAAAATATATATTCGAAATGTGAAATATTCGGTCTACCGAAAAAAAAATTAGGTTTACGGATTAAAATTCAAAAACAATAATAAACAGGTAAATGGTCGTATTATTTAATCACTAAGAAAGAGTACTTCGCAGAAACATACTTACATAAAGGCGAGGATTTTATTTGCATATTTTGAGAGGTGGTATAGGGATTGAAATAATAGTGTCTATACAGAAACACTGAGAAAAAGGTACTTTTTTTTAAAGAATAAAAGTATTTGTATATCTAGTAATATTTATATATATTATTTTTAAGAAATTGCCGTTTAATTAGAACGGTAAGCGAATTGTGTGCGCTAAAAGCGACTTTCGATTTGAATAATAATTAAAATATAAATTAAATTTAAAATAAATAGAGATTAAATGTATTAATGAATATTAACAGTTAAACCTTATCACTACGAACCGACATTTTCGAATCAGCATATATTTCTACAATAACTGACCTACTTTCTCGTGTTACACAACGAATACACCAGTTTCAAACGTAACTGTTTAATACGGACTAGAATGTTCTTGTTCGAAGCGACGTGAGAGGAAACCCTCGTGCGTAAACGAGTGACTGCTATTAGAATGGATATGAATTCTTCATTTTTTTCTCAGTAAGTAGACAAACAACCAAAACAATCATGCGTAACAACTGAACGTAAAAATATTAAAGTATTGATTTTAAAAATGAGTTTAAAACAAAGAGTTTATGGGGACGTTTTGTTATGTATATTCTGAGAACTTTATTAAAAGAAAAGATAGTGGATGTGTATGCATTATTTTTATTGTGAAAGTGTACATTTGGAAAGTTATTTTTATGAGTCGCCTTACTACTGATAGGAGTAGTGGTTAATGCAAAGTCAGGATGATGATATATAATACAAGAAAGTGTTTTTAATTAGATTTCTACCCTATTTATTTTTGCGATCTTTAAAGTCTAAGGATGGGGATGTTACTGGGATGGTCACTTTCACTCGCGCACTAATATCAGTAAGCAAAGACAAAGTGCCTGATCGGATAAAATATAAAAATCGGTGAATTAGAACGAAACTAATTTCTTGGGAGGAAACTTGTAACAATAATCGGACTAAACCGAAGTCTATTTACACCTTGTGGTTATAAATCTATACCTGCCAAGCAAAAAGATGAAATTCTAACTTTACCTTATATATAAGATAAAAAAATAGAATAAACAAATATTTGTTTTATATATTTTTTTATACTAATGGTTAACGACTTACCAAGGCATACGGCAACTCACGGTGAGTGATGAAAACTTCACAGGAAAAATCGACAGATATCTGTTGACATTGGACTTAAAAACAACCATGTCATTTTCTGTAGAGAAACATTCCAGCTGTAACGTGTTTCACTGGTAAGAAGTTATTGAAAGGTAACTGTGGCCATGTAAGTTCCGTTTGATTTTAGGTACCCAGAAGAAAAAAAGGAAGTTATTTGCAGTGTTGGAAGCAAGACGAGTTTTTGCTGAGAAGGTTTCACAGGGGAGCAGATTTTGAGGTTCAGCCGAGCACCTACCATGGAAATACAGCTAGAGTAGGGAAAGACTAGCTACGCTTCTTCTTTGGGAAAGGGGCTGCAGAGTAGAGAAAAGATTATTTCCCACTACACTGCGAAGTCGATTTTGTACCTTCTCAAGGCAAGTAAGCGTGCTCTGAGCGGCACTTCCCATGATGTGGCAGCAGTATTCCGGCAACGGAAGTGAATACAAGATCGGATGTAAACTAAGTAAGAAAAAAGAATGAATATAGATTTATATCATTAACTAATGAACCTGTGGTCTTCTCTATATAGATAACAGATGAATTGTTTACATGAAGAACTCATGACGTATGAATACACCGTCTATTATTGTAAAACATACACAGCGAGTCAGCTTTTTTATATGCGTAGATTAAGAAAAATCTTTTTTTGCATACGTCGTTGAAATAAAACTCTCTGTAAGTTTCTTTCAGTATTCTTAGATATATTTGAGAACCTCGTCTATGGCGTTTTCTCGGAGGAATCGCGAATTTCGTATATTATGATTTAAAATCTACTGGGCTGGTTTGCCAGACCCGGATGCTATCATGATCCCACCGGTTCAGCCATATATCACCATTAATCATCACGTCAGATCTACCTTGCACGATAAGCATTTAGAATAGATCGATGCATTATGTTTTGAGACTGGTTTGGTGAGGAATCTTTGCTAAGAGTAATACATAGTTACTTACCTAAGCATAAATATCGACACGTACAGTGGTTATCAACCGAATGATTTCCAAGACGTTCATAATCAAGAGAGATCAGCAGATCATCGCTCAACGTTGCGTTATGTACTACATACAGAGTAGAGAGACTAGCGCAAGTGAAAAAGAAAACTATAATAGTGTTGCTTAAAAAGGATACGAATAGAAAGTTACAGTGTACACGAGCAGCAAAAAAACTAATTCTAAGTGATGGAGTTGTAGTGCAGGTGTGTAAATAAAAAGAAAATAGAATCAACATTTTTTTCTCTCAGATTAAAAGACAAAAATATCCGAGACGTAAAGTCTCGGAATTCTTTAGATAAGGATTCATAGTTTGTATTATTTGTATTAATCGGATTAGTGTTTTAATCTCTGATGTTATCCTAACAACGTCTAGGCTGATGTAACTTCCGACCTTTATTATCTTGTCGAACTCGGGAATTTCCATGTCCGCAATGACCCGTGGCGCAACGGATAAAAGTGCTAAACTTAAATCAGTTCTAAGTGACACTCTTGAAGTTTCAATTCTCAATGCAGACGATACTAAGATACAATTACGAATTATTTCAGACTTCTCCCCGGTCATGCGTGACGAACGATAAAAAGCAACTCCAAGGGTAATTCCGTTCGAAATTCCGTACAGATTCCCTGGTTCAACAGATTCCCAGGCTCAACAAGAAGCTCCTGAATAAGGGCAGGGATCATATCGGCAGAACTGTTGTGAGAATAATATCAAAGATGATAACAGTAGTTTGTGATACAATGAAGACCGACAGGATAGGAAGTGACTAATCGACAAAGACGAAAGAAAATACGGGATAGGAAATAACTCATCTAAAGAACCAAAAGACAATGCGGGTGTGGTCAATTTCCATTGTTCAGGACAGGTCACTAAGAAAATAACACTGGACACGACATTTTAGGAGTGACAGAGTTTTACGACACCTGACTACAGTAAGGTAGGTTAGTTTTACGACAGTTGACGACAGTTGACGACAGTAAGGTTTATGGCAAAAGTTTACGAGTTTAGGTTTCGGAGAGAAGACGAACAGTTAGAATCGAACCTCCCGGCAGTTAGGATCTAACTTCCCGAGCGAGCGCATCGGACCGGGAAAACGATGAGATGAGCTGACAACTTAAAAAACGACAATGGGGCCTCGACAGTCACACACACTCATAGTTCAAACTAAATTATACACAACGTATATGTGTTTGTGTTCTTTATCGTGAGTGGTGTTTCTTTTATTTAACTTGTCGACCAGTGCTGTGCCCTCGACGTTCCGTCGGTAGATAGACGACTCGGCTGGACGATGATGACAAAGAAGAAGGCCACGGAAACACAACGTTGGGGTCGTCGATCGTCGTGTGGGGCAGCACATGGTTCTACAAGTTCATATAATACAAAGCATACGGAAGTAAAGTCAATATCAGACGAACGAAAATATAATTCGAGGATGCAATAAAAAGTTTATGTTTGTAATTGTTATTGCAAATGATTAATTCACTCTAACCGGAGATTTAGTACTTAACGATTCCTAACAGGATAAGGAAAAAACGGAATCGGTCTTTTTAATTTATGATTCCGTCTGGTAAAATCATGACATGTTGTGGAAATAGTATCATAGAATTGTGTTGAAAATGGTGACTAAAATCTTATAAAACAGTCAATTGAAATAAAACAAATATAAACGAAACACATTTGGCATAATGGTGAGAGCGTCCGTAAATGGGTCGGAAGACTAGAGTTCACTTTGGCCGAGTTATACCAAAGACTTAAGAAATGGTATTTGATACACTCTTGCTGAACACTCAGCAGTATAAGTGGAGTAATCTTATGAAATGAGTGTTGCCATCCCTTACGTCTCGGTATAGTAGATGTGTAATAGGGGACCTTCGGACCGCCTTTGACTACAGTGGACCACTTAACTTTTTGTGTGTATTAATTTCGGAAACTTAAATTTGTATACTTGGATTAAAACAAATAATCAAACGATGTTATTTTTTTCAAATATTCCTTTGGTCATTCAAATAAATTAAGTGCGGAGGTGAATTATCAGTTACGTATGATTTAACAATAATATTAAAAATAAAATATATACGGTAAAAGGAGCTAAATCTGTATACTAATAAAACGCTATAGTCTTTTTGGAGTGTGCTCGTACGTGAGTAGAAGCATATTAGTAATTGACAAAAAAAGCAATAGGCAGAGTACACATTACTAAGGCAGTAGTGTGTATCATGCCAATACCCGAGTTTGAAGCTCACCTAATTCTAAAGAATTTTAACTTGATACATATTTTATAAATTTAAAGAAATTAACATAACATAATAACATAAACATCCATGAATAAATATTTGTTTAACTGCTTTTTAGGATTATTAAATTAATCCTAAAAAGCAGACAGAAAAAGTATTCGCCATTAGTAAAAAAAATTGCTGCTTAAAATGAATGTCTAATGCTAATGCTAGTAACACACACGTAAGTACAGTGTTCGTAGTTTCATACTTTCTCCTGCACATAATAAGTAGAGTTGTTTTTCACGACATTTCACAAATATGTTTTTGATACTATCTATAAAACAGTAGAAGCAAGGTAAAGCTGAAAATTGTAACACCCACGTAATAAATCAACACTACTCAAAGAATGGGGATAAACTAATAAACATTTTGTTAATGATAATAGTATAAAAATGTTAGATGAACCTTTTACTGTTGAGAATTTGAAAGATAGTAAAATAAACGTTTGGATCATAAAAATGAGATAAAACAATTTAAAGTTCCAGAAATAACACAAACAAAAATCATGCTAGAAAATCCAGCCATCTAAATAACTTTCTGTTGTCGTTGGAAATGATATTCAATGCTTTTAGTTTATGTGTTTTATTTTATATCAAACTTGGTCCTGTTTCATTATTGTGTGTGTCATTTCTGTAAAAGTTGTTAATTCTGAATTTCTGATTTATAAAAATACAAGGTTACCCCCTACCACCAAGAAATTCCATCTATGTAATCAGTAACAAACTTAAGACTCCGTTCTAAAATGCATCAATAGTTGATACAAATAAACTACAGCCGATGTCTGATTTGTCCACCATGTTTCAGTGATAAATTTCCAAGTTGTCTTTGTTTTTCGCTGATAAACAAACCTGGATACAACGTGCAAAATTGTACAAAAACTCTAACAAAATTTCATGATGGTACTATCAAGATTTGAACTGAGAAATCATTTTCAGTTCTGCAATAGTCTAGGAATTGTTTTGACACATATTATTTTAGATAAACACACATATAAATATCTAGAGGCTATGATGCGTGAGTGTGAAAGCCTATTACATCGTATATATCAGACGTTCACCAACGTGTCTCCCATATTATTATTCGGTGGCATAATAAAGACTGTTGAACATTCATGAGCGAATCTGATGGACAAGTCAGGCATAATGAAGTGCATTTGTTCTACTTTTATTAACGATTCCATTGGTGGTATCTTTATGCTATAATAAACGTGAATTATTGGTTTAGAATATAGACATTAACGTATTCGTTTGTATACGTGTGTATAGGCATATGTGAGTGATTATGCACGTGTGAGTGTGTACTTGTCTATCTGGTTTGAGGAATGCACGTGGGATCTTTGCTACCCCACAAATTACTCAATCCAAAGGTGTAGAGCTGCCCACCCACCTGGACGCAATAACAAGACATCCTCCATTTGTCTAAATCCACCCTTCGTTAGCTACTCGTATGTAGCGCACCTGTTACAATGTTTCGTCATGGAATTAAAAAAGAAACACCATATGAACTTCCTTCAAGATGCTTCTGCCCAAGACCGACTGCTCTTAGACTGATAAGACTCAAGTGAATGATGAATGCTTTTCTTTGGCATTTGGAACAGATTGCTTAACTCACAACTTATTTTTCAAACTCCCATCTTTCTTAACTTCGTTCCGAATTACTTCCTCTATGTTATAATTCTTGTTGCCTATTCTACATCATTTCTAAAACTTGCTTTTTTTATAAAAATAAAAATCTTCGAGCGAATAAACCTGGCGTTGCGTAAAAGCCATAATTTCCAATTTGAAAGTTTAAACCATTTTTCATTATATATTTCGTTAGCGTGTTTTGTTTTTCAATATTTTATTGATTTATTTTAAAATGCAGATATTAAGCGGTCATTTTCCCATTGCCAATAACAAAATTACTTGTATATATCTTATATATATATATATATATATATATATTTATATATATATATATATATATTTATTCAATATTTTAATGTAATTTTATATCATTTCAATGTTATAAAAGATAGATCCACGTCATTTCATAAATATTTTTTATTCAGCATACAATTGTCTTGGCTAACACCAATATATATGTAAAATGCACTTATTTCTTGTGACTATCTTTAGTGATAATCTTACATAAAACAGGTCCATGTAATATATATATATATATATATATATATATATATATATATATATATATATATATATATATATATATATATATATTTATATAGTGTTGATAATGAGTAATTAATGTAATTTAAGTGTTGATCGCCTAGTTTTTCTTGTATTTTGCGTTTTTGGTTAGTTTTGTAAAATTAGCACTGAAGATAGAGACACCAAGAAATAAATGCGCAGGAGCATTTTACAAATTTATTGGTGTTAGCCGGAACAATTGTATGCAATATATATATATATATATATATATATATATATATATATATATATATATATATATATATATATATATATAATTGATTGATTAAGTTAAATATGGTCATATAATGAACATAGATACAATTTATTTCGGCAAGATGCGATAGCATCAAAACATCGGTTGATTGACGTGAGTCTATAATATTGTCATACAATTTTATATATACATATATATATATATGTATATATATATATATATGTATATATATATATATATAAATAAATATATATGATATATATATATATATAATATATATATATAAATAAATATATATGATATATATATATAAATAAACATGATATTTTTCATATAAATATGTTTTACTGTTACCTACAGACACATGTGTTTCATGCTTACACAATCTTCAGTGTATGATATGATATTTACTGCCGGTCGAAGTATTCGGGCCAAGTAACAAAGTCACTGTATATTACAATCTATTACCAAAAAATTAATTACTAAGACGATAATTAAATTATATATAATGTCGATTCGGCGGACATACATAGTAAGCTTGTCATAACAACATTACGCAGAGCATTACGCTTAGATTAACAACTCCTTAGTAATCTTCTTAAAGAAGCCTTGTTATTGTTTTTATAAACATTTCTTTTAGTTTTACGTAGAGACACACGTGTTTAATGCTTACGCAAGCTTCAGTGTAGAAAATGATTATCACTGTCCGTCGAAGTAACCCTTGAGTCTACAAACTGGTATTATACCCTCAGCTACCATTAATTATCATGGAAAAGAATATAATTAAAGTATTCATATCCTTTTGATATATATATATATATATATATATATATATATATATATATATATATATATATATATATATATATAAAATATTAGACTAAAAGTATACTTTTAGAGAATCGAACCTATAGTGAAATGATTAAAGCGCAATATACGGGATAGAGCAATATATTTAAATTTACATATATATATATATATATATATATATATATATATATATATATATATATATATATATATATATGTACATACATAAATATATATAAATATAAATATATATATATATATAAATATCTATATAAAATATATAAAAATTGATATATATTAATATATATATAAGTATATTTTTTATACAAACATTATTGGTTACATATGTGCATACATGTTTCAGCTTAGATCTATTTTGAGAACCACTTTACTCATACCCTTGGGGAAAAAGTCCAAATGTTTGAGGAAGTTTGTTCTCGAAAGAGATCGCAGCTGAAACATGTATACACATATGTAACCAATAATGTTTTTTTAAATGAAAATGATAACGATAAAACACAGCCATACTTGTCCTTGAGCACTTTTCATAAACACTGGAGTTTCATTAGATGAACATTCAGAAAACAACAAAAATACATTATATATACATACACACACACACACACACATATATATATATATATATATATATATATATATATATATATATATATATATATATATATATATATATATTAGTCATCCATAGACGGTTTCGATTTGTCACAGCTGTACAGTTTGGCTGTATCAGCAAATGCCTCTAGATATAATTTACACTGAACTGTTATTTTCGACAGTCGCAGCTTCTAATACACTGCGTCATCGACGCAAGCTACGATGAAGAGAAATCTTATTGTTTATATAAACAATGTCACTTGCCGAATAATGTTTTATCTGTTGTACGAAGAGCCTTGCATTATCGCCAATAGCCACTAGTAATTTCACTTACCACACTCTTCTAAGAATCGGAAAAGAACCGAAAAAGAGTAAGACAACAGGTCGTCTACATACAAATGGATTGATATTCGTTCAGATAGAGCTTTATAACATACTAGCTGGATTCGTTCACATACGTTGTTTGAGAGAATTAAAAAAACAAAAAATCATGCTCCCATCTCGGAACCCCATATAAGTATTTTTCGATTTTTAATTATATATTAATATTTATTATTGTGTTCTGCAAGTATTACATTCATAAATAATAAGTTATACTTTAACGTTCGTATTATTTCATAAGTACGAAAAGCTAACCTCGCAGCAACCTAATCAAGTAAAAGGGATAGATCTTTCAGGTGTGTCTATAAAGAAACACTGGAAGGAGGTGATAGTTGATATAAATGAGAGCATGTGTAAATGAAGTAATTATTATAAGTAGTTTTGAAATAGGATCCGTGTATTGTTAAAATAGTAAAGGGATACTTTGTGCGGAAATCGCCTCTTGATATAAATGATTTTTCTTCTTTTCTTTTTTTCTTTAATTCACCCAAAACAAGGCATATTGCCACTGCGACGCAAGGAGCTACTGTGAATTAGGGGCCAGATTTTATATATTTAGCCGCTCGAGGCAAGAAGCTATTAGAGCAGAAAGTCCTCAGGCACTTGGGGCCGACTACAGTGAATGGATGGGATTTATGTGGTTGTCGGAAGGAAACTATTATTTTATATGACTAAATATATTTTGTAAATAAAGTAATTTGTCAAAGCCGTATTTATAAGAAAAGAGCGATGAAGCTTAAAACTCGGGCGCCAGTATTTCTATGGTAACGTACTTTTGCAGCAACGTCACGCTGACAGCTGATAGGTGTTCTTTTTTGCTAGTGCCAACCGGCAAGTAACTCCTACTCCGATGAACATTCTATCCTTCTCCTTTGATTAAGTAGGCATTCAATAATGAAAAACAGTGTGTGATCGCTTATTGATATCGAGTTTAAAAGGAAGAATTTTAGTGGGCGTTTTGTAATCTATATTCTAAGAACGTCATGTAAAAAAATTGCAGGTATTTGTTTATTATTTTTAATCTGGAAACGTCGCTTTCGAAAAATGTGTTGTATTAGTCACGGAATGCCTTATTAGTATATTGTGGTTAATACTAACTGAACTGAGAAACCGAGTAAACGAAAATGTGAAGCGAATAAGATTTCTAGCGGATTTTTTTACGGTGTCATGAGTAGAGTGATGATGCCTTTTTTATTATTTGGGGTAGTAATCACTCCTCCCTCTGAGCTAAACTAACTGAGCAAAGAGAAACCTGTTGACAGAAAAAATATATGTCGGTGAAAATATTTTTCTTGGAGCACGTACTAATGAAATAATAAGACGCGTGCGAAGCAGAATTCAATATGTGGCTGTTGTTAACGGAGTTATAACGGTAAAAAAATAGGTAAAATTCTGATTTTATGTTTTATATAAAATGTTATTGTTTAAAAGGGAAAAAGATTTGGGAGTCAAAAGCAGACAAAATAAGTCATCAAATGCATTGTCATTAGACATTAATTACGCGAAATACCTGGAAATACTATTTGTTCTTAAGATCCCGTAAGCCTTAAATAGTAAACATTTTCTGGAATCAAAATCATGTAATGGATTTTGATCAAAATTGGAATACATATTCTAGGCATGAAGTTAATAGCATTACATCTTGATTTAAATGTTAGTAATGCGACATAAAAGTAGTGCACAACTGTTATGTTTGGGAGAATTAGTTTTACAAGTTCTGGACCAGGTATTTTTCTAGTATTATATGATATATCTCATGTAATTGATATATTTGCATATTTATAAAGTTTTGTGATTTCTCGCACTAATAGTGTGATCAAAACTCTATGTTAACAACAGAATCAACATATCTGATGATATGAAATACGAAATCGATATGATACGAAATCGCAAGGTTTACTGATTTGCAAAATACATTTCATTAATTAACTATAATTTTGATTGGGTTTTAAGTCAATGATTATTTTGATTTTTATACATTATATTCTATTTAGTGATACTGTTTAACATTTTACAACTTTAGTTCAAAATGCATTTTCTGTTAAGGGGACTGACTGGATTTTAAACAAGTTGCAATCAACTTCTAAATTATGATTTATAAATTAAGCCACCCATACACACAATCGCCCAGGCAAAAAGTAAGCTATTTTAATAGTTTGTTAATTATACGAAAGAATAAATTACTTCTTGACCTCAAGAGACTTGAAGGGAATTTGGAAGCATTTAAATTGTCGAGTAGAAATTAATCTGAACTGACTTAAAATCTTTAGCAAATCTTCATGTATCAAAATGTTTATAGTTTTTAAGCTATTTATCGCTTATCCCAACTCACCATCTTTAAATCGGATTTTAATGCGATTTTGGGCTAAACCAGAGACTCAGAAGAAATAAATAAATATATATATATATATATATATATATATATATATATATATATATATATATATATATATATATATATATAATACATTTATAATGCTAACTTTAATACCGTATTAAAAATAACATGTTTATAATAGTTAGGTACCGTATTAAAAATATAATTCCCGTCTAAACTACATATTTATATTGACACCATGGCTTTTTACTGGGGATTGACCCGGAAGTACTTAGGACACCAACGATTATGGGAGATTCATCGGCCCATTCCCCACCAAAACGAATATATTGGTTCCGCTAATGGAAAGGATTTTTACAAAGATATCCAGGCATAAGATTTCTGTTATATTCCACGATATTTATGTGTGTATATATATTTTTTTCTTTCTATATTCTCTCTCTCTCTCTCTCTATATATATATATATACATATATATATATATATATATATATATATATAGAGAGAGAGAGAGAGAGAGAGAGAGAGAGAATACAGAAAGAATAATTAACATACACATTGCAATTGTCAGCATTTTTTTTTCATTTCTATTATTGTGTTTTATTTAATGTTTCCCTTTTATTTTTTATTGTTTTTAGAAATTTTATGAATTCTTACTTCGATTTTCCCTATCTATTTGACTTTATCTTATCCTATCTTGTATTATTTTATCTTACTTTATCTTATTCTTTGTGTTATTTTTAATCTTAATATGTAAGCTTATCATTTAAACATTATTATTATTAATATTATTACTAATATTACTATTATTACGACTATCATTATCATTAACTATTATTAACTATTTAAAAGTATAATTTTATATTGTATATTATTAGTATTACTATTATTAACACTATTATTAATATTGCAATTACTATTATTATTATTATTATTAATAATAATAATAATAATAATAATAATAATAATAATAATAATAATAATAATAATAATAATAATAATAATAATAATAATATGAATATTATCATTGCTATTATTATGATTGTCTTGGTTATTTAATGTTTAGTTTTATCACTATTGCTATTATTATTAGTTGTATTATAATTATTATTATTTAAATTATTAGTATTAGATCTCTGAGTATTGTTATTAGTCTTATTATTATTATTATTAATATCATTATTTGTACTCACTAGGAGTTCCCACACAGATCATCGTCAGTGATTGCTCACCGACAAAAACCAGTGGCATTTCCTGGAGTCTGAGTGACAACAAGTCTCCCCAGATTTCCAGTGTTCTTCACCTCTTTTAGATAACGATGCGGTATCGCAACAACCTTTTACCATTGATTTCTCGCTTGTAAGGACAATTGGTCTTCTCTAGAATGTGGGTGGCAACAAGCCTCCCCAAGGTCCCAGAATTCTCTGCACTTTTCCAGTGGAGGTCTGGTTTGTGCTGTCGCTCCTCGGTCTTATCATCTTCCTCGACCCTCTACAAATATTGTATCTGGTGTCAGCCTAGGCCGGCACCATTTAAAAAAAATCTAATTTTTAATTTGTTTTTATTTTTTTATTTTTTACCCTTTTTTTCCTCTTAATTTCTTAATTTTTATTCTTTCCTTATTCAAAAAAAAATAATGTAATTCTTTTTAATTTTTTTTTAATTTTTTTTCTTTATTATTATTATTATTGTTGTTGGTGGTGTTGTTGGTGTTGTTGTTGTTGTTGTTGTCGTCGTCATCATCATCATTATCATTATTATCTGATTTTGACATCAATATTACTTCACTAGATTAAACCATGTTGTCTGAAATTGATATAAATACATTCATCCGTTAGTTAGATCTTTCTTTCTTCTTCTGCGCTTCTGTCATATGATTGTTTCTTCTTTCCTTTTTCTTTCTCAGATTGTTTTGTTTTTACTTTTCTTTTTCTTTTGTTTCCTATACGTTATTGTTTTATTATCTGACTATGTTGATGCTTTTAATTATTTGTCCCTCTTATTTTTTATTTATGTTTTTATATTTTTATATTTCTATATATTTTTTTGATTTTATTTCTTTATTTGTATTGTTCTACATCGGCTTGTTTTTTTTCGGCTGGTTTTTCGGAAGGAAAGAGAGTTCTTTGCTTCCGGCAAAATCTAGTCGGGCTGCGTGTGTTTCGGTGGTCTTCACGGCTGGAGGGGAGGGGCGGTGTCGGTTGGCTTCGTGTCACCATACTCACGCAAATACGATTTGGAAGGTATCATCGACGAATCTTAAGATTCGTCGATGATACCTTCCAAATCTAAGTTTTTATTTTATTTTATTCCAACTGAAGATACATATTAGCTGACCTTTTTGTATTCCCCTCCTTTTTTGATGATTTTAACTTAAGTGTGTTGCTTGTCTCCTTTTGTATCCCCTATGATATTTAGTTTTTGAGGGCTGGTTAATATTTCTTTTTCCTCTCATCTCCAATATGTAGCTGTCCCGTTAGCATTCTGAAGAGACTAGGAAGTCGAAATAAATTATGAATGCTATTTTTTTTCTTTCTATATTCTATTCTTGCTCTGTTTTCTACATTGAGCTCTCTTACTCGAATTTCTTACAAATATCATTCACTTTTACACACAATATATAAATATATCGACTACGAATCAGTGGCGATTTGTGACCGGGGTTCACGCCCACCGACCGCTGAGAATTGGTTCCTACACTGAAGATTGCGTTAGCATGAAACATCGATGTCTGTAGGTATTTAAATAATTAATATTTATTTATATAAATATTATTGTGTATATATGTATATATATACATATATACACATATATACATATATATATATATATATATATATATATATACATATATATATACGTATACATATATATATATATATATACGTATACATATATATATATATATATACACACACACACATATATATATATATATATATATATATATATATATATATATATATATATATATATATATATATATAAATGTGTGTGTGGGTGTGTGTGTGTTTGTGCGTATGTGGGTGATGCTGTAAGTGGGCGCTGAAGAAGACGCATATTGGAATGAAAAATAAAATGAAATTTAAAAAAAAGTCTAAATCGTCTTAGAAACAATTGTAGATTTTGAATTTTTGGAACTGGTATAAATATATCTGAAAGATAGAAAAGAAAAACATTTTAACTCGGGAAGAAATTAAAACAATTCTCTGTTTGTTTGTTTTCCTTCTAGTCTTTCATACGTTCTCTCTCTACAACTTTTCAGTTTATGATCAATCGGGTATTTTATCCTCATCTATAAGATATATATATATATATATATATATATATATATATATATATATATATATATATATATATATATATATATATATATATATATATAATAAAACACCCTCAAATTAAGCTATAGCTGTGGCGAAAATTTAGAAAAAGTAATAAAAAAACATAACAATGAAATTCTAAATGAAAAAACTACCGCAATACCAAGGCGTACAAAAAAAAAAAATGCCCATTACAACAAAATTCCCAAATAACCCAATCAGTATATCATGCAACAATCTCTACGAAAGAAAACCCAACCCTGAAAAAATTCTACATAGTTATGGCTGGTAATACCTTCAAAGAAAGATATACTGGACATAAGTGTTCTTTTAATAACCCTACATATAAAAAAGAACCTCACTTTCCATATATTACTGGGAACTATACAACAATAACTAATCACCAACAGTGACCTGGAACACAATCAGAAAAACTAGCCCCTGTGGTTCCCTAAACTCACCTTGTTACCTTTGCCTAACAGAAAAACTTGAAATAATAAAATTTAGTGATAGGGGCAAACTTCTAAACAAAAAAAAGAAACATCAATTAACTGTAGGCATAATAGATTACACCTTCTTAGTAATCCACTTATAACCCCTTAGGCTGTTACTAAATAAAAAAAAACTTCACCTACCCATCAACTGGTAATCTTGTGAAAACAACTATCATCTTATACCTTTTTTATTAATTATTATTATTAGTAGTAGTAGTAGTAGTAGTATTGGTAGTATTATTATTAGTAGTATTATTTGTAGTAGTATTATTGGTAGTTGTGTTATTAGTAGTAGTGGTAGTATTAGTATTAGTATTAGTTTTAGTATAATTATTATTATTATTATTATTATTATTATTATTATTATTATTATTATTATTATTATTATTATTATTATTATTATTATTATTATTATACCCACAACGATTAATACTAATTGTCATCTTCTGTATTTTTCGTTACCCTTAAATATCCCCTTATATTTTTATTCATTTATTGATTAATATTTTTATATTTTCTTATATTTTTTTTTGATTATTTTTAGATTATCATTATCAATTATTATTACTATTATTAATATTTTAAACTTAATTATTTGACATTGAATTATTTTTAATTTCTGTATATTTATCAAGATTACTATTGTTGTTAGTGGTGGTATCATGTCTGCTGTTACTATCATAGTTATTGGTCCCCCGATTTATAAAATCGGGGGACCTATGTTTTGAGGCATTTCCGTCCGTCCGTCCGTCCGTCCGGATTTTTCTCCGCAACCATCCATTGAATTTCTCTGAAATTTTGCATGAAGTTGTAACTTTTGTCAGGTTAGAAAGTGACATTCTCGGATTTGGAAAAAAAAGGCCCAAAATGGCAAAAATGACATTTTTTGCCCCATAACTTTTCATCCATCCATTCAATTTCTCTTAAACTTGGCCAAAATATGGCGGCAATTGTTTCTAATAAAAAATAATTATCGCTGACCTTGGAAAAAATCTGGTTCGCGCCCCTAGGAGGTCAAAAGTCCCCAAAATGGCAAAAATTAACCTTTCCTCCCATAACGTTTGATCAATCCATTCAATTTTTCTGAAACTTGACCAAAATGTAGAGACAATTGTTCTGGATATAAAATGAGCATCCTTGACCTCAGAAAATTTCTGGTTCGCGCCCCCAGGGGGTACAATAGGGGTAAAAAATGCTCCAAATTGCCCAAATTTATTGCATTTTACACTCGCCACATCGAGTTAAATACAGAGGGGGACCACGCATGCGCGGCTTGTTATTATTTGCGGCAGTTAAATTAACAGTATTACTATTATAAATAATATTGATATTGCCATGTTTTACCGTTACCTGACTTTTGCTTCCACTGTCATTGATGGTAATGATAATGTCATTATCTATAACTTTATTATTTTATTTCAATTATTATTATTATTATTATTATTATTATTATTATTATTATTATTATTATTATTATTATTATTATTATTATTATTATTGTTGTTATTATTGTTATTATTATTATTATTAATAATAATAATAATGATTAATAACGCCGGCATTTTCTAGTTATTCTTTAGTTATATATATATTGTATTAGTACTTTTAAATTAAATTAAACTATTATTATTATTGTTATTATCATTCATTATTATTTTCATTATTTCACCTCAATTATTATGGGTGTCTATTATTATTACTATTATTGTTACTACTACTAATCCTGTTATACTTAACGAATATATTTATTCGATTTATTAATTTATTAATGGTAAGCTAATAAACTCTAGACAAAATACAAAGATAATATAAATTCTGAATCGGCGACACATTTGATTACAATCCCACCACCACACCAATTACACGCATCAGATCGGTTTGCCCGCACGCACACATACACTCATATACACAATATTATAGTTCCCTTGAAAAATACATTCATAAGCTCTGCTTGAAAATAACTGTCGTTTTCTTTTTTTACACTTGATTCGTGCATGTACACCTCCCCCTCCTATTTTTTATTTCCTATCTCTTCTCTCTCGATCTGAATCAACAGACGTTTTCTTTTCCTTTTCTTCTCCTTCTTTTCCTTCATGTGTCTACCTTCCTATCACTTCTCCCTTCATTGTATGCCTCTCTTTCCACCTTATTTTTTATTTATTTAGTTATTTATTTATTTATTTATTTATTTGTCCTGTTTGTTTCAGATTTTAGATTTTAGACTTTTTAGATTTTTTTTAAAACTTTTGTTTTTGTTTTTAGACTTTATATATGTTTAATTTTAAATTTTTTAACGACCCCAATTTTTGAAATGTTAAATTTCTTTTCTTCTTCTCTTTCTTTATCCCTCCATTTCATTCTCTCCAAATATGATCTTAGGTTAAGATCGGATTCTAACTCTACCTGATGAGATCTCAGTTTATAGTAACTGTTGATCGATAACATCGACATGCCAGTGTCGCAGATTTTGTACATGTCTGTGTAAATAAAATTATCATATATATATATATATATATATATATATATATATATATATATATATATATATATATATATATATATATATATAATTTTTTAGATATTGTTCGTTCTTTTTTTTAAGCATTGAATGAAAATGTAAAAATGACGAAAGAAGCCCTTTTAACAATGCGTGAAAGATTTATTTCTTTTTTTTTCCAATTAATTTCGAAGGATACAACCTACATCATCAAAAATATATATATATCTGATGATGAAGGTTGTATCCTTCGAAATTAATTGGAAAAAAAGAAAAAAAAAGAAAAAAATCTTTCACGCTTCTTACGCCATTTATATATATATATATATATATATATATATATATATATATATATATATATATAAAGAGAGAGATGAGAGAGAAAGAGAGAGATATATATAACACATATTGTGAGTGTACACCAGCTGTCAAAAATAACGAAAATAACTTATGTTCCGCCAATGTTAACACTCGCTATTTATCTAAGCATGTTAAAAAATATTGATAGAAAACTCATAGAATTGCCTCAGTATTTTTATTTTGAATATATAAATAATCACTAAAATTTCCGATGACTTAAACAAAATAAAACACACCGTTGACTTGTTATTATAGATTTAACTATTTCTTTCTGTATTCATTTCATGCGGCGGGATAAGTGTGAAGTGGTTGTCTGACGTCTTATTTAATTTTTCGCTTCCTCTCACCAGTTCAAATGGTGTTGTACGAGGTCGAGAAAAAGGATTGTTTTACTAGCTAACATTTTTGTGATGGGATGGACGTGCATATATATACACACACACACGTTGGTCTTTATTATAGAGTTGCAGATTATAGAAAATTAATAGAAAAAAACACACAAATTAATTGCATTGGTTTGTTTAGTAAATCCGTCTGGTATTCTAAAAGCATTTTTATAAGAATGGTTAATATATTGTTAAATGTATTGTTTCTGTCTTTTCCATTATGAAGTGAACATTTTGAAGACATAATCTCCTTTATTAACCAAATACGATATGTGAAAATAGAGTAGAGATGTCACTGTTATTTGCAAACGCATATAAGAATGAATTTGCATTCGTTTAAAAATTGTTATCGACTGTATTTTTTTTATTCTTGCAAAATTTTAAAAAAATGAAGTAAATAAACTTAGAATAAATATAAATACTCTTACAGGATAAGGCGACTCTAATCCGGAACGGAAACAGAAAAGCATCCTAGTTGAAATAATGTAATTACTACATTATTGCTTATCAATTATTGTTTGTATTTTTCTATTAATTTCGCGAAAATTCATCCGTAAAATAATTATTTATATTAGTAGAAACCGAATATATATTTAGTGGATTTAATGTTATCTGTAAATTAATTTTTGTAAATAAGTTATTGCGTCTGAATAAGATATTTATTTCCAGAGTTACTTATTAAAATCGCTGACTTGTTTTTAAAGAAACCGCAATTCATTGTGTATATGCAATCTAATAGAGAGTTATTTGGTTATATTGAAACGGATAGCTTTCCAAAATGGTTATATAACCAGTTATTTGGTTATATTGAAACGGATAGCTTTCCAAAATATTTATATAACCAGTTATTTGGTTATATTGAAACAGATAGCTTTCCAAAATGGTTATATAACCAGTTATTTGGTAATATTGAAACGGATAGCTTTCCAAAATGGTTATATAACCAGTTATTTGGTTATATTGAAACGGATAGCTTTCCAAAATGGTTATATAACCAGTTATTTGGTTATAATGAAACGGATAGCTTTCCAAAATGGTTATATAACCAGTTATTTGGTTATATTGAAACGGATAGCTTTCCAAAATGGTTATATAACCAGTTATTTGGTTATATTGAAACGGATAGCTTTCCAAAATGGTTATATAACCAGTTATTTGGTTATATTGAAACGGATAGCTTTCCAAAATGGTTATATAACCAGTTATTTGGTTATATTGAAACAGATAGCTTTCCAAAATGGTTATATAACCAGTTATTTGGTTATATTGAAACGGATAGCTTTCCAAAATGGTTATATAACCAGTTATTTGGTTATATTGAAACAGATAGCTTTCCAAAATGGTTATATAACTAGTTATTTGGTTATATTGAAACGGATAGCTTTCCAAAATATTTATATAACCAGTTATTTGGTTATATTGAAACAGATAGCTTTCCAAAATGGTTATATAACCAGTTATTTGGTTATATTGAAACGGATAGCTTTCCAAAATGGTTATATAACCAGTTATTTGGTTATATTGAAACGGATAGCTTTCCAAAATGGTTATATAACCAGTTATTTGGTTATATTGAAACGGATAGCTTTCCAAAATGGTTATATAACCAGTTATTTGGTTATATTGAAACAGATAGCTTTCCAAAATGGTTATATAACCAGTTATTTGGTTATATTGAAACGGATAGCTTTCCAAAATGGTTATATAACCTGTTATTTGGTTATATTGAAACAGATAGCTTTCCAAAATGGTTATATAACCAGTTATTTGGTTATATTGAAACGGATAGCTTTCCAAAATATTTATATAACCAGTTATTTGGTTATATTGAAACAGATAGCTTTCCAAAATGGTTATATAACCAGTTATTTGGTTATATTGAAACGGATAGCTTTTCTAAAATGGTTATATAACCAGTTATTTGGTAATATTGAAACGGATAGCTTTCCAAAATGGTTATATAACCAGTTATTTGGTTATATTGAAACGGATAGCTTTCCAAAATGGTTATATAACCAGTTATTTGGTTATAATGAAACGGATAGCTTTCCAAAATGGTTATATAACCAGTTATTTGGTTATATTGAAACGGATAGCTTTCCAAAATTGTTATATAACCAGTTATTTTGTTATATTGAAACAGATAGCTTTCCAAAATGGTTATATAACCAGTTATTTGGTTATATTGAAACGGATAGCTTTCCAAAATGGTTATATAACCAGTTATTTGGTTATATTGAAACGGATAGCTTTCCAAAATGGTTATATAACCAGTTATTTGGTTATATTGAAACGGATAGCTTTCCAAAATGGTTATATAACCAGTAATTTGGTTATATTGAAACGGATAGTTTCCCAAAATGGTTATATAACCAGTTATTTCAACAAAAAAATTGCATCATCTTGTACACTCTGGTTAGGGTTTAATTTATTGAGAAGTAGAAAAGACTTTTAATCTTAGATATTACAGTGATTAAAACCAAATATGACTTTAAATTCAAGTGATTGCTGTTGTCAGTAAGAACCTTTTTTTAAAGCCTTGTCGACATTCTCCGGTTATGTGGCCTCATGCGATTAGCAATAAACTAACCCCTTCCAAAGGGAGAAGGTAACGCTTTGGAGGGTAGACCTCCTAGAATTGCGCCGAATTATACATCAGCCAGAGAGAAAGGGAAAATGGCCCAAACTGTCGGAATGATTTTCTTCGACTGAATAAACCTCATAGCGATGGCTTCGGTTGAACTAGCATTTTCATCGCTAAATGCGCGACTTTAATGGAAACATCTTACTTTATATACGTCAGTAAATCTATATAAAAGTCTAGATATGTAGGATGGTCTGTCAGTCTCACATAAGTTACAAAATAACATTTTCGTTGGTTTGCTGCGTTTAAATTTTAAATAGCATTTTTGTCGTAATTCGCGCAGATTAAATAGATGTTAATTCTTGTATACACTTTACTTTGAATATCGAATGACTCGGCGCGGGAGAGAGATGCAAAATTGGCCCAGGGGTCGGCTCATATGGCCTTTAATGTATGTTTTTAAATTAAATAAATAAATAATGTGGGCCACCCTACGGATTTTCAGTTTCATCCTGGCTGATTCTGTTCAGATATATATTTTTTTTAAATTATAAGAACTTTTTTATCCTCTATGATAGCTGCAAAAACAATGCATACACTCGACGTAACGACCCTTATTTATTTCGACTTGTAGCACCAACAAAGCAGCGAAGGATAAAAAATAAAAACTTTCCGTCTATAGACAAAAAGGTCAAGGCCCCAAACAAACTCAAAAAGATGACAGTTCCGAAGCTCTTGTATAATTCAAAAACCTAATCATACTAATTAGTCAGGCAATCCCGAATAATTCGATGCTAAAGTCAAAGAGGTCAGGACTCATTTGAAATGTTGATTGTTACCGAGAACGGGGTTTGATGGAGGTGGGCTAGTAGAAGAAATAAAAGAAAGAGAGTATGTGGGTGAGTGTTAAGGAAGAGACTGGTGGATGGCGGGGGCAGGGTAAAAGTGGCCGATTTTAAAGTGGCCGAGCTGAGACAATAATCAAGAGAAATATTGAGAAAGAAACTTGAACACAGCGATAAGGAAATTTGATCTCCGGAAGAGTTGTATTTAAAAGTCTGGGGAAATATGATCACTTACCTAAAATGTTTAAATTGTTTAGAGTTTATTCGCCTTTTTTGCTTTATTTTTATTTATTCAAATTGGATGTCGCCAATAGTCATAGAAAATTATTCATAACGTGATACAAAAATACACACGCACATACACACACACACACACACATATATATATACATATATACATATATATATATATATATGTATATGTGTGTGTGTATGTCTGTGTTTGTGCACCGTGTGCGTATGTGCGTGTGTTGTGTGGACCCAGTATTTACTTTTAAAAAAGATAAATAAGATATTATACGACAGTAAATGACAGATATTCAGGAAGAATGGAAGATCATTATACATATATAAATATATATATATATATATATATATATATATATATATATATATATATATATATTCGATCTTTTTTTATTTTGATGGTCGCCGAGTGTTTTGGATGCATTATAAGGGGATTTTCTAAACAATAAATCATACCATGGTACGTCTCTGGAATATGTAACGTACGGATTTTGAATAAATAATTTGTACTTTAGCTCTATTCTAACAATAGAGGCTATTCATTGCCTATTCCTGAGTTGTACAATAATTTCATTGACATGAATAGACCTTTTCTTTCTTTGTTTACTCAGCCCTTCTTCGTCCCTGAGGTAGAGAAGAGGGGTGATCTAGTGAAATCACGTTGCCTCAAGATTCCGGCCAATCAGGGACTAACAGGTCAGCTTGACCACGCGTGGTTTGACTGCCTATAAAAACACGCCACGCACTCTTTTCTTTCTCTTTTGTCCTTCCATGTTCTGGGCGAACGCACACAGAGGAGATCGTCGACAATTCCCCCCCACCACCGACTCGACCGAGGAGGTGGGGGAGGCAAAAGGTAAACTCTTTTAATTCCTAACAGGAATAGCGAACTTTTGTTCAAACACACACTATTCCAATGGCCACACAAAATATCACTTTATATCAAACACCATCGCATATACACCTTCTTATGAACATGAACTTACAAACCAAACTGTTGCACTCCTTAGAAGTACGAACTCTACAAAATGTTTTAGTTAAATAAATTGATTTGTTTGATATAAATGTTTTTCTCTTAATTATTAATCTTATAAAATACCGTTCTTGTGTGTTTAGCTTTCTTATTCCTTCGCTTTCTTTCTGATGTAATTTTAGATGATAATAATGTTTTCTTTCTTTCCTTTTGTTTGTTTTAATCAGTTTAATTATATCCACACGTGCTCCGTCCACTTCGACCCATCACCACGTGGTCGGGCCACGTCGAACAGTGGGAATGACATGCTGCTATAAAAGAATCTCTACCACAACCTTTGGTCGGGGGATCCCACATGAATTTAACCCTTTGTTGAACGCTTCTCAGGATGGGTAAAATTAATTCCCCGAACAGAACAGAACAGTTTTGCC
>OY744517.1:50179764-50192264 GCA_963556195.1 Sepiola atlantica | reverse complement strand
CGGTACTGATGTTACATTGAATTTCTGTATTTTATGAATAAATATTTACGCTGTTAATCCTTCGAAATCTCGGATTTCTTGATTAATCGAGCACTCTGCTGGGTTTTTCCTGCCTAACCACACAGTACTTATATATATATATATATATATATATATATATATATATATATATATATATATATATATGTGTGTGTGTGTGTGTGTGTGTGTGTGTGTGTGTGTGTGTGTGTGTGTGTGTGTGTGTTTGTTTGTGTGTCTGTGTGTTTCGTTTAATCCATTTGATATATTTAGGGAATTGAGACAGCATATAGTAAAATCTAAATACATATAATATACTGCCAAGTCTGCTACAAAGAAGGTTTTCTCCCTTTACTTGGCTAGAAAACTTCTCACACCTGCCAGTGTTTTATCTCTCTACAAAGCCACCATTCGCACATTCGTGGAGTATTGTTGCCACATCTGGGCTTGTGCACAAATCACTTGTCTCTCCCTCTTCGACAGGGCCCAAAAACTAGTCTCTAATCTAATAGGCCTTACACTGTCTACAAAGCTCCATCCCTAGTCACATCGCCGCCATGTTGGATTCATGTGCTCATTTTACAAGTACAACAATTGAAAGTGATCCGGCGAATTTGCTCCACTTGTGCCCCTGTTTCAGCGTAAATATCATCGACCAAACCATCAACCAGCACAATGTCACCCCTTTCACTGTAGAGGTCCCTAGCTGTCGGAAAGATTTGTACGCAAATGGCTGTTTTCCTCAAACTGTTTGTCTTTGGAATTCCCTCCCCGCTCCTTGTTTCTCTGACTGTACCAACATGTAGAAAGTTAAATATAATGTGAACAAACATCTCGCTGCACAACTTACCACTTAGGGTTTCTCTATAAGTCTGCCTTGTGTAGGATGAATATAAGTAAAAGAAATATTACTTATATAAAGAGACGTTTGTTCCATTTTTATATATCTACTTTCTCTACAGATTTATGCGTTGTTTTTTCGATCTTTTTTTAACTTTCCAGTACGAGGCGGTTTATTTTAACTTCCCTCATTTAAATATGACCTTTATATGAATATGAATATCAGTGCGAATAATGGCGGAGAATAATTTCTTTCGTGATTTGTGACAGATGGTGTACGCTCGTCATTAAATGAAGGCTTACGTTAGTCCACTGTGCTGATATTAAACAAAGCTTTCTCTAACTGACCGGCTCTTTAGTCAAGCGATCTAACGCGACACGTGCGTGAGGTGGTCATCTTCTGCGGAACAAGTTCGAATCCTATACGAGTTTCATTGTACACTTTGTAGTATTTTTGTCTATTCTCCGCCTGGTGGACTAAATTAATAGTTTATGCAACGATATTACTTAATTTAGTCCACGGGGCTTGGAATAAACAAAACGTTATCTGCTCGTTCGGCTCGTGAAACAAGCAGTCCATGATTACTCTTGCGTAAGCTGGCTTCTATTTGAGACACTAGTTAGAATTCTGTACGTGTTGTATTTTTCACTTTGTATTTTTTTAAATCTATTTACAACCCGCTGAACTAAATTAATCGTTTATTTAATCATATTAACAAGACAGACATGAGCGAAAACAAAACAAAAACAACGTAATAAATAATATATTGTTAGAAAATAAATCCCAATATTAATTCCTCCACTCTATAATAAAGACCAATGTGCATTTATTTGTATCTCTCTCTCTCTCTCTCTATCTATCTATCTATCTATCTATATATATATATATATATATATATATATATATATCATGCAAAATTTCGCGAGTCAAAATACTGCAGGATGAAACCGTGCAAGTGTTTAGGGGAAGAGATAAAGCAAATAACAAGACCCACAAACCTTGCTGTCTTAGATGAATCCGAAAAGAAATATTTCACTCTATTTCCATAATGAAATGTTTTCTTTCATATTTTTCGTTCTTCTTTCTATACCGACTTATACGTTTTTTATTTACTTTCTTTGTTTTCTTTTTAAAACTTTTTCAGTTTGAGACGTTTTCTGCCTTTCCCATTTCTTTTTTTTAACTGTGCCGACTGAGACGTTAGTTCATATGAATATCAATATTAATACGAACACTAGCATAATGTATCCCTTGACGTATAATGTAAACTCGTAACTATTATATTTTAAATAACCAGAAATGGTTGACGTGCCGTAAAATAAGCCAACCCAAAACACCAGATTATAGATGTTAGACGTGTACTTCAGATCAAATCAAATTTATTCGGCAAAATATCCCAAAAGTGTAAAAAGCCAGAGACAGGCAGACGTTATTTACATCTACATAAAGTTTGAATACTTTAAACCTAGATATGGTAGTCATTGTCACGACCTCTTCTGGTAGGCTGTTCCACGGGGCAGAAGCACGGACAGAGAACAATACCTTCTTTTATTGAGCCGAAAACGACAGTGTACACCTTTTGCGGTAGCACGCGGAGATAACGATTTGACGTTGGGGTCAAAATCTCTTCGAAAGATAGATACATTCCGGTTGAGAATGTTCAATGTTGATGATGGCCCGCTGCTCAAGTGAGAATAGATTTAGTCTTTAGAGCCGTGGAGAGTCTTGTCATCATTCTAGTTGCCAACCGTTGAACACGCTCCAGGTGTATGATATCTCTTGTAGATAAGAATCTGTTGCTTGAATGGCATGATCAAGAATGGGCCGTAAAAGAGTTATGTATAAGGGAGGGTTAAGAAAATATCTTCGGATCAGGTAGAGAAGCCGCCTCGCTTTGTTCGCCATCTCGATACAATGGCGCGTTGGTTTGAAGGAGTTGTACACAACCGTACCAAGGTCCTTCGTATTAGCGTAGATATGAAGTTGTTGAGGTGGAAAACCGATAGCTAGGTGGCAATAAGCGGAGAGACATTAGGAAGATGACTGCATTGTGCAGAGTGTGGCGTTTAATTCTAGCTTTAAGACCAGGACTAGACTTTGTTTTCATTATCCTGAAGTTGATCATAGAAACGTCTAGTTGATACCAGTTTCACATCGCTCATGTCAAAGCTCATGTATACTATTTATATAATGAGTGGGGTCTGATTACATTAGTAATTATTTAATTATGATTTTAAAAATGTTAATTCGTGTTCATTTAGATTTTTAGCGTTTAAAACTCATTTGAAAATGTTTCGGGTTTTTTTTCGTATTTCTATGGAAAGCTTGTTCCGCCCGTCGGTAAAACATGTCTCGCTTCAGTTCAAAATAGCATTTTAATTTTTAACTGCGTGCAAAACAAACAGGGATGTTTATAGATGCGCCAAAGAAGTTGTATGAAAGGGTCTGTCTGTTGGCCGTTTCGTTTGTCATTTTTAAGTTTGCAACGGAATGTTCACCCTACAAGCACAGATTTAATTGATGTATCTTAAAAATATGCTTTCTGAAAAGAGAACGTCTTTTTCCAGTAACTCGTGAAACTTATTTCGAAAGGAACTTCAACGGACACATATTCTAGTGAAATAATCGAGGCAATCATGTGATATACATCAAGAGAAGAGAGCGTCAAGAGCCATCGTCCCGGTGCTAAACTTCTATACTTAACACCTTTTTTTAATGCGTTGCTCATTTATTAATGAACAACGCATTAAAAACGTGTTTACCTTGATAAACATGTAAACTGATTTCACTTATAAAGAACAACATTGGTTATATAATGGAAACCTCCATACACTTCTTTAATGTTAACTTTTTATTAATAAATTCGTAAAACTATCACAAATAGGCGAATATTAATTTTCATGTCGATTTAAAACATGTTTGCATAAACTTTGGTTTGAATATTGAATTAATGTTTATGAATACACATATTCTAACACAGATTAATATCGTACTTTATATATATATATATATATATATATATATATATATATATATATATATATATATATATATAGATAGATAGATAGATAGATAGATAGATAGATAGATATTTATGAATACAAATGGGGATGAAAATATGATTTGACGTAATGGAAAATTCAAATAAAAAGCCAAAAAACTATATTATTTATATATTCATCAACGTTTCGTTTATATTGTAGACTTCCTCATGATGAGTAAAAATGCAGAAAAATCATAGTCATTAATTTTGATTTGCCTGAAAATGTTCGAGTTTCGGCATGGTTGTGGAAAGAAAAAAGAAAAAAACGAAAACAAGCGTTTATCGGCAGTTCAGGGGAAAGGAGGGAAATAGGGTGACAGCTGGGCTTTATTAAATGTTATATCAATTTTAAGCTTAGGCAAAGTGTCTGGGTCAAATAATTAGGTAATCCGCTTTAAAAAGTACGTATCTCTCACTCCCTTTGATCATTTAGCCACGATATAATCATTTGATGTATAGCTTCCTGATATTAATATATATATGTGTACGTATATAAAGGTTTATTTTAATGTCTAATTAAAGTTGAAATGGGACTATTGATTTGCAGTGAGGTATGCTCAAAAGGGCATACATAAATAAAAAGTAAATTAGAGGAAACAGCCGATTGAACTCGAAAAGATGAAAAAAGATTTTAATATTCAATTGTTATTTTGTTTTTATAATTTTGCTATAAAACGTTTAAGACATGTGTCGGTTCATAATAGATTCAAATTTTATCTTATTTTAGCTAACCATCTGAATAAGTAACCGTTATTTTTGTACATCGATTACTAAAGGAGACTTTGTATATGTTGTCTGAAGCCGAAACAATTCTATTACTTCTATTAATTGTACTAGCAAATATATGCTCCCTCCGGTCGCATATTTTTGCTAGGCGCCGCGTCAGAAATGAACGCTGACGTGTAAACCGATGGAGCCTCAGTCATATTTATCTGGTGGTTAGACGTTGGTATTCTTTGTTTATGACCAAGTATATTTTTAGATGAAAATAACGAAAAAAAAAAATCGACCCTACCCCGATGTTTGTATTAATCTTCCCCATAAACAGAAATATTTTTAGTTTAGAAAATTCACAGTTGGGAAAAATAATTTAATTCTTAACGATTGAAAAACGTCTTTCTACTGCCGTTATTATTTTCAGAATGCTCGTTTCAAAGTTATTGTCTGCTCGCATTTCTTTCCACCCAATCGTTTTGCGCCGAATCCACGTACGAATTTACGAAATAATAAATAATAATAGTTTTAGTTTTTCAAAGAGAAGAAAGAAAAGTGTACCGAAAATAAAAGTAACAATAAAAAATACAGCGAATACGATTCTAAGAACAGTTATTTACTTGATCAGTAGTAGGTGCCCCCCCCCCAAAAAAAAATGTATCGTCTGCTCGCATTTATTTACACCCAATAGTTTTGCGACAAATCTATGTCAGAATATAATAAGTAATATTTTATGTTTTTCAAAGCGGAAAAAAAAGTGTGCGTAAATTAAAATCAACAATTTAAAAAACAATATACTGAGCCAATCCGTAACGACGGGGTAAAAGTTAGCGCGGGTCCTAAAGTGGAAAACTAATTTCGTTATAATGTGTGTGTGTTTGTGCGCGCACGTGTTTTTTAATAGTAATTTTTAAATCAATTATTATTTTAATTAAACAATTTTATTCAGTGAATGTGTCTTTTAAAACATAATGGCTAATAAGATTAAGAAAATAAGCAAACTTAGAACGGTTTTAAAAATGAAAAAATAAGCTCGATGAATGCCAGCGTTGTTGTTTACATTTTATTTAACGCGCCGTATAACGCTAGCTGTTGAATCAGATCGCCATATTTAATTACCGGAGGGAGGGAGGAAACCACTGATTATACAGCCACCGTTGTTAACTACGTAACGCAGTACATGTATTTATATATGTAAATAAAAGAAATCGATTAATAATGGAGTTTATGTATGTGTCTGTCTAAATTATAAGTAAGATTATTAGCGTGCAAAATAGCCTATATATATATATAGAAATCTTAACAGAACAATCATGAATGTATATTTGCGAATAGTAATTTATTAGAAGTTGATAAGCAATTGATTATGTAAATTGAGAAACGCGCATAGTGTTTCCGGTGGTTTTTCTAGCAGTATATAAGAAAGCTGGCGGACTTAGTAAATAATCATGCTACTCTGATGGAGTTTCGGCTTCAGACAGACAGACAGACAGACAGACAGACAGATACATAAACTCCATTATTAATAGATTATTCTACTTTTTAAAATTCTCAATTCAGTTTGTATAATATTTAAGACTAATGTACTATTTTTCAATGCTCAATTCAGAAGGCAGAGTAGGTATCTGTTCTTTTGTGATTATACAATCCTACTAGACATAACTTCCACCTATTAAATGAAATAGGTAGTGTAGGTTCTGTTCTAATGTTATGAGATCATCATAACTGGCAATACTTCCCGCTTGTGTAGTGTAGTGTATGTTGGTTCGTCTAACAACCATCTTCCTATGCATACCTCCCTTTTTCGGAGGGGTAGTGTAGTATATGTTCTGTGGCTATGAGAGAGTCCTCCCAGGTATTAGCAGCATATTTGGTGGGTAGTGTAGTATCTTTTCTTTTGTAAAGAGAGAAGCCTCCGGCCATTATATCCTTATTTGTGTTCAGGGTAGTGCAGTATATTTTCGTTCGTCATGATACTATATTCTCCGGCATTACTTCCTTTTTTGGGGGAAGGAAGTATATTATATATTCGTTCCTCATGATACCATCATCCCACCCTTGCAAAAGTGTGCGACTGAGTGACCAAATATTTGCAACTTCTCCTTCTTTTTCTTGTTGGTGTTGTTGCTGTTCTTCGTCTTCTTCTTCTTCTTCTTCTTCTTCTTCTTATTATTATTATTATTATTATTATTATTATTATTATTATTATTATTATCATTATCATTACCAATCTTATTGCGCATTTTAACCGCTTTAAATGTGTTGATGAATAGCATTTGAGCAGTATATTCTTTCATTATTATTCTATGTGCTTAGACGATTTTTTGTGATTGTTATTGTACCTTATATTTTAATAAATGACATTTACTTAAACTTTTAATAATTGTGAAATATACGATATACACTATTCTCACCTTCATGTACAGATGAATAATTACTGACGATCAATAGAACGGATTACACCCAGTCGCGAAGCATTTTGTTCCATGAGATGTAAACTTCTGTAAAATCATGAGCAAATAAATATTACTCTGCTATAGAATGATCGAGCACTCGATTTGATTTCCTTTCACATTATATTTCTGCTGTATCACAGCATTTCAGTGCGGTTAGATAGGAAAGTGCTTCAAGCCGAGATTGAAACGCGACCGTATAGTTGACAGACTCCGATTTTAACCATTCAGCCGTTCGTCACGAGCCATGAGTAAGTGAAGTATGAATGAATGAAGTATAAACAAAGTAAACTACTGAAGCAATGGCCAATCGTTTTTCTAAAGAGCTTTGCATTATCGTTAATGGTAGTTTCCGATTTCACTGACAGTATACAACCGAATAATTACTGTTTCGCAGTACCACAGCTCACGGATTATTATTATGTATTATTGATAGAGCTGTTACCTGGATAATATAAAAGTAAAGAAGCATGTTTTGCTGTCTAATTTAAATACGTGTTTCCGGTTTATACGCATGCAGTATTAAACTTAAGTGGCAACCATTAAAATATTAGACACTGGTACACATAGATAACTACCCGAGAGATCAGTCACTTGTTGAGTTAATTACTAATTACTAATTACAACTAATTCGAAGAATGAAAATTGTTTTTTCAGGCATAACTAAATCTCATAACTAAAACTATTTAGCATGTGTGTAGTGTCATTAAAGTATATATAGAAAAAACCTTTAGGAAAAAAACGTTGATCGACTCAACTTTAGTATAATTATTGCCTCGTTTCAAATTAAATTATCCAGATAGTTTTGCTTTAAACTCTTGCCAGATGGTTTTATTCAATTTAAATATGATTACTATGAAAATAAACATAAACATCACCAATCGATTTTGTTGAGAATATCCTAATTTCCACAGACCATAATTCACGAATGTTGAAATCTATATCTACAAGTCGATTCTATTGCGAATCTGTTTTAAAGGGGCGTATTCCCGTGCACGGGCTTTTCAGACGGTAGTCTATTAATTTAAACAGTTCGTCCAGTTCCCAGCGGTCCGGAATATATATATAAACATGCACTTAGAAGACCCAAAGAGAAAGAAAAAAACGAAAACAAAAAATGAACGGTAGGCGAGGTGCTAACCGGTGTGGCAGATGCACACATTTTTCTTCGTCGAATGGTTTACACTAGTGGCGCGAATGTTTGCCTCCTGGCGGGACAAGCATCGAATGGCTGCCACATCGCTGTCAGCAACGAAGACTTTGTCATCGCTGGAGGTGTTGGCAATGGCGGCGGTGATGAGACTGGCAAGCAAGCAGCATCAGCACTTCGCTCGACTTCGGGACACGAGAGAAATCGGTACACAAGCTGAAAACATAGACGAATAAGGCAGCGGTTTAAAAGACGCTGACGTAAATGATAAACGAATATTAACTGACAATGAGATTTGTGTGTGTTGTTTTAAACCCTGATTCAGATGAGGAACGTGTGGCACAAAGTGATACACAAAACAAATTTAAAAAATTGAAAACGAGGCTGTCAGTTCGGATGATCATCATCATCATGATCGAAAGAAAATGAGAAAACTGAACACGGGGAACATGAGAAAAAGTACAATTATAAAAGAGGATTGTCAAAGATTATTAAGATTCACTGTACTTAGTCCTCCAACCAGTCGGCAACAGGCAAGTCGTATGACCCTTCAGCCAGTCGCCAACGTGATACTCGTTTATTCTTCCAGCCAGTCTACACCGGGCCAGTTGTCTGGTTCTTCAGCAAGTCGGACACCGGTCAGTTGCCTCATCCTTTAGTCACACAGCAACTGGCCAGTCGTTTAGTCCATCAGCCAGTCAGCAACGGGCTAGTCGTTTCGTCCTTCAGCCAGTCGGTAACCGTCTAGTCGCATGATACTCCAGCCAATCAGCAATGGTCCTCAATGCAATCAACAACAGGCCAATCATGTGGTCTTCTAGCGAGTTCGCAACTGACCAATCGCTTGGTCCTTCAGTCAGTCAACAACGGGCCAGTCGCTACGTTGTCCACTCAGTTGGTAACGTGCCGGCGGCTTGATATTTCAGTTAGTCGGCAACGGGCTAGTGGCTTCGTCCCCAACCTGTCGCCAACAGACTAGTGGCTTTGTCCTTTAACCAGTCACTAACAGGGCAGTCAATTGGGACTCTAGCAAGTCGCCAACATGCAAGTCGCTAAGGCATTCAGCAAGTCAGCAATGGGCCAGCGTACTTCTGCATTCTTTTTATTAACTGACGTAGCGGTTGTAAATATGGATCAATCCCCACAAAAAAAGGCGGTGTCCATCCATATTCACAAGAGAGTTTATTAGAATTATAACATCGATTCGATATGCTTGAAGGTAAAAGAATATTCAAATGTTCTCAAGAGTTAAACATATTTGTCTTTGTATGAAACAAGACTTCTGATATCTAACAATTAATAAGAGCCTTCTTCGATATTAGCATATATACTAAGTTACCATCGTTACTTAAGTTCATATATATATATATATATATATATATATATATATATATATATATATATATATATATATATATATATATATATATAAAGGGTTGTCGCTAGAAAAGCGGTAAATTTTTCAAACGGTAATTTATTTTTGGAAATAATAATTTTTATAAAGTTTTTCAAGGGCAAATATTAACAAAATTAAATTTTTCAATGAAATTTACAACCTCAAAGGTATCGCTTTTCGAGCGACCATATTATATATATATATATATATATATATATATATATATATATATATATATATATATATGTGTGTGTGTGTGTGTGGGGGGGGGTTACTATATATATATGTTACTATATTTTATTTTTTATAAACAGTTTTAAATACTTGCGTGTCCCCTTACGAAAATTAAAATTAGCTTTGGATTGCAAGTGATAACTTTATCACTTGCAATCCAAAGCTAATATATTTTAAATGTTAAAATCGGTGATCGTGCTCATATTATATCACTTCATGCCCTTTTTAATACGTCGAAAAAAAGGAAATATAAGGAATATTTTTGATTGATGTCAAATACCTATTTTTAAATTTCCCAAAATCGGAGACATCTGAATTTTCACGAAGGGCTTCCGCCCCCATTTACTTACTTTGCAGAAAGCTGCAACTAAATACAACTCTTACAACTAGCGGCTGTGTTTCGAAATGTGTAATGATGCATAACTTAGTATAGGAGTAGATTCTGCACATATATATATATATATATATATATATATATATATATATGTATATACATACATTAACATACTAAACTATATAAAGATACAGATATACATCACTTACAATAATAGCCCGTCCCATATAATAATCATACTCGCATTTTTAACCCATTCTCTTCTATCTTTACACCTTCTTTGCATTTTAATATGTTCTATAAGTTTTATGTTTGATTCCTATCTTAAAAACACGAATTCCTCATTCTCATCCTCATAACATCTCTCTTATTACGTGTAACCAGAGTAGGAAGGTTAGCAGATCAAATAATAAAGGAAACTCCAACATGTATGAAGGATAGTGTAAAAGGTTAGTAAAAATAAAGGTACTAGGTGAACAGAGTAATTTAGTGTTATAGTGACCTACACTATTACGTCAGTGTATTGACTCTTCCTAGCTGGTCATCAGGACTGTATTTAGAATCAGTAAAAGTTAGAAAAGAAGCAAAGTGATGGAGGAGACGTCTATCAACCCAACTCTGCCTACCATATCTACTTATACGAATTCTTGTTCATTACTTTCTTTCCGTTGTATGTCTTTCATCCATTTAAGATCACATTTAGCAGTCACTATTATGATCTCACAAATTTCGTGAGTTCTCGTTTTTATGGAAAAAAAGACGATTTCTTTTGTCTTATTGAGGAACACATGACGTTAAACTGTTTTATTTATTAATCTTACTACTCTTTAAGCTTAATATGTGTCCCCCTCTTCCATTTAATCCCATTTATTACACACCTATTCATCCCGCGCTTTAATAATTTTTACTCCAATTGTAGCGAAACGTTTGAAACATGCCTTGATCTCAGTATATTATCCTGACGTTAGTACATTGTGTATGCAGCTGCAGTCCCGTTGCGTTGATAACACATAGCAGTAATTCGATCTTCTCTTATTCTCTGTTGTTTTTCTGTCGTGTTATGTGTTTATTAATAGTAACAGTAAGGGATAATGATAGCACAAACTCATTGAGCTTTTCGTTTTTCATCTTCAGTATTTTATTCTAGTATTTATGACAAATACGCCCATTATCCCCAATGTAAGTAGGAAGCAGACGTCCCAACCCCCTTCCCCCTATCTCTTTCTGTTTCTCCTCTTCTCTCTCTCTCTCTCACTGTCTCTCGCAGCAATAAAGACAGGGGGGTTCAGCTTATCCGCTACGTATCTCTGATACGTAATTCTAATTCTAAACTTTTAACTTCCAATGGAATGTTCAATTACTTTAACCTATTCTACGTGAGAAATACTGTGTTTAATATTATTTTCACACACCCAGCATGTAATATTGCTTTACAATTAAGATCATCCTATTGTCGGTGTCATTCATCACAGCGTTTAAACTATTAATTCCTTCATTCTTTTCTTCATAGTCTCTCATATTACATCGACTGTACGCGATTGCAAGAGTCATCAAACTTTTTTTCACAGAGCGCCAGCTCTGTGTTACCATGGGAACCATGGTGATGCCAGAACGTAGGCTAAGCTACCACAAGCAGGGGAAGAATCGTGATTCCACCAACACAACAAACATTACAATAAGCAATAAGATATTTTTAAAACATAGCGATCAGAAGGCCACGCATGCCCAAACATCATTTGGTATTCTAAAGAATATTGAAATTTAAATTAACGCCATCTCTTGTATCATGAGTTTTATCATGAAAATGCAAGTAATGTTGGCGACTTGATGAATTGACGTCGCGGGGTTGATCCGGCTCACGGGACATAGTTTGGTGACCGTTAATCTAATTGATACCGTGCACGCCTATGAATCAGTTCAAATCTATTCGTGTCTATTATGCTAATGTACGAACTACGACTGAGAAAGAAAGTAAACCACAATTTTACTTCCCGCTTTCCAGCTTTCTTTTACTATCGAGATCATCGCTTATGAGAGCCAAGAGCCACTAGAGTATAATGGTTAATAAAATGGGAATTAATGCTAGCTTATACGTTGAGGGTTACTATAGGAATACAAACATTGATTAATGGTATGAACTACATTTGATTACCTTTAGGGTTAGGGTTATGACAGGAATTTGTTAACATTGGCTTCGAAGACGACCAGGTTGAACTCATCAAGGAAGCACATCACCTGGAAGTTTATTCGACATGTGGGAATCTCTTGCAAAGAAAATATATGGTAATTTAGTTGGCACTGGGTACACGGAGAAGGG
>OY744517.1:49854764-50174764 GCA_963556195.1 Sepiola atlantica | reverse complement strand
CTAAGCTCTTCTTTACATCAGCCATCTTGAAAATATCTTTTAAACAGAAATGATTAAAAAATAATTCTGTTGAATTATTCATAACATACGTAGGATATATATATATATATATATATATATATATATATATATATATATTTATATATGTGTGTATAAGAGATAAGTAGAGGGAGCAATGTGTATTTATGTATATATATATATATATATATATATATATATATATATATATATATATATATATATATATATATATATATATATATATATATATATATATATATATATAAATGAATGTTGGTAGATTCTCTGCACGGAAAGATGTTTCCTCTAGTATTTATTATTTTTGACAAAGGGAAGTTTCTTTTTTCCCGAAATATTAAATAAATGATTTTTAATAATCATCCGGACAACACACAAACAGCTAACACCACACTTGCTGTTATGTAAGATTTTAAGAAAAAATAAACAGTAAGTCCTATTTCGATTTCGATTTATTATTTTTGTTTCTTCCAGCTTACATTCTACCCGGGACTTTGCCTTTTTAAAAACATACTACTTCTATTCGCAGCAATGCTTCAAGCAAACCATCATTATCTCTCTCTCTCTCTCTCTTTCTCTCTCTCTCTCTCTCTCTCTCTCTATATATATATATATATATATATATATATATGTATGAGAAAGGAAGGATGAGAGTAATCCGACGTAATGGGAAATGGAAAAGAAAAAAAACAACCCTCCTCTTCCCCAGCCCCTCAAAATCCATGTTACACCTACCCACGACAAAATCCTCAACCATAAAACAAATTCACTAACACTCCCACCCCTCCACCTTTTTCACTCACAGCCATCCACATTCATTTCACTACATTTCACTGACTTCTCTCAGCCCGGACCTTGGTCCAGTGCTGTCAGCAGCCACGGCTACTACTTTTTCTCATCGACCCATCATGTCCACCCAATATTTCGATGTACTTGCATGACATTTTTCTTAAAATTATCATCCTGAGGAAGTCTTACAAATAAAGACGAAACGTTGATGAATATATAAAAAAATATCTCTTGGTTTTTCCTTTTTCATTTCTCATATATATATATATATATATATCTATATATATATATATATATATATATATATATATATATATATATATATATATATATATATATACATTCTCATATATGTACACACATTAGATATAGAGAGAGAACATAGGTTAAGATCAGATAACCAAGCCTACACGTGCTTTAGATTGATCTTACATAACAGAGTTAGTTACTTATATTTATTATACCGTTCTCGTTCGACCCAGGACTGTACCCTGCTTGACTCTGTTTTTGAAAGCTTAGATAGAGCCCTCTCACTCGACTCAAATTCACAAATACATGTGTTTGAGAATGTTAATGCACACCACCGTGTCTGGTTGGGATTCGCCAGCATTACTGATGCAGTTGGGAACTCTACGTTTGATTTCTCCTCAGCTCACGACCTCTCACAGACTGTCACTTTTCCGACCCGCCTTTCTGATCGTGCGGACAAACAAGCCTCACTTCTCAACCTGTTCTTGACCTTTCTACCCGATGCTTGTGTCGCGAATTCGCATAGCCCGCTCGGAAACTCTGATCACGTTGTGGTAATGATACTTATCACTTTAAAAACTCGTCCAAAAGCTAGAGAGATCCGTTGCTCAGAACGACGAGAAACTATGAGCAGACTGATTTTGAATCCCTCAGTGATCAAATCAGCGACGCCCCATGGGGTGAAACCTTTTCACTCCCTGTTGATAAGTGTGAAAATGAGCTAACCGAATGGTTCAAATCAGGCATTGATGCTTATGTCCGCACACGAAAATTCTTCAGCAAACAGCACTCTTCTCAATGGTTCACCTCAGAATGTGCAGCTGCTATTGCTGAGAGGCAGAACGCATTCCGAAAATTCGGTCGCTATAAAGCCAACTGAAAATAGATAGAAATTTATAGAGGAAAGAAATGATTGCAGAGTAGTGATAGATGAATAAACATGAAGGTATACAGAGATAACCAAACACAGAATTCAATCAGAGAAACTAGGTACTCGCGATTTCTGGAAAACAATTCCCTCGCTATCAAATCACAACGATGTCGTTAGCAAGGCAACTGATAAGGCTAAAGTGCATACACAGCGTTTTTCCGTAAACTCCACTTTTGGACTCAGCAAACCACCCCCTCCCTAAATTCCCATTTCAGACTGAAGCCACACATTAAAATCTGGTAATCACCTTATCTCAGGTCAAATACATCATAAAAACCTTGACTCCTCCAAAGCCTGTGGGCCTGATCTTATACCCGTAATAGTAATAAAGAAACGTTCTGCTGAGCTGGCCCCTATCCCCTCCAAACTATACAACAAATGCCTTGCTGAATCTTGTTTCCCTGATAGTTGGAACATTGCCTCTGTGGTACCAATCTTCAAGAATTCTGGAGATAAAACTGATCCTCTAAACTACCGCCCAATCAGTCTACTGCCGATCTTTGCGAAAATCTTTAAATCATTAATCAATCTAGCGATAGTCCGGCACCTAGTGAATGCTAAACTTCTTTTTGATCATCAATACGGATGTAGACAAGCATAATCTACCGCAGATATCTTAATGGTCATCTCTAAATGCATATATCACTGTACAAGGCAGGTGAAGCTAGAGCGCTAGCGCTTGGTATACCAAGGCTTTTGACAAGGTTTGGCATGAAATGCTTCTCCTAAAACTGCACTCATATGGTATTACTGGATAAATATTTAATACAGTTAAATTCTTCCTAACAAAAAGAAAGAACCAGGTTGTCCTCGATGGCCGTTCATCCAAGCAACATGACATAAATGCTGGTGTACCCCAGGGATAATCTTTGGACCTCTACTGTTCCTGATCTTCATAAATGACCTCTCTGATGACATTGAGACTGAGATAAAAAAATATTTGCTGACGACAACACGCTCTACTCTCGTCATGTGGGCAAAACCGACGCGCACATATCTGAGGCAATGGTTGAATCCTTAGAAAATGAGCTCCAGTTTGTTGTGGATTTGGGTAAAAAATGGATGGTGACTTTTAATGCCGTAAAGACAAAGCTACTCTCCTTCAATAACTACAAGAACCCCCTTAAACCAGCGATAGTCATGGCAAATAACACCCTACCTGAGAGTTCATCATTCCAACTCCTCGGCCTAACTTTCACAGATAACATCGCCAGGACTGTTGCAAAGAAGGTGGGCTCCCTCTACCGTGCTAGTGAACTTCTCATACATGACATTATCCTATATCTCTACAAAGCCACCATCCACTCATGCATGGAGTATTGTTGCCACATCTAAGCTGGGGCATCATGCACTAGTCTCTCCCTCTTAGACAAGGTCCAAAAAATAGTCGCCAACTTAATAGATCCCTCACTATCCACCAACCTCCAGCACCATCGCCGCAATGTTGCATCATTGTGCCAGTTTTACAAGTACTTCAATGGATTGTGCTCTGATGAACTTGCTGCTCTGGTGCCCCCACGACGCAAATTCACTAGACCAACTCGACAATTTGACAAATCCCATCCATTCACTGTGGAGGTCCGCAGATGCCGAAGCGCTTTCTCCTCCAAAATCTTCTTTCCTCGTGCCGCTGGACGTTGGAACTCCCTCCCTGCTCACTGTTTTCATGACTGTACTGACATGCAGAAATTTAAAACTAATGTAAACAGACATCTAGCTGCACAGCTCTCAATTTAGGTTGACCCCCTTCCAAATAAACGTTCACCATTTTTCACAGTAGCCCCTTACGTCTACAGTGGCTGCCTGCCTTGTTTGGGGTGAACTAAATTAAATATATATATATATATATATGATTTGATTCAATTTCGCAAATCGTTTCCTAATGCAATTATTTCGTAGTTTGTTTCTTTTTTTAGATCAGCTACACGTGTACATTGCCCGTAGTATAGGTTACAGCAAAATACAGTTTATTCAAAGGGTTGGTGATAGATACGATCGCAGAAAGACTTCGCTAAAGCATTGTATTATGGTGACAAACGCCTTTGCAATACCTGTACAACGTAATCTCTAATGATTTTTACCTGATGACTGTCAATGCAAGATAACCGCTAATCCCTTTAGACGCAGGATTTACATATCAGTTTATTTCTTGTAGATGGACTTCCATTGATTGGCTGATGAGCCCCATGCATCTCGACTTTAAAATCAAAGCGATCCTTCTCATAGTTTGACAGATAAACTTGGTTTGTCAGCCTGAAACAAATTGGTTTCAAGGCGCCAGTAACGAGTGTTCCTCTAGTTTTTTCTCACTGTTCCAAACATTTTCGCATCGAGACGACCACGAGCTGAATTTAGTTGAAAGAGGTGTTTGATACGCTTATAGCTTGAACATTTAAAATTCTTATGCGAACGTATTATCAACAGTAATCCCGATGCAGACACGTATTAAATTTCATATAAAATTATCTCTCTCTCTCTCTCTCTCTCTCTCTCTCTCTCTCTCTCTAAATATATATATATATATATATATATATATATATATATATATATATATATATATATATATATATACTACGAATTATAGGGTGCCACAAGTCTGTATTCGAGCGACTAGAAAGCCTCTACCTGCTAGTAAGGTCGATCGGTTCATTTGAATGACGCCGCGTGACGTCACGCCCCTGACAAATGTCGAACGTAAAGGCAACGGGGTATTACAAGAAGAAAAATAAAGAAAAACAATTAACTAATTTACAAAATAAATAAAAATGTAGGTGAAAGAAAGAACAAGAGTAAAAATAGATGGGCGGCCAAATGTCTGCCTCTGTACCATATGTTAATAGAGTCAAAACTTAACATTTTAGTGCAAGAGTCGTAATCTACTAATAATAATAATAATAATAATAATAATAAGAAGAAGAAGAAGAAGAAGAAGAAGAAGAAGAAAATGAAGGCGAGGAAGACTTAGAAGCGTTTTGCATATCTTTATATATTCATATTTTATTCGTAAACGCTTCATTAATTTCAACCTGGGAACATTCTTATTCTCCCGAGCGGTCAATCGAACCAATCTATGGTTCATCTCTATGAAGCATTCACAAAAACTTTTGTCTAGCTATAAAAACTGTAAATAATTTTCCTTTCTTCCTCTTTGTACCTAAAACTAAATGGAATCAATAACTACTCATCTATGGAACATATTACGTCGGGACTGCTTCCGAGCTGACTACAAGATGGTCGTTTTCAAGTCAAATGTCAACAGCTTTTTATCAGGCCGTCTTCTAAATTAGAAGAGTAAACCCAACTTCAACCATCGTTACCAATCCTCACAGTGTTGTCTCACCGTCCACTTGACAAACTACTAAACTCTTATTCTCGAGTGGCCTTTGAGCCTTGATAAGTGGTGACTCGTTAGTACAACCTCAGCTCCTCTAAGAAGCCGAAAAATGTTATATACTTAAAGTTAGTTATTTGTAAGACTTTTTTGGAGTTAGAGGAGGCCGTAGTTACTGTAGTATGTTACGTTTATCCAACTCTCCTGGAAACTATCCAATTATAATAATATTGAATCATTAGTGACAGTTACATACTGATACTCGCAATGTCAAATCCTAGTCTTTTTCACTCGCTCGTTTTCACTTGTTCTTTACCTCTTCGTTTTTACTTCTTCCAGCTTCTTTCCAACTCTCAGTTCTTGTCTTCATATTTTTCTAGCTTATTCACTTAGGGACGTCTGTCCCTATTTACGTGCCTCCTTACGAGCGCAGAGTTAGACAAAAGGTCGGTTTAATTTGGAACAATCACACTGGATTTAAAGAAAAATTAAAATTGCCTCAGTCTAGAAGGATTTATTTTCCTTTACTGGCGATAGAAAAGATAGAGTGTATTATCAAAACAGATACTACACGTTGCTTCTAGCCAAATCGCATATTTATCTCAGCGTTGCTTATTAAAATCTGTATTTTATGTCTAATGCTCATTGCTGGCTTAGAATTACTAGACTGAACCACAATTCAAAAGAGATGGAGAAAAATAGATTCTAAAAGTCTGCTTTTCATAACTAAATGATAGTAGACATATTATTCCTTGACTTAATCGGTATTAATATCAGTATTAATAATACTATTATTACTATTGCTATTCCTATTATCAATTACTAATGGAGATTTTATAAATGTTTGTCAGAAACGGAGACTATACTGTTGTTTCTATTAAGCGTAGTAGTGTATCATCTTTTAATGCTCGGTTAAGTTCCCTATACTATTTCAAATTGCTGTAATATCTTTTAATGCTCAGTTAAGTTTATTATACTAGTTCAGACTATTGTACTATCTCTTCCGGTGTCATGATACTATCCTTCTTTTTTGACGGAGAGGAGTAGTGTAATATCCGGTGTGTGGTAATGATGCCAATATCCCATGCATTAACTCCTACTTTGAAAGGGGTAGTATATTATATTTGTTCGTTACTATATAATCCCGCCAGTAATTACCTTCTCTTTTTTTAGAGTGAGGTATAGTAGTTTATTTTCTATGGTCATTATACCTCCCAGTTTATTGGGGATGTAGTGATATACAAGCAAATATATGCGAACCCTCGTTGTATATCGTTGCAAGTTACAATAATTATTATATAATACTAGTATTATAATAATAGTAATGACAGTAGTTATTATATTCAGACTAAACTACTTAGATTAATAAAAATGATATGAATTCATGTAATTGTAGTATAAAAATATTGAATACCTATTTAATAACAAATATAATATAGAGTGATAACAGTTTAATGATTCTAAGAATGGGAAGGTTAGCTGGAAAGAAGGCATTATTGTGGAATGTTATTTGAAAACCTCTGTATATCATCAGACACCACAAATGCATTATTAAACAACAATATAATAAGCTTAAAATAAGGTGATTCGTGGGTTGATTGATGTCACGAAACCTCAAGTACCACCAGAACAGAAACGCTATAGAAAACGATCTTTAACTTTGTACATTAATCCAACGGTTAAAAAGTACGACTTTCAGTGAAGTGAAATTTCAAAAAGGAATCTTGTTTATTGATAACACTGCATGCCACTAATAAGCTGAGTATGAATGTGACTATAGTGTGAATGTATAGTTGTTATTTGAGAGCGAAAATAAAAAGGCAAATTGTGTTTACTAACTTTATGTTCGAGCGTATTTATGTTTATCAACTGTGAAAGTACGATACAATAAGTTGTCGACGAGCGACGGATCTTTTGATTAACCTATGCAGTATTAATTAATTTACGAACGAGACGCAAACAAGCTTCACCTAATAAAGAAGAGATTGTTAAGTTTTTTTAGATGCTCTACAATGGCAGCAAGTATAATACAAGTAAATATTAACTCGTGTCCAAAACGGGCAGCACATGATCAAGACTACACTACGCAGGACGCATGAGTATTATTGTTGTAGATTGCTTTACAAAGTGTCCAGATTTGGTTTACTATAGGACACCTATGTTCAAACGCACGATCAATACAACTGTTTCATATAATGAAATGCGATTTCTGCCTAAAGAATTTAGAGAGTTCTGCAAAGATGTTTCAATTAGTCATGTAACAACAGCGTACCATCGAAGATATGATGGCCAAAGAGAACTATTCGTAGATACGTTTAAGCGAGTGTTAAGAAAATAAGACGAAAGTTAAACAGAAGCTAAATTACTACAACAGTTTGTAAGACGGTATTGGAAAACTCTAAATCGATTAGAAATGCAGGAATATCATTAGTTATAAGAAAGATTCGATTTGTATTTTTAACAAATGATGCTTAATAAAACCAAGAAGTTAAGAAAAAATTCTGATGGCCCGGTTGGCTGGAGCGGAGACATTATTAAGAATATTATTGGTAAACCCGTGTATATAATCAACCACCAGAGATGGATGAATAAACGACACTATGAGCCACTTAAAATAAACGACACTATGAGCCACTTAAAATAAACGACACTATGAGCCACTTAAAATAAACGACACTATGAGCCACTTAAAATAAACGACACTATGAGCCACTTAAAATAAACGACACTATGAGCCACTTAAAATAAACGACACTATGAGCCACTTAAAATAAACGACACTATGAGCCACTTAAAATAAACGACACTATGAGCCACTTAAAATTAGGTAAACATATGAACGAAATAATCGTGTCTAATAGCCTACAAAATAATTCATGGCTTTCTTGATGTACCAAAACCTGAAATACAACAAGAACAAGAACGCGTTTAAATATTTATTTATATTTTTTTAGTTGAGACGGACAAATAAAAACAAAAACAATCATTTCATTTGAATTAGTATTTATCGTTTTTGTGAGTAGATTTTGAGCGGCAATCTTTATCGATGGCTGGTGAGTAACACAATTACGATAATGGACGGAGACACCACGATTCGTATGTTTGAAAGTAAACTCCTCGTTGAATAATATAATCAAAAGAACATAAGAAAAAAAAAGAAAATATTATATAGAAATAAAATATTTAGAAAAATTAATGAATTTCTGAATGTACTTCAGTGTTTTCCAGCCTGACAGGTAAACTTTTTTATGAGCACTGAAGATTAATACACGAACCAAATGAAACTCAAAATAGACTTTCGTCTTATTTATTTTACGACACAAATATATATTTATAATGTTTTATCTATATATCCGAATTACCGTTACAACGAAAAACAAAGACATATTAAGCTTATGTCAAATAAACGGCTGAACAAATGCAATAATAAGTTTAATCTCAGAGTGATTGTAGAGTTTAAAAAAATAATATTAAGGCTGAGTAAATCGAAATATGCTTCCATAGGTGGTTTTCCTATATACATTTATGTAATACACATTTATATATAAGTATGCACATTTATTAATACATACATATGCGCATAAATATATATATATATATATATATATATATATATATATATATATAAACAAATATTAATACATACATATATATGAAGAGTTCGTATGCAAAACGCGATAAACGCCATTTTCAAAAATACGAAACTGTCACTACAGAAAATGTTGCATTTCCACACGCGACGACATCCAAAAACTATGTATTACATAATATGATACCGAAATAATTTCATTTTGATTTCAATTAAAATCAGCTTTCAGTCGAAGTCTAAATTGAATATGTTCGTGTTTTTATTGTTTAAAGTCTCAATTTAAATGAACTGAACTCTACATATATATATATATATATATATATATATATATATATATATATCCATCCCATCACACGAAATACTGCATGTCGAATAAGGCAAAGAAGAACGCAAATCTATTTCCATAATGAGACGTTTTCTTTCTTTTTATCCCTCTCTGCTTTCTATACCGATTTATAAGTGTTTCTCTCTTTCAGTATTCTTTTTTAAAACTTTCTAGTGTGAGACGTTTTCTTTTTTTCTGATTTCTTTTTTTTTTATTTCACTTATGCTAATGTCGTTGAAGTTAAAATACGGAATATTTTGGTAAATTAAAATGAATTGCTTTCTTCAAGACCATAGGAAAACTGGGAAGAGAGAAGAAATGTGTTGCTTACTTCTACATATATAAACACATCTATATTAATTACGTAAAGTTTGAATTACCTACCAGAAACTATCCTCGAGTACGTTCGGTCTCTCTGTAGAAGGGTGTGTCAGGGAACTCTGACATGAGGATACTTCATTCTATAAGTAAACACTCACCATATATTGTATTTGAAGCCCAAATAAGATCCTCTCAGCACAGCTATACACTGCTCATAAAGGGAATGGTGCACCTTCTTCAAGTGATGTAACATAAAGTAGCAACACTGAGTTGGATACTCCACCAGACTAGATAATTTGTTGTTCTGGAATCCGGTAAGACCAAAATACCTCATGAAAAAATACAATAATATAGTTAACTGGCCAACTGGGGAGAGGAAAATTATTGTTCTTAACTTTTTTACTAACTCAATCTTTGTGAAGTAAATGAGAACTTCAATGGAATATTTGAATATCTATGTATCGCATATGGAGATCAAGTGTTAGCCCCAGGAAGTGCCCCCATGATTTTTAAAAACTTCGACTGGGGTAAAATGAAACAATAATTACAAATACATACATACATACATACATCTTTGTATAAAATATGCATGGATATATATTAAAACAAATACATATATGTTAACGCTAATATATATATATATATATATATATATAATATTTGTTATTGTTTATTATCTATGTACGTATACGTTTCGTCCTTAAACTTAAATAATCGGGACTCATCAGCATAGGGATATGACTATTCACTACCGGACATGCGATTCGAAACAACGTATATATATATATATATATATATATATATATATATATATATATATATATATATATATACATTTCAAAGTATTTATACACACATATATATATATATATATTAATAGATGTATACAGTGATATAGAGTGATATGTATGTTTGTTTAAATTTTCCTCTCCCCAGTTGGCGAGTTAACTATATTATTGTAAGGAATGTTTAATAAGGTTTGAAAAAAAGGGGGAGGGTAAAAAGTAACAATTGAGTTTTAAACCAGAGAAGATTTAAAGAGATATAACAAATATATTTCATATAAATCCCGTGAGCCAATATTATGAGTATCGTATATTTTGCCGTTACTGTTTTAGGGTTTAATGTTGTGCCTTCTAAAGGAATTAAGGAGAGAAAATGGGTTTAAGGATTAAAAAGGTTAAAAAGAACAATATTAATTAAATGCAGGTTTAAATCCTGGATTAAAGGACTTTAAATCAATCTCAAAGAATTTAAATGAAAGTATCATCAAGGCGGTCTAAGGTCAGTAAATCTGCAGGGGTTTGTAATGATTTGTATTCTGGATTTAACATTATTAACTAAGGTATAGTGAATACTTAGGGAGGTGATAAAATTGGTATGCTGATTAAAACTGGTTAATGATAAGATTAAGGATTGGGAGATTAGCCTGAAAAGGTATATATATATATATATATATATATATATATATATATATATATATATATATATAGAGAGAGAGAGAGAGAGAGAGAGAGAGAGAGAAAGAGAGAGATTTGTACATACATAGACATTTAAATAGATTCATACGTATTTTATTATTATTAACCAATAGAATACCTACCCAAGGACTTGTATAACCAATACACATAGCATTAGTTAAAAATTAAATGTTTTTCTTTATGTGGTGGTATAGTACGATTTCTGTGCACCCTTTAATTGGTAATGTTTAGAAAAAATAATGTGGCCAAGTTACATAGCCTAGAATACATATTCTATAATTATTATCTATGAATGCAATACGAGTTTACCAAGCACATGCATATTATTGACGCTAACGTGCGATCAACGATCCTTTTAAAATGCATTAATTTATAAATTTGCACTTTCTAAATGTATATATTTACAAACAGAATCATGTGCTTATCTTACTCACTTATTTTTCACATTTAGTTTAGGAGATTACATTATTTTTTTTGGGGGGGGGGGGTACTCAGGTTTGGGTAGTCTCACCCCTTAAATGGTAAAGTTTACAAGAAAAAATCATGATCCCATGTTACTTACTGTGTTACCGAAAATATATATTCCATAAGTCATACTGATCGGTTCATAAAAGTATAAAATTAAAAAGTAAATAAAATATATACGCAACCTCAAATTGTTCGCATTTACAAAAGAATAATGTTACCATGTTACTCACTAGATCTTATAGAATATTTATTCCAAAATTTATAATAATTCGTTCATTTGTTTAGAAATTACCCTATATATATATATATATATATATATATATATATATATATATATATATATATATATATATATATATATACTTAACTTTAGAAATATAAAGATATATTTATACATACATTTATATTAATATATTTGTGCGTGTATATACATATCATTCACACACGGCAGTGAATAATGTGTATAAGGTCAACATTTACCCAATCGTGACCAATACTTGGGTTTGTCATTTATTCAGTTTTTATCCCAAGTTGATCCGGTATTTTGCACTAGGATTGACTAGTCCTAAGCCTTGTTTAAACATAAAGACATTAAAATTTGGTCTAGTAGTAAAAACGTTATTCAAAATATGTGTGGTCATCAGCGTGTAGGATAACGACCCCCCCCCCCATTGACTGCAAATAACCATAACGTTTTTTTTATGTGAAACCAATATTTATTTTTGTATACCCTAAATGTATCAAACAGCACAAGGAATCTAAAAATATACATATCTCGAAAGATGTTTTAGATATGGAAGCGTTGAGCAGCTTAAACTGCCAATTGAGTAACGCTCCTCATGCCCTTTAACTCGACTTTTTTAATTATAAATATAATTTAAGGATAGAACTCAATGAGTTTATTCGAAATATGTTAGTATTGAATGATTGCGATCACAGAAACAGAGATGTCTAACTTTTAGTAGAAACATTTAAGAAAATGATAATTGACTTTTGACGCTAAATTTCTCAGGAAAAAAAGCCAAAAAAGGCCAAATTGAAAACTGCAGCCACACTTTTAGAAGAAAGAAATCTAAAAAAAAATTATCTTTATTAATAAAAGAAAAATGAAAAATTGGCTATATTGAAGATATTCATTATTGGGGATGTTGAAGATGTTAACCCCCCACATATTTGTGTCTTTTTTTCTATTAGTCTCGTATTGTTTTCTTAGCGGTGAAAGCAAAGACGTTACCAATGAAATTGAAACTGTAGGCTTTTTATATATGTTTTTCGTGGAAAATTGAAAAAATATTTATATAATTATTGCGCTAAATAAATAATACTTTCTACCGTATGCATATTAAGTTTTATATCGTACTGGAAGACTTTACAGAATATTTGAAGATGTTATATTTAAATAATTGTTGATAATTTTGTAGATAAATACCCTCTGCCCCCTCCCCTAAGCAAAAATGAGATTATCCCTTTTTAAGCGATAACGTGTTTAAAAAGAAAAACAATTATTTCAAAATTTAGAGTTTTGCATATAAATATAACGTAAAAATGTCACCCATTTCTGGCCGATCGCTATCGGGATAGCGTTTTAAGAGCATATAACTATCTTGCAAAGGGATATAAATTGTGTTTTTTTTTGGGGGGGGGAATACAAAATCTATTAATTGTACCCTAAGTTCATGTCGAAACAGTCCCCCTCCCCCCTAAGAAAATCACTTAACTCTATCAATAACCTTAAGTCCAGGTCCCCCCCCCCAACGGAAGCGAACAAGAAGGGTTAGATATTGTCTTGGCCTTTTGGCTAGGAGAAAAATGTAGTATCAATTTTGTATAATTTTGTATTTTTTGTGCGCATAAATATTGCAAAGTGTAGTATTCTGATGCTACACTTTATCCTTTCTGTTCTCGGTCAGTGAAGGAGAAATCTTTCTAGACTAAGGCAATTTTCATTTTTATTACAATCCAGAGTTCCCCTTCTTAGAGATCTGGACTTTCCACACATTAAAAACTTACTTTGTTGTTACCTTGGTGCAACGGAAAATTCGGCAAAGGAAAATTCGACAAACGAAAAATCCGGCAAAGAAAAATTTATCAAAGTAGGAAAATTCGGTAATTATGAAAAAATATTGATCAAAAATAGATTTTAGAACCCTTCTCGCGGGGGATATAATTGTAAATGGGGGCTACTCCCCTAAACAAAAAAAGAACACTTATTGTATTATATGTTGGTACTTGTGCAGTTTACGGACTGGGGTCTTTTTCAGATAAGATTTTTGAGTTAAATGAAATTTTTATGATATCTTTTATTTATTAAATCGGCGGTAGGTGAAAGCACAGAAGCGTTAGCAAATCCCCCTCACCATATTAATAATGGCTTTCTAAATAATGTTATTATTTCAACCCGGTCTGTAAACAACAAAAGTACCATATTTTTCAATTATCATATTAATAAGGAAAGTAGTAAATGAAAATGCTATTACGAGATTAAATCCATCATAATGAATTTCGGTTTCTTCATAAACAAGTCAGTTATTTTAATATTTTGCTAATAGTTGAAATAATAATCCATTACTTTGTGTTCGACATTTGAAAGGAATTTGGAAGTATTTAAATAGTCGAATAGAAAGTCATTTAAACTTGTTTTAAAACATTTACGCAATCTTCATGTATTAACAGACATTAACAGACAATATTAAGAAATAAATGTTTAAGGTTTATATAGTTGGATAAAGGAGAGCACCCTCACAAAAGAAAATCAAAAAATAAATATTTTAGAATATATATGGTTCCGTAATATTAGAGCAGCTCGCGCGAAAAATGTCTTTTGTTGATTTCGGGACAGGACGTTTTTAATAAGTTCAAAATGATAATTGACTTTTCGTTGACGAATGAATGTTTACCTAGCAGCGTAAGAAATGTATTTTTTTAAATCTTGAAAACAAAGCAAAATTTGAAAAATTGAGAAACAGGAACATTTCGAAAAAATTATTTTAAAACGTTATCTAAATTTTACTAACTATTAATTTCTAATGTATGGTAAGGCAAAATTATAATAAATAATTAAACACCCGAGATGCTCACCGCCACACACTATTCACTATGTGACGTCATCGAAATTTACTTAGAAACAATCATTCAGTTATCAGTTACACTTTAGAAAAATAAAATGTAATATTCACAATTAAAGTTGATATTTTTTGATTGAAACAAAATAGAAAGGTTCGAACTAAAACATATTCGTCGATATGTAAATAATTTTAACATCATTTTTAAATCAGATAGGTAAATACACTCTTATTGATACAAATTAAAACTGTGAAAGTACATTTTTAATAAAAATCGATAAACTGTTTATATTTATTCTAATAAAACTATAAATAACTTAGGAAAAATTATTAGATCACAATCTGACAGATAGTTTTCTAATAATGTCCGATTACAAATCCATAACATCTATATAAAATTAAAAATACATGTGAAATTAATAAAATGAAATATTATAGCGATTATGATATTTCATACATAGTTTTCTGTCGGCAAACTAAGTATCGCTATTCTGATCGTTCGGACATTTTTTGATCGCATGGATATTTTTTGGATAATTATTTAATTTTTAGTAAAATGTACGTATTTTTAATTCAGTGTCTTAAAATTTTTGAAATAGTTCCAGAAAAGTGATATTTATATATCAAAAGATTATAGAAAAAGATTTCTTGAAATGTTATAATTTACTGAATATATGTGTGTTTTTGCTATATTAAGAACATTTTTTATTCTAAAAGTGTTTTGGCACGTAGAAATAGTTTTGTTAAGATTAACCTTTTGTTAAGATTTTACCTTTCGAACATACTCAAATTTTATTTTGAACAATTAAATAGATATACTCAAAATGAGTTTAAAATAAATTGAATCATGAGATTTTAATTCATTCTAAAATAATTATAAATTATTTAATTCGAATTGGAATATGGAATTAGTATTTTAAAAAAGAAAACCCGGAAATTATTAAATATAAATAATAAATAAAATTGTATTTTATTATTTAAAAAAATATGATGTTTAAATAGAATAAATATTATTATTTTTGATAATTCTTTACTGACTAATAATTGAATCTATAATAATAGAAAATAAAAAAATACATTTTATTTAAAAGTAAGACAAAAGAACAAACAAAACATTTGGGGGAGTTTATGCGGTTAAAAGTGGGGGTCTAAGTTATAAGCAATCTCACTATTCATTTTGTTAGTTAACTTAATTTTAAAAACTTCACTTATTTAAGTAAAACTATAAATTAATTAATACAATATTGCCATGCGTGACGTTGTCTCTGTGGGCAGTACTGAATCATGTAGAAGGATTGTCTAGAAAAGACTGATGTATTTTTGATAATATTCTAAAAATATTTTTTCACTCATTACATAAGTAAATATATTTTTATTGTAGTTATATTTATTACTTCAAAAACTTTATTTTAAAATTACTCTCTGATTTTATTACAAAAGTATAGCCAATTATGGTTTTGTTGCTATGCGCAGTACTGAATGATGTAGTTAGGGTTTACAGAAAAGGGAAATATTTAAATTGACTATATTCTAATTATGTAATTTTGCTTTTTATAAACTAAAAAAGTGGAGTTATTTTTAATTGCAAGCTTTATTAAGAAATTCATAATAACTTCATTTGTAAAATTTAAATTTTTAATGATTGGGGTATAGTCATTTGTGCTTTCTCTTTATTGGCAAAAGTAAATCATGTAGTAGGGCTGTCCAGAAAATGCAAATATTTAATTTTATATATTCTATTAATACATGTTTTTGTTTCAAAATATAAAAGTTATTATTTTTGCTAACATCATGTTAAAAGTTAAATTCAAATTTATTCCAATATAATTTGTTGTGCCTTTGTCTCTATGGGTAGTACTGAATGATGTAGTAGGGCTGTCCCAAAAAGGTAAATATTATAAATAATTATATTAAATATACTCATTTTTTCTAAATTATGATAATGGAGTATGTTAGAATTTCTTATGATTGCTTTTATGCAGATCAGGAAAGTTTGAATTTATAATTTGTTTTCCATCTGATAAGAAGTAATCAATCCAAGGCTAGTTCACTACTGAATTAGATGAGTTCATTATTGTGATGTCATAATGATTATGGGTTCAACTCAATTAGCAATTGTCACTAATATTTCCACCACATCAAAGTATGGGTGATTCAAAGTGAACCTGGTTACTGATGCTTTCGGGTTTTGTTTTTTGTTCCTTCTTTAAATTATGATAAAAAAAGGCATTGTACATAATCAAACTGCAATGTATAAAAAAGTGGACGAGACTGAAAAATGCAGATGCATGTGTATTAATATTCCTTAATATAAACCTGGCAAAGTACAGGACAAGTATAATTAACTCTTAAAATATTAGCTTGAATTGAGATTTGATGAATTAAATGTAGAGTAACATTAGCAATATAAAGAGAATACAAAATAATAATAGATTAGGTGAAATAGAGTTTAATTTGCTTAAAGCATCGTTTAAAATGTGTAGAATCTATAGTCGATTGCTCTTTACCACATTACTTCGAGTGGAGTGTATTCTGTGGCTGACTCTTCTCAGCTATGGAATTTGCCTGTATTTAATAATGTACCCATACTGCACAGGTCAGAAAAAATTAATATTGTTGTGTTACATTTAAAGTCTTTTTATTTTAATAACAAAATTAAACCAAACTTTGACATAATGGACTAACATTCAACTCTTCCTAATCGTTAACTATCTCTAATTGTCAGCATTATTTTGTTCCAACTTCTATTTTTTAACTTTTCTTAATTGTAGTATTTTGGGGGATTTCTTTCAAATGACAAATATATTGTTTCTAATTTCAAAATTTTCAAAACAAAATTCCAACTTTATTTCAAAAAGAAAATTTTTAAATTTAGTTATAAAGTGATCAAGTTATAACAGTTTAATGATTTAGTCACACAATCTTGGAGCCATTAAATCAAGTCACAAATCAGTTAGCCTTACTTGTTAATTTGCTAAAGTCATCACTTTTTCTGTTAACTTGAGGTGACTAGTTAGACGTAATCTACTGTATAATTTAAGAAAAAATCTTTTGGTTTTTTTAATGTTATTTTTATGTTACTTAAAATACCAATAGCAAGAAAAAAAAACATAACATTGCATATGTCTGCTATTTTTAGCAACATTGTGATTAAATGTGATTTATTGTGCATTTCATTCTTGAAATCTCAATTCAAGCTTCAATATTTAAAGAGTAAATTCTACTTGCCGTATACATTTCCAGGTTTATATTCAAGAATATTAATACACATGCGTCCGCATTTTCAGTCTAGTATATATATATATATATATATATATATATATATATATATATATATATATATATATATATATATTAAGGGTTAAGTATTTGCAGAAAGGTGCTACTTTTTATCATTTTGCTTTTAATGGTGCCTTCGACTTTCTACCAAAACACGATGCTATGCGAAAAATGACCGTCTGTACATTGTGACGCGCCACATACTCCTCGATGTGACCCTGGTAATATGTATGAACATAGACAGAAGACGGCGGATCTATAGGGTGAAACTTTTCTAATAAATCCTGCTATTTCGCAGGTAGCAGTAGTTCGAGATGCACTCATCAATAAACTGATGATCTAGTTTAGAGAAAGGCATGGATTCGAACATGACAATATATATATAAAAATGGAAAGACATAATTGTTTCAGTTAATTGAGTACCATCGACTATATGCAGGTTTGGCGCCGCATATACAATCAGCTCATAAAATAAAACATGTTTCAGCATGAATTAGTGCTTGTTCAAAACAATACAAGAATATATTTATACATTTATATATATATATATATATATATATATATATATATATATATATATATATATATATATACTAATACATTAGTAAATTAATACATTAGTAAATATATATATATATATATATATATATAGAGAGAGAGAGAGAGAGAGAGAGAGAAAGAGAGAGAGAGAGAGAATGGTAGTTTGTTTGACGCATTGCTGGGAATAGTAGTAGTATGTTTTTAAAAGGTAATGCCAAGTCCCGGGTAGGATGTAAGCTGGAAGAAACAAACATAATATATATATATATATATATATATATATATATAAAACTAGAGCAAAACTGTTCTGTTCGGTGAATTAATTTTACCCGTACTGGGACAACTAACTTACTAATTTATATATATATATATATATATATATATATATATATATATGTGTGTGTGTGTGTGTGTGTGTGTGTGTGTGTGTCTGTGTGTGTGTGTGTTTGTGTAGAAACCTCGTAAACACAGCCTCATAAGCATTCAAAACACTTTTTTTCCTAGACGAAAGTAAATGATAAATGATATTAACCTTTAGAAATCTTACCTTGTTCCATACAAATGAATAAACACAGATTTATTTTCATTTCATATTTAGTTCATCAACACTGATAATAAACGCAGTGTTTACTACGTGTAGTTCTACCTGATATGTCCTTTACTGATAATATTAGCTTTCACTTCTAAACAAAAGAAATAAATGTGTTTACAAAGTTTACAAAGCGAACACATCCATGAATGCATATATATATATATATATATATATATATATATATATATATATACCGGGAGGAACTTAAATACCTACTAGATATTCATTTCGAGGGTCTAATGTCTCTTTGTACAGGCTTTTGTGAGGAACAACCTGATATGATGATAGTCCTACAAGTAAACCCAGACTTAATATTCAAAATAACATAGTGTTCGAAGCCCAAATAATATCCAATCGATATTGTTAACCAACACTTACATATACAAGGAATAGTGCACCTTATGCAAGTGAGGTTGCTTCTAAGCTGGATACTCCACCAGACTTAGTATAGTTTTGTCCGGGAATGCGGTAAGACTAAAAGACCAAACAAATGATATACTATAACATAGTTATCTAGTAAATTGGGTAGAGGATAATTTATGTTCTTAACTTCTTTACAAACTCAGTGGTTGACAAGAAAAAGAAGAACTTGAATGGAATATTCGAATATCTATCTATCTCATATAGAGATCAAGTGCTAGCTTCAGAAAAGGGGTCTCTTGATTTCTGAAAACTCTAATAGAAGTAAAATGAACCAAATCGATATACATATATATATATATATATATATATATATATATATATATATATATATATATATATATATATGTATACATAGGCAATATATTTCATTTAGGCAAACGTTATTAATAAGACTTATTTATTCTTTAAATTCTCTGAATGAGCCAATTCCCTGCATAAATATTCAATGAAAATAACCTAAAACGATCCTTCAGCTGTTGCGAAAACCTAGAAATGATAATTAAGGCACATAATAACAAAATACTAAAAGAGAACAGCAGAGAGGAAGAACAAAATAATAAATTACATTAAAACTTGACAAATAGAGCAACAATAACACAAAGAAAAACAAAAATATAAACACTAAAAATAGAAATAAACAAAACACTTATAGTAATCACCCGAATAGAAATGAAAATTTAGCAATGAAGAGAAAAGATGTAACTGCATAAATCGTACACTTTGCCCACTACCAAATAAAAGCCTAACCAAAAGTATTGTATACAAAGCCACAATACTTGCGAAAGAAAGACCGAATAACAAGAAGTAATACGTGGGTATGACCTCCCTAGATTTTAAAACCAGATATTATGATCACAAAAGCACATTTAAAAACAGGGAACGGCGAATTAAAACATCACTAACAAACTACTATTGGGAGCTCAAAGAAAATGGACGCTCACCAATAATTGAATAGAAAATAATATGACAGGCTAGTACATGTAGAAATTAAGCCGACCCGTGTAGATTATGTCTGAATGAAAAATTTGCAATCCTAAACTTTAAAGACCCGGAAAATCTATTAGTATGTAGAAGTGAGATAGCAAACAGCTGCCTGCACTAAATTAAATTTACCTTGGGTTAAAAATAAATAAAGAAACAAATAAGAAAAAAAACTAAACTAAACTGATTGGTTAACTAACTAGCCGTATATATAAAAAGACCGGCAAAACTAACTCCATGCATTTTAGCCTGAAGGTTCACCTGGGGATGAAACACGGGAGCCTCTGTGTAGCTTTAATGTCATAAATATATTTCATAGCTTACTATATATATATATATATATATATATATATATATATATATATATATATATATATACTAGTAGAATACCCGTCCCAGAAAAGACAATAAATATAGCATTAGTTTTAATTTTTTCTCAATTCTTGGTGGGTACAGTTTCAGTGCACCTCGTAAATGGTATAGTTTTTTTACAAAATAATGTAAGAACATTAACTAACATGTTGCCTTAAATACATATTCCATAATTTATAAAGTTCAATCATTTAGGATTTTTCTAAGAACGTACATATAATTGTCGCTCACATTAACGCACCGACTCTTACACAAAAATTGATGTAGAGCTTTATTTTCTTACTAATTAATTTTTTTATCGATCTTATAAAAGTTTTTAAAGGTGTTTAACTGTGCGTGAGTTTACCCATTAAATGTTAAAGTTGACAAAATAAATAATTTGCTGAAAATATATATTTCAAAAACATAATAATCAGTTCACATATTACCGTATATTTTTAATATATATTTAGAAATCTTTAATGATCCGTTCATTAATTCAGGAGATAAAATGTTTTGAGGGCGGATTTGAGTGGGCACTCCCGCTAAATAGTGAAGTTCCCCCAAAAAATGTGCCCATGTTTTTTACCGCGTGGGCGATAATCTATATTTCAAAATTCAAAATGATTGTTACATGAAATAAAATGTAAAAAAAATCATGAAAAACTTTATATATATGCACCCTTTAAATGTTAACATTTTCAAAACACAAATATGGTTATGTTATTCAACGTATATTTTATTATACATTCTCAAATTCATAATGTATACATATATATAAGCCCCCTTTACTAAAGGCCAGGCACTCTGCGTGAGTTTTATAACAAGCACTACTAATAGCTTCATGCAAGATCCAACACTGTTTGTTGTTGTAAGATCACTTTCAACTGCTCGTTGTAAATACCCGCCGACTCGGTATTTACAAAGTTAAATTCCTCCTTAATTATTAGCTAATTCGCTATGGCCGTAGGGTTAACGCTCTTGACTACGAATCAGTGGCGATTTGTGATCGGAGTTCGAGCACTGAATTAACTTCCTGCACTGAAGATTGCGTTAGCATGAAACATCGATGTCTGTAGGTAATAAATAATTAATATTTATTTATTTATATATATATATATATATATATATATATATATATATATATATATATATATATATATATATATATATGATAGCGCAGGGGAAGAGGCGGTGACACAGCGTCATAGTCTGTACGTGTATGACTATATAAAGCTCCCTTCTTAGTTAGAGCTTATTTGTAAGGATATCGCATAGCATATTGGGTAAAAGTAATTCGAGCTACCTGCACTTGACAATGTTTACATTGAGATATCACTTGCAATCAGACAGTGTCGTATGATGGCGCAGACAGTTAACAGTTGAGTTTCAATCCCGGCTTGAGGCACTAACTGAAGAGCTGTGATACAGCGAAACAGTTAGTATGTGGATGACTATATATATAACTACAAAAATAGACCTTTATTATTAAGTAATTGCTTGATATACTAGATAGAGCAATAATATAAGAAAACGAATGATGAAAATAAAAATTAGATGAATTATGATATTTATTAATTTATCAAATATGCAAACAAGGAATATCAAAAATAACTTCCTTTAATTCATGGATTTATAAAAGATAAACTCTTTTCATTAGAGGGTAATCTGCAAAATCTGATGATTAGCATAAATTTCAAAACATAAATAATTGTGCGCACAAATACATCTTCAATAGAAAAATATAATGTGTCCATGTAAATATCTAGGGGATCAAACAGAAGAAGCAGATATTAGGTGAGCATTGAGGCTAGATGGCAAGATCCAAGATCCGAGGTACGAATGGATCAAAATAAAAATTAAAACTCAGTTGATTATAAAATTAGTGACCTACCAAAAATGTTCCAAAAGATTCGAAGGAAATCAAAATGTAAATAAAGTCATGCAAATTTTTATTGCTTCCCTGGCAAGCTAAAAATATGTAAAGAGCTGTCTAACGGGAAAATACAATGAAAAAATTCAAAATCTAAATCTAATTTTAGGAAAATACAAATTAGAAAAATAAATAAAATAAAAAGAAAGAAAATAGAGCGAAAGAGAAAAAATAGGAAAAATATATATGAGAGAAAAGAAATTGAAATACAAGGATATTTATCTATAATGTAAAAATTAACAATTTAAAGTTTGATATATTTTCTCAAAAGAATTAAATTAAAAAAAAAGAAACTTTTCTAAGAAAATTAATAATTTTGCAAAAAAAATCAAAAATACAACCCGAGATCATTGACCCAGCGGACAAAACTTACAATTACTATGAATTAGATTTGCTTGTGTATAAGTATTTACTATACAAAGAACACAATAAATCTTACAAATTTCTGCCCTCCAACAATATAAACAATGAAGCTAAATTCGTACTAGCTGCTATAAATAGTCGTAGCTTTCCTCAATCAACTCCAAGTGTTTCTCTTAAAGAAATTCCAGCATGATACTTCAATTAGATTAATATACTCTTCCCAATCGTATTTAGGAATAATTAGTAAGAACATTCTAGATATAAGTATTACTAAGAAAATGTGTTTCCCTCTCTCTTAGGCAATCCTCTGATACAGTAATGAATTGGTTCTTAAAACTTAAATACAAATAAAATTTAAATGTCATTACTTTTGATATAAATGATTATTATCCCAAATCTTATTTTAATAAAGCACTAATTTTAGAAAAACATAACTAATCAAACTGATCCGGAAATTAGACTAATCATATTAGCTTAGAATGCTCTACCTAGAATTTGACAATAAACTCTGAAGAAGTACAACATTATTATGGGTGCATCGCACGCTGCCTATGTTACTGATTAAACATATTACATGAACTTAAGTTTACATTTTAAAATATCCAAGGAGGAGTATACATAGATGACTAGAATGTTCAATAAAACAATGTGATTTTTTTGTTTTGGTATCCTTATCACTATGAAACCCAGAAAAATATTTGTTATTTTATGTGCATAAACTTTCGAACCCCCCCAAATCAATCATTAAATATATAGTACGTTCAGTTACTAACAGTATATCCAACATTTCAGGTAATAACTAAATTTTCGAATAAAACTCCCTTTTTTTCAGTAAGACATTACTTAATTCAGGATACACTGAAAAAAATAACAATAAAAAATTCCCGTACGCTCTGCAAAGGATCATAATCACACATAATATGACAAAAAAGTAATAACAGAATATCTGATAATAGTAATAATACCTGTAACAATGGACCCCAGATTTCTATTAATAGTGACAGACAAACAAACCCTCAGTGATCCAACCTACGTAAGTGACTAAAGATAAACATAATATTTGGTTTAACCGCTCTAAAATAATAACGTAGAAACGAATATCCCGCGAGAAGTCTTTAAAATTATTAAAAAATATTTCAAGTATCCACATATCTTATATAAAACCTTATAAATCTCTTACTCAACAATGTCCAATAAAGGCCAAACAATAATAACTGCTAACAGTAAGAAAATTAAAATTGCTCAGACAACAATTCCCTTTTAGCTCCCATTAATAACTGCAATTGCTAAAGTACACGACAATGCCATCTGAATAATGAGTGTATGTACAAATATGTTACATGATCCTACACAGTAACTGAATTGTCCGCAGACTAACGCACTAAATATTGCCAGTACACTTGCATTTTCTCAATCTTGATGCACAATATTTGAGTCTAAGCAATAATCATTCTGGCATATCATTAAATAATATTTCAACCCAAAGGGCCCAGCGTCAAATAATAACTATTTCAAAACACATAAATCCACCCTCTAACCAACACATCAATATTTTCACTCCAAGTAGATTTAATACGAAAAATCGAAGACCCAATGAAATAGTTACTGCTTTTTATATAAAACATACCGACATTAGCAAGTCAGCTTACGGATTAAAATGGCGCATATCTTCTTTCAATAGGAATGATGATAAGAATAATAATACGTCTCTAAATAACCTAATAAAAACTTCAAATGAAAAAATATCCTATATTTAATAAACTGGGATATTTTGTAAAAGTCAATGTCTTACGCTGCAGGCTCAAACGTTTGTCAATTATATATTGGGGAAGCTGTGATGATAATTACTTCCGCTAAAAATAAAAATATAATCAATTTAAATAATGAGGTCCTACATAATGTAGACATAAAAAAAGATTCAAATTCAGCCAACTATTAAATCCAACTGATACGGCACCCCTTTTAATATTTAAATGAATTCGCTAAAATTAATCTGTTTTCTTTAAATATTCTCTAAATTAAACTTACCTATATTAATCTTTAAAATTAATTCTTAAATCATATTTTAATGTTATTTAAATCCATAATTTAAAATTATATTTTTAATTTCCCTATTTTGCTCATGGATCTTTGCAACAGCTATAACAATAGAACCGTTTGCAGAAATGCAATTCTAGTAGAAATACGTAATTGATTATATAAATTGCTTAATTATTACTGTATCTGCTTTCAATGTCTACTGACAGTTTAGCATCGACGCAACATGTGTTCTAGTACGTAGATAAAGGACAATTTTCAAGCAGTAATAATTATTATATTAAAACAGTTTGAAAACGTGAGAGAGACGATCGGAGAGAAAGTGAAAACATTGACTTGAATAAACGAATAAGAAAAATACACCTTTTAAAAGATTAGTTATAAAAACACGCTGTTAGAATATCGTTGACAGAATGTTTTCAATTATTCTGACATAAACTGAAATTCGAATATATTTATTAATCCATGTCAAATTACAATTGTTAAAATTTGTAAAAAATTCAATAATAATCGTAGTGTAGAAGTGAATTGTATAAAAACAAATATCTAAACACATGCGTAAATTTATATAGATTAAGATCACAATCACCATACAGTATTGCAATCTATATTAGTAAGGTGTTAGGTCTTTATGGCCACCCTGTATAATTGCTTCTTTCAATGTAGTTCTTAACAATCAAAATGTTATCTTATAGCACAATTACTCTAAGATATTGAACACTTTTGGATTAACATATACTACTTACCACATGTAATAGTGTATTATAACTATTATTGATAACGTGCAACGCCGAGTTTCTTGTCTAGTATATAACACTATAACAAAACACATTAAAGTTATTGTTTCAGTGCAACGCTGACTTACTTCTCGCTACCGCTTTCTTTTTCTCTTACAGTAAATCTAAGACAAATTATATTGATGATGACAATAGTATGAAGAAAAACGTTGGGTGTTATTTAAGGTTTCTAAAATTCTTGAGGAATGACTCGGCAATTTCCTTCTAAATTACTACATCATAACATTAGAAAGTCGCTCTAAATTGTGCCCCCCACCTGGCTAATACTGTTCTAGTTATTTATCAAATAAGATATAGTTTTTTTCATTACATTTTTACGGGGCAACGGTGAAAATAAGATTTTATGAGTGAGTCTTGCGTAGTTTATGACTTTTAGCTGGACACACACCTTCTCATATGTGTTACGTGTCGAGCGACCATTAGCTAGATAGAAAAAATTCATGCTCAGAGGTGTAATCTTTACTAATTTGCATGCGTGTGCAACTTATTTCTATCCGTAGGCAACAACCGACTTTTAAAAGACGGAATGAATGCGTACGAAGAGAGACCGATTTAGGGAACGGAGTGAAGGCGTTGGCTTTGGTAATTTTGTCTGTCTTGTTATAGTGCTGTATGAGCAGAAGTTCCTCTAGAATTTGGGGCAGTCATTATGTCAACTGATCAATAAGCTTATTGATCAGTTGACAGATGTATATACATTTTCGTTTCTCACAGTAATAAATTACGAACACTCAATAATGAGATAAATTCGAATAAGCCTGTTGTATTAAACTTCAATCCAAAACTTGTCTGTCTTCATTTATTTACTTATAGTTAATTACATGCGAAATAATTATGGAGTATTTCTACAATGCAACATGGGCGCCAGCATTCGCCACCAACGGCTTAAACTGATTCCACAAGGAACTTTTTGTTTATTTTATTAATATATCAAGGCTAAAAGCACTCTAGAATAATTGATACTTTCGTTTAGTCATCACGTTCCATTAGCGCCGTTTCTGAGGAAACGGTTGGAATTGTCCTTATTCTGGATTCATATGTGAAGATTCTCATCTTTCTCTCTTAATTACGTCATTTTCTGCCTCCCACTACTTTTCATACAAATTACTTTTTATTTTTATTTTTGTGTGAAGTTATCCACTCTGCACGGATAAAACACAACATCCACAGAGTTTTAGTTTAAGTCTCGACAGTTCAATTCTCTCATAGTATTCATAAGAAGAGATGCTGCTAACCTCTCTCTACTATATCGTTATGTTCATGGTAGGTACTCGACTGAGCTCCAGTTCCAGGTCCCACTCTAAAACATTCACATCAAAACTCGTCTTATTACAATTTTTTATTTTCTCACTCTCTATTTACAACGAAAATTACGAAACCTCCATGAAAATTTTATTTTCTTAGAACCTCCTTATCCGAGCAACAAGGTAATACGAGATTGCTTCCACCTCGACTAAATCAGTCTAATGTAAACAAATTTTCTTGGATAATCAATTTATCTCAAGTAATCTTCTGCCCATCGCGTCCAATGTTCCCGGCAATCTCATGGTTTCGATCATCGTCTAATTGACGATATTGTTTACCCTTATCCTCAATTGGCACCCAGGCCTTGATAAGTATTGACCCATTATGAAAATAAAAATTAAAAATTCATAATTCAACTATCAATATATCCATCTCCGAAAACTTTATCTTTGAGACTTATTTTACCCTTGATAAGTAGTGACAGATTAGCAAACAAAAATTAAAGAGAGTTGTTCGTGAAATCAGTTGATGCCGTTCCCAGGCGGCTTGGGAAGCTAGGGGTAAACGCTGGCGCCCATATTGAATTTTTATCTTATTCTGTTATTAATAAATATATATTTCACTAATAAATTACGAGTACTTAAAAGTAATGAGTTAATATTAAACTTTAATCTAATACTGTTCTCTTCGTTTATGTACTTTTACTTAATTACAGATTCAGCGCCAGTTGTCCACCTCAACATTCCACACTCAATGTCGTAGTCAAACGAGGTATCGATCCTGCCAGGTTCACATCAATTTACGAGCTAGTCGGCGTTGAATAGAGGCGATGGTCGCTGATCGGACAGCATGATACTATTGGCTATTAAAGCCTGAAATTCACGTATATTGGACGCTAATTGCTTCGGTCGTTTCACGCCGTCAAAAATTGCAGCATCTTGTGTCAACTCTGTTCGCTAAAAACAGAAAAATAACGACAAATATAGCTCACTAAGCGACCGTTTCATTTTCCAGCTTATCGTAACGCCAGGTGGCTTTGGTCATGATGCTTCACGATTCAAACAATACTTTGGACAGATGATAGCCACTAGCGTAATACAAAAAAGTTAGTTACATATAATTAACTATGGATTCTTCCTATATAACATCATGTACTTTGTATGGCATACGTTTGTTTCGTTTGATATATAATTTTGTTTATATAAATATAATTTGAACACATCATAAGAAAAGCAGAGGGTATTAAAATAAGATGCATTGTAAAAGTATAATTAATTTATTTTTAATTTTCGTCTCCTTGTAAAAACATATAAGATGGTTATTTGACTAAAAAATAACTTACTTACGTTGGTTGGTGCAAATAATATTGAACTTTAATCAAATACGTTGATATTCTTTTAGTTAATTACATACGAAATAAATGTCGATTGTTTATATGATATAATAAATAAGGTTAAAAGTCTTTCAAAGCATGTTTAGATGCGATATTTATTAATAAAAGTAAGGAAAGAATGTTCCGAGTGGAATCTACCCAGTACTCTGAGCAGCACCTTCCTAAAAGTGGCAACAGTACTATATTATAGGAACTATATGACTCCTATACACGTAGATACTTGCGTCGGGAGTAACATACTTTCTGGAGTGGTAAAATGATGCAACCACTTCCCCAGCGACTTGTGCAGAATATTTTATGTAAGTTTTTCATTTCATGTCTGGAGTAAAATTCTGTTCTAGAAGCTTATCAATGAAAAGGACATTTTAGTACTATTTTTTCTGAAATATTGACAGAATTTAAATTTTAATTCGTACATTATTGTAAATAACATTTTTGTCCTAACGTTAAACAACGCTAAGTAACATTTGCATTTTCATTTATTTTTAGATATGAAATATTGTAAAAGTCAGTCTGATAAAAACAATGTGTTTATAATGTGGAATAAATAGACAATTCCATGCGACAAATATTAAAATTTCTACTTGGCGTTGCCAGCTTGCTATCACTTTGCAAATTTCGATACTTGAAATACTTTAAACCAATTTTGGTTACTAATCAACATTTCATTCATAGGTTTCTGTCAAACACGAAACTAAAACCTTCACATTTATTCACATGAATAAATAAACATTAACATTTTGGTAATTTTTATACACATTTATTGATCTTGCAAATGAGACTGTTATAAAATCAAATGAAAGAAATCAATAGATGGTTCGCGCGTGGAGCTCTTTTTTAAACTTACAATTTAGAAACAGATACAACTTGTTGAAAAGCAAGTCAGTTTACCTAGAGGCTGAAAACATTTAGACATAAATTACGGAATCAAAACATCATTGAATTTAAAAAACAAATTTGGAAAAATGCGACGTCCCTAATGGGAAAGAGGAAGGTAAGGGAGAAAAAGACATAGACAGAAAGCGAGATAGCGAGCCAGCCAGCTAGTCAGTCACGCTCTCCCTTTTCTCTTCTGGCTAATGTATTGTCGGTATCATTCTTTTACAGCGAGCAATGTTGGTTTAATTAAAGATTTTCTTATTTGGGAATTTATCTTTCTTTTAATTGAATCACTTTAATTAATAACTGTTAATTTCGACGTAAATATTGCATATAAATCGACAAATAGACGGTAAAATTACACATCAATAACACCAAACATCAATCTATTATGAAGTGTTTAAAACATAATTATGAAAATTGAGTATTTAATAATTGTCTTCGGATGGTTCGTCTGTACTCTATATAAACTATTTCATAATATTATTCTTCATTATTGATTTAAATGACCCTAACCCGTTTTGATTGGATATAGGAGTGATAAAAAAAAATAATTCAGATGATATTTTAAAGTCAAATAGTTACAAAACTGAGTATTTTTTAAAGTTCGGTTGTTACAAAATGATTACAGGCGTTTTAGATTGTTAGGCATGTTTATTTATACAAATACGACAGAAAAGAGTGTAAAATATGTCAATCTATTACTTATTCTTGAGGCTGTAATAATAATGACGACAAAAAATCATTGATATTTTTCCGTGATAACTTTTTAATTTAAAATTTTAAAAATGAAATAAAAATTAAAATTGTCACTTCGAACGTCCTAGCGTTGAAAGCAGTAGGAAAGTTATGTGAAATAGAACAAGGTGTCTTATTCGTAAACGTGCAAGAAATCACTAACAATTTATACAGGTTAATATGTGTCAGCTTATTTTAATTAATTGTCATAGCTTTACATTTCTATAAAACAAACAAATGAAAGAGGGGAAAATAAAAGAAACATTTGTTTTCGAAAGAGTGTGATGTTTCTATCGGAAATCCTCGGAATTGTAAACGGTAACATCTCTCAGTAATGCGGTCTCTGGAAACCTCGTCAGAATTGTTTTGAATTCCATTTACAAAGAAACATAAAAAGACCGTGTATGTTTTATTTACAACAAAAAAATATTCTATTTTAAATTTTCTTGTCTCACCGATGTTTTTATTAATATATGAAGTAAATTTGAATATAAAAATATATTTAATTTAAATTCCATCGTTTGAAAATTAGATGAGGCCATGAACAGTTTATTTTTAATTAATGATTATGCTGGTATATAATGTTTTAGCTACATACTGAATTAACATATCATGCATAATACCTACTTATTTTACTTCATTTTGCGAAAATCTCAGTAGTGCCTACGTTTATTTATATTCAACATAGTTGGCACATACCTAACGCCGAATAATCTCCGCTAATTGTATATATATATATATATATATATATATATATATATATATACTATTACAAAATTTTGCTAATCGTTAGTTGAGATTGGGGGACAGAAACAGTACTAAGAAAGATTCAGAATTTCATTGAATAGACTATGTTTTAGAGTTCGAATGGCATGATATAATATAGAGCTTGTTATTCATTTCAAGAATTGTGACAACATTTTGAAAATAACATTTCTATACAAGTACAATCCTGAGTGCATCAGTTTAATACACACAGACACACACACACATATATATATATATATATATATATATATATATATATATATATATATTAATTTATTTTATACGTACATAAAAGTAATCCATGGACACGTGTTTCTGGCTCACAGCCGTCATTAGCATGGCTAACAGAGATCGAACCTTCGATATTGATGTCTGTAGTCCAGCGTTCTACCACTATATATATATATATATATATATATATATATATATATATATATATATATATATATATATATTGGGGTCAAAAGCCCCCAAAATGGCAAAAAATTACCCTTTTCTCCCATAACGTTTGATCCATCTATTCAATTTTTCTGAAACTTGGCCAAAATGTAGAGGAAATTGTTCTAGCATCCTTGACCTCAGAAAAAATTCTGGTTCGTGCCCCCAGGGGGTACAATGGGGGTCAAAAATGCCCCAAATTGCCCGAATTTATTGCATTTTATACTCGCCACATCGAGTCACATACAAAGAGGGACCACGGATGCGCGGCTTGTTTGTTTTTGTTGTGTAATCACTATCCACTGCTCGCTATACGCGCCCGCCGTTTATAGATTTAAATTTGTCCTAACTGTCATATAAATTGACGCCGGCCGAGGGGAAGGACACCCGACTACAAATCAGTAGCAATTTGTAAATCGGGTTCGTGCCCTCCGACCGACACTGAAGATTGCATAAGCATAAAACAAAGATGGCTGTAGGTGAAAATAATTAATATTTACTTAATATATAAAAAATTTAATATTCGTACTGTTGAATGAAAATTTAAAGAGCATTAAATTTAAAATTTAAAATTTAAAGAGCATTAAAATTAAAATTTCAAATTTTGATTTAAAATAGTAAAAATAGAACATAATGTACCCGTGTATGTAATATGGTGTCGTATACTAGAACTGCCGTTAAAATGTTCTTCATTCAAACTTTCAGGGTGTTATCTCCTTGTAAATACGTACTGAAATGAATATGGTGTAAATTAATTGAAGTTACCGAACAAAACATTTTTTATTAAATACTTTACATTAACATAAATACTGAGAATTTCAGGAAAATCAGATAATTTTGATTTTGGTATTTTTTTCTAATTAAAATATTCATTTTAGCTAAAGAATATGACACTTTTTATTGACCGTCTTTAGGAGTTATTAATAATATTGACGTTACTGAAAGTAATGTAATAATACAATTGTGCATATTAAAAATATAAAGAATAACCGTAATAACAAACAATACTAATGCAAATGATAATAAAAAGGATATAGAAATGATGATATCAATAACAATGAATAGAAGTAGGAAAAGAAGTTGGTGTAAACACCATATAGTATACAAGTGAAAACGGGCATACAAAGGAAAATTTATAAATTAATCGATAATAAGACTAAAGAACATAGAATATTAGGGATATTGTTAAATAAAAATATGATAAAAGTATCTTTTTCAACCATGATGAATATAAAGTACCATAATCTCATCAAGTAAATCTAAATGTATTAAATCAAATGATATCATGAATAATTCAAAATTTGAATATCGATGAAAAATACAAAAAAAGTATGGAAATAAAAATGCGCGTTAAATGGTGAATTTTGACAAAAAGTATAGTATGTTACGTTATCGAAGGAAATCATCTGCATATATGGGTTCTACGGGTACCTTCTGAATATACATACAATAACCATGTAGGAGTTATTAGAAAAGCTTGTAAGGTAGAGGTTTATACATTTATTACTTCGCTTACATTAAGGAACTTAAAATTTAAAAAAATATCAAGTAAAACATAGAATAGACGATATTAGTTAAAGCCAAAAAACATAGTCATAATAAACGCTAAAGTTTCATTTTACGCCTAATATAATCGATAGAAATAGTGATATAAATGGAACATTGTAAATAAGAAAAATGGGGTCATAAGTGTTGTTAATATAAAATTAAATATAATGGTACAAGTAGGACACATTAAAGATAATTTATGAATACATTAGTTAAACTTAAGGATAAACTATATATTTAAAACTGTTAATAGAAAATGTATGAATACTTTGCTCGATATAGATGTTATATGATCTATAAATATATTATAACTAATGATAGATTAAATAATTGTGAAAATCAGAAATGTTGAAGTATATAGTAAAAGTAAATAATAAAATAAATAATAACTTATTAATTATGTCAAACAATTATAATATTGAATGTAAAGGCGATAGTAATAATTATAACATAAATAGTCAAATAGATTATATTAATAGATCATTATGATAATAATACTGAAGAGTTATAATTGAACAGGAAATAATAGTAATTTATTGATGTATAAATGGAGAATCCCAATGTAATATACTATAAAAACAACATAGAAAACCAGGGTATAAAACAAGTAAGACATTACTAGCATGTCAAATATAAAGAACTTATAATGCATAAAGCCCTTTAACTCCATATAATGTATTAGGTATGCATGTGTAGACAAATGTAATAATTTAAATAACAATAAATTTCATAAATACAAATGGTTGAAATGTAATTATATTGGGAACTATATCAAAAATTCTCAGATGTGTAATTTTAATAATTTATTGAAGTACTACTACTAATCATAAAAGATGATTACATTATAAAATAAATAGCTTAACAGAACAAAATAAATTATTAAAAAAATAATAAATATACTTAAAACATCTATAGTATGAACAATAGATTTGCAATAATTATAGTTAAAATAATAACAATGATTACAGTAAGAATAAGAATAGGAATACAGAAATTAATAAACGAATTAGATATCTGAACGAAACGCTATAGAAGTGTTTGATATAGAAATTTGGAATTGATGTAAGTTTCTAAAAACAAATAATAAAATTAGACTTTGTTAGAAATATAATATAATTTCTAATAAATATAGCAGAAACGACAACTAAATTAACGTAGAAGCTTCGGAAAGTAAACATTCACTTATTATTTTGATTATATGAAACGGAAAATTATGAACGATATGAAATAAATACCCCATAAAATAAATGAAACATGATTTTAAAACAATATCTGAATAAGAATTACAAAACATAAAACGATAAGGTAAAAAAACGAAACTTAGCTTTTAGAAAAAAATATTAGAGAATAATAATAACATAATATGCACTGAAATAATGCATTCCATTTTTTAAAAATTACATCCTTTAATAATTTCATATACTTAATTTGCATGAAAGTAAAATTAGAATGATACTTAGAATCAAAAACAAAGACAAGATTTTATTGATATAGAACGTTTGTTTACAACTTCGACCGATAATTCGATAGGTACGTGACCAATAGGAACACGAGGTAGCAAAGACCCCTCGATCATGGCCACCGACAGTTACTACAGGCCTGTTGGCCATAAAATGACGTCACTGCATTGCGTGTCAAACAATAGCCGTCGTAATAATAAATAGGGATTTCGACTTCTCCATTCACTAAATAACCCATCAAAATTCAGGAAATCAACTAATTTTAATGAAATTTTCAGTATTTATTAATTAATGATCACGAAATATAATAAATCCATTACTTAATTAGAAAGCTAGGTGCAAATGTATTATTTGCTGTAAACAAAAAACACCTTTACTAAAGTTATCCAAAATATCAAAACATGTTGACCATACGATATTTTAATTATTTAAAACAAAGCATCAGAACACTTTAAAAATTGCATGTAAAAAAAGAACAGAAAGGAACACGATTCGATTCATGCTGAAACTGATCTTTATTCAATATAAATTTGTAGAAAATATTTAGTAGAATGTTTCTAATTTTCTGTTTAGTTTTTTCTTATTGATGTGTATCACAAAAATTGTTCAGTATAGAATTGGAGGAACTCCAGATAATCATTCTTTCTATTTTTTCAATATTGTGACCCTCATCACAAGAGTCAACATGAAAAAGAAGATTAGCTTTTTTTAAATGAAAATAAGGGTCTGTATATGTTTAAAAAAATTTAAAAATAATTATTTCGTATATATTACGAAAAATGCCCCATAACTCTGTGTTAATAAAATCATTATACCTCGAAGAAAAATTAATTTTTAATATTTTCATTGAATAAGGAATTGTTTAATCAATATTTTCACAAAAAAAATATAATTTCATGATATATTTCATGTGATTTACTATTTATTTAAAAAACATTGTTCCAAATTGTTCGAAATGCCGTAAATGAAACTATTTTTTTAAAATCTTAGTGAAAATGTATTATATATATTTTTTAAAATCCACCATTACTAAAGGTATAATTTAATATATAAAACAAATACATTGATTTTTTAATGAAAATAAAGATCTGTACATGTTTAAAATATATATATTTTTTTAACTCGAAGAAAAATTAATTGTGTTAATTAACGATATTATCATTAAATAAAGCATCGTTTAATCAATATTTTTGTGTGTGAAAATATTGATTAAATATGCCGTTATTATTTCATTTATTTAATCTACAAAAGTACAGAGAAAATATACTACACTTAATAAGACATCGCAAAAAGTAATTTTTTTAAAAATGGAAACAATAATTATTGGCTACTTTTTTCATCAAATAATGAATAAGTAATTCAGACTTTTGATTTTTTATATAATTAAAATAAAAATTCAAACTTATTTGCGTGTATCCATATTTGCCGTAAGCATTTCTCTTTTGGAAATTGAAACACATGCAGTAGGCATTTTAACTTTGTGAATTATGAAATGAAATTTAAAAAGGTGCGAAATTAAGTTAACGAACCACAATGACGTCAGAGGGGGGGGCAAGAAGTTAGTTACTTGGCCTTGTTAACTCTCGATGGCCATGCCTAAATGCACTTCGTAAAAAAAATATGAAAAAAGATTTAAATATTATAAAATTTAAATTAAATATTTAAGTATATATATATATACATATATACATATATATATATATATATGTATATATATATACTATTTCATGTATCCACATAACATTTTATAAGGAGATATCATTGTTAATGTATCAATTGTCAGTATTTGCTTCAATAGTGTTCGATATGTAAGTAGAGTTAGGTAGTAGTTATGAAGATATATTTATGGGAATTAAACTACACAGAGGTTCTCGCGTTTCATTTCCGGTGGAATCTTCATTTAACCTGGAGTTCCCCTCCGGGGATGAAACGCGGGAGCTTTTGTGTAGCTTAATTGCCATAAATATATTTTAATAACTCACTATATATATATATATATATATATATATATATATATATATATATATATATATATATATATATATATATATATATATGACCATTTATAACTAAAAAGTAAACTTTAAGAGAGTTGGACCTATTGTGAGGTGAGGAAAGCTCAATATACTGGATGGAGCAAAAATATGATAAGTCAATGAAATATTCGAAATTTGAAATAATTTTAAAAAGTTTTAAATTTCGAATATTGACTGTCCTCATCTGTCAACTTATCAATCATTGACCTCCTCTGATGATAAGATTTTAATCTTTGAAAAGCCTGGCTTAAGGAATAAAAGAGAAGAAAAATAAATATTGTTATTCACTAAATGTTCCTTGTTCTGAACAACCGAAGATATTTATTTGCTTCCATTTGCAGATCTAATTATTTTTCATTGACTTATCATATATATATATATATATATATATATATATATATATAGATATGCTGCAGGGGTCTTACTATTTGTGTATATGATTTTCACCATATATCTATGTATATATATATATATATATATATATATATATATATATATATATAGATAGATATGTATATTTGTGTGTGTGTGTAACGATGTATATATTTATATACGTCTTGGCATGTTTCAAATTTTGTTATTCTTCTTTAAACATTCGTTTTTTTTGGCTCGCGTATTTTTATTTTGCATTTTTCAACTCATTTATTTAATTTTATTTTCCTTTAAATATTCTGTACACACACATTGCTTTTTTTTCTGTCCGTGAGCCTCTCTCTCCCATTTCTAGGATCCACTTCTTTCCGACCCAAACCAATGATTCGAATTTACCCGCGCACAAGATTACTTCGCGTAAGAGAAGATGTTTTCTTTTTTTATTTTGCGTTTTCGACTTCCCTATTCAAAAGATATCAACAGAAATAATCTAAGAAATATAAAAAGAGAAAAGAAAAAGACATTTTCTATCGAATAGAGAAGCTGACACATAACAAATGACAACAACATCTTGAGAATGAAAAGAAAGTTTAAACCAAAAAAGAGTTTTATATCTACATAAATATATAAATATATTGTTAATATATTTTTAAGTACATAAATACATATATATATATAAATTAAAAGAGACATAGAAGATAATAAAAAAAACATTTTTTAAATTAAAATGAAGACAACAAAATCCACAGAAGACCGTCTTTTGTTGCATTGAGCGAAATAAAATAACTTTTGGACAAGAGACAACTTATTTTGGCATTGTAAAATCAGAAAGCAAGTAGAAATAAATTATACACATGTATGCACGCAAAATACATTAAACTTTTGTGCATGTGGCTTTTTTACCGCGAAATTTCAATTAGGAGGTAATGCATGGGAGCATGGTCTTATGACAACAGAACAGATACAACACTACCTCCCAAAAAGCATGTGACAATGCCTAGAAGGATGGTTTAGTGCCAATAAAAGACATACCACACTATCTCCCTGACTTGACTATTGAAATATTTACAGTGATCTACCCTATTGTGTCACAACATGGTCTCTTCACGACACTATAAATCACCATTCTAGAAAGTGTTAACAAACATCGTTATTTACGTTGCTAAAATGCTTAAGTGTACCGTGTGTTGGTTTCCATATTACAGTGACATATTGTTTCTATGTCATTCATTCATTCATTTCGTATTATGATTAAGATGATTCTATTGTTGGCATTGGTTTCCCCGATATCTTTCTAGTAAGAATTATTTCCGGAAAAACGTCAGGTACTTACATGAGGGGCCACGGGAACTTGCCAACATCCAAGTGTTTTTTTGTTTGTCAGCATGCCTTGTATCCCAATCATACCCTATTTGGCACACGAAAGGGTTTACTTTTTGACTAACCTGTTTGAAGTCTAAATGATTAAACGCTGGTTGAGTCTCTTTCAGGCTTTGTTTGTCTCATAACTGACAGATAATGAAGATAGTTAAGTATCCTTCTAGAGAGATAGATCGTAGTGCTTTTTGGGTCGGCACTTTCCCGGGTGACAGTATAAGAGGCGGAACTAAGAGGTAGCTCCTTGAGACGTTTCTCTATTTGCAACATTTTGGGGTAGTCTTAATTGCCATGTATCGCATGGATATGTAGCCTTTGTAGCATCCCGGCGTGGATGACTGAGTCCGTTGTTTTGATTGAAAATGTGAGTCAATATAGGTGTTATTCTTGAAATGTTAAAACTCCGATCTTTTCAGAATTATTTGACAGGTGAAGCGTTTAACATTAGTTGTACTTCCACTCAAAAGTAGCTATACGAATTAGGCCCTATTTCATTTCACATACTATTTTTTCATTACAACAACTCTTCCATGTATATAATTTTGAAAATCAGACTTTTATAGTTGTCAATGACCAACGTAATAATCTGTCTACCTCTCTTTTTAACACTAGTCCAGTCTAATAATCTTAAACAATCAATTATAATGAAAGTACTGATTGGCTTACCTCTCTCTAAAATACCACTTATAGAATCGTTAATAAAATTCACATCTTTATTTGTAAAGCACCCATATGCAGTACAAATAAACTTTAGTCGATGCCTTACTTGTCCATTAAGTTTTGACCATGAATGTCAGGCTTCGTTTTCTCGCTGTTAAATGATATTCCAGGACACTTTGGTGATCGTCTCATCAACAAGATGCGTTATCTTTAATCGGCTTTACATTAACTTAACCTCACAAATTCTTATCTATGGTAATATCTGAACGATAATTTTTATCAAAACAATCGCCAGGTTATTCGTAAACTGAACACGCCTATCACACCTGTTAGAAAATAGAGGCCGAAATTTACACCCATGAAATTCTCAACAAAATGTACAATCCTTTCTGCAATCCAACTATATTTAATACAATTAAACGTCAGCGTAACTTGTCTACCAAATTTCATTTATCAATGCCAAAAGTCTTAATTTACTCACTGCTCAATGATATGCGGGGACACTTGGCTGATCATAACATCAGTAAGCTGTGTGAACATGTGAGGACTTCACTCATCAAAGAAAAAAACAGAATGTAATATGTGGGGTTATCTCAAAACAATCTGCGGATTATTGCTGAACTTAAGAGGACCATCACAGCTAAAATCAGGGCCTGCCACGATGAGAGCACGACAGAGATATTGACAATTTTGCACATCGTTATCCAGGAATATCATTTAACGGCGAGAAAACAAAGTCTTACATTCATGGTCGAAATTTGGCATAGACTGAAGTTTATTTGTACTAAATATGGTTGGATTACAGAAATAAGTGTTAATTTTATTAACAGTTCCATAGGTTGCATTTTTTGTGGAAGTTCACCCTGTAATTTCATTGTAATTGCTGCTTTAATATAATTAAACTGGGCTAGTGTTAGCGAGAGATGGAGATAAATTATAGATTATTTGGGCTATCGGTAACTAAAAAAAGTGTGATTTTCATTATTATATACCTGTAAACAGTTTTTAATTAAAAATATGTGTGCATTAAAATAAGGCTTAATTCGTTTAGCTACCCCGGAGTAGAAATGTACCTAATGTTCCACACTCTATCTGTCAAATGGTTCGAAAAAAAGATCGGTGTTTATCATTTCAACAATAAAACCTATATTGACCAACATTTTAAATCAAAACTCAGTCATCCACGCTGAAAATAATTCAATAGATACATATCCATGGCCCACCGACATTTAGCTAATGCTGATGAAGAAACCTACCAAAGAGCGACACCTGGTAAAGTGTCCTGTATAATTACAAAGTGTGCACCCAAAAAGCACTACGTCCTGTCCTCTACGAATGATACTTAACTTTCTACATTTTATAAGACAAATCTAGTCTAAAAGAGACATCTACTAGCGTTGTACCTCCTGGACTCCAAACAGGCTAGCCAAACGGTAAGTCTTTAAGAAGCCCAATAGAGAAGGAAATTCTTACCAGACTGGCTGACAAACAAAGTGTACCCTTTAATTATTATGTAATGGTATCAATAAATTCATGAATAGGTTTAATAAATGCACTGTAGCATCCACTTAAACTTTACTACTAGTACTATTACAAAATAAAACATGTATTTAAATAAGGACAGTGGGGTGATATATTTCATACTGTACCGAACAACTAATACAGGGCCTACCACAAGTACAGATACAATTTGATATCAACATAATGAATGTAGCATGTAAGACGTATGCGACTTCAATATGAAAACTAACAAATAGTACACTTGAGTGTTTTTAACATAAAACATATTTTGACATTTTTAAGATTAAAAGTGATGATATGTATGAATTGGATTATTCGAACTACTATTCAAATATTTGATGTTATTCTGACAATGTGTTTACCAATGTAATCTCCGAACTTCTTGAGGTGAATCTTGTCGAACTTGGGAATATTTCTGTCGAACTCGGAATCTATACGGAATTCCAAACGGATCCCCTTATTTAATCCACGGGGATAGCTTGCTATATTTCTATCAGCTCTAGCCGGATAGAAGTCTTAACTAATTTGGAATTGTATTCTTAGTATCGCCCGTACTGACGATTGAATCATGACCCCAGTAGGCGTACACTTTAAACTGATTATTACTTCAAACTAGACAGAGAGTTGAAAGAAATATTCCACTGTGATATGCAAACTAACAACTGGTATGCTTTAGCTTTTGACACTATAAAAACATGAAGCTTATAAAAAACATAATTGTACTATCCATGCAGGTCCATGCCCTTTGCTTATGCTCATGTTATATGGTTTTCCTTAACTAAAAATAATTTTTAGTTTAATAAATAAATGCTGGTAGGGATATTTTATTCAAGCCATTTTCCAATCCTTCATTCATTTCGGAGTTTCTGTTTTTCTTTTTTCATTGTTGTTATTTTTCTCTCTAAAACAAAAGTTTCAATTTAATTCGTAGACTTACATGTCATCCACACAAGTGCGAGACTGCAGGCTTCATCAAAACATTTTGAAACACCCTCGGCAAGAAAATAAAAATAACGCGAGTGACATTCAAGTTCATGCTGCCCTATTTAATTTTTAGTTTTCGCTTATAATTTTCTATGGTTTTCTTTACAGTTTCTCCATAGAATACAGGAACTCTCTTCTTCTTCTTCTTCTTCTTCTTCTTCTTCTCTTTGTGTCAGAATTGATGTCTTCTCTTGTCGCTAGACACAAAATATATTATTTGCAGATTAACCGCCGATCAAGATAACCTATTTTTCTTTCCTATTTTGTTCAACGTTGTATACTTTTATACATGTACGTTTGTTAAAAGAAATATAACAGCCTATGTTAAATAAACTAGCGGAAATACCTACCATAGAATAGACGGGGAATAATTACGTAAGATCACGTGGCACTAGTTTACTGGGAATACTTTCTATCACCAACCGATATTCGTATTCGTCTTCTCATTGACAGAAACCAGCTAAGTTCTTCGATGCCACGTTGTAAGTAGGTAGCTCAATGGATAGTAGCAATCCATTTTTCCTATTTTCTAGATGACAATTGATAACTTGTATTATTGCGATTATTCGGACTACACTTCTCATCTTGGATGTTATTCGCACAACGTTACAGCCTATGTAACTTTCAACTTTTTTTAAGGTGAGTCTCTTTTAACTCGGGAATTTGTAGGTCTAACTCTGGTATCTAGGGAATTTCGAATAGAACCCTTCTGTTTAATCAACGGGAATAGCTTGGTCTATTTTTGTCGCCCATGGCCGGGTAGAAGTCTTAAGTAAATCGTAATTGTATTCTTAGTATCAAAGTGTACTGGAATCCTTATTTTCACTCAAATTCCAGAGAAAGATAACGAGTGTGTTTCATCGTAAACGGCTGCTGCAAGAACGCAAAGTGATTTGCAACATTGATCAAAATAATTGGGGTGTACTGGGAATCTTGGAAGATATTTTCTTACTCAGATTCCAGGAAATACTACATGTTTTGTACCAATTTAAGATGAGATGGAGTGACAATAGTATGCCCCGTACAATCTCTTCAAAATACTAAACCAAACTAACATTTGTAAAAATACTTAACAATTGACGCACAATATCTATTGTCAAAATTTCACAAAAATTGGAGCTATTTGAATTTTCACGAAGGCTTTCAATCCGATGTTTGCACACTGTGTATACAAGTAAATATAGCCCACATTACCACTCTTTATCATAGCAGTTGTGTTCCAAAATTCAGAAAGATCAGTTAAATAGTTTAGGAGTGAATCCTACAAATAAAACTAAAAATATCCACGTACTTAACTATATTGTAAAAGAAATTACATCCAATTAATTTCTATTTATATAAAGTTCTAATCTTAAACCCTACGCCGATTTGTCTTTTTTCTTGTCAAAACGACTAAAGGAAATGTATACAAATGCATCATTTTAAGTTAAAGTGACCCCCAAACCCGGTAGAATGAACTGTGTTATCCTATATAGACACAGTGGTAAACGTAAATATAAATCAATGTACGGATGATAAAAGAAACGATGAAATGTTAATTGTTAATTTATGTATGAATGGAAGTAAATGTAGTAGACAATTGCTGAAACAATGATAACATACGAAATGAAACAAAGACATAACATAGGAATGTAAGTATATAGAAAAAGATCAATATTAAAATAAGAAAACATAAAAAAGATTGCTATAAATGTATGATTCATGAAGGCAAAATGTAAACAAAGACAAATATATGTGATATATAAGAATAGAGAGATAGGAAAAGAATACAGATAAATACGCAAATAGATTAGTAAAAATGGGTGTATACATAGGAAAAAGGAGTTGTAAGACAAGATTGGAGAGGAATAGAGAGTAAGAGAGAGGGAGAGAGAGATAGAGAGTAAGAGAACCATCTCAGAAAGGCGTTCATAAACAGGGAGTAATGTAAGAATAGCGAGAGTAGAAAGAGACGTGTGAGTAAAGCGGGAGCATAGAGATGCATGTAAGAAAAGCCAAAGTAGAAGGAGACGTGTAAGAATAGCGGGAGTAGAAAGAGACCTGTAAGATAAGTGGGAGTAGAGAGAGACGTGTGAAAAAGCGGGAGTAGAGAGAGAGACGTGCAAGAATAGCGGGAGTAGAGAGAGAGAGACGTGCAAGAATAGCGGGAGTAGAGAGAGAGAGACGTGTAAGAAAAGCAGAAGTAGAGAGGGGCGTGTCAGACAAACGGGAGTAGAAGAAGATGTATAAAAATAGCGTGAGTAGAGAAGTGCGTGTAAGATAAGAGGGACGTGTACGAATAGTGCGAGTAGATAGAGATGTTTTAAAAAAGCAAGAGTAAAGAGGAACGTGCAATAAAAATGTGGCTAAAGAGAGCCGTGTGAGAAAGGCGAGAGTAGATAAAAGCGTGTCATAAAAGCGAGAGTAGAGAGCGACGTGTAAGAAAAGCGGGAGTATAGAGAGACCTGTAATAAAATCGGGAGTAGAGGGAGACGTCTAATGAAAAATGAGTAAAGAGGTACGTGTAAGAAAAGCGGGAATAGAGAGAGACGTGTAAGAAAAGCTGGAGTAGAGAGGAATGTGTAAAAAAAGCGGGAGTAAAGAGAAACCTGTAAGAAAAGCGGTACTAGAGAAAGTGGGAAAGAGAGGTATACAAATGATTGGAAAGAAGAAACAGTTGCTAAAATTGCGTTAGTAGGGAGAGATGTGCAGGTTAAATATTAAATGAATAGAGTGACGGACAAATGCAAGATTAAAGTAAATAGAGTGAGTGGGAGCTGTAATGTGAAGAGAAAGAGAGGTGTAATAATAGGATATATATATATATATATATATATATATATATATATATATATATATATATATATATATTCATCCTATTATTACACCTCTCTTTCTCTTATCATTACAGCTCCCACTCACTCTATTTACAGAGAGATCGAAAATACTCGGGGAAGGTGTCTCGGAGGTAATTCAATCTTCCTATATATATATATATATATATATATATATATATATATATATATATATATATATATATGTATGTATGTATGTGTGTGTGTATAAATATGTAAATATAGATGTGTGTGAAAATATATAAATATGTGTGTGTGTAAATATATATATATTTATTTATATATATACATATATATATATATATATATATATATATATATATATATATAATATTAATTATTAAAAATAATAATGAGCAATTAGAACGCTATACAATGAATTTTAGGTTTATTAACTTTTTTTTTCCAATTTAATTTTCGAAGATATACTTCATCATCAGAAATGGGGAAAAAAGTTAATAAAACTAAAATGCATTGAATGGCGTTCAAATTGCTCATTATTATTTTTAATAATTAATATTACCATATAAACAATGCTTTCTAAAACAAGGACAACATTTCTTATTATATATATATATATATATATATATATATATATATATATATATATGTGTAAGATAATGAAGAGTGGCAAAAATGAATCGTGGATGAGTCCATTGTGGGTGGGGCGTCGAGAAAGGAAGAAATCGACTTGATATATGTTAAAGCGTGACTTGAAAAGGGCGGTTTCAGAAACGCGAAGAGCCGGAGTGCTTGGTGATCGGAGTATCGAAGTACCGGAAGAATGGGAAGTTACCGATGTTTATGGCACCGATGAAGCTTTATTGGCTATTGTACCCAAGCCCGTCTTGCTGTTAGGCTTTCGTGTCCGGTGACAAAAAAAACGACTGGTGAGCAAGTTGGTAATGTGCAGGAATCCTCTGACTTGTATTTCATCAAACAGACAATTGAAAGTGCTTGTGGAACAATTGTTTCAGTTCACGCTCGGATAGACAATGCAGAGCAAATTGCTTTCCAATCAGATGTATATATAAACGATTTTCTAACAGAAACCAAGTCTGTAACCTCAGCAAGAAAAATATATTAATGAGACAAAAGTATGTCAAAAGATTGTTTATATATGTGTGTGCGCAGCCGGCGTAAACCAACCGATGTTGGGAAATAAAGAAACCAAAGTTTCTCCATATACGTTCTGTTCTTTGTCATTCTTGTTGGATCTTATCGGGTACCCTGAAAGAACGGGTAATGCAACATATATATATATATATATATATATATATATATATATATATATAGCAAGATCGAATTCTAAATCTCCCTGATGAGATCTCAGTTATAATAGCTGTTGATCAATAACATCGACATGCCAGTGTCGCAGATTTTGTACATGTCTGTGTAAATAAAAATAATCATATATATATATATATATATATATATATATATATATATATATATATATATATATATATTTCATTGTTGAATTAAATAACCATAATTGAATCATAGTTTAATAATAATAATCTATCGTGATCATAGAAAGCTCAATATATTGGATGGAGCAATACATTTTAGAGAGAATAAAAAATTGTAAAGATATAATATTTATTACAACATCAAAAGTTCAGAGCAAGGAGCCTCATATCCGGCATACTGTTCTAATAAATTTTTGACGTAAAACTACACCATATATGTTAGATGGTAATGTTTTTTACTTTTGTTTTTGCAGGATATTTGATTTTTTTTTTCGATCATGGTTTTAGTGATAAACGTATTATTTCTCTCTGACTGACTATCTATTAATAATGGAGATTATGTCTGTCTGTCTGTCTATCCAGCTGGGTGTATGTCTATCTGAAGCCGAAACACCATCAGAGTAATATTACTATTAACTTAGGCTGCCAGCTTCTATATATAGTACTACAAAAACCGCCGTAAACATATAAATAAAGTAGAAAGAAATTTCAAGATGAGACTGTGATTAGAACAAAAAACGTGTCAAGAATCTTACTTAAACGAATACTTTTTAAACGTCCTTATATACTGTACAAAACGTCGCCCAGACACTAGACGGGTTTTGCCATTTACATAATTAATTCCTTTAAAACTTCAATTAAATTCATATTTACAAATATACACTTATAACTGCTATTATCAAATTTACATACGTATTTACGATATTTTCCAATAAGGTGATATTAATAAAGAGTATTCATAAAAATTATTCATAGAATTAATTAAACACATTTCATTAAGAAACCAGCGTGTTTTTTAAACCCTACTTTGAATGGCAGGTATTGTTAAAATTGCCAAGTCATCCTTTCGGAAGTGACGTCATTTTGAGAGGATTTTCTTTCACATTATAATTCTTTATTTTCATTACGTTATTAAGACAACGTGTTTTACTGTAAATTAAAGTTAAGCAAGGCATCTTCCAGCCATTAGTTAATGCGTGACCATTTTGGAAAAATAAATTGCTGATTCAGCTTTCCGGTCCTTCCGGAAGTGACGTCATTGTGAGAGGAGTTTTTCACAGTATCATTCTTTATTTTCATTACGTTGTTAAGACAAGGTGTTTTGTTGCAAATTGAAGTTAAGCAAGGTATATCCCGACCATTAGTAAATGGGTGCCTATTTTGGAAGAATTAATTGCTGACATATCATTCCGGAAGTGACGTCATTGTGAGAGAATGTTTTACATTATCATTCTTTATTTTCATTACGTTGTTAAGACAAGGTGTTTTGTTTTAAATTGAGGTTAAGCAAGGCATATCCCAGTCATTAGTAAATGGGTAACCATTTTGGAAGAATAGCAAAACTTGTTCTTTGATATGACATAGACGCCTCCAATAGCATATTTAAACATGATTTCTTTGATATGACCGAGGCGCCTGCTAATTTTGTTTCTCCTTTATTTAACTATGTATGGGGAGGGTAAAAAAAAATTGGGGGGGGGTCAAAAAGAATTTCTTTTTTTCTTTTCTTAACTAAAAATATTACAATTTGTTTTCTTTTATAATTAACAATATTTCTATGTACGGGGGATGGTAAAAAAATTGGGGGGGGTCGAAATTTTTTTTTTATTTATTTTTAACTAAAAATATTCTTAGTCGGAAACAAAGAAAATAAATGTCTAACCCTCCAAGTAATATGACTGGGACTCCATCGGTTTACGAGTGAGCGTTCAATTCTTACGCGGCAGCCTAGCAAAAATATCCGACCGGAGGGAGCATATATTTCCTAGTACATTTAATATTTTAAATAAATGTTTTGGAAGTTTTGTAAACAAGTTAAAATATATAAACTTTTTAATTTAGAATATGATTTACATATGATTTATATATATATATATATATATATATATATATATATATATATATATATATATATATATATATATAAGGAGAATTAGTTAATTATAAGATACCAATTGTTCAAAGAATTAGAACAAACATTCTGGAAATACTTTATTTCATTCTTTAATTTTTTTTAAAACCAACAATAGCTACTCCAAAACGTACTTCATCAGCGCCTTTAGCACCACATTTTACAGAAATTCAAGTAAAAAAAAAACAAGCTCGTCTTAAAGGAACATTCATTGGTAAGAGGGCGTACATAGACCAATATTGGAAAAAGAATAAGTTACAGATATAAAGTAATAATATAAAGATAAAACTGATAATGATAATAATAAAACATTATAGACATTATAAAGATTAGTAAGAAAAAATGAAAAAAATAAAAATAAGAACAAAAATGATGAGTAAAATAAAATAAAATGGAATAAAATATCAAAATAATAGAATATATTAAGTAAAAATAAAATCAGAGGATAAGAAGTAAAAAACTAAAAATCAAATAACAATTAAAAAACTAAAAATACAAATAAAAATAAAAGTAAAAATAAAAATAAAATTAAAAATAAAAATAAAAATAAAAATAAAAATAAAATAAAAATAAAAATAACAATAAAAATAAATTAAAAAATATAAAAAATATTTAAGTATAAAAAATATGAGAAAATATAAAAGAATTAAAAAATTGAAAAATTAAAACTTAAAAAATTAAAAATATATAAAAAAATATTAAAAAATATTTAAAAAATATAAAAATATAGAAATACATAAAATAAAGAATGAAGTGTAATAGAGTAAAATAAAATAAAATAAAAAATACATCAAATATAATATATAGAAGATAAAATCAAGTAAAATAAAAAGGTAAGTTCGATAATAGAAATATAAAGGAATACGAATATATGAACAATATAAAAATACATACATATGCAGACATATATACATACATGTATATATTCATATAAAAACGCACATATATACACATAGATAAAAATATATAAGAAAATAATAAAGTTAATCAAATTATAGATAAGTAAATAGAAATCGTTAACTTATAATATAGAATAAAGGTAACTTAAGAAATAATAGAGGTAAAATTAATACTAAATAGAATTAAAGATAAAAAACAAAGGTACCAATAAGGAGATGATATTAAAAATTAGAGATATAAAATGAAAATATAAGATAAATATAAAGGAGATAATAAATAATATTAAAATGTATGAATAAGGACTTTCAACTATAAATGAAAATAAGATATAAGTTTAAATAAGTTCAGGGGATAAAGGTCGATTATTATCAAGGCTCCTTTACTAGAGTTTTTGAAAGAAAAACATTGCGTAATGAGATGATTAGGGTAGGAGGAACAGCACATGGGAATGTATGGACAACAGTAAAATTTAGGGGGAGAAAAGACACTTTATAAAACATTATTATAGGATAAGGGTCAAGGGTGACTAGGAAAATAAAGGATGTAATACAATAGATTAGCTGTATAGTTGGGACTATATTAACATCCGTGCACGGACAGGTGCATGAGTACATGAGAGAAATGGGGGAACAGAAGGAAGTTTTCTGTTAATTCTGTTGGTTTCTCCTTAATTTTGCTGGTTTACAAAGAGGATAGAACGCATTTCATAGGAAATAAGTATCATATTTCTCCGATTGGGGTTCTATATGAATTCTGCGTTCAAACAATAAGTCAAACTGGAATAGCATTAGATGTGGGAGGGTGAATCATATCAGGAAACGTTATAAATATGGTCCGGGTGTTATGAGTTATTCAGGAGAAAATCGAAGTAAGACAGAATTTGAGCTTCGATGAACTAATATAGTTCTGAATAATTTGGTTTTAACCCAAATTATATTGGGGAAAAAGTCGGCATACCTCGGAGGCGTTAGTCCTTATATTTTTAGAATTCCCTTTTACATGCGTTATATGTATGTAATCCAGTTATTATAGGAGATTCAAAGCGGTAATTTGTAGATATTTGTTCAAAGCATATTTTCGCCGTGGAAGTCAATCGAGTGTTCCTGTTATTGGTTTCAGTGTTAGATCCACCTCTATTTACAATAAAACCAATAACATATGAAGCTTGAATTTGAAAGAGATGTTATAATTAGTTTTAAATATTAATTACATAAATATATATGTATGCGTGCTTGTGTGTCTGTGTGTGTCATTTAAAAATTAAAAGGGTAAACAATTTGAATTCTTCGTATGAGCCAGTGTATAGCCGTCGAGGGGATCATATTTGGGTTTCGAATACTATGTTATTTCGTCAGGGTTTACTTGTAGAGTGAAGTATCTTAATGTCAGGTTTGTCCTGACCAACCTTTGTACAGAGAGACCAAAGAAAACTTTCATATATTTGTGTGTGTAAATATATAAATATATATATATATATATATATATATATATATATATATATATATATATATATATATATATATATATATGGAAAATGAAAAAGGAAAAACCAAAAAAGATGTTTTTTTATATATTAATCAGCGTTTCGTCTTTATTTTTAAGAATTCTTCAGGATGATAATATTACGAAATGAAAATATTGGGTAATGTTGTTGTTTTAGAAAGGATTTGAAAAAATGAGGTGGTTTGAGAGTGGCAGGGACTCTCACCCACCCATCCCTCCCACTCCCACTCCGGTTCTACTGCTCCCAGCAGTGGCCACTACTTCTTCCCATTAACCCATCATGTAAACCCAATATTTTCATGTACTTGCATAACATTTTTCTTAATATTATCATCCTGAAGAATTCTTAAAAATAAAGACGAAACGTTGATGAATATATAAAAAACATCCTTTTTGGTTTTTCCTTTTTTATTTTCCATCACATCGGATTACCTTCATCCTTCCTTTCTCATATATATATATATATATATATATATATATATATAGAGAGAGAGAGAGAGAGAGAGAGAGAGAGAGAGAGAGAGAGTAAGAGAGAGAGAGAGAGAAATGGCCCAAGAAACAACATTAGGCGCCATAATCCACCAATTGACACCGGAAACCCGACGAATCGCTCGCCGAGTCGACAAGTTAATGATAAACGACTTGCTGCCGAAATATACATATATATATATATATATATATATATATATATATATATATATATATCAGGTAATGTCGTTTTTGTGCAACACATTCATTTTATCTGAAACATTCAGATTAGGGCATTTTTAGTCTTGACAATAATTTCCCTCATCTTCTGTGACTTCTGTCCAACGATAAACAACCTTCTTGATGCCTTCTTCAAAATATTTCTTTGATTTTTTAAAGAAACCCAAATTTACGTCATTTTGGAGATGGTCGTCATTTTCATAAATGTTATTGTTTAAGTGATGCTACAACGATCGGAAAAAGATAATAGTCGGGTGGAGCAATGTCAGGTTAATAAACGAGTGAGTTTTGCTGTGTGATTTTTTGCGTTATCATGCTGAAGCACTACACCCTTATTATTGAGAAACGTTGGCCTTTTTTTTGATAGAGCAATTCTTAGATAATCCAGCTGCGAACAATATTTTACTGCTGTGACTGTTTGATTAGGCTCAAGTAACCTATAATGAATAAGTCCTTTCATGTCCCACCATAAAAAGAGCATAAACTTTATTTGGGTGTAGTCTTTGTTTTCAAACAGGCTGTGGACTTTGGTTTCGATCTAACTATCGTCTTTTGCGTTGGGTATTTTTGTAAAGAACCCATTCTTCATCTCCAATTACAATTATTTGCACAAATTGTTCTCAGTGATTCCTGGGAAACAAAGATGTGCAAACAGTCAATCTTTGATTTCATTGAGCGTCGGTCAAATCGTGGGGAACACAGAGTTCAAGTTTTGAAACTTTTCCTGACTCGTAAAGGAATGAAATAATTGTGATATCGGTTGTATTGAATTGTTGAGCTTACTCTCTGTTGGTTAACTTTGGATTGGCCTCCGCAGCGTCTTTAATGGCATCTTCATCAATTAATTTGGCCTTCCCGAATGTCGCCGATATGACAGGTTAAAGTCTCCAGAAGAAAAATGTGCAAACTACTTTAGAGGAGGGTCCTTGTGTTACCCCTCCTCTAATTCTTTGGACTCTGCTATTGGCCAGCATTTGGTTGAAAACCCTAGCTGTGCCAGTGGCTATAAAATAGACCGTTTTGAGGTCTTGCATCGAGCAGATTCCAAGAACCATTTGAAAATATTGGAATCTTTCTCTATTGCTATTCGAAAACCTTCCTTGTGCCGGCAGAAGGAATTTGTAAGATCGCTTAATCTCTTTGGGGAACTTTGAACTCCTTCCCCATTTTTTTTTTAACCCCTAACGTAGTGCCTTTTAATCGACTTTTAACGAAATCATTAAATTGAATTTTAATCGCTTTAACGTTAATTTAGGCACACTCAATTTCCCCATTTTGCTCTTTCTTTCGACGTTATTATTAATTAAAACTATCGATTTTCTCCTGACGAGATGATAGTCGAAAGGGCCTTAGAGAGATTTCCGCGTATTCTTTTTAAATGTATTTATAAATTTTGTACCTCAAAACATTTATTTATTTATATATATATATATATATATATATATATATAGTATTTGTAATATATGCAACAGTATTGCAATATAATATGCAACAGAAATAGTAATATATGTAATAGTAATAATAATATATGCAATAGTATTAATAATATTTTATATATATATATATATATATATATATATATATATATATATATATATATATATATATATATATATATATATATGGGAAGAGAAGGATGAAGGTAATCCGACGTGATGGGAAAATGAAAAAAGAAAACCAAAAAATGGATGTTTTTTATGTGTACATCAACGTTTCGTCTTTATTTATAAGACTTCCAACTTATTTTTCCCCTTCAATCTTGACCGCAGCCATCTGGTCAAACACCTCCTTCCCCCCTCTTCCTCCACTCCGTCTCTGCCATCCACTTTACCCCTGCTCATCCCCCACCTCTTTCTCTTACCACCAGCCACAGTAGTCCTTGCTCACCCCATCCTTCCATTTTTCCCCACTCATTTTCTTCAACATTCATTTCTATTTCTCCAACAAGTACGGACGTCCACCCAGTAGTGGCCATTATTTCATTTTATTTTTCCTCCCAATATGTCTACCCTACATGTATCTGTACTTGCATGACATTTTTTCTCTATTTTATCATCCTGATGAAGTCTTATAAATAAAGACGAAACGTTGATGTACACATAAAAAAACATCCAGTTTTTTGGTTTTCCTTTTTCATTTTCCCATATATATATATATATATATATATATATATATATATATATATATATATATATATATATATATATATATATATATATGATGAACGTAAAGAAAAATCTGGCAGTCCCCATGCGCTATTTTATTCTATGTCTACGTTCTTCAAACTTAGATCTAAACTAGGTTAGGGTGGGTTTGCTTGCGAGTCTTGCTGGATTAGTCAATAAATGGATCGTCGTAACAGAAAGAAAATTGCTTATCGATTCAATTCTATTGCATTGTCTCTGAATGGACGTTGTGGACGGACAAATCGATTAATTTATTGATTGATCGATTTTAATTAAGAAAACAAATAAATAAATAAAATAACTTGTGAATTTCGATATTGGGTAAACACATTCGAACTCAAGCCTTGCATGTGAAGCTAAACACGTGGTTATTAAAAAAATGACAAAACAGAGAATTTCTATGATTTCCAATTTACTGGAATACACGTATCATTCTCCTTTTTATCTATTTTATCTATATCCACCTCTATTTATCTATCTCTCACTCTGTCCCTGTCGCTGTCTCTGTCTCTGCCTCTCTCTCTCTCTCTCTCTCTCTCTCTCTCTCTCTCTCTCTCTCTATCTCTCTGCCCCTCTCTCTGTCTCTCTCGTTCTCTGTATATATATATATATATATATATATATATATATATATATATATATATATATATATATATGTACTCAGAATATATATATATATATATATATATATATATATATATATATATATATATATATATATATATATGTACTCAGAATACAGACTTTTAGGATTTTGGATTTCACGATGATGGATTCGGCTTCCGAATTTCGGATTGAACTGTATGGTATCCCGACTGTTGCCCTAAACTTGATTTCTATTATTGCATTGTTTTATATATTTATGTATATAACTGTTTTTAAATTTTTAATTCTAATTTAAAATTTCAAATGTGGAGTACCCCATATCCCCAGTTTTCCTTCTCTTGCCTTTTATCTTTTATTTTTATTTTTACACAATTTATTTTATCTAACAGTGTATTTATTTCATCTTCATTTTACTTTATTTATTTATTTTTCTTCATTTTTCTTTATTTTTCTTCATTAGTCTTTTTCATCTTTCTTTATTACCCCCCCCTTTTATTATTAGTACCTTATTTTTTTTATGATTAGTACCCTTACGACTTCATAAATATATAAATGGTGTTACTACAATTTATTTGATTATAAGTTTTATTTTTAATGATTTATTATTGAATATTTTTGTAATATATTATCACTTTAGCATATTATTTCAATATAATTTTTAACTTAATATAAATTTATTTTAATTTTAGTTTTAATTTTTATTTTTATTTTTATTTTTATTTTTAACGTTATCTCCATTTACTTTCGATATAGCGTCTCTATTAGTTAAATTTGAATACTTTCCATAACGGGCTACGTAATTCCACGCACGTGACAATTTAAACCTGCTAGGTTCCTATCTGTCCAACAGTTAACGTTATTCCCATTTAATTTCTTGCTTTTTCGATGTACAGCGTCGCTGTTGTTTTGATCTGAAACTTCTCCATAACTTCCACGCACGTTACAATTTTAAATCTGAAAGTGTTCCATCTTTCCAACGGGCAATATTTTGAAATTCCATTAAGCTATACGACTCCGCTGATGAAGGTCCGATTTTCTCGGATCTGAAACCTTGGTCCGGATGTTGTTGTAACACTTTATTTAATACTAGCAAGACCCGTGTCCCGGCGTTGCCCGGGGAAATATAACAGCCTGATTTTAATTTTTAAGTTAAATAAATAGATTCAGAAAATAAATCATTTCACTGGAAGTAACTTAGGTAATTAAAATAGGATTTAACACGGAGCTGTGCCCTAGCGTTCTTGTGTTTGTTCCGACAGATGTCTCCTTTATAGTGGTAAAAGTTATTCGTACAAAGCTCTTGAACATCCTACATAAAACTGCCCATGGCTAAAGCAAGGTGAAGTCAAGTTTAGACCCACCACTGCCAATGATTGTCCTTGGGACTTGTTCCTTGTCATGGCAAAACACAATTTAACTGGGAACTGAAGCCTTTTAAATTTTATTGCAGAATCCGACAGAATAATGTTTATTCTGGGAAGGAATGTAAGTTTGCCCCTTGCCACACCAGTTAGTATTACAGCTTCTATCACATGAGGTTGCATGCGTTTAACACAGTCTCGTTCCATTACATAGCCTTGGAGCATCAAGATTCCTGAGTAACATAATTGGGCATCCAGCTTTCAGCTGTGTGTTGGCATACCAGGCAATTCTAATGAATTTAAAAATTCTGTAGAGTATTGTACAGCCTGGACGCCATCGAGAGTAGAATCCACAGAAGTGAAAGTTTGTTCATCACCTGGAATTTCATCAAGCAGTTGTTGATTGATGACATGCACCATGTCATTTTTAGGAGGTAGAATTACCCTCTCAGTTAGCGATTCAGGATGCACATAGTTTTCGGCTATATTTGGATAAACTTTGCTACTAAGTTCTGTGAGTGATGAAACAATTGAGCCAATACCTGGAGTAATAACAATCTTGCCATTGTTGGTTGTTGCAAGCTTGTTAGATAATGGCAACTTAAAGGTGGAGTGAGCTGTCCTACCACCAGAAGTACCTCCGGATGCATCAAGGAATATAAGGCCACCTTGCTGATCTTCTTCAGTATTAACTACAGTACGAAAAATATGAATTTGCTCATTATTTAGTTGTGCGATATCATCTCGAACAATTGATGCTTGCTCATGAGGTTGATAACTAATTTCACGCGTCCATGCAGTAATGACCGGATGTATATTAGATCGATTAGGTGAGGTAAGACCCAATTTTGTCAGTGGTTTACCATTCATCTTATAAGTCATATCTTCGATATGAACTAAAGCCATATTGAAGATAGCGTCTAAAAATGTTATATCAATTTCGGGCTGTTGATTGTGTTTCCTAAGAAGGAAATCTTCACTAAAGGCTTCTTTGTGTGCATCCAAAAGTCGTTTTGGATGAGACACTGCACATGATGTCAACATGATGGCAAACAAATGTCTCAAATTGTCTGCAGATTCAGATATAGATGCTTCCTGTAATGTAGCATCCCAGTGGTTATCATCTTCAAGTAGTCTATGTGCACTACATGCATCCCTGAATGTAGTCATAACTTGACCACTGATCGTGTTTAGGTCATTAAAGATGTGTGAACCTCTCACATTGTGTAGAAGCAGTCTCAAACAGAAGCAGTCAAATTGATTTGGATGCACGGTGTATACCCTGCCCAAAACTTCTTTTATTTTAACGCAAGGATATACTGGAACTGGCTTACCCTGTAATCGTCGCTTGAAGACCTTAGTTTTAGTGGCCCAGGTATAATAAAGTGGAACTTCTGAGTACAAAAGTGTACGTGCAAAAAAATCTGTTTTACACAATTTGAAGAAAGTTGTTAGAATGGTTGAAGGTGGATTTGCAACTCTATCTGCTGCAGTACTTTCAGTAAAGTATATACGCTGTCCATTTTCTAGATGAACTGATAGGTGAATAACTGGGGGATGATGCATATGTATGTGATAGTTAAGTATTCTCCAAATGGCTTCGTTGGTTGATATGTAACGTCCCGTATCGTATCTCTTAACTTCATCATGAGCATTACTTTCAATTGATCACTACCCTTATTTTCATATTTACAAATGTATTTTAGTGATTTCATGCTGTTGCAATATTCAACATTGATATGTGCATCAAAAATCTTACAAAGCAGTTTATTATGTGGTACAACCCATCGGTCATCTACAGGAACTGTTATGTTGCCAGGTAGGGTAACTGTCGTCTCAAAACCTCCAGCTAAAGGAGATAGTCGTCGATATTGTGGGTAGCCATTTGTATCCGATTGAGTTTCACTCAAGAAGTGTCTTGGATATCTCTTACTGCAGTGTCCATCTTTGAGACAGAGTGAACATCTGTTTATGTTTCCACATGGTCCATGAATCATATGGTGCCTAATGAAATCATGTAAAACCGGATCTGCCACTGGATCTAGAAATTTCCGCACTGATAACTGAATCTATGTCAGAGGATCTCAATTGTTATCCTCTTTTCTGCCACTCAACAGTGTACATGTATGCTATGACATATAAGGGCAGCAGTGTTTGTCGCCGCGACTTACTGCCACCAAGCACAATCACGGATTTGGTTTACCCGACTCAAATTAAACAATAGCAAGCAATTAAAAGTAAAGAGGATTGTCTGCATGTAATGTTATAAAAAAAATTTTGTTTTTACTTATTGTTACACATGGTGGACCGTACATTTGCTCGCCAAAAGATGAATCGTAACATAAAACGGGCAGCACTTTTCCCGGTCGCCATCGGCATTTGGCTCACGTGACTCAATCGCAATCATGATAAAAAATACAGAATAGTCTTCATTATTAAAAATAAGCATATAATCGTAATTGTTGTGCCCCCCCCCCAATCCGAATACAATTCGCTCTCTGCAGCCTACATTAATTATATTTGTGTGTTTCAGTGGTGCTCATTTTCCATTTTTCTTTTCATCCAAAGAAAATGGAATTTATATGCAAAGGTAATTGGGGTGGGATTTTAATGGGGCTATGTAGGGCCCTTATCACAGACAGAGCCGGTGTTTATAAAAAAATAAAAATAAAAATTCTGGTGAAATCAAAGTAAATTGCTTTCAGTATATATCGAACAGGCTTCGTTTAACTATATTAATTTTCATATTAATATTATATTCCCCATCGGTGGGTTAGTGGTTACGACGTTACAGTTTTTGGCGTTCGATCCTATTCTAGTAAAACGACATTTTTTTTTTAATATTAAACATTTGTCAACACGGTAGCACGGGTGATTTAAAATTCTATCAGAATAGTCAATAGTGATCGTTTAAAACTAAAATTTATAATGTAAAATGAAAAATGCAGTCTGGCATTTCAGGTTGACTATTGGAATGAAGTTGTTTTAACTTCATGTAAATGAGGAAAAACGTAAATGTTTTTATTAATTGTTAGAGTATAATATTTTTATTAAATTATTATAATATGAAATATCAGAATTATTTTAATTTTTTTACAATGAAGGTGAATAACTAGGCACTGGTTGTGTTCGTCTCGTAGTATGTTTGCGATTGTGAAGGTGGTCGGATTAATGTAATCGTTATTCGATTACTGTGAATTTTTACGAAAGAAGAATAATGGAATGATATTCGTCTAATCTGTAAGTGCGGTGGTTTGTTATGTTTCTTAAAAAAATGTATCTGATCGATTTGTTTGTTTTGTTACTTGTCTCAAAGTATTTAACGGTGAGGGAATTCTTCCCAAAGAAGTTAATCGATTTCGACAATTTTTTTTATTTATTTAGTAACTTATAAAAACAATGTAAATGGTTGTTTGTTATTGTATGAAGTAAAACTTTCGCAAAGTAGGCAACAGTGATTTTTAAAACGAAAATGTATAATTTTCATGAATAGTCATTGATTTATTTATTGTATGATTGAAAAGTGTCTCAAAATAGTCAACAGTGATTTATTTTATTGTATGAATTAAAATTCTATCAGAAGAGTCAATAGTGATCGTTGAAAACGAAAATTTATAATTTAAAATTAAACATTCAGTCTGGCACTCGGTGGAATGAATGGAAGTCTTCCAACTGATGTTTGAAATACAGAAGTATCCTTATGTATTACAATAAAATTCAAGGATCTGTTCTATGGATTTTTTTCTTCTCATAGTCGGTAACTGAAATCCCATTTGTAAAAAGTATTTGCTTATTTTATTAACGAATTGAAAAAAAAACAGTTCGGTTCAAATAGTGTAGAAGTCACATGTTTGTTTTTAAAGTAAGTGATAAGTATAATTATTGGTATATATTGATTCTTGAGTTGTATATTTCGTAACATGAGGAAAACTTAAATTTTTTTATCTTATATTTTAGAGTTGAAATTTTTTAAATTGTTGTATTATCTAATCGGTGTTCGGTACGTGAAATATGGAAAAAAAGTGAAAAATACGTGTAAACTGAGCCCACCCCCCCGGCAGAAACATAAAAGTTATTTGGAATATTGTTTAGTATGTAATATAATATGTTTGATGCGTATTCTTTGTGCAAAATAAATTGAACTGTAATTATATATGTAAATGGCTGTAGTTCGTAATGTGCTACCACTATTATTTCTCAACTTGTTACTAACGTAAACTGATCTGATTGAGGCTTGCGAAGAGTAAACTAATGGAAAAGTAAGTATTACATATTAAATCGAATAAGAAATGTTGTACTTTCTGTCAGAAGTGTACTAATGTATTTATTAGTACAATGAAGGTGAATAAATCGTCGTGTTTGCGTTTGTCATTGTGTTCGGTTTAATGTAATCTGTTATTCGCTAACGTGAAAATGCTACGTAGGAAGAATAATGGAATGTCAATCGCCTAATTTGTAACCGGGTTTTTTTTTCTGAACATATAACGTTAGTATTGTAGCAGCAATTTTAAGAAGTGAATTAGATGAATGTATAACGGAAATAGCAGAACAGGAACGGTGTATTACTTGAAGAAAAGTTAGATCGGTAAGGGGAGTCGGTATAATTGTTTAAGGGTAATGAATCTGGCAGGCGTTTCGTGATCTGTAGTTGCTGGTTGAGGCTTAGAGTATACGCCTTAATCTTATTTGGCGGAAGTGACGTAGGCAGATGTATTGAAGGGAGCGTCTGTTATATTTTCTGTGCAACGTATGCTACTGTGTGGTGAGGTGAAGGCATATTTTACGTAAATAATAAGTTGTAAATTGTGTGAAAGTATCCGTTGTGTAGTTGTTCCCGGTGTAGACTGGTAGTGTGGGAGGAGTAAAATGGTAGAGAGAAATGTTCTTGCTACTACCTGTATGGTGTCTGGTTTGGGGAGAGTGACTGATTGAGGAACGAAAGTAATAATTTGCCCGAGGTGGATGTAAGAGTCTAGAGTTTGCTAAGAACACGCGCGTGCGAATAAGCTTGATGTTTTAGTGATTGTAGTAACCTATTGAGTTCGAGTTTATTTTCCTATTCGCCGCGAAGGTACAGGGGAAAAAACGTCTCTACTTTATATATAAGATTAATAAATATCATGCTTTTATTAATTATCTAGTTAATTTTACTTTTGCATTAATAATTGAGCACTCTGCTGGGAAACTCTCCCAATTAAGAAATACGGTATATATATATATATATATATACATCATCTATTTATAGATATATACATCATCTATTTTTATCCGGCTACATAAACTTTACACATCTATCTACTCTCCATTGTTTCCTATCAAATAATGTACATAGATATCTACGCCACTCTACGTAGATGTATGCGTTGATGTTTCTAGAAAACTTTAGAAATCCATATAAACAAGGAATTAAGAAATACATTAAAAATTCTACTTGTAAGTTAAAAATTGAATTTCTCAAGAAATATATAAAACAAATAATAATTTTAAATATTGTATGACTTAGAGTTTACTTATTTTAGGTACATACGAGCTTTATAAAAGTTAGAGTAAGGGAACTGCTCAGCTGATGAGCTTTTCTCCCAAGATCTTTCTTTTTCGTTAATCGTTTTAAGATTATTCCCCTTGTAAACATCTTTGAGATTCGGACATGTTTTGAACAATTAAACACAGCACAATCTGGAATTTTGAACTGGATGTTACGCAGCATACTGTTTTAATAAATATTTGACATAAAACTACATCTTATATCTCAGCTGTTAATGTGTTTTACCTTTGTTTTTGCAGGATATTTACTTTTTCGATCATGGTTTTAACGAGAAACGTATTATTTCTCTCTGACTGACTATACATTAAATATTTGGAATAAACGCTTTGGAAGTTTCGTAAACAAGTTAAAATATATAAACTTATAAATGTAGAATAAGATTTAAATATGATTTACGTCTTTCAAAAGTGTATATATATATATATCCACCTCTATTTACAATAAAACCAATAAAATATGAATTTTTCTTTGCAAGATAATATATTACCTTCTAATAGTTCCACAGATGGAATTTTATAATTAATTTTAAATATTAATTATATAACTATATATGTATGTGTGTTTGTGTGTCTGTGTGTGTTATTTAAAAATAAAAAAGAGAAAATATTGGAATTGTTAAAACCTCCTTATTTAAATAAAGATATTTTGACAATTCCAAGTTTTTCTCTTCATGTAACCCAAATTTGAGTCCATGGATATATAATAATTATATCTTAAAACAAGGATTGATAATGTGTATCATTTGTATTTTTCATCTTGGTTGTTATTCTCAGAATGTTTCAGCCGATCTATCCTCCGACCTTGTTCATGTGCGTCTTTTAGAACTCTGGAGTTTGCTCGGCTGACCAAACGAACGAAATCTACCCCTGGGGTATTAAATAATGAGTTTCGTTTGAAATTCGGTATAGATTCTCGAATTCGACAAGAAGTACTTGAAAAATGTTGAACAATAATCCGAATATTTCAATAAAGACAAAGTTAAGCCGAAGTACAATATTTATGAGAATTTTTAACAAAATGAAAAACACGTTTTAAAACATGGAATCGTTATCGCGGAATTTCTATTTCTGAATTAATTTTTGAATTAATTAAATAATTAATTCAAAAATATACGGTCTTATATTTACCTTCAGAATACGTTACACTTCAGGGATCCTACCATGTGCTGTAAATGTTCAGCAACATCACATGATAATTAAAAACCCAACCGGCGTTTAGACATTTCTTTCACTATGATTAGTGTCGATTCACGTTTAGATAAAAAATTATCCATCTATATCTAATTATATAGTGTATGTGGATCTTAATTATTTGTTTGTGTGCTTGTAACTGTGCCCACTGGGTGACGTAACAAAAGGAGAATACTAAGAGAAGTAGTGAGTGAGATAAAATAGCGTAAATACTTAAAAAGGAGAAAGAGGGGAATAGATAGAGGGGAAATTAGATTAAAGTATGTATATATATATATATATATATATATATATATATATATATATATATATATATATATATATATATATATATACATATATATATATATATATATATATATATATATGTACATATTTTAATCTGATATCCCCAATCAAATTTAAGTATATATATATATATATATATATATATATATATATATATATATATATATATATATATATATATTGATCTGAGTCCCCCTTCTCTCTCGATCTCTTAAATATTGTTTCATTTTACGTCGAAGTACTCAGAAATCTAGGGGCTTACACTTGATCTCTATATAAGATACATAGATATTCGAATATCCCATTAAAGTTCTCTTTAACCTATCACATGTGGACTTAGTAAAGAAGTTAAGAATATTAATTTTCTTCTCCCCAATTGACAAGTTAACGATGTTATAGTATATCTTTCTTGTGGTCTTACCGGATTCAAGCACAAGAATTCACACACACACACACACACACACACACACACACACACACACATATATATATATATATATATATATATATATATATATATATATATATATATATATATATATATCGTTTCATTTTCATTTAGCCGAAGTTCTCGGGATTAACACTTAATCTTTATATGAGATACATAGATATTCAAATATTATATTAAAATTCCCCTTCATTTCTAAGACGTTGGGTTAGTAACAAGTAAAGAACATTTATTTTCATCTCTCCAATCGACTATTTAATTTATGTGATAGTATTTTTTTTTATGTATCTTGGTCGTACGGGATTCCAGGACAAGAATCCATCTAGTTTAGTGGAGTAACCAGTTAAGTGTCGTTATTGAGCTAACATCACTCGGAGAAGGTGTACTATTCCTCGTCTGAGCCAGTGTATAGCCGTGATAAGGGGATCTTATTTGTGCTGCGAATACTATCTTATTTTGAATATTTGGTCAGTGTTTACTTGTAGGCTGAAGTATCCTCGTCTCAGGTTGTCCTGACAACCCCTTCTACAGAGAGACCGCAGACATTTGAGGAAGGTGTGTCGTAGGTAATTCAAACTCCCCTATATATATATATATATATATATATATATATATATATATATATATATATATATATATATATATGTGTGTGTGTGTGGGTGTGTGTGTGTGTGTGTGTGTGTGTGTGTGTGTATGTGTGTGTGTGTACACAAATATGAAATAAATAGTCAGCCAACAAAATATACTTGATACAATTTGAAAGATTAACGTCATTTTCTTGTGGACCGCACTGGAGTTATCCCTTCAATATACACAGTCAATGGCCTGATCACTGAATTTCAACCGTCTTCAGATATGTTTTTTCTGTTCGACTTTTTTCCTGCGATGATTTTTCTTTTTTTCCTTTGAGGTCGCTGTAACTTCGAGCATGATCAGATCAGAAGTTCAACACAACCTGTTTGTCGACTATAATCTTTGTTGTTGTTGTTTCATTCTTCCACGGCCATAACTCGTCGTCGTACAAAAATGCAATAAAATCCTGAAGAATCTATATTGTAATCTAATCGGTATTTTTGTGTGTGTAATAAATCAATAAATTTGAAAGTCGACTTAATGAGCGTCAAATATCTTGATTAGATTTTCCACCGTTAATCAAATGATTGTGTAAATTATCAGAGATAGACACGAGTAAATATAATCTCGCCTCAAAAAGCGTTATTCGTGATTAATGATAACATCATCTATTAACTCATACCATATATATATATATATATATATATATATATATATATATATATATATATATATATAGAGAGAGAGAGAGAGAGAGAGAGAGAGAGCGAGAGAGTAGTGCAGTACCAGTGCAGTTCCAACAAGAGAAAAGTATATATGTAAAGGCTACCAAGATTTGTAAAAAGTTTTTTTCAACATTTATTTATTATTTTATAATTTTATAATTTTATAACTATGAGGAAGTGCCAACATCATATCATTATAGTGGGAGGTGTAGTCGTTTTGGATAATATCGATCACTTAAGTTCAAAAATATAAAGACATCAGAATTTTAATTAAAAAATACTAATAATAAAAAAAGGAAAAAAAAGAATAAAAATTGAGTATGTCTTATACTAACAATGAAGTAACAGTCAAAAAAGTGATAGTAGTTATTCGTAATCTAAAGTCTGCCTAGGGTGTGTTCCTTGAAATGTTTGCAGTTTAAACTCGTTTCGTGTCTGACGTTGAGTAATTTTTCCCTAACTTTAAATTTTACAATTTCAAGTTTCTCACCTAGTCCTAAGAAACAGAGTGAGTTGAGTGATCTACATGTTTTTGCTTTTCATGTTGTGCTCCATATAATTATTGGGATTTTTCTCGTCTATCAAATTCCAGAAGTATCGAGACAGCGAAGTGTTACTGTATTTTTTTTATTTCTAAAAGATAATGTATGCATGTAGTACCTATCCTTAAAACTTCTTGACGTGCTTCCAGCAGTGTAGATTTTAGCACAATATATTACTGATGCGGTGATGCAATTTTTTGTAGGGGACATTCATCCTGTCTCTGACAGTTACAATTGTTAGTGGTTGGATTACCTTCAATGTCACTATTAGTATCATTTCTTTTAAGTATTTTATTGTTGTGTTTTTTAATTATTCTTTCTAGGTTATATATATATATATATATATATATATATATATATATATATATATGTTATGTGTGTATGATGCAATAATTGCAAGGTGCTAATCTACGTTAGTAAGAGCATAATACTTGTTTAATTGTATATCATACTATTATGTGGTTATTAACATTTAGTAACAGATTTATTGTACATTCAGAAACATACCATTAGTCTAACTGTCGTTAAGGTTGAGAGAATTATCGAAGCATATGACTCAGAAACCGCCAGTGTAGATGGCTAAATAAATATTTATATCGCATTTTTATAAAAAACATCATTTGACCATATTATTTCAATTATTTTTTTAAAATAAAATACACTAAAATAACATCATAAAATATTCTCCACTGTAAAACAGTTGGCAATGAGTATATATATATATATATATATATATATATATATATATATATATATATATATATATATATATATATATCCGTCCCGTCACACAAAGGTCTGCCCTACGCATAAGGCAAGAAAAACGCAAATCTATATTCATAATTAGGGGTTTTTTACTCTGCTCTTTATCCGATTTATACGTTTTTTTCTTTTTAAAATTTTGCAGTTTGAGACGTTTTATTTGATTGTTATCCACTTATATGTCATAGGTGTTAAAATGACCGGGTTCATTTCTTTTGTGTACAGCCGATTATTACCTCGTTATAATTAAAGGAGGGAAATTTATAAAGTCGTTTATTCCGTTTGAAATTAATTCGGAAATAAATCAACTATAGGTGCTTTTAGATCATAAAAAATGATAATGTATCAATGAAAAATGTTATTACTGACGTAATTCTATGATTTTATATAATATTAGTACGAACATCGGAGAAGCATAATGCTTTTCCTGTCATTTCTGACCGAAGGCGTAAACTATATATATATATATATATATATATATATATATATATATATATATATATATATATACATTGATTTGAATGTGAGATATATACTTGTTTTTTTTTCACAATCAGACATAACGCCGAAGCTCACACACATCATGACAGCTATAGACAGGAAGCCCTAGATTCGAGTTTCACCCTCCTTTGGACGCTTTATTTGAACACTTCCGAAATCAGCAATCCAGACCCAAGTCATTTGTATGGTGTGCGGCATCTCTTGTTCCACCATGAAAACAGCGCTTTACAGCTATCACACAACATAAAAACTGTCGTGAACGACGTGCTCTTTGTGGCTCTCATGGTGTGTGAAGGCTGTAGTGTTATGTTCGATTGTAAAAAAATACGATATATCTTAATTTTAATATTTAATTTGCTCACTGGGTGTTTTTGCTGGATGGCGTCGGATTCGAACCCCTTCTCTAATCAAAAAAGAGTTCGTTTCCACGGACCAAGTACAGAACAGATATCCACTTTGATCCTAGCCTAAAAGCGAAAAAAGTTATTTGACCAAAGTTCGATGTAAAAAGCGGTCTAAATATCGAACACTCGAATAATGTGGTTCACAATGGCCTGTTCAAAGAATAAATATTTTAAAAAACGCGGCCATATTTTATGAGAGGCAATAAAGGAAAGAATACATCAACCTTGTGGCTGTGTGTATAGTGTAGTTTCTTTTTACATTAAACTGCACACACAGATACACAGAAGGGGTTGAAACAACTTACTGCACTACATAGCCACTACAGTGACTGCTTCACCAGACTAATAAAAGGTCAGGAGGCCACACCAGCATGGCCTACCAAAGGAATAACAACCCTCATTCCCAAGACAAAAGAAACCAAACTGCAAAACAAATATCGACCGATATGTTGTCTCAGCACTACCTACAAGCTTTTCACTGGTCTTATAGCCGACAGTATCTACGAGCACCTCTCTTATGAAAATTACCTGGAAAAGGAGCAGACTGGATGCATGAGAAGATGCTTTGGTAGCAAAGGCCAACTACTAATCAACAAAACAATCTTAGAAGATTGTAGGAAACGGCAGAGAAACTTAAGTATGGCATGGATTGACTATCAAAAAGCTTATGACAGTGTACCTCATTCATGGCTACTGAGATGTCTTGAGCTATACAAAATAAACCCAATAATAATACAAACAATTGCTTCCCATATACAGATGTGGCAACCCACTATCTCCCTAAACCTTACTGAAGGGAACATTTCAATCCCTGACATACATATTAGAAGAGGAATCTTCCAAAGAGACAGCTTATCTCCACTTCTATTCTGCATGGCAATAGACCCGCTCAGTAAGTTGCTAAAAAAAGCCGAGGTGCTTACAACCTTAGTCAGAGTCGTTAGAAAGATAAATCCAAGAGGATCAACCATTTACTCTTTATGGATGATGCAAAACTCTATGCGAGCTCAGACAATGAGTTAAATGAGCTACTGAACGTTGCACACATTTTCACCAGGGACATCGGGATGAAATTTGGCATAGACTAATGTGCCAAGTGCACACTGAAGGCTGGGAAGAAGATCCATGCAGAAAACCTCCAATTAGACGTGGAAAATACTATCAGAAATCTGGAGGAACAGAAGACATACAAGTACTTTGGCATTGAAGAAAATGATACATGCTAAGATGAGGGAAAAAATAGGCAAAGAATACATTCGACGCGTGAATAAGATATGTAAAACGCAGCTCATTAATAAAAATAAGATTACTGCGATAAACCAGTTTGCAATACCAGTAATCACGTACAGTTTTGGCATCATAGATTGGCCCCAACAAACAATCAACAGGCTCGATGTAAAAACAAGAAAAAATTAACACCGAGTCATATACAGGAACCAATGTTTGCCAAGACTGTACTTACCTAGAGGAGAGGGAGGACTGGGACTTTCAGAAATCAACCACCAACATAGAGCCACTATTGTCAGTATTGGACAATATCTGACAAGCTCCATAAACCCGAAACTCACAATGGTACGGGAACATCAAGAAAAAAGAGCTAGCCAAACAACTTCCATAACATATCTGGCCAAGCATTTCGGACAGGGCTGTTTATCACACGAGGTTGAAACACCAACAAAACCCGCAACAGAGATAGCCCCAAAAAGTTGTAAAAAATACACTGAAACATTCAAAGAAGGAGCCTTAAAGAGTGGGCAGAACAAAAACGTGCAACCCACTTTCTTGATGAGATATCTAAAGAATGATTCTTTGGACTGACTTAAAAGAGGCGCTCTCCATTATGATCAAGAACGACTTATAATTGCGACCCAAGACCAAGGTCTTATGACTAATGCATTTAAAAAGATGGCAGGACTTAGTAATGATAGCAAGTGCAGATTTTGCCACACAGAACTGGAGAGTGTGAATCACTTGATATCCAGCTGCAAAATTATGTTAGCAGATAGAAGCTACACAACGCGCCATGATGGTGTATGCAAATACATACACTGGAACATCTGTAAAAATCTAAACATCCAATGTAGCACTAGGTCCTGGGAACATCTACCGGAGAGGACTATGGGAAACGATAAGTATACTATACATTATGAGTATGTGGTTCCTACCTCTACTTACCTGGAAAATGCAGCAGTCAAACCGGACATAGTCATATTAAATAAGTCAGAAAGAGAGGCAACACTGATTGAGGTGAGTGTTCCAAATGACAGTGGCTTAAACAGAGCAGAAAGGGAGAAGGTGAAAAATACCAAGGCCTAATGTAGGATATGAAGAGAAACTGGAACCTACAAAACATCAACATTATCCCAGTTATAATAGGAGCTAAAGGCCTCATGTAGAAAAATTTCAAAAAGTATCTGGAAAATATTCCCGGAAAACCAAGTGCAAAAGAAATCCAAATAATTGCACTTAAGAGAACGGCCAAAATCCTTAAAAGAGCACTCGGTTGGAGCCTCTAAATAGCATGTGATGGTCTGGCATTTGGAAGAATGCCTCGTCCCTATGCTAACGAACACAGAAATAAGAAAATTAAAAAAAGGGGAGAGTTTGAATGCCGACTAGACACAGTCCTCGAGTGTTTTCGGTCTCTCTGTGCAGGGGTTAATCAGGACACTCTTACATGAGGATACTTTACCCTACAAGAAAAATCTGACCAAATATTCAAATTAATATAGAATTTGAAGCCCAAATGACATTGCCTTGAAATGGCCGGAAAAAAACTCTTTCATACGTGTAATGGTGCACCTTCTCCTTGGGATACTGCTACAAGTAACAAAGCTAAGTTGGATACTCTGCCAGAGCAAATGAATGATTGTCCTAGTAAAGCAAAGACAGCAACAACTGTAGATTATAACATAGTTAAGTGATCAATTGGGAAGAGGAAAACATTATTATTCACGACTTTACTTACTAGAGAAGAACATTGAATAAACACTTGGATGAATGTGTATTTCATAAAGAAACCAAGTGTTAGAGCACAACTATGGGGCCACTGATCTTCGAGAAGCTACCAAAATAAAATAATAAACAACTGCCCTTTATATAAGAGATTATTTTCATCAAACTCGTCTAAAATATTGTGTTATCTCTGGGTTTTTTTACTAATCTTAGTTACTAACGTATTACTTGTAAATCTAACCATTTTGTTCACATTCCTTTCATATGTTTTCATATCTATTTCAACTATTTCCTCCTCGTTTTTCTCCCTTTTCTTAAACTCTAATCCCCGCTCCAATTCCGTTTCCGTATTTCCTCGTCTCGCTCCATCGGCTTTCCCGAATTACCAACCTCTTTTAACCCTTGTCATTTACCAGCGCCAATTCTACGTACCCACCCAACACCAAAACGTTGTATTTATCCTTTTCCGATTTCGACCGACTGCAGTACCAACACCGTGGATAAGGGCCTCGTTCCCCACCCACATCGCAACAACTAAGACGGATTAGGTCTCTGTTTACCGACGGATCAGGGCCTCTACGTGACACTCTCCAATGTAACGTGTAGGTATGTCCAAGGATTAGGCCACCGGTCTGTCGAGTTTGAGACGTTATATGACAGAATCAACGCCAGCGTCGTGCTCTTTACACACCAACAGATGTATAACTCGACCCCCACCACCAATAACATTGTGAGCAATACACGACAAGGTTGAAAGACCGACCTGGAGAAACACAGGTGGTCAGAGCGGCCGGATATTTGTCTACAAATTGACTTCTTGAAGAACACGCAAAAAGGCGACAGCAGAAAAAGGCCAGATGTTGGATGAAAAGAAAGAATCTATATATAAGAGTCATGTCTATGTCTGTCGGTCTGCGTCAACTAAATAAGTTTGTGATGTTATATCTAGAATTGTTTAATTTGCAAGGAAGTATACCCTATTTACAGATTGACTTATGTTCGTGACAACCTAATTATGTCAATATTTATAGGTAGTTTCGTACTGAAACGCGTAACTCATACACATATATATATATATATATATATATATATATATATATATATATGTATACACACATAGATACATATATATCAGTAAATTGTTTCTACTATATAGAATGTATTTAAATTTTGTAATTTGAAACGACTTTTGAAACCAGTAAACTGCAGATACTTTTTTTAAAAATAAACATATTATTTATTTAAAATTCAAATTTTCGATTCACACAGGAATCTTCATCAGAATAATAGATATCAGGATAGATAATATATATATAACGTTTTTTTTAGAGAATTAAATTTTTTAAATAAATGACCGCTGATACGAGGAAAGAAAGAAAGAAAGAGCGAAAGAAAAGAGCGAGTAATTAATTCAATTAACAGTTAAATTGAACGCAGTAACAGTAATTTTAAACAATTAAGTCGACTACAACGCTAAAAGATGTGTATGCTGGCCTGCATAGGCACGTACGAGTGTGTGTGTGTGTGTTTGTATGAGTGTGTGTGTATGTGTGTGTGTGTGTGTGTGTGTATCGAGCAGAAAGAGACAAAGAAAGAGAGAAAGAAAACAGGCACGCAAGCCCAGACGAAGAGAGAAAGGAAGAAAGAGCGAAAGAAAAAAACTATTCATTAAGCGGTTAAATTGAACGCAGTAGTAGTAATTTTAAACAATTAAGTCGACTACAACGCTAAGAGATGTGTATGATTGATCGCATGGTGTGTGTGTGTGTTTGTATGTGTGTGTGTGTGTGTGTGTGTGTGTGTGTGTATCGAGCAGTAAGAGAGAAAGAAAAGGAGAAAGAAAAAAGGTATTTGTGAATGGGTGTATGTATATATGTATGTAGGCTTACGCGCATAGGCACGTGTCGGTGTATGTGTGTGTGTGTGTATATCAATGTACATGTACACGTCCCATTACGTGTGTGTGGACGCGTATGTGCGTGTGCTCATTTATACACATATTTAATTTATGATTTTTCTACTCTTTCCCCCTCATTGCCTGGGAAAACCTCCCACCGTACACACGCAAACCCCAAACACCGATGAAGACTGAAGGATCAGTCGAAAATTTTGTTCTCCATACCATCAACAAGAAAAAACTATTTTTCTTTACAGAACAATTTATATTCCTACACGTCACAAAATAAATAAATAAAAAAATAAATAATAAAAAGTTATAACACAATATAAACTTTTTTTTTCACATTATTATTTTATTTTTGTATACACATACTTATATATATATATATATATATATATATATATATATATATATATATATATATATATGTATATCTAGGCAGCATCTTCTCATGCAGGCAAGTATTGTTGAATATAAGAGACAACTCGTGTCTAGATATCCTTTGGTTGATCCTTTCAATAGTCCGAATTAGGATCTTAGTTTCAGAGGGGGATTGGCTGATGAATTTGCTATAATTTGCATTTGTCTCCCAAGTACTTTCGGACCCATCTGGGTCCATCTTCGGGGGAATGAGGTTAATCAGGTGTAGACCATGTGTTAGTATTTATAGAAGGTTTTTGGCGGGAATTATCTACTAAGTACGAAACTATTTTGGAGCTATTAACATTTTAGAATATTATTACTGATATTAAAGTTAATTCTATTAATTAGGGTTTTTTTGGTTTTTATATATAGGACTTCTAATATATGAAGTTTTTGTTTGTTAGTACTAAATTCTAAGATTTTGGTATTTTCTACTAAGAGTTTTCTGAATTCCGATCGGGGGCAGGAGTGGTTGTTAATTAAGTGTGTGGCTATGGCGCTAGTATCAGACAAATGCATCTCAATTTTCTCGACAAAGTCGTGGTAATCACACCTATGTATAGGTTTTTTCTTGGTTGTCGGAGACACAGTCTCCCAAAAGAATTTAAACTCATAAAAAAGGTTTGTCTTATCCAAAACTCTAATCAAGGGGGAAGAATTGTTTGTGATAATAAGGTTAATGGTTTTTACTTTGTTGTAGAAAATGATCAGTTTTACATTTTTATTTGGGTCAGTAGGGAATACGTTCTTATTAATAATATTTCTTAGAACTTGTTCATCTATTTTATAGTTCTGATGGAACTGGTTACGATAAAATAGTTTAATAGTTGTGTTAAGTGGAGAATTTGATTTATTATTATTATAATTATTATTATTATTGTTATTATTATTATTATTATTGGTGGTGGTGGTGGTGTTGTTGTTGTTGTGATGATGATGATGATGATGATGATGATGATGATGATGATGATGATGATGATGATGATGATGATGATGATGATGATGATGATGATTTATCATCATCATCATCATCATCATGATCGTCGAAAATTATTTTTATACAGTCGAATTTGTTGGTCGATTACGTAGTTTGGGAAACCATTATTAACTAGAGTGTTTTATATTGATAAGTTCATGTTGGAAGATAGTAGTGGAGGGGGCAATTAGTTTTGCTCGAGTTAGTAAGTTTTTAATAATGGCTATTTTATATCTAAAAGGGCATTCACTAAGGAAGTTAAGAGTACAGGAGTTTTTGTTAGTGGGTTTTGGATAGGTAGATCTAGAGAATTCATTGTGATTAGTGTCTATTAAAACGTCTAAAGCGGGAATTTTTGTAATTTATGTTTAATTCGTAGGTGAAATCAAAGACGGGATTATTCTGGAACGTGGTTTTTAATATATTATTTTCATTTATAGTATTTGTAAGAATCAAGATGTTATCTACGTATCGTAAATATATTGTTGGTGTATTGATAAGGTTAAAGACTTTAGTTTCTAAGTTGGACATGTAGTAATTGCTAAAGGTTGGGCCAAGCACGGGGCCCATAGCGACGCCATCTTTTTGGATATGAATGTTGCCGCAATGATCGTAAAATGGAACTTCAATCGTGCAAGCTAGCAGAATTTTACGTATGGTGTTAGGGTTTATTTTTAGAGGGCGGTTATTAGGGTTATTGTAAATAGTATTAATGATTATATTAATAGTTTCTTCAACAGGAATTCGACATCTAGGGAGGCAATAACGCGATGTTCAGGTTTTTTACTTCTTAGGGTTTGTATTAGTTGATTTGTGGATTTAATACTCTATTTGTTGGGAATATATGGGAATGTAAAATTGTTGATTGTTTTTGATAATTTGTAAGTGGGTGTAGGTATTTGGGAGATAATTGGACGCAAGGGAAGGTTCAGCTTATGCGTGTTTACTGTTCCATAAATATATCCGAGTTAGAAGTCACCTATAATTTGTGGTAGTTTTTCATTCTCACCAACGGCGTTGTTAGCAGTAATTAATTTATTCATTTTAGTATAGATATGTATATTGGTGTATGTAGATGTATATATTGAGAGATGTACATATACGATTACAAATAAATATATTCTGGTTTGAAATCACCTATAATTTTAGGTAGTTTTTCAATCTCGCAAACGGCATTGTTAGTTTATTAATTTTAGTTTTAAGGAGGGGGTCGGATTATGATTTATTTTTTGGAATTTGTAACTATCTTCGAGAATGCTTTCTAGTTTTGCGTAGTAGTAAGGTTTATTAAGTATGACATACATATTACTTTTATCGGCTTTTTTTATAATGATGTCAGGATGATTTCGCAGTTGGTGAGCGGCGAGTTTTAAAAGTTTTGTTAATAAAGATGTACTAGGTTTTATTTTATATCTATTTTTAGTAGTTTCAGCTTTTAGTAAATCGCGGAGTTCGGGTTGTATATTAAGTTCATTATCATCTTCAAGTTTTAGTATATTTTGATATAATAATTCAATTTCATATGAATAAAGTAGAAAGAAATTTCAAGACGAGACTGCGATTCGAACAGAACAAGTGTTAAGAATCTTACTTAAACTAATACTGTTTCAACTTTTTTATATACTGTTACAAAAACACGCTCAGACACTAGACAGGCTTTGCCATTTACATAATTTATTTCTTTTAAACTTTTAATAAATCTATATTTACAAATATACACTTATGACTGCTATTATGAAATTTACATATCTATTTACAATATTTTCCGTTAAGGTGATATTAATAAAAATATTCATACAATTAATTAAATTTCATTAAGAAACCGGCATGTTTTTTAAACCATACTTTGAATGGCAGGTACTGTTAAAATTGCCAAGTCATCCTTTCGGAAGTGACGTCATTTTGAGAGGATTTTTTCCCCAATATAATTCTTTATTTTCATTACGTTGTTCAGACAAGGTGTGTTGTTGTAAATTGAAGTTATGCAAGCATATCCCAGCCACTAGTACATGGGTGACCATTTTGGAAAAATAAATTGCTGATTCAGCTTTCCGGTCCTTTCGGAAGTGACGTCATTGTGAGAGGATTTTTTCACATTATCATTCTTTAGTTTCATTACGTTGTTAAGACAAGGTGTTTGGTTGTAAATTGAAGTTAAGCAAAGCATATCTCGGCCAATACTAAATGGGTAACCATTTTGGAAGAATAACAAAACTAGTTCTTTGATATGACGTAGGCGCCTTCAATAGCATATTTAAACCTGAGTTCTTTGATATATGGCCTCCTATTCTTTCTTTTTTTCCTTTTCTTAACTAAGTATGGGGAGGGTAAAAAAATAAATTTTAGGGGGAAACTTTTTGTTTTAAACAAAAAATATTCTTATGTATGGGGGAAGGGTAAAAAAAATGGGGGCGGGTAAAAAAAATGTTTTTTAATTTTTTTAACTGAAAATATTACTATGTATGGGGGAGGGTAAAATAAAAAAAAATTGGGGGTTTAAAATTTTTTTTTCTGTTTTTAACTAAAAATATTACTATGTATGAGGGGACGGTAAAAAAAAATTTGGTGGGGAGGTAAAAAATATGTTTTTGTTTTTTTTCCTTTTTATCAAAAATATTTTTTTTCTTAATAGACAAAAACAGAAACCACCACTTTATCAAGGCTGAGGCCACCCGTGGACAAGTGTTAAATGTGATTTCTATTTATCCCCCCTCCAGGTGAGTAGACACAAGTGTCATGTGGGTTTGATGGAAGCGTTTTCAGTGGTATGACTTGGATTTGAACCTGGCACACCCAGGTTCCCAGTCCGCGTCGATACCAACTAAGCCACTCTGCCATCCCCAATATTAAACAATATTTATATGTATGAGGAGGATAAAAAAAATTGGTGGGGGTCAAAAAAAATTTTTTTCTTTTCTTTGGGGTGGGGTCGAAATTTTAAAAAAACAATTTTTAACTAAAAATATTCTTGGTCAGAAACAAAGAAAATCAATGTCTAACTACCCAAGAAATATGACTGGGCCTCCATCGGTTTACGGGTGAGCGTTCATTTCTGGCGCGGCAGCGTAGCAAAAATATGCAACCGGAAGGAGCATATATTTGCTAGTATATATACTAACTGTTCTAGGATGGGTATAAACAATAAATATAGTTTTTAATGTTTTTGTCTTTGTTTGGGAGTACGGTACGGTTTCAGTTTAACCCCCTAAATGGTATAGTTTAAAAGAATGTGCCCACATTACATACACTGTTGCTTAGAATTCATATTCCATAATTAATAATCATGTTATCAATAGTTTAGGATTCTCACCCGCGCACCAATCGTGTTATAAATGTATTACTTAATATAAATAAAAATGTTATTATATTTAATCTTTTGTATCTAACCCTTTTTTATTTTGTTAGTACGAGTTTGAGTTTGCGTAAAGTTTACCAAACAATAATGTCCTCATACTAATCATCGAATTTTCCGAAAATATACATTCCAAAATTCATAATGATCGGCTCATAAAAAGTAAATAAATATAAATAAATAAATGTATATATACTAACCCTTAAATGAAAAGAAAATATAAATAATGTACCCATGTTACTAACAGTATTTCTTACAATATATATTCCAACATTCATAATTATCCGTTCATTAGATTGGGTTGATTTGGTTTTTGTTTGCTTTACGACATATTAACCATCTGTAGGGTATTTAATGCCGAATAAAGTTGTAAAATATAATTATATATGTAGTATACTTATTTATATTGCTATATTGAATACATTTAGATTACTAAAATACTTTGTTCTTAGATAACCAGAATACATCACTCTTAGATAACAATACATTGTTCTTTGATAACAATACAATGCTATTAGATAAAAAGAATACATTGCTCTTAGATAACCAGAATGAATTGCTCTTAGATAAACAGAACACATTATCTTAGAATGTATTGATCTCAGAATACATTCCTCTCAGAATACATTGTTCTCAAAAAGAAATCACACAGTGAAAGCGGAAACATTACTCTTAGAAGGGAACTTTACTGGGAAGGGGCAGAATCATTGCAAGAAAAACTCTACTCCTTTGACAACATTACTCTTTGGCATTGATAATCTTCTCTGTTCTAAACGTGATTGACCTTCAGCTACCGCCTTTTAGTATCTATTTACGGAGAAAAAAATGAAATAAAAAAGAGAATCAGATTGAATAATACGATTGAGGTTAAACTTATTGATACTAGGGCATGATGGGATCGGGCCTTTCCGACCTCCCGTCTAGACAAACTAAGAACTCGAAGTTACCAAGCAACGGACCGCTCAGTCACCAGGATCCCGTCCTAAGACATCACGGGTCTCCCCGTTTCCGGTGTGTGTGTGGGGGGGGGGGCATTACTCCTGTGCATCGGTGTGCAGTCGGTGAATTCTAAGCCCTGCCGACAGGTCAACCGTTCATTAGAAGATTATTCTCTCTCTCTCTCTCTCTCTATATATATATATATATATATATCTATATATATATATATATATATATATATAGATATATATAAGTCAAGGGAGAGAGTAATGCATTTGTATGTACACAATTCATTAACCAATCATTATGAATTTTAGTACAAACTGCTTAGCGTAATGGGTAAAAAGGTGGGATATATTACATTTAATGTTGGTTGTTTCTTATATAGTGGTAAACGAGTGGTGAAAGCCCCTTGTAAAAATTCAAATACTTCCGATTTTGTGAAATTTAAATAATAGGTATTAGGTATTAATTAACAAATATTACCACCAATTTCAGTTACTTTGGGGTATTTTAAAGAATTCTAGGTGGCGTAATATTGGCACAACCTAATTCAAATATATTGATTTTTTTACATTTTTTAAAATCAAAATACTATAATAGGTGTTCATCAAAATGTATATAAGGATTATTATAAAATTGAAATAAAGATTGGAATAAGGTTTCATAGCATAATATCGTAATTTTAATCTCCGCGTGGGGCATGCAATTATTGCAAACTCCTCTGTTCGGGGAATTAATTTTACTCAGCTGACGCCGAAGTATATGGTATGTTCGGAAAATGATATTCCGTCAATTAGATAATCCGAATACTATGTTTCACACTGATATCCTGTAAGCCTACGGAAATGAAGAGTTGATAAGGGAAAATAGAAACCTAATTAAATAGCTTAATTCATCAAGAACCCCGGAAATTACTTTTTTGTTACATAAACCATGTGATTTTAAAAGTGTGAAAGGAAATTATATGAGAAATAAATCGTTAAAAGTATGAATATTGACTCGGAACCCCGTTCTATGTTCTGTGAATGTCAATTTGCTATTCGCTTATTCTGTCAATCAGGAATGTAAAAAAAGGTATTTTGAAAGCAAATCAAAACACTTGAGAAAGAAGAAAGTCTAGTTGAATGTGACGCCCCAGTATTTAGGTAAAAAATGTATAGTAGGTTACAGACCATACTTACCGTGAAAAACTGAAATAGTAATGGTACCGCGACAAAATAGTTAACCAATAAAGAAGAATTTCCTGTGTAGGCGAAGCGTGAGAGTGAGAGTTAAAATATCTCCAACTTCCTGTGTGGTAAATATGTGAACGCAAGCTGTTGAATCGAAAAAGCGGACGTAGTGAACGCATATTTTCCGTAAACACGCATCAGAAATTGGCCTAAATTGCAGCCGAATAATTTTTACATGTGCATGTTTTCATTAGAAGGTAATAATGGTCTATGAATTAGGAAAAAAAATCACTTTACTTTCGTATAAAGATAACATTTAAGAAAACTTAAGGTTTATTTTTATTTTTAAGCTACCGACTCATCAACGGAGTAGATGTAGAGTTCTTTAGCACAACGGACAAGATTGTCCATACCTCCTGAAATGACAGGTATAGATAGCACAGAAATATTACTATATAATATCATTGTCATATGTAATAAATTAACTACTACGGTTACAATGGCGTTTCTCATGTTGTGGTGAGATAAAAGCACACGCAAGTGTATAGTAAAGTATAAGAAGTTACTTTCATTGCTATATTTATTTTGAAATGGTGAGTTATTTGCTTTTTCTCCCCTATAATATGAGATTAACATAGTTTTGACAAAAAATATGTTTAGTAAGTTTTCAATCCATCGGTATATTTATGTCTCGCGTCAACAGTTAATCAAGCATAGCTCATTACATTTTCTATAATGTTCTTTATTGATTTTACAAATTTTATAAAGAAAACTTTTCAGTGTTATTTGAATCTATAGTCATACTTATTATAAAGGGCGGGGCTGCTGCCCCATTTGCTTTCCTGAAAATAATTCGGTAAAGAGATAGATTTATTCCTGTCGCCTGACGCTGTCTCTTTCAGGATGGTGTGTCGACGAGACTCCGTATATATTTTGGTTTACATCTAATTCTCCCTTATTTGGGGAGCTGAATTACCCCACATTAAAATCGATTCTATGCAAGTAAATTCAGAACAACATTTTACTGATTTATTCCCATTCTTGCTATAATATAAACAAAAAGAAAAATCATAAAAGGTGACAGAATTTGACCCGAATAAAATATTTATCTGTAGAATAAATAAATATGCAAATTAAAAAGTTTTATGAATGCGCATTATTATGTAGTAATATCATGCAAATCAGAAATATTACAATTTCTAAAGGGGATCTGCTTTTAAGGTTTTCTTCCCGTGTTCTTTTGATTTGCCGTTTTTCACCTATCTTAACCACCAGTTTTTTGTTTAAAAAAATGCGTGTTTTTTCATTGTTGATTGATTGCGTTCAAAGAGCAGCCGGTAAAGGAAAGACTACATATTTCTTGCCGAAATAAAAAAAAATAAATAAAAATAAAATATGATTATGAACTGATTTATTTTTGGTCATTAGCATGCAACCAACCAGTATATATATATATATATATATATATATATATATATATATATATATATATATATATATATATATATATATTAATCAATCTAGCGATAGTCCGGCACCTAATTAATGCTAAACTTCTCTCTGATCATCAATACGGATTTAAACAAGCACGATCTACCGCAGATATCTTAACGGTCATCTCTGAACGCACATATCATACACTGGGCAAGGCAGGTGAAGCTAGGGCGATAGCGCTTGATATATCCAAGGCATTTGACAAGGTCTGGCATGAAGGGCTTTTCCTAAAACTGCACTCATATAGTATTACTAGAATATAATTAAATCGTTCCTAAGAAAAAGAAAGATCCAGGTTGTCCTCGATGGCCGTTCACCTAAGCAACATGACATACATGCTGATGTACCCCAGATTCATACTGTTCCTGATTTTCATAAATGACCTTTCTGATATCATTGAGACTGAGATAGGAACATTTGCTGACAACACCACGCTTTACTCTCGTCATGTGAGCAAAACCGACGCGCACATATCTGATGCAATGGCTGAATCCTTAGAAAATTAGCTCAAGTCTGTAGCTGATTGGGGTCAAAAATGGATGGTAACTTTTAATGCCGCAAAGACAAAGCTACTATTCTTCAATAACTACAAGAAAACCCTTAAACCACAGATTGTCATGGCAAATAACACCCTACCTGAGAGTTCATCATTCACACTGATCGGCCTGACTTTAACAGATTACATGAATTGGAACAAATACATTGAAGATATTGCCAGGGCTGCTGCAAAGAAGGTGGGCTCCCTCTACCGTGCTAGTAAACTTCCCACACCTGACATTATCCTATATCTCTACAAGGGCACCATCCGCCCATGCATGGAGTATTGTTGCCACATCTGGGTTGGGACATCATCCACTAGTTTCTCCCTCTTAGACAAGGTCCAAAAAAGAGTCGCCAACTTAATAGGTCCTCACTATCCACAAAGCTCCACACCCTGTCCTATCGCCGCTATGTTTCTTCCTTGTGCCTGTTTTACAAGTACTTCAATGTATTGTGCTCTGATGAACTTGCTGCTCTGGTACCCCACGACGTAAATTCACTGAACAAACTCGACAATTTGCCAAATTCTATCCATTCACTGTGGAGGTCCGCAGATGCCGAAGCGTTTTCTACTCCAAAAGCTTATTTCCTCGTGCTGCTAGACTCTAGAACTCCCTCCCTGCTCCATGTTTTCCTGTCGGTACTGACATGCGGAAATGTAAAACTAATGTAAACAGACATATTACTGCTACACTCTCAATTAAGGTTGACACACAAACTCTCAACCTTTTTCTCAATAGACCCTTACGTCTACAGTGGCGGCCTGCCTTGTTTGGGGTTAACTATGTTAATATATATATATATATATATATATATATATATATATGTGTGTGTGTGTGTGTGTGTGTATGTGTGTGTGTATGTGTGTGTGTGCGGGTGTGTGTGTGGATAATAGAAAGTTAGACCCCAGTTAATATGAGTTTATTTATTTCTAAAAACATACATTGCTTGACAAACTATTTCATTAACGCTTAGACATCCAAAATACAGATTTATATATGATGGGTATGATATAGGTGTAACTCATCAGAAGAAAAAGCCAAAGAATCGTGTCCAGATTATTAGAAAATAAACAATAGAAATGAATAAAAATTGGATGTTGGAATATAACTTCCGCTCGTTTATAAATACATGCTCTGGAGTTAAAAAATTAACATCTATTGAGCTTAAATCTTGAAAGTCTTACTATTAATATATATATATATATATATATATATATATATATATATATATATATATATATATATATATATATATATGTATATAATATATATATATGTATATATATATAATATATATATATAATATATATATATATGTAATATATATATATATATATATATATATATATAGTAAGCTATGAAAATATATTCATGGCAATTAAGCTGCACAGAGGCCCCTCCCTCGTTTCATCCCAGGGGGAATCTTCATCCTGAAGACCCCCCCCACCCGGGGACGAAACGCGGGAGCCTCTGTGTAGCTTAATTACGATAAATATATTTCATAGCTTACTACCTAGCTCTACTTACGTATCGAGCACTGTTGAAGTAAATACTGAAAATTGATACATAAAAAAATTATATCCCCTTATAAAATTTTATGTGGATACATGAGATACTAATATATATATATATATGATTATATATATATATATATATATATATATATATATATATATATATTACGGTTTCAGTATTTATTTCAAAAGTGCTTAATACATAAGTAAAGCATATGAATGCCTTTAGCCTGAAAAATTCGTTTTACATTGAAAACACATTAGTATATATATATATATATATATATATATATATATATATATATATATATATATATATATATATATATCATAAGTTAAACCAATATAATGCTTTTTCGTATGTTCTACAAGAGCTAATAATAAGCATTTTATTTTAAGACTATACATTACAATGTCGTTTTAGTATATCGGGGTTTCATCGGTCTGACCATGGAACCGTTTTATATGTGATACGTTATCTCTAGCACCGTTTTGTAGTCGAAGGCTTCGGAAAAGTCTAAGACAGCAGGCGGAAAATATTTTCATATTACTACTACGAAGCTCTACTCACGCATTGAACATAGAAAGTAAATACTGAAAATAAATACACAATATAGTATATCATCCTATAATAGTGTGTGTGTATATACGTGCAATATTATATATATATATATATATATATATATATTTTTTTTTTTTTTTTTTTTTTTTTTTTTTTAATTTTACTTATATTTTTTCATTTATTAATTTTCCAACGAATGTTAAGTCTGCAATATCTTGGATCTAGTTAGTGTGTCTGGGAATTTAAACTGCATTTTACATTTTTTTTTTTTTTTTAATGATTCAAAGCTTCTTTAGACTATATATTGGGTATTTAGATCTGTATAGCTAGGTTTCCTTCCTCTTATCTAATTACTTTTCTGGTACCAAAGGTACTTAAGCTTTATTTTTTTTTTTTTTAATGCAACTTTGATTCCTATATAATTTTATTGCTAGCTACCATATTGCAGAATGGTTCTTGGATATAGTGTTTAGATAGTATTATTATTATTTTTATTTTTTTTATTATTGTTATAATTAATGTTATTTGATATGCAAATTACTATATCATACGGTAGTCTTAAGGGTAATATATTATTATTATTTTATCATTATTATTATTTTTTATATATTTTTTTATGTATATATTAGTGATATTTTAAGCTGAATTATTTCGACACTTGATTATTGGGGAAATGGTCGTATAATCAGTACCATGGGAGAGCCATGAATATTATAACTGTCCTGTTTTTAAATCTCCGAAACAGTTACATGGTAAACAGCTGATAATCCCCGTGTTAATATTAGACGCTTAAGGTCTCCTGTTTTTGTTTCACTCTTAGATAATTAACCCCCCCTTTTTTTTTTCTTTTTTATTTTTTTTTTTTTAATTTTTATTTTACTTATATTTTTTCATTTATTAATTTTCCAACGAATGTTAAGTCTGCAATATCTTGGATTTAGTTAGTTTGTCTGGGAATTTAAACTGCATTTTACATTTTTTTTTAATGACTCAAAGCTTCTTTTTATATATATATATATATATATATATATATATATATATATATATATATATATATATATATATATATATATTCAAATGTCATTAAAACGTGCAAGAACAATATCGAATTTCAATCAAGGCAATATTATGTGTGTGGGTCAGTGAGTGGGGGAAAGTAAGAGACAGAGAGACAATATTGCTATTTTATCTGTTTACGAATTTCTTAGATGCTTTGTTCGATCAGAGAAATCTTAGCAATGAACATCCCCCCTATTCCTAAATAATTGAATAAACGTTCGGCCAAAATAATTTGTAGTAGAAGTTCTGGTTAAAGAGTCAGAACTGACGAACGTGCCTTACATTGACGTTTTTTTTAAATAATTTTCTTTTCTTGTGCAGAAAATATGGATTTTCTGCGACAGACCGAGGTCGATAAATTCCAATTCAATATGATAACACTCGACAATGAAAAAATGAAAAGGAAAAATTGAGAGAGAAATATGAGAATAGGGTTTAACATGCGAAGATAATGACATGTAGATATAAAATATCAGTATTTGAGAAGTTTCGTGGTATTTACATGTTTTATACTTATTATGCTTTTTATAATCGTCCTCTTTATAATAAAGAACAATACTTATTTATGTGATTTATATATAAGTACGAGACTATAGTCAATTTTTTTTAATTTAGTATAAATATACAATAGAATATCGGTATACAGCTCTGTCTATTAATTTGCATTATATATATATATATATATATATATATATATATATATATATATTAATTAAAATGAGTATTCGAAATATTTTTTTACTTATGTCGTATCGTAAATATAGGTAAAATCAAAGTACAGTACTTTACGTACTCCAAATACTGCAGTTATTAACATCAGGTTGAGATAAATAAAATTAGCACATTATTTATATCAGTTCAGAGAATTCAAACACAACAAAATTTTGTGTACGATTTCTTCTAAAACGATTTGGTATATTTTGTTTTCTTTAGATACTTCCAATACGTTTGTGCATCGGTGCCCCTCATAAAATCACAAATAATAGAAAATATCACAATAAGCATTATTTAAGAAACCATATATCCAGTTATGATAGGAAAATAGAACTTCTGATTATATAATTGTATAGCACTCTTTATTATATCAAACATAATAATAATAATAATAATAATAATAATAATAATAATAATAATAATAATAATAATAATAATAATTATAATAATAATAATAATAATAATAATAATTATAATAATAATAATAATAATAATAATTATAATAATAATAATAATAATAATAATAATAATAATAATAATAATAATAATTATAATAATAATAATAATAATAATAATAATTATAATAATAATAATAATAATAATAATAATTATAATAATAATAATAACAATAATAATAATAATAATAATTATAATAATAATAATAATAATAATAATTATAATAATAATAATAATAATTACAATAATAATAATAATAATAACAATAATTATAATAATAATAATAATAATAATAATAATAATAATGATGATGATGATGATGACGATTATGATATAATAATAATAATAATAATAATAATAATGATGATGATGATGATTATGATATAATAATAATAATAATAATAATAATAATAATAATAATAATAATAATAATAATAATAATAATAATAATAATAATAATAATAATAATAATAATAATAATAATAATAATAATAAGATATAGTGGATATTATTTTAAATATAAAATAAATGAAGTAGAATAAATAATAATGAAATGAATAAAAAAAATTTTAAATAATAAAATAATAAAAATAATAAAATAAAATAAAATACAGGAAATATTAAAATACTTTGAAATACTTTGAAGATATATATAATATTTCATAAGAAATTGAATCAATTAATACAGTATGAATAGCAGTAGTAACTTATAACCAATATAATAATTAAAATAATAATGATTTTAATAATTAATTTAGTAATATTAATTATAATTAAAAAGATAATAAATGATTATAAAATATGGCATCATATAATAATCATAGAAATAGATAAATTATATATATATATAAATAAATATATATATATATATATATATATATATATATATATATATATATATATATATATATATATATATATATATATATTATAAAAAAATAATAGAATAGAGACTTAAATGAGGGATCTATAGAACATAGATAAATCTAAAATGAAAATTGAAAAAATTAAATTCATAATTCAAAATTAATAAATTTAAAAAATGTAAAAATACTTAATTAAAAAATATTAACATGTTCATGAGGAGTATGGTCCATTAGTTCGATTAAAAAGAAGTATCATCTAGTTGTTAAAAAAGAATTACGAAGTATTTTTTCAAGGAAAGATACTCTTGAACGAGAGAGCCTAACTGATTTGTAAATGCCTTCTTGAACGTAAAATCGTATGAATCAATACTATCGGCTTGATCCTGTTGTTGGCATTTGTTTCCCAAGTTATTTGTAAAAGCAGGTTCTTACAGGGCATACCAAGAGAAGGTTGCCAACATCTATAGTTAAACCGGTACTAGACGCGATAGAGTGTGAATTTGACACGTCATCGCAACCACCGAGCAATGCATTCATGAAAAGGAGTATTACTATGAATATGAGTCATTTTCATTTTGAGTTTGCCCAGTATTAATTCATGAAAGGGGCGTCATCTTCTAGTAGGAATTGGTGAGAGCAACGTCCTGCCTGGACGTCATCTTTTTTTAAACGGTCAGCATGCTGGATGGAAACGTATGTTTTGCGACTGGGCTAATAGCTGGGTAAAAAAAGGTAAGAACGCTAAATCTCTTAAATTAATCCGTATTCAACTAATATCATCATTGGTTTGTTTTAGAAATGCTTAGTGCAGTTTTTTGTTTAGTTTTAATTTTCACGTTGAACTAATATCTTGAGTGTCCATTTGCGCTGAACATGTGAGCTAAATAAATATACTTTCACTAGTCAAATTTGTATTCCTCAGATTTTTTGCCAGAGTTTATGCCGCTCCACTCTTTTAAAAGCGTTGATAACGCATGCGCATCCAGTGACTAACTAAATCCCAATAGCAAGAAAGTAATGCTAATACTGATGACGAGAAACAAATTAGAGAAATATAGTTATCTTTAAAGTTTTCATGTGGCATGAAACGCGTAAATAATTAAAACAACCACATAAGATGAAACTTTAATTTTCCCCTAAACAAAACTTAGTCGGAGACAAGGGTATTGGTATGAGTGGTAAGGTAATTATCTAATTTGGAGCCAGTGCACTCAGTAACCTTAAAAAATGTATACTCGTATTAGTCCGTTTGCGTTAGTGAAAACAAAAAAAAACTAAATTTGAAGAATACCTCATGATGAGGGTGACTTTTTAAATTGTAACTAAAACTGACTTTTCCAAAAGTATTGTTTGTATATTCCAACAGTAATTATGCATAGCAATAAAAGTGTCCTCCTTCCTTTAAGTTTTGTACAAGAAATATCACCTTTCAATCTTATAAATAAAACTCACACATTAAATCGCCAGTTTCAAATAACAAAACTGAAAAGTGTATTTGTCTACACGTCCCAATCAGAAACGTGTACATTATTTCCATAATTAATCTACGTTACTTAACCAAATTATATTCAACATTCGCTACCAAGTATCCGCTAATATTCAGCAGCAGTACAATTCTTCATCATGTCACATCAAGAAAACTTTTTAAGGTCTGACATAGGACATTCCTAGTTACATGTAACGAAATCTTTCGTCAAGTCAACAAATACATTCTCTGTCTGATACACATATAAATATATAAATGTGTGACAGCTATGTTTAGAAAAAGAATATACGATATAATCTATAGTTATGAAATGGAAGGTCATTAATACATATGTATGCTAGGTTAAATATATATTTGGTTTGAATTTAAGACTTTGTCAAGAATGCATGTTACTTTAATGGTCAATAAATATACATAAAGTTAATGTGGTGGAATTAAGGAATTCATCTGCGAAATTGTTGGGTTGCAGAAAGTGTTATGTTAGAGGCATTAAGTCGATTGGATTGACGCGAAGAGTGTACGTTTACATATGGTAGGCTGATTGCAATATTTTGGTAGCAATATCGGGTATTTTGAATTAAGGAGTTCGTAGTTACATCTGAAGGATAGTTGGTAAGGGAATGAGTCCAAGAAGTGAGAATAGGAAGGAATTTTAGAGTGGTGAGTTGAATAGTTTCTGGAATGCGGAGTGTAGAAAGATTTTCATGACATAGTTGTTGTAATGTTAGACGATGAGGAGATAGTAGTGCTTGAAGGAGATAGGGGGTTAGTGATTAGAAGAAAGGTGTGTGTGCATACTAATGCATATTAGTGCATACTAATGCATATTAATGCATACTAATAAATGTACAAATAGGGAAAATATAAGGTTAAGCAAAATTCAGAATAGATAAATTTTTCAGAAACGATATTTTAGCTGGGGAAATATGGTATATATATATTAAGAATCATTCAGGTTAATAAAATATAACTAAATTTCACAAGACGAAGGAACAATTACATATATATATATATATATATATATATATATATATATATATATACAGGGTGTTTCAAAAGTCTTGGGAACATAACGATTTTTAATAACTCAAAAACTATTAGGAGTTGAAAAATGAAATTGGTACCGTTGGAAAGGTTAAAGTTTCAAGTTTTGTGGGGAATCTTCAAAGTTGCTCAATATGAGCACCATTCGTCACACGGCAGACATCTAGTCGATAGTCCATTTCCTGCCAAACGCGTTCCAGCATCTTGACGTCAATGGTTCTCACAACTGCCGTTACTCGAGCCTTTAGTTCGTCAATATCTCTTGGAAGGGGCGGCACATAGACTTGCTGCTTGACAAATCCCCAAAGGAAAAAGTCACACGGGGTAAGATTTGGAGACCTAGGAGGCCAGGGCATGAGAACGTCATCACCTCGCCCAGATCTCCCAATCCATCTACCAGGCAGCCTTGTGTTAAGAAACTGCCTTACTCTAAGACTCCAGTGTGGTGGTGCACCATCTTGTTGAAAAATGAAGTCATCAGATTCTGCTTGTTCCAACTGAGCCATTAACCAGTCTTCCAGCATGTTGAGATAGGATTCACCAGTGATAGTTGCCTCTTCAATAAAGAACGGTCCATAGACACCTTTCTTGGAAATTGCACAAAACACGTTCACTTTTGGTGAATCTCGCTCGTGCTCAAGAAGTTCATGAGGATTCTCAGTACCCCATATGCGAGTGTTATGCTTGTTAACTTTGCCATTCAGATGGAAGGTCGCCTCATCGCTAAAAACAAGCCGGTCATCAAAGCCGTTATCTTCCAACTTCTCTTGCATTGCAATGCAAAAGTCACGGTTAAGTTGCTTATCAGTGTCCTTCAACTTTTGGACCAACTTGAGCTTGTAAGGTACCATTTGCAGTCGTTTCCTTAAGACACGCCAGACAGTTGCTGGAGCAAGCTGAAGTTCCCTGCTGGCTCTTCTCACTGATTTACGGGGGTTCCGCTGAAAGGCTGTCCGAACTTGCTCAACTGCATCTTCTGAAGTTGAAGGGCGACCTGTTCGCTTACTTGGGCATAAACACCCATCTTTCACAAATTTAGCATGCCATCTGACAATGGATTTCCTTTCAGGGGCTTCTTTTTTAAATTTCCTGCGAAATGCACGCTGAACACATGTCCACGATTCAGTCTTTGCAAATTGGAGGACGCAAAATGCCTTGTCTTGTTTAGAGAACGCCATTACTGCACCTGGAAAGATAACACGAAAATCATTAGTATGACCAAAAACTTGATTAAGCAAGCTTTAAAATGGCACCAGTTTCATTTTTCTACCTGGAATAGTTCATGAGATATACGCATTTGTAATGTTCCCAAGACTTTTGAAACACCCTGTATATTAAATATTTTTTAAATCTCATATGAGTAGTGTAAATACAGCGTTGATATAAGTTCAATATTAAATAGGCTATACCGATAAGATTTTAATATAATAATAAGTTCATATAAAATATATTCGAAACATTTAGTTCATTCTAGAACGTTGATGGAATTAAACCTGCTGCTGGTGATATTTTTATTTAACATTTTACTAAATTGTAATCTCATACTAAATAAAGTTGGATATCTCATAAATTTATGTATAGGAAAAAGACATGTTGGAATATTTATGTTCGTAATCTCGTTTCAATATTTGAAAACTTATTGAGAATGTTTTTAATACATTAAATATTAACTTAATAATATATATATATATATATATATATATATATATATATATATATATATATATATGTGTGTGTGTGCTGATCTTCTGTAATACAAACATTAATTAATATTACGCTCTTTATTTTAAATTCATAATCGAGCAATAACTTATGTAGTAAGGTAGTACCTAAACCTTACTCAGAAAATTGGCATGGGTTCTAAAAGCTGTATGTGTGTACCACTTTTGAGTAGGTAGGTTCAATCCACAATCAGCCATTCACTGTAGCTTTCGCATTCCGTGATATGTATATCGACTTTCCTGTGTGCAACAGGATCGCTTAGTTAGTAAAGTTGTCGTAACACGTACACGACACCTGGGTTTCGAATCTTCGATTCGGATGTCCAGGGAAAAATGAAACTCAAGTCTAGGCGTTCGATCTATGATTGCCGTCGTTTGCAGTGGCTGCGTTGTTTGTCTTACTGTGGAAATAAAATAATTCACTCACATCTATTCATATATTCACAGACACATTTACCTAGATATATACACATACCTACACATATATATACACATATAATATATACATATATATATATATATATATATATATATATATATATATATATATAAATATATATATATATATATATAATTACTATTTCATGTATCCAAATAACATTTTATAAGGAGATATAATTTTTTATGTATTCAGTATGTATTTCAACAGTGCTCGATACGTAGGTAGAGCAAGGTAGTACGTTATGAAAATATATTTATGACACTTAAGCTACACAGAGGCTCCCGCGTTTCATCTCAAGGGGGAATATTCAGACTAAAATGCATGGAGTTTGTTTTACCGGCTAGCTAGTTAAACAATCAGATTTTTTGTTGTTCTCTTAGCCAATCGTAAGGCTTCTCACGTGCAAAGGTCCGGTTTGTTTTACTTCCTGTTTTCATATTCTATTGTTCTGTTTTTTATAGAGTGGCATATATCCTGTTTCTTTGTTGTGTTAAAATAAGGTTACCCATTATAATGGGTGACCTTATTTTAACACGTGGTTACTCGTATTTATATTTTAGGTTTTAGTTTTTAAGTTTTTAGGTTTTAGTTTAGTTTACTTTTTGTACTTATTTGTTTTTTTTATTTATGTAGTGTTAGCATGATGTAAATTTATTTATGTTCAAATTTCCCATTCAAACATAATGTACACAGGTCATCTAAATTTATATATGTACTAGCCTGTCGTATTATTTTCTATTCAATTATTGGTGAGCGTCTATTTTCTTTGAGATCCCAATAGAGGTTTGCTAGTGCTGTTTGAATTCGACGTTCTCTGATTTTAAATGAGACATGCCAGTACATGTAGAAATTTAGACGACTCGTGTAGATTATGTCTTAATGAGGAAATCTAAATCCTAAACTTTAAAGACCCCCCAAAATCTATTAAACTGTAGAAGTGAGATAACAAACAGCTGCCTGCAAGGAATAACCTTTACATTAGGCTAACAATACATAAATAAATGAATGAACAAATAAGTAAAAAAAACTAAGCTAAACATAAAAAATATAGAAACTTAAAGCTAAAATAGAAATACAAGGAACCACGTGTTAAAATAAGGTCACCTATTTTATTGACACAACAGAGAAACAGGATATTGGCCACTCTATAGAAAACAGAACAGTATAAGAAAAAAAGGAACTAAAACTAACCGGACATTTGTTCGTGAGAATCCGAACGATTTGCTAAGAGAACAACAAATAATTTGATTGGTTAACTAGCTAGCCGTGCATATGAAAAACCCGGCAAAACAAACTCCATGCATTTTTGCCTGAAAATTCCCCCCGGAGATGAAACGCGGGAGCCTCTGTGTAGCTTAGTTGCCATAAATATACTTTCAGACCCTAATATATATATATATATATATATATATATATATATATATATATATATATATATATATATATACCTAAGTTCTGTGTCTATTTTTCTATTTCTGTATCTATCAATCTAACCACCTTTTTCGTCTTCTCTGTCTTTACCATTTCGGTAAACTCGAAATTTGTTTTTGTTTTAGTTTTTTCTTACGTTTAAGCTTTGCTTTTCACTGTTTCGATATTAGTAATTTTATCAGTATATACATATTGTTTAGATTTTTATAGTTGACTTATCTTATTATTTCGATATCACAGTTTTTTTCCAGTATATTTAACATCATTTTATATTTATGTATATGCTATTTTTATTATGGTAACGGAAATATAAAGAAATTTGGACGAATAAAGACTGCAGAAATAATGCATTGTGAAACGCGAGTAAATAACAAATCGCAACAAAGAGCGTTGTTTTTTTCTCGACCAATCGGTATGCATGATTGCACGCTTGATGAGAACACATAATAATGGTTTGATGGAGATATTTCAAATGGAGATACGGCCTTGCATTGGGTCGGGAATAAGCGATGAAGGGATCGCTCAAATCAAATAGTTGCTTCACTGACTTGAATAAAGCTTCGGGTGGTGTGGACTGCATACGACCGACTTGATGGCCGGGGGTATAGGCGGAAGGACAAGATGACTATCTGTTGATATTGAAACAAAAGGACAACCAAAAGTTACCGACGTCAGCCTGTATAAGAATGAAACATAACTAAATATTGTCGTACTGGAAATCTATATAATATTCGGGATGATTATGTCCGTATATATTTTTATGTGTATAAAGTTAGATATGTGAATATATGTATTTGTTTTATGTAGGTTCACTCCTAAACTAATAACCCGATGATTATGGATCATGGAACACAGCTGTTAGACGTAAGAGTGGGTAATTTGTGTTTAATTTAATATTATGTCAAGGTGCTAAAGAAAGGTGAAATTTCTTCCAGAAAATTCAGATATCTCTGATTTGTGAAACTTTAACAGTTTCTTTCGATCATTTTCACGAGTATAGGTGGAATAATATGGGTACAACCTACCATTCCAAATATTTCAGATTTGCAATACATTTGATCCAGTCATTAGACAGTAATTAAGCAATATTCTATGAATTTTAATTTCTTCTTGAGACTCCTTACGTTTCATACACTTTCTAGAATAAAAATCATGTAATAGATTTTGATCACCATTTCAACAAGGACTCAAGACATGAGGTTTAATAGCATATCTTAATTTAAATATTCGCAAGGAAACATAAATATGGAATCAAAGTGTTCTGAGGCGAGTATACTTCTAGTATATTTATATAAACAAAAAATAAAACCTCTCAAATTCGGAACAGAACCGAATTAAGACAGCAGATCATAAACAAATAAACGGCTCGATATATTATCGAATAGAGTGTTATAAATGATAATAAAATATACGTTGATTAAACACTTTATTGCAGGATCATTGAAAGTGTCTCTGATTGGTATCAATAAAAAAAAACACGCACGTAAACAGTAGTTATATACGTGACCGCGCGATTTCTCTAGTGTAAGTCTTTTTTTCTAATAGCCGCAATGTATATTTTATCTTCATTGGTATTATTTAGTGTTGTTTTGTATATTGTATAAGCTGTAAAGCAGTTATTTATTAATGGACAATTATTTCTTATTCAACATTTACTTTATCTTTGTTTGCCGAAGCTATACAAAAAGGTATATTGAGCACAAATGTGTTTTTCAATCATCGTTTGATTAGGAACGAAAATAGTTATATGTCTGCAATTATCTATTGATACTAGAGGTAATATTTTATTATTGTTTTCCTTCCCATATACATTTAGACAACATAGAATATTTTTAGATATTTCACTCCTGGATGGCATCATATGATAATTATACTTACACTTGAAATTATTTTCCGTGGTGTCTATTTTCACTTGTTGTTTAGTTGTAATATTATGCATTGTTACGTTGTGTTGCTGTTAGCGCATGTTATTATCATTTTTATATATGTAGTCCTAGTAAATACTCATAACAATGTATCTAACACACAGAAACGTGTGTAGTTTCTTCCATAGACAAACTGCAACATTTGAGATTATGCCATCTCTTTTATAGACAAACAATTTTATATCGGTTACTACAAATGAAAATCGCGTGTTGTTTAAAGCATTCGCTCATCACTGTCCGCTCCACACAGTCACTTCAGTTTTCCTTAAATGTAATTGGTTTACCTGCCATTTTTGCCTTCTAATTTATAATTAGGTTAAACAGACAGGTGATATTAACCCGAGGCGCTACATTAGGGTGAACCTTAACTAATAAAATACACTTTACATTTGTGCTATTTTGTTTGTTTTTTTACTCCAAATTAAAATGTATTCTAAGTCTACAGTTTGTATTAATTTAGCTTATTCTCTTATGTTTTCGGGTATTTAAGCCTAAAAATTCTAATTTCTCGTCTAAACAATCTACGCAGATCACTTAAAAATACACATATCACAGAAGTCTCCAACACTGCTTAGATAGTGATGTACTATATGGTTTTCTCATTACAAAAACACACATTATATACATAACAGTATACTGTTATGTATATAATGTGTGTGTTTTTTTTTATTAAATGCGGTTTTCTATATATAATGTGTTTTTGTTTGTTTCATTTGGATTGTAGATAGTGTAGTGGCGTCGTGGATTATGCTTCCTGTTAAACAATTATTTTGCAGAGGTCATTCACCCTTATCTTACATGTATATTTTCCTCAGATTTTTCTTATTTTTATCTGGATGTTTTTTATCATTGCTATTATAGTTATGTTTAGCTGAATCACTGATATTTCTTTTGTTTTATTAATATTTCTATGATTATTCTCATTATATTCTAATTTTACTTTTATATTTTCTCTTTGCTTAGTATGCGTAAATGTTTTATTATTGTAAGCCTTACTAATCATTTCTAAATCATCGAAACAACTGTAACTTAACTTAAACTATTTATGTAGAGGGCTAAATTATTGATAAGTTTTAGAAATTCCATTATTTAATTTTCTCTGCAGCATCTGACGATATAACGAAGTGAACCAAATTATACTTCTATTACTTCAGTTTTTATTTTTTAAATCTTATATTCAATTTAAATGTTGGCATTCTCAACATTTGTAGAGTTGTGTTATGCACTCTACTTAAATTGTGGAATAACGTTTGATTGCTAAATCCACCCTTAATATAATAAGTAAGATATAATTGATTGAAGGTGTTGTATTAGGGTGTAGATATATTGGGTAAGCATTGTCTGTTAGATACGACTCATATATATTTTAATGTAAGTTACTAATGATATTTAAGATGTTTTTTATGTTTCTATTACTTCGACTCTTAGGCGTATTTTAAAATATTTTTATGACTTTGTCTGAATCCCTTATTATTATATAGCTATATATAAATGTTTATATATATAGCTAATCTATCACCGGAAAACATAACCTATCTTTTCAAATGTACACAAATTTTAGGATTTTTTACTGCATTACTGATGATTAGATGATCTATGAAACTGCAAGAAATGCTGCATACACATATAAATATATGTGTTGGTTAGTGGGATATTTAGTAGACGAAAATCCGACACAATATATAAGTGAAAGAATTGGAGTAAGCAAGACAAACTTGAAATTGCACAAGCAACAGAAAGGCATGGATACATCAATATTTCAGGTACACCTAAATAGTCTTTTTAAAGATACATCATATATAGGACAATGGGAAGTATATATATATATATATATATATATATATATATATATATATATATATAGCGAGAGAGAGAGATTACGATAAAAGACATTGTATCCCATTTAAGAATGTTATTTATTAACTTATCACATAGGAGAAAATTATACATATTTCAATTATATACTATGTGTATATGTGTGCGCGTAGCATAACCAATTTCCCAAGACCAAGGTAAATTTGTGTGGCATTAGTATAACATTCACGTTTGTTCTTATACCCAGTTAACTATTGTTCCACAAACATACATGTGCTTTTTACATTTTATCTCACTCTTTTTTTATCTATATTTTATGTTTGTGTTTAAATTTCCCGAAAATGAGCTTGAAAGAGAATACATTCTTATTTCTATTTAACATCTTCTTAACACGTCTCCTCGTTATCTCATATCCTTTGTGCTTTCGGATCCCCCCGTCTGTAGTAATCAGCTAATGAAATGCAATATCACTGTAATAAAATCTAACGCATGTCTTCAATGCTTATATAATGATAGATATGACTTATAGAGTACACCAGAATAATAGGTAATAATTTCTAAACATTTGGTGATCAAAAGATCTCTTGCAGAGAAAACCTAATCAGATTGCAAATCGTTATTTCATTATCAATTACTTATCCCCAAAACGCGTTATCGGTGGAGCTTGCAATTGCTCTCCTAAAAGTATAGCAATACTTTATAGTGCCGCGACTCAACGTCCTTACTTGTATTTATAATGGTGCAAAGATTTTAATTACTTCAGCTCCTCGATGCATCGGAAAATGGCTCGAAGATGTCGGAGGGAAGGCAGTAGGCTATTCACTTTCGTGTCAGATGCAAGAGGCCTTGAATGTTTGACACCGAGCCCCGGCTGTGATAAGGTTCCTCGAAATATTACTGGCAAAATAGGGTAAATAGGGGCGTTTTCGTACAACAACAACGACGATGACTTCAATAACTATTCCATGGCCAAAGCCAACTGACACCGTCTTGTTTTCTGTGTGCTCATTTTCGTCGATAAACTCCTTCACCCGACAACAAAGCCTAACCCCATCCTCGCTGTTCGCTTGACGTCTAAATGTATATGCGTATGTATGTGCGCCCGGAGAACTGCGCACGCCAGCTGCGATAGGTCGATCCCTCCGAGGAGACTCGATCACCTCGCTTTTATTTCAAAACTTTCCTCCTTCTCCTCCCTCTACCCCAATTCTATCCACACCCCCTCTCAACATCTCACGCAAAGAGGAGAAAACTGGCGAGAGGTAGGACGAGATTTCCGTCAAAACCTGCTGAGATGTTCGGATCTTTCACCCGCGGGGTCAGCGGGTGAGCAGAGAATGCTTTCATTGCGACAGATTCATGAGAAGTGCTTCGTAGAGGGCGGGGGTCGAGGGAGATTTTGTGGGTGACCAGCTTGATTCAATCGACCACTCGACACTGAAATACTTCACTTATCCCTCTCTATTTCTCGTCCACCCTCCCCACCAACATAACCTTTTTATCTGATGCCATATCTTGGCGGATTTCTTCCTAGTCATCGGACTCTTTTCTTTCACTATAAACTTTATTTCTATCTTTCTTTGTATAAACTCTTCATATTTTTTGCAGGGGGTAGAGTCTGTTTGCTTTATTTAAGTTGTCCGTTACTTTCTTTTTTATTTCCTTTCAATTCTTTATTTCAGCTTAAGAGAGTGTTTTTATTCGTGCATGTGTTTTTCTGTTTTTGTATGGTTTTCATTTTTTTTATATTTCCCCTTTTATTTCATGAATATCTTTATTTATTTTCTATTTTGGGGTAATTTTTTCTATTCCTCTTTCTGTTCGCGTATGTAATTTATGTTATCTTTATTTAGTGTTATTTTTGTTTATCCTCTTTTTTTCGCATATAAATTTCTTCTTTTTGCTTTCTTTTCGTGGATGGATTTATTTTTGCCATTTTTCCCTTCATTTTTCTTGTTATTTTTTCTTACCATTTTCATTAAGCGTATGTGTTTTTTTCTTTTATTTTCGTGTATCTATTTTTTTTTCCTTTTCTTTGTCTTTTCACGTATATATCTTATTTCCTTTTCTTTTTTGTGTATATATGTATCTTTTCTTTTTATTTTTTTTTTTTTACCCTGTCACCTATTCTCGGGTATCTTTATTTTCTATTATTTTCTTTCTATTTTGTGCGAATATACCGTTTTCTTTTTGTTTTAATGTTTAATTTCGCGTATATCCTTTTCCTTCTTCTTCAATTAATATTTGTTTTCTTTCGTCGTTTCTCCTTATTCTTTCGTCGTCTCCCTTTCTTCTTTTCCTTTGTTACTCTTTTGCATACACTTTTTTATTTTATTTTTTGTTCAGAATTTATTTTTATTTTTATTGTTTTACTTTTGCAAAATGTGTTTCTATTACAAATTTCATATTTTAATCTTTCTTTTACATGTTATTGCATTGTTTTTCTTCACCCCTTTCTCCTATTTATTTTAGTTTCTCTTTTCCGTTTCCTTGTTATTTTAGATTTAGTCGTTTTTCGTTTTTTTTCTGTCATACCCTCTTTTATTTATTGTTATTTTCCGTTTTTTATTCGTCCGTTTTTTTTTTCATTTCCGTCTTTTTTTACATTTTATATTTTATTCTAATTTATGTACTTTTCTTTTACATTCATCTCTATCTTTTTTTGTTGTTTTTATTTCCGCTTTTTCCTATTTTATTTATTTCCTTCTTTTTTTCACTTCGCATCTTTTTCATCCTTTTAATTTTCACTTCCCATCTTTTTCATCCTTTTAATTTTCACTTCCCATCTTTTTCATCCCTTTAATTTTTACTTCTCATCTTTTCATCCTTTTTATTTTCACTTCCCATCGTGTTCATCCTTTTTATTTTCACTTCCTATCATTTTCATCCCTTTAATTTTTACTTCCCATCTTTTTCATCCTTTTAATTTTCACTTCCCATCGTTTTCAACCTCTTTATTTTCACTTATCATCTTTTTCATCCTTTTAATTTTTACTTCTCATCTTTTTTCATCCTTTTTATTTTCACTTCCCATCTTTTCATCCTTTTTATTTTCACTTCCCATCTTTTCATCCTTTTTATTTTCACTTCCCATCTTTTTCATCCTTTTAATGTTCACTTCCCATCTTTTTCATCCTTTTAATTTTCACTTCTCATCTTTTTCATCCTTTTAATTTTCACTTCTCATCTTTTCATCCTTTTTATTTTCACTTCCCATCGTGTTCATCCTTTTTATTTTCACTTCCTATCATTTTCATCCCTTTAATTTTCACTTCCCATCTTTTAATCCTTTTTATTCTCACTTCCCATCGTTTTCATCCTTTTAATGTTCACTTCTCATCTTTTTCATCCTTTTTATTTTCACTTTCCATCGTTTTCATCCTTTTAATTTTCACTTCTCATCTTTTTCATCCTTTTAATTCTCACTTCCCATCTGTTTCATCCTTTTAATTTTCACTTCCCATCTTTTTCATCCTTTTAATTTTCACTTCCCATCGTTTTCATCGTTTTAATTTTCACTGCCGTCATTCCGTTTTCCATTTAATGTTTAAATTCCGCCTTTTTAAATGTTCTGCTTTGTTTCTACTTATTTTTAGTTCTTACATTATTTGTCATTCAACTTTTTCTCCATTTTTATTCTTTTAGCTGTTGTTACTTTCATAATTAAATTTCTTTCTGCCTATCCTGATAAGATTCTCATATTTCTTTTATATTTTTTCTCTCTTTCCTTCATCTTTCTTCTTTTTCCTTCCTTTGAAGTATGTTTCACTTTTTCTTTTCGTCTTGCTTCTATAATTTACGTCTTTTCTGCCACCATTTTCGATACTTATTAATTTTTGATCGGTTGTTTAAGTTTTAATGTCTTTAGGAATTTTCCTTTGTGTGATCACTCATATTTCTCTTTATTATTTTTTATTTGAGTTCTTTAGGATTTTCTTTTAGTCACGCTTTATTCTTTTGATTTATTTTTAAATTAAAAATAAATAGTTTCCGTGTTATCACTCCATCTTTTGTTGTTCTATTTTATGACAATACTATCGCTCGATATCATTTTCTTAACCGGAAATCAAGAAGCCACTTCCGTTCAAGCAATCTTCAATCTTAAAACTCATGTTTTCTAGGGATGTTATCTTAAGGATTTCGGACACGTAATTAACGTTGATTAAGCGATTCATTCTCAACTGGATTTTCTTGGGAATTACAAAGTTAAAGACAAGTAGTAAACACATTCACTCATCAACTGTTAAATTATTTATATAACGGGAACGCTGAAAAACATTTCGTTTACAAGTATAATTATAGACATTTCTCTTTAATCCAAGATCCGAAATGACTATAGTCGTAAGTTAACAGGCGTGAGAATTACTTGTAAATTTCGAAGAATCACGTAAGTTGTTTATATATTAACTAGAATAATACCCGTTCTAGGATGGGTAAAATTATTTCCTGAATAGATTAGATTTACACTACGTGTATGTACCCTTATGAAGATTAAAAACAATATATAATGCTACTATACCTTATGTCTAGAATCCTTATTCCATTGTTCATAAAAACCTATTACATGGTTCTGATACTAGTAAATGTCTGAACGCAAAGGCAAAAGCTTAAGGAATCATAAGAAACATTCAAATTAAAAGAATAATGGGTAATGGGTGGCTAAAATCTATGGACCAAATTTAATGCAACTTTTAAATATTTGAATTTTTAAATGGAGGTTGTCCCAATATTAACCCTTTAAGAAACTGGAAAGACGCTGAAATGTAGAGAATAATTATTGATGTCCAATATCTATTGTTAAAATTGAAAAAAAAGAGCTATTTCAATTCTTTACGAAGGCTTTCACCCGTTCTTTGCCTCCTTTGCATAAATGTAAATTAAAATAATGATATACAACATTACACGCCCTTACGTCTATCAGTTCTGTTCCAATAGTCATAATGAGAGGTGAATTAGTTTAGTAGTAAATCCTTTACATAGAAATATGTAAAAATATACACATAACTAATTTATATAAAGATAGATAAATCAATTATCTATTTTTATCTGATTTAGGGCAACTCGCTTTGTTTACATGTACCGGCCTTTTCGCGACATGTGATGCATGATATATGTCTGGAAATAAACGAACATCAAAGTTTTTGCATGCGCCGATTTATGACTAACTAGCTGGCCTTGCCGGTTCGTTATTGCTTCTAAAATTCGCTACTTGATATTTCAAACATAAATTTAAAATAATAAACCCGAAGAAAAATCTTCCTCATTTATCCACATGCAAATTTTGATACACATTTACTTATATTTTAAATGCCACCTTAAAGGAAAGAAAAGAAATAAGAACTCGATTTGCCTTTTCACTCGCAATTTAGAAATAGATCACAACTTTCTCTAAGAAAAAAGCATTTGAATGCAAATGCTAAATATTTGTCTTAAAAATAAAACAATTATGCGAAACAAGTATATTTATATAAAAATTAAAACAATCATTGAATTTGAAAGCAATAAGAAATTATAGCTTATTAATGAAAATGTACTTTTTATAACCGATATGCAAATTAGTTAACCTTTCGAAATATTGCATATACATAAGCGATATATAAAAAGATGGTGCGTCTATTGTGTAAGGTTAAATTCATTTAAAATATGGTGTTTAGACGTTAGCGTCAGTGTGAGAAATACGCCCAACTTTTGCATTGGTTTATTTAGATTAGTATTTCTATTTTACATTTGAATGAAATTTCATCCATCATAAAATCTTGCAGCTTTACTGTAAACGCAAAGCAACTTTGTAACATTACGCGTAGTGCTTTTTGCCCCTCAGCGTAAAAACATTTCCGGCATTGTATTATTGACAGAAATAGCTGTTCGTCTCCCTCGTTGACACGTTGTAGTTAGTTCATTGGATAGCGACGTCTTCAGTAATCGTAGATATATTGTCTCTTTCCTCTTTATTTACTTAATGCCTGGAATAATAGAAGTAACTAAACAACAAATAACACCATTAATTGCTGGGAGATTTAATTTAAATCTAGCAGTAATTTGTAGCAATTAGATCAAGATAAAATGCCTCTTCTCTAGCAAACCACTCACAAATCGCGTCCGATCAATTTAATATAACAGGGTAGAAGGAATTGGAATTATTGACATTTCTCTCTAACCCAAGCCCCGAAATGACTATTGTCATCAGTTTAAAGGCTTTAAAATTGCTTCTTAATTTTTAAGACTCAAGTAACGTTTTCATGTATTAAATAAAATACCCGTCTTATGACGGGTTATATTAATTCTCTAAACGAAACAGTGTTGCACCGTTAGCAAGATTAAAACCAATATATAATTATACTAAAACTGATGGTTAAATTGTTGACTGTAACTCGTTCGTAAGTTCTGCACGACTGCCAAACTCCATTTTTCCTCCCTTATTTTGTGGTTTACCCCGTTGAAGAGTGGTGTAATAACTAGCCGATCCCAGGTAACCCCCCCCCACATTACATAATGTTGATTCTAGAAAATTTCTAAAGTTCATGGTATAAGCTTAAAATGTCTTAAAAAGAAATTGAATTGAATGGAACCTAGCTTATTCGGTGTCTAATGACTATGATCACATTTAATAAAAATTTGAAACATTTCAATTTTGAAATAGAAGGTTTTCTCCATATATTTTTCCCTGAAGACACATAAGGATATTGCAAAGAAACTGGGTATGTAACGTGGGTACATAATTTATTTTTTAAACTATACCATTTAGGGAAATGCGACAAAACTTACCATACCCCCCAAAGAAAGAAAAATACATTAAAATTTAAAACTAATGCTATATGTATTGCTTATATCTGTCCAGTGACGGGTATTCTACTAGTATATATATATATAGATATATATATATATATATATATATATATATATATATATATATATATATATATATATATATATATATACATTTATATATATGCGTGTGTGTGTGTGTGCGCGCGCGCATTTCTGTGCGTGTGCATGTGTGTATATTGTAGAATTAGATTAATGTACCCTACTTTAGACCAGAACGTGCAGTAGTCAAGAATGTTAATTTCACTATAAGATACACATATGTAATTATCTACCCATTCTTTAAATAGTAATAGAATGTCACATGATTTAGGATAAAACATTCAAGTATGTGTATGCGATTTCTACAACAAGGCTGAAGAGAATATTTCGAACAAATCCAACTATAATAATGCTTTTTCTTGGAATTAGTTTGTTTTATGGTGTATTAACACTTTTCGCGTTATTCAATGTCGAATCAACTATGTTAAAGGATTCATCGTTTGCAATCAATTGAACAGAAATTGCCAGTTTACTGATAGTTGAGAGAAAAGTGTGCCTGGGCACTGGGCAACCGCGCCATTGCGCAGTTGCACATATAGGATTCGAATTTAGTGATTACAATTCAGAATTTGCTTCCAAAATAATGTCAAACATTGGTTCCTCACGTAAAAAAATATTCTCCTATACTACGACTTGGCATCATTCAATGACAATGGATACATTTGTTTCGCAATTTCGAACCGTACACTGCCTGGTCCGATATTTCTTATGTTCAGTGACGATGAGAAATCCGAGACTTGCGAAGTCTGATTGGTGTTATTTTAGAGTGTTTTCTTTCTCCCAAAGTGGTTGCCTACTAAACTTGTGCATCTAGTCCACTAGGGGTGAATTCATACCTTTGCACATGCATTATAGAATGTAATGCGACAACTATTCCAGACTAGGTTCTAATCACATGGGCACGTCGGTTCTTGTTTGGTTACCTAAGTTAACAGACTTTGATCCTGTAGTAAATGGGTACTCATTTTGGGAATAGCAGGTGTTGTCTACAGCGAAAGTCTTAAAATTCAGACTATTTTACAAATCAATCGTATACAAAACCATGTATGATTTCAGCAGAAAATATCTGATCAATGGTTGATCTGCGTATAAAACGACCCAAACTACTTACGGAACTCGGTATTGCCAAATTATTACCTACTATTAATTCCAATGGATAACTCAGCCAGGCGGGGAAACAACTATATGGCGGCATCTATCTTCCTAAAATCAAATTGAACTTCTATGAACAAGGTTTATTTCCAATGACTTGTCACCTGCTGAACAAGTTACCACAAATATGTTTTCCGACAGACTACAACATTGTCGTTTTCAAGTCCAATGTCAACAAATATCTGTCGAGGCGTCCTATGAATTAATCATAGTTTTCGATTCTTTTATAGTACTGTTCCATCATCCAATTGAATATCTCGCTAACCGTTATTGAGTGGTTGTTGACCTTGGATAATTGTGAACCATTAGAATTTTTAAAAGTTCACACAGGAGGATCCAAATGAAGCCATCCCGAAAAGAATATGCAACATATCTCCGTACATGACGTTACGTAACCTCGGTGATCTGACAAGAACAGACATGTCAACGTGATACAGTCACGATCACGGTCGCGATGAATACCGACTACACCATTGACCATGCACGTGCCATAAATAGAGAAAATGATAAGAAACGGGAATATAAACTGTTAGAGTGAACAGTTGTTATGAAAAGCAGTTTGATATGGATTTCTTAAATGTTAATTTCCCCTCTCATCATCCGTATTGTTCGTAGGCGTAAAAAAAACCAGGTGTGAAATACGATTGTTGGCATCATGTTAAATTGTGATCGACAGAAGACAAAAAAAAACGATTATAATCTAAAAATAAACACATCAAATACAAACATAAGTGAATGCTTTGTGACATATAAATAAAAATGTGATAATAAAAACATAGATCAGCCAACTGATTGACTAAATACACCTGCACAAAACAAAGATGAGAGATGTACCCTAAATGTATCAACGCTGAAACTGTTTACTTAAACATAAAGGAACAATGAATTTAGCATTCATTTTCTTATAGTTTATATGAAACGTAGGCTCATAAGATTGTAGAATGTTCATTAAAAGCAGCAAGCGATAGCTGAATGGTGTCTTGCTGCACGACGTTAATGTCAATCAATTTATAATAATCAAAGTTTCTAATATTTAATCTATTAATTGTGTTAGAAAACAAAAATGTCTGAAAAATCGACTTTTGACTGGGAAACAATGAAAATCAACCAATAATATGAGAAAGATAAAATGGACTTAGTCAGATCGGATTCTTTTAAAAAATAAGCGTCATATAGATTGAGAGAAACGGGTATCCTATTCGAATTCAGCGATACAAAATTATGCTGAAGTATTTGAAAAATAATTAAAGAATTTACCATTTTCATAGCCCAATGTAATAGATTATAAAATTGCTGACCTTTCTGAATTCTTTAGTAATTTGAAGTTGATTTACGAAGATTAGAATGTAAGCTTATTCATTAATTTCACGTAGTATTGCGCATTGGCTCTGTTAAACCGAAGGAAATATCAACCGTCTCACGCAGCCCTGTCATTTCGAAAAATGTCTGTATAATTAATATAAAATGTGGCTTCCTTAAATTTAACATACGAATTAACAGTAGTTGAAGTAACACTAAAATTTAGTTATATTATGTACAACTGAGTTATCGCATTTGTTTAATGATACTCGGTTTAACGCTAATTCTAAAAGGCAAACATCAATTGAATATTTTTTACGTATATCAGCATTATCTGATAAGAAGTGCTCGCCTTTTTTTAATCGCACCTAGATTACAAATCATAACGGCAATGGGGTATATCTGTACTTATAAAGTGGCGCAATTTCTTCCGCTCTAACAATGAAATTAAAACATCGATTTCATAGTCAAACAATGGAAGAATAGTTTTTAATAAGCGTATCATGTGTATGCGATAGAAGTCGAAAGTTTAACTAATTAGCATATTTATATGCAAAATGCCACATAATTGATTTAGTATTCGTGTTTATTGCTTATCGTGTTTATTTCGATAATTGTTTCAATTTTAATATATTACATAGTTTTATTAAGGAATATATTTATGGCGTTGGCAAATACCTAAACATTTTTGGTAAAAAAACCTGTCTGGTCATGTCTGGTCAATTCTGTTATAAATTGTAAATGTAAAAGCAGAGTCTTACACACGCTACACAAACAGTGTAAATACATCAGTGAATATCAACCGTCACAAATGTATGTTTTATGTGTATTATTAGGGCATGTGTGTTTTACATTACGTACAATATAGACAAAATCTACTTCTAACATTTAATGAATACGGTATTATACGTAAGTGGTATATACTATTGTGATATGAATTAATTCTAAGAAATGGGTAGGCTTATATTTCTATGAAACAAAAGTAAGTGTTTATGTGATAAATAAAATAGACATATCAATGAAGAATTATGTTTTTCATTAATGAAAATTTCTCCATATCTCCAATATTTTTTTTAAACTGAAGATAAATATATAATGTATGTGCAAAATATAAAGTGCATAGATAAAAAGGAAGAAATATTAATCCAAAATAAAATATCCGTAACATGCTATTAAAGTCCAAAGTTTAAATGACAACTGACTTAACTTAATATATTAGATATTCGTAATTTCTTGTAGTTATGATTTTATCTCAGTCAGATTACAGTTATGAATACGCAGACAATGATATGGGAGTTAAGACATTGTCCACACGTGGAAATCCAAATAAAGCTACTAAGACGAATCACGCAAATAATATGCAACATAATTATATGAGTAGTCTGACACATGTTACGTGAAGGGACGGTAAAATTTGCTTAAAGCGTAGCTACTCCATAGAGTAGAATTAGACTAATTTTATGACTATGGAATAAGTTATAGTAACGTATGGTTAGAACCAACACATTACAAATTATATTATGATCGGCATATAACAGCATTGCCATTACAATTTGATAATTCACTCCGACACAATCAATTATAGCTAATCTCCTGGTTGTCCGACGTTTCTGATGACGGATCTTGTCATAGCTATTGATACGTGATGGAGTGGTTGCACAGTCAAATCCGGCATCCACCCCGACTGCCACGCACAGAAAAATTGAGAGCACCTGCAACGGATTTTCTTTTGGTGTTATGCCTCTTGAAGGGTTTCTAGTTCCCTTCTCATGTTATGCACCCTTTGTTGCCAAGGAATAGGGCCACAATGTCTTACAGCTGGCGCGAATTCAGATCGGATTTTCTCATACAGATCTTCAGCTGATCTTTGTGGCATATTTTCGAGTAAGCGAGAGCACCTCGCATGGTAGGGGCCTCCGACTTTCTGATGGCATGATCGAGCCAGCAGGAGTGACGGCTGATGAAAATTACCTGATTGCACGTTTCAACTACATCGCATATCTACACCTAACTAAAGTACATGTTTTAAAAGTTGCTACGACATTACAGTGTAAGCTGAAAATATAAATGTTTTAATAATATGTGCTGATAAAAACATGGTTATAATATAACCCCCTCTCTCTCTCTCTCTCTCGCTCTCTCTCTCTCTCTCTATATATATATATATATAGTGGTATATATATATATATATATATATATATATATATATATATATATATATATATATATATATATATATATATATACTAGCAGTGTTCACCCAGCGTTGTCCGTGTTGAGATGTATTGCTCACCGGAAATAATTGCAAATAGATTCATGATTACATTTTTTTTAATTGTGCGCTTGTAAAACAATAATAATCGTCGTCGAGCACGTGTAAGCAAAAAAGATTTTCAACGAAATAAATGACTTAGAAGATTACAGGGTTTTTTGAACCCCCAGAAAGTACAGCATAGTAGTGATAAACAAAATATATAGTAGTTTGTTGTTAATGTCGGAAGAATGTACGGCTTTCTAGTGACAAGCAAAATATGCCTGGTATTGTTAGCGTCGGCTTAAAGGGAAAACAGCCGTTTCTTCAAGAAAGGCATGTTTTGTAGACTAAAGAACGATGTTAACGATTTACTTGAATACATACTGATTGATTATTAAACAGTCATCTCAAAGAAAAGAAAAATGAGGTGGCCTATTTAAATAGTGCAGCCCACGGCATCCGTAGATTTGCGTTTCTTTATGAGACGTAGCGGAAATAAGCGAACACACCTAGCATTAGTTGTCACCCGAAATAATTCTTTAAAGTAAATTAAGAAACTTTATATGGAAAAAGCTTATTAGAATCCAAATTTAAATGCAATATGTATAGATATGTTTACAGAAAGTAATAAGGAAAAAAGGCGGCCATATTCTGTTTGTAAACACGGAGTCGAAGCACAGCGTTATTTTAAAAGCAAATACATAAACACTAAGAGAACGTGACTAGCCAAAATACTGCAACAGAAAAGTTATTAAATGAATGTTATAAAATTGAAAGTTGTTGATTGTTTCATTATTAACAATCGAAGAAGTACTTCCGTTATATATGTTTTTTTGTTTATTGGCCGTTTATTGTCGTCTTAACAAAGTAAAACATCTTAACCTAATAACGCTTAGTATAATACGAAAAAATGACACTACATATATTTGGTCAATATTTACTCATGGGGTAATGGGTTGTAGTAAGTGTAGTTGTGAGACAGAGGGAGTTATCAGTAATAAACGAAGAAATTCGTGAGCGGACTAAGTAGTAAATCCGTAAAATAGATTCAAATTAAATTAATTTTTTTTTCTGATACGGACCAACTTCGATCGAAAATGATTGACGAAACAGTTTTCTGTTCGTAGGTTTTGTTTATGAAGCTATACTGGTCAAGTAGAATGGACAAATATTACTTTATATATATATATATATATATATATACTAGCTGACGCGTGTCCGGACGTAAGCCGAAAAGCAGATTAACTCAAGTAATTCCATGCTCAAACCTTGAACTATTGAAGTATTTTCTGCTTATGGTTGTCCGGGCGAACACAGACCCCACGATTTTAATGTAAAAAAAGCAATCTGAAAAGTAAAAGACAAACTTCCGAGATGACTGTGTTTCAGATGGAGGTTTTGTATTAAATGTTCAATGTAAATACGTATTTCCTTAATCGAAATTGTAAACTTGAACGTCAAAAACTATATCAAATGTAATAGTCAGGAAATTATAGAATCATTGGTGGGCATGTCAAGAGAGAGACGGGGTTATATGGAAAAAGTAACAGTAGGTCCATTAATTTTGCGCGTTACTGATGTAAATTTAAATTCTAACAGGGGTGTGAAAAACGAAAGGAAATCGCTTGAACGTGTCGTATTTAAAATGGTGCCTACGTAGTTCTGACATATTCGCTTTAAAAGGTAATATGCAATTGATGTTATGGGCGTTTTAAGTTTGTGTAAATACCGATTCTGAAGAAACTAGCCATGTTTGTTTAGTCAGTAACGCAAACAAAAATATATACTTTGTTCAGAATTTGAGATTTACACACACTTAAAACGCTCATATGAACGCAAATATGTCACAAAATGATACGTAAAGAAAAAAAGTATTTGAGTAATATCCCAAGTCTATTTTCTTTAAAAAACAAATTATGTCGGTAAAATTAATTTGTTTATGGAATATATGGATGAATTTTATTAAAATGCATTAGTTAGCAAATAATTTGTTGTTTGATTTTTTGGCGTTTTTTTTTTGTTTTCATATTCATTGTGAAAATATTAGGATTATGAGTAGTGATTAGCGTTTAACCCTTTCACTAATTATAAGTCCTGGTGAAAATAACTCTCTTTCTTTCCTTATCGGTTCGTTTGGAGGTTGTTCTTTGCCACACGGACTTATGGTTAGTGGTAGGTGTAAGAAAGAGTATGTTTCGTAAGAAACAAATATATAAAGCCAAATTGTTTATTAAAAATGTCGACAGCGGCTTGGTTGCTGTCGGCCTGATGTATAACGCAACTAGGTCACAGATGGATAAATAAAACAAAAATATATTTACTAAGATCCCAAGTGTATTTTCTTAGAAACAAATTATTTTAGTAACACTAATTTGTTTTATAAAATTTGTGGATAAACTTGTATTAATGAACGCTTAGCTAGGAAATAATTTGTTTGATTTTTTTTGCGTTTTTGTAATTATTATTAAAATATCTGGAATTATCAGTAAAGATTGTCAGGCAAAAGAAAAAACTCTCTTAACCCTAACGCTAACTATAAGTCCAGGTGGAAACTATTATCTTTCATTGATCTCGGTTCGTTTAGAGGTTGTTGTTTTTTGTCACGTGCACTAAGGGCTAGCGGTTGGTTTAAGGGAGGGTATATTTTGGAAGAAACAGATAATAACACGAACATTGTTTATTAAAAATGTACCGACAGCGGCTTTGTTCCTATCGGCCTGAGGTATAACGCAAATTGCTCACAAACAGATTGTTAAGCAAGAAATTGTTCGTGACTAATATAAGTATATTTCTTTAAAAACACATTGAAGTTAATTTTGTTTAATAATGATGATACCATTTATATGAATATGAACCATCCCATAAAAATGAAAATAGGAAAAAAGTTTTCGTCGCAATGGTAGAAATAGAAGTGATTGTTGTTGGTCTTAAAAATCATTCGATTATCAAAGAACAGGAAATTATGAATAACGGCTTAATAGTGTAATCGAACGAAAATTGAGATATGACGACTAAGAAGACACACGTGAGTAACCGGATGTACCCGGGAAAGATAGATGTAACAGAAATATTAATAACAGTCAAAGGTGTTGTTTTTTGTGAAAGATGAGAACAATGTAAAGGAAAAAAGAAAGACCAAGATGAAAATATGTAGCCGCAATCTTCGAACTACAAATGTGTATGTTTCTGTGTGTTAATCGTGTTCTTGTATTCTAGAATAGGAAAGTATATATGACCGAGAAAGTTTTATAAATAAAAGCAAATGGAGATATGACAGCATAGACCTAAGTAACCGAATATACCCGGTGTTAAGGAAAAAGGTTATGTTGTTGCAGAAATTGTATGAGCAGAAAAATAGGGAAGAAAGTAAGAAATGTGTGCTCGAGGAAAAAAGCTATTGGAATAGAAGGCCCTCCGGCATCTGGGGACCTCCACGGTGAATGGAAGGGATTTAGCTGATTGTCGGGTTAGTCGAGTGTATTTATGTGGAGGGGGCATTAGAGCGGCAAGTTTATCGGAGCATATTCCATGTAATTGTTGTGTATACAATGAATGCGGCCGTTAACTAACAATCAGGTAATTCGATTATTTGTTCAATTCTGTAATGTATAAATAAATATCTGGAATAGCAATCGAATCGCCGCCAAAGCAAAAGGAGGGCGACCCGTATTCAGGTTGTAAAAGTATAGAAGGAGAGAGTCAATAGTAAGCCAGAAAAAATAAATAATGACGGCTGTATTAAGAAGAAATATCGTATAAATATTAAGTGTAAGATGGTGGATGCAGTAGATTCTTGCGTGGGGGTAAAAGTTAATCATGACTATTTTAGGAGAATCGGGTGAGTCGGGATGAATGTAAAAATTAGTGAAAGCGAATGAAACGTGCGAATATGCTCTGAAAACACACATCAAGAATCGGCCTAAAGCGTAAGCATAGTCGAATTATATATATATATATATATATATATATATATATATATATATATATATATCGATAGTGTTTACAGAACTAATATGTCTGAATGAAAAGGGAAATAATATTACTTTACTTTATTATGAAGATGTATCAATTAGTTTAAAATTACTGCATGTCGGAACAGTCGGGGAAAAATGGAGCAGGGATGGAGTTCCAAAGGCCGGCAGCTCGAGGAAAGAAGCTATTGGAGTAGAAGGCCCTCCGGCATCTGGGGACCTCCACAGTAAATGGAAGGAATTTAGCTGATTGTAGGGTTGGTCGACTGTATTTATGTCGAGGGGGGCATCAGAGCAGAAGTTTATCGGAGCATATTCCATGTAATTGTTGTGTATACAATGAATTAATTTGTGTTTTGAAGTTCATGATTTTATATTTCTCTTTTAAGCATAATTTTCAGTGGCTAGTTTCTATACTTAACGAGGCAGCTGATTTTAAGATATCTCAATTGATATTAAGGCTTATATTGTTGTTATTTTGTGTTGCCATATATATCTAAACAGTTTAGTGCTATTTCTAAATTGTTCACTCCTGCAGGCCATCCTGTAATGATGATAACAACGCTTAAACACTTTTCCGTGACCTCTATGTATATATTTTGCCGTTGCTTTACATATATAAACTGTTAAACATATTCATTAGTAGGTGCGAACGTGAGTAGTGGAAATAAACGAGTTACGTTATCGCCGCCTAAAATAACCCGACTTTGTCTATGTGAGAAAGAAGAGGTACAGGCGTGAATTAGAATATTCGTACGTATCTAGAATGTGTGGCAGCATTTTTAAGATCATCGAGGAATAAAGATCAGTATTGGAAAGTGTAATGTTGGAGAAAATTCCTCTACGAGATCAAAGTTCAGTGACAGATAGCTGTTACATTGTATAGGGTGTTTTCGGAAAAGATTCAACTACGGGATTAAGATAATGTGGCAAACACGTTATTGCACTTAATACGGTGTTACCGAAGCAAAGCACACAACGTAGCAAAGTTCTAGTTGCGATCAACATGTTTCCATCAATGGAGACCATTTCCCTTTCTTGTTTTCATTGTGTCAACTGGTAATTCATTAAGTTGGACTTGTTTATTATACTATCACAAGTACTGTGACTATTTCTATGTTAATATTTTGTTGTGTTTATTATTGATTGAATGTTACTATGCAACAATTACCAAGTGTAATGCTATTCCTATTGATAATGTGAAATAACTCATTTTTTTTCGGAAAATCTTAATCTATTTTCGTACAGTACATTGGCAATGTGTGTTTTACTACTATGTTATGAGGTGGAATCAACTAAATAATATTTAGTTTCCTAGTATGTTTGGTTATATCATTATTCTTAGTAACTGTTAATTATTTATCCCACTTGCCGCTTTCAAAACGATTTCATATTTGTCTGTGTTGGTTTAATATATGTATATGTTGTAGTATTAGTGGCTTCTCTGTAAACTATGTACCTATGAATTAGTTTGAAAAACTGCGGATGTAGTGTTAATAAATAATAGGATTTTGTTTGGTTATCTAAAGGCTTCTATGTTTCACTGTATAAATAAAGGTTGTATCTAAACTGAATAACTTCTTTTACATTTATTTTTATTTATATTTACAAACTTTTTTATTTGCATAATTTCTTTTCTTTTTATCTAAATTGTACCTCTCATAAAATATGAGACCATCATCCTTGTACATATTTTCCTTGTTAATAATAGATGAAAGCTCATATATTCCTGTTAACTCGCATACCACACATCATCCTAAATCTTGCGGTATGGTATTTCTTACTACTTATGTTATCATTATGGTACATTATGGAATTTTTCACTGTTTTATAAGGTGTATGTCGACAAAAAGATATATTTATATATTGCATTATTTAGTGTGATTCCTCGGTTAAAGATTAAACCTCCCTTTTATTTAATTTTGTAAATGTGCAATTTATTTTATTGTAAATATCATTAAACCATTTAATTGTAGCTTCTGTGTGATTTTTGTATGTACTTTCGAGGCCAAACTTATACGGGTTAATGAGTCAGGAGGATGGTGAAACAATAACGTGAGGATTGCTAACGATCGTGCCAGGAATTATATTATTTGAGGGTACGACTGAACAAGAATTTCTTAACATTGGACTTGAAAACGGCAATGTTATAAGCAGCCTGGAAGCAGCCCCGTGGTAGTGTGTTCCACATACGGAAAGTTATTGGAAAGTAACTTTGCTCATTTAAATTCCGTTTACACGGAGGAAGTAAGTAAAATAATTTACAGTTACTGCAGCTTGGCCGGTTATTGTTGTAAATGTTTTACAGGGAGGAGATCATAGATTGGAGCTCAGTCGAGCACCTCCCATGAAAATAACGACAGAATAGATAAAGACTTACTATGTCTCTTCTGTTAGAAAGAGACTGGAGAGAAGAGAAGAGGGCATGTCCCACTAGGTGTAGAAGTCGATTTTGTTCTCTGTCAAGGTAGGAAAAAGTGCTCTGCGCGGCACATCCCTAGATGTGACAACAGTACTCAATCTTAGCGTGTATCTGACTCTTATACAAGTAGATGATTGCGTCAGAAGTGAGATACTTTCTGGAGCGGTAGAACGATCCAATCATTTTTTCCAGCAAGCTTAGCAACATATTTGATGTAAGTCTTCATTTGAGGTCTGGCATGAAGGGCAACCTTAGGAGTTTATCTAAGAAGAGGGGTGTTCTAAGGAGACAGCAAAGGTAGGGATCGAAGCGTTGGTAGGGAAAGGAGAGAAGCTTGGTTTTAAATGTATTAAAAGTAACCAATCACCCTTTTCCCCATTGGACTACGTGTTCCAGATCGAAATAGAGAGAAACGGGGAGATATTGCTCATTAATTTTCTTTGAGGAGCTGCCAAATATGGTCGTGTCGTCTGCATAAATGTAAACGAATGAACTTAGAATGTGATTTGGGAGATCATTGGGCACAGGATAGATCCTTGAGGCACGCCGGCATTGATGTGGCATCAACGACTACATTTATAAACCTATATGAGAGAAAGGATTTGATAGTTGAAAATACATTTCTGGTATTCTATAGCTAGCTAGCTTGTGAAGCAAACCTTTGTGTGAAACCTTATCAAAGGTCTTTGTTTTCCAAATTTCATTTTTCTAATATTTGTTTTATTTTCCTTTAGTTGTTTTTTTTAGTTTAATCCGATAGACGTCTTTTATGAAGTTTTCGTTGTGGTATTTTTGCGTAATAAACAAGTCTGACTTAGATAATCGAATAATTTTAGTTTAGATAATTAATTGTTTATAAAATCTCTTAACTTCGTTGTTGATCAGTTAGTAATGTCTATTAGCATCGAGTAATGTCTATTCGTATCGAGTTTTTACATCTTCCTTTAGTTACTTGTTCTTACCAATAGTGTTCTTTATCAGTGTTATGTTTTTCAGTTTGTTTTCGAAAGGGTTATTTATTTTTGTAGATTCTGAAACGTTTATTATATTTAGTTGTCTATTTATTTCTTCTTCTAATTCGTTCATTTTTGTGGGGATTTCGTTGTTCTAAATCTGGGTTGGGTTACTATTATTATCGTAAAACCGGAAGTAGAATATTTTAATAAAGTTGTCTATCTTCTTAATTTATAATTATAACGACTACGCCCCAGTATGTGTTTTCTATATTAATCTCTACGATATTCGTGTAATATCAGATTTCAAGTAGAGTTAGAGCATGTTAGTGCGAAAAGTGCTCAAACAATTTCATCAGGCAATAAGAATAGGTATTTTTAAATCGGGACAAACTCGAACTAAGACAGCAAATCTTGAATAAACAAAGTGCTCGATATCCTATTGAATAGAGCTATATCAATACTAATACAAATGCAGTGGGCTTCAAAAGTTTACTGCAATTTAAGTTGTCATCCTTAATCAGACAGGATACGAGATAGGATAACAAGAAAAACAGCTTGAATATTAAAAGAAGTCATCGAGTACAGAAGCTGGCCTACAAATCAAGGTGACATCTAACAACCACTGGTAAGCTGAAATAGAATAATTTGCGAAAACAACAAAATAATATGCAAAGAACATTACACTAATTTAAGGGAACTAAAATGGCCAGTATAGGTATGGAAAAAAAGTCACATAATCTGACACCTCCCAACCCCATAACAACTTTGTAGTACAGGAGGATGGAAAGACTGCGGAGAAAAAACATCATCTAAACACAGGAAGAGCACGTGTAACGAAATTACCCCGGGGTAATCGAAAAGCAACATAGTAAATAAGAAATATAATCTTGATGATAATATAAACTTCTCCCTTCCCTTCGTATGTGTGTGTGACTTCCACAGATACCACTTATGACGAACACTCCTTTTCGTTGCGGTACCTATTACTAGCCTCGATAACCGACGGGCAAGTACTGGTTGACCATCCGGTAGGTTATCTGTAGTTGTTGACGTGCCGCCTCGCAGTTGTATCTGGTTCCGGTTGGAGGGTCGAAGTCGACGAAATGTTTTCTTTTCTACTAGCGAAGACTAAAGACGATTGAAACGTCTTAGTTGACCGGTCTCGACTTTTCCACGTTCTGTGTGTTGATACCAAGGGCAGGATTCCACATCTGTTTCAAAGGATCGGCGCCGACTGAACGGAGAATGCATCGAATAGAGCGGGGGGGGGGGATAAGATCACAATGATACTCTTAATATAAAAATAAGAATATATTAATATCTGTTCTGTTTCTCTGCTATTTGTTCTTCGTTTATATATTGAGAAAAAGATCATTGGCATTGCCCGACCAAAACATAACATGTATGAAAACATGTTATTTTCTCATGAGTCTACTTTCCATTATTCACCCTATCTTTATTGCAGGGTTGGAGCCATCTTTCTCTCATGTGGCTACGGCGTATGTTCCGACATCTGTCGCGAGAATATGTTTTTTCTGATTAGAATTTGGCAATCTGTCAACTCTTAGCTATCAACATGCTCGTTTGTAAAAACAGACGACCTCAGCCTGTCAACCTTGAATAATCTAGCCATATCGCAGTTCTACGTTGCCAAAAACGAACGAAATTACGATTAAAATCTTATACTAATGCCTGTGGCCTATAAATTCTGCAGAGCATTTCTCATCGGGCAGTTCACTCTGCTACAGTAACGAGATGTAGACCCTATGTAGACATCGCGTTTGGAAGGCGACTGTGATTATTGCGTGAATTTCGAAATTGGGACAAATATTAAAATATAAATAGTTCATTGTTTGTATTTTGAGGTATGTCTACTTGAAGAATGTGCTAAAGCGATTTTCAGAGTTACGTCACCGATCGAGGGAGAATCGGAAAAAACATAAAAGGGAGACTTTAGATTGAAGGAAGCAGACGTTCCGCTTTATGCTCCCTCCAGTGGGGACTGAGGATCTGACTCTATATGTGAGGCTAAGGGGTCTAAAAATATCAGCATTATATCACAATAAAATGAAAGCAATGAAAAAACTTTCTTATTTTGATTCTTACGTTTTGCAGTAAAGAACGGGACATAACGTGACACACGGAGACTACTGGAATACTGAGCAAGCTTATTGTTACTAGATTTCAATAAAATAACGACCATTACCAATGAGAACAATGGTAAACGGCTGTTGCGGGGATGCACAATTATTTCCAACACGTATCGAAAGTTGCAGAGAGTTTTGGGAGACGTGTTGTCCCTCCAACTCCAGGGAACTCCACCTGCCTTTATCAGTGAGCAATCACTGGTAATTGCCCGAGTGAGTACACCTAGTGGGTAAAAAGTAATCATTCAAAACCTACATGCATACGTTTGTCAGTGAGTGTTAGGGTTTTACGAACAGATACTAGTTTGCCATATTGTTGCGATTTTCAGTAATAATTCATCTTAGACGCCCCCCCCTCCAAAAGAAAAGTCAAGCTACGTAAGTACGATTTTCACTCCAGAAACTAAACCGTCACCCAAAGTCTCATTTTACACCTTTTTTACTTATAATATTCCGGAGAACGCGTCACGCTTTTGCAAACGGAGGCGCGCCTCTTCAACACTGGCAAACGAGATCGTTTATTCTAAAAAAAAGAAGATTCCTAGTCGTCTAGGGATTTTTTCTTTTCTTGTTGTTTCTCACTTTGTCCTTTTCATTCATGGCGGACATCTTGAAGTAGTTTGGCGGCTGAAAAAATCCATCTTTGTCCAATCATGCGCGTAGTTTTCATGCTAGTATTATTTTTTGTCTGGCTTTAAAAGACGGAGCCACATATTACAGAACAAAGAGAGTTTTACTGTTTTATTTTGTTTTAATTTATTACATATTTTCATGTTCACATTTTTCAACGGTTTTTTTGTTGCGTATAAAACGTATTTAAAAATACATTCTGTTAAGAAATATTGGAATTGAAATATATCTGTCCTCGCGATACGCATGTTACACTAGAGCGCAGACTGAAAGCGATTTGCGATGATATGTAGTCGCATAGGTATGCTTACTGAGAAATACATTTATAGCTAACATTTGTGTATGTTATCAGATATCAATTCTTTCTGGATGATTTAATGCCGAAGTTTTCCGAATTAATAAATGTGAAAGTGCCATTTCTTCCACTAACAGTAAAGCCAAAACATCATATTTCAAGTTAATTCAACTTTACACCATAGACACACTATCCTATTTTATATACTTCGTACGTACATGCAAAGTTAACTAATGTGCATATTGGTTTTGAAAAAAGGGCATATTATTAATTAACTATTATTTGTTATTGACTTTTTAATATAACAAAGTATCATTTTTATCGGATTACTTTTTTTTAACACAATCGTGACGTCCTGCTATACCCTCGTGTACATGTGCTAGCCACCAAAAGGGTCTTGCATTTGCTGTATATTTTATGAAAGCTATATCAATTTTAATGTTTTTACACATTTTGTTTGATACAAATTATAAAGTTGCTCTCAATAGAAGGCTATCAAAAATGACAGAAAGGTGTGCGTCGTCGCAAATTATCAAGTGAATCATTTTTCTTATTGAAAATCAATCAATCTATATCTTTATTCCAAAAATTTTCACACACACACAAAGCTGTTTGTTTTTCACCATTGCCTCGGAAATAATGTCAGCATTCTTTTGCGGGTACTACGGAAATATAATTAGTTGTGGGGTGTCGACATTTTGAGCGATGTGATTTGTTAATGTTATTATTTAATAATTCGTCAACAATTTTTCAGAGAAAAGCGAGAGAAGATGGTGATATAAGGGTAATTCAGAGAGAGAAAGAGAGAAAGAATAGTGGAGGGATGAGAAGAGAGGGGAGAATAAATGGGGAGAGAATAAAGATAGGTAGAAAGGGTGAATATAGAGAGCTACAGCGAAAAGGAGAGAAGTTTTAAACGAAAGATGTAACAACTTTTCTATTTTGGTATCCATGTATCAGAGCAAAACTGGGTAACCGTGCTGGTGCCAAATAAATCTTAGAATCAACTGCTTAGTTTGAACTTGAATTTAAACGTATACGAGTGGTTTAGATAATACGCTTCTTTGGATCAGGTATACTGTGAGACTGCAGAAAAGTGTTACAACAATAGCATTGTAATTATATGTATATATATATATATATATATATATATATATATATATATATATATATATATATATATATAATTTAAAGAATAGTAAAAGAATAAATAGATTAGACTAATTATTTTAGCGGCCACGTGTTAAACAATGTCACTTAAAAATGGCACCTATTCAATAATGGAATGCACTATAAATAACATCAAACAAAACGTGTCATACGAAGTGCAGCCAGCCCTTTGAGAGGAGTTCAGCCATTGACAAATAAATAATACCTAAAGACGGAATAATAATAACAACGAATCCGATTAGTGTATTTAGCCAGAATAACATAATTTAGATATGAAAGCAATTGTAAACAAGAAATTCGTGCATTTAGCTTGATGATTTCCTGCGGCAATCAAACATGGAAGTCTCTGTGTAGATTACTTGCCATATATATATATATATATATATATATATATATATATATATATATATATATATATATATATTAAAATAAACATAATTTGAGTGTCCGACAATTGTTTCAGAACCTTCTCGGCTCATCCTCAGGGATATAATGATGCGCAAAGATTATACCCGCCAATACACAATCATTGGCGAGTATTGGCGGGTATAATCTTTGCTCATCAGTAATCCCTGAGGAGGAGCCGAGAAGGTTCTGAAACAATTGTCGGATACTAAAACTATGTTTATTTTAATATAAAAGCTCTAATATATATTGAGAACTTTCGAAAAGTAATGGTTTTGTTCATTTAGGTAATATTTGAACTTAATTAATTTATATATATATATATATATATATATATATATATATATATATATATATATATATATATATATATATGTCCATACCATATCTATATCTATCTATCTATCTCTCTCTCTCTCTCTCTCTCTCTCTATCTATATATATATATATATATATATATATATATATATATATATATATATATATATATATATATATATGGGTGGGTGTGCGTGCGTGAGTGAAAGAGAGAGATGTTATGTAAACAAGAAATTCGCGCGTTTAGCCTGATGATTTCCTGTGGCAATCAAACATGTACGTCTCTCTGTAGATTACTTGCCATATATATATATATATATATATATATATATATATATATATATATATATATATATATATATATGTGTGGGGGGGGTGAGTGAAAGAGAGAGATGTTATTTAAAACTTATGAATAGATACGCTAAGTATTGTTCTTTATGCTGATAGAAATGTAGTTTCTTAACTTTTCTTATTGCAATTTTTCTTTGTGTTCTTACACGTAAATTCTCTTATTTTCTTTCGTACTTTACCATTCCCCGTTGAACTTTATCCTTGAAACTGTTTTCTAACTCGTGACTCGAACCAATAACACTCATAATTTTACCACAAAATCATCAATCGCTAATGTCGACACTGACTAAAACATCAGACCCAAACTGTATGTCTCTCAGGACAGCGGAAATTAGACTATCGAGATATATTTCAGCACAGTACATCACAACATTACTCCCACTCTTTCACATCGTCATTATGGGTTTCATCTCACAGACAACTCCGGTCACATGACCTTTTGGTATTACCAGCAGATCAGTTGTACGGAGACGAAGCTCTGATTCGACAAAAGGCAGCGAACGATAATCAAAATGAAACGAATGAAGGTCTAAGGGAGTATCACTTGTAAGTCGGAAACTATTTTCCGGAATAGAATCCGAAAACAACGAATTCTATAAGGACAGGAATTTTAAAGATAACTCTATCCGATGTACGTAAGCGTGATAGAGCGACTAACCGACCGATCTGTGAGCAGATCTAAAGATTATTTCATAATATTCTTCATTATTCATGAATCATTACGAAAAGCTATCTTTTTACGTATGAATCTGGTACTGCAAAGACTCAAGTAGATTATCTGCTAGTTATGAAAACAGACAGAAAGTGAACAAATAGTGACAGCACACACCGGTTCATCACAATTTTATGTTAAACATAGCTCATGAGGTGACGAGAAAATGTTTCCCCAGAAGAGAGGTGTGGAGCTTGAATGACGAATATGTGGAATGTGAGTTCAGAGAGCAAGTTATGGAGCGTTCGGTTACCAGATCCACTACAGGTAATGTATTAGACCAGTAGAATATGCTGAGGGATATACTGATTGAGGTAACAGGCGTGAATTGTGGGTGGATTAGGGTGACATGATGGTGGAATGGGGAAGTTAAGACGTGTAACAAAGAAAAGCTGGATAGGCTACTTTGGAAGTCAATTTCGTAAAGCCGTTCAACGCATGCCAGCATGTGAAACGGGCTTTAAACCGAATATGATGATGATTCAACAGAAATCCACGCACCTCGTTAATCCTGATCCTTAGGTGACATTTGAACTTAAATAAATAAAATAAAATGATATTTCAAACGTAAGCGAAATTGACCTGTGGAAGAAAAATAAAACTATAACTAAAACATATACTTTTAACATTACATGATTATATTATATTGCATAGGGTACAACAAATCTTTTATTATTTTAAAATATCAATTCTGAAATAGCACCAGAACAGAAACGATCTTGTAAGCCGAAATGAAAACCATTTCAACTTTAGACATTCATGCGAAAGTTCAAATTTCAAAAGTAGATGTAGTGGTGTGATAAACACCCATAACTACCACAATAAACTAAGTCAAAAATTGACTATAAATAGCGTGCATATTATTTAGATTATAAATTAATGCAAATGCTTTATTTCCAAACTTGTATTTCAATATACTTATACCTATTAGCTACCACACACACACACACACACACACATGCACACACACACACATATATATATATATATATATATATATATATATATATATATATATATATATATATATATATATATATACTGGGAATTATCTGAATTAGAATTGATGAAGTCTTTATGCTGCTGAGGATAATCGTAAAAGTTTGTCAAGTTTTACTCTGATGTAATAGTGATAATATATCTCGTGGATTCATGAAATCTAATTTATTAATAAATAAAGTGTGCATTATGTAATCTTTGCGGAATATCATAATTATGTTTGTTACTTTACTTGAAATGTTCCTCATATATATATTTATATATATATATATACATATATATATGTATATATATACATATATATATATGTATATATATATATATATATATGTATATATATATATACATATATATATGTGTGTATATATATATATATATATATATATATATATATATATATAGAGAGAGAGAGAGAGAGAGAGAGAGAGAGAGAGAGAAGTGTAGTTTTCTAGAATCATGGCTGGTAATTGTAATAAATGTATTAAGAAGGCTCAAGGGAGAAAGCCGGATTGATAAGAAGCTAAAAAGAACAAAAATAAACAATCGAAGGATAATGTCCGGCTGATGATTAGAAATCATTTGATATTTCATGAACATCTCCCCCTTGTAAAAAATGGACACAAAAAGAAAAATAATTCACTAAGATACATGCAATAAAGTAGAACTACTTCTACTTTATGGCATCTATCTTGGTGAATTCCAAACAGTCGGACTTTTCTTTTGTGTCTGTCTTTGACACAGTGAAAATTTTCCCGAAATATCAAATCATCATCCGGATATCACACACAGCTAACACAATACTTGCTGTTTATGTAAGTTAGGTAAGAATAATAAATTGATAGTTGTAAATCCTCTCCTTCGATTGTTTATTTTTGTTCTTTCCAGCTTCTCATCAATCAGGTTCAGCCTTCTAAATACATATATGCATGCATACAATATATGCATGTATATATATATATATATATATATATATATATATATATATGATTATGTAAACTAGACAAAACAAACTGAAGCACCAAATAAATAAGTATCTTTAAAAATATAAATGTAATGTATGGAATCAATAATTATGTAAATTATTTTATAAATAAATAACAAAACATGTAAATGAGGAAAGGGGCATGTAGTTTACGTGCCCTTAAATAATTTCCTTAATAAAAACAGATCCTATATATATATATATATATATTCATTAATTTTGATTTAAGCCGATCAAAAAGAGTGTCAGCTAATTGTTTAATTTCACTCTTGCAGCCGTTGCATCTTGTGAAAATAGACAATCAGGCGTTGTCTGAATTTTGCAGTCAAAACGAATCTTCAGAGATAAAAAGCTTTTACATATACATAATCAAAAGGATTTTTTTACTGTAAAATTCGAAGGCCGTCTGATTGTATAACTTTTTTAAAGATAGAGCGGCTGTAAAATAAAAAGTAAAGATAACCTGACACAGTTTGGGACCGGTCGGAATCGAAATTAATTTATGTTTGCACTAAAATACCTATTAGATAATTGAAATGCCTTACCGCTTTTGTCACTAAACGTTGAAAATCGTTTGAGCTAATCAAATAAGTTTGCTTCAGTTGAAATTTGACTACACAGCTAAACATCTTAATGTCTTGTATGGCAAACTAAACAGAAATCATTTTTTCCAAATCTCAGTTTCGTAATCTATCGAATCGCATTGGTCGATGTGCTCGTGCCTATTACAACTTAAATATCCTTTAATTTTGTTTTTGCTGGTGTCCATTGCAACTTAAATATCCTTTAATTTTGTTTTTGCTGGTGTCCATTGCAACTTAAATATCCTTTAATTTTGTTTTTGCTGGTGTCCATTGCAACTTAAATATCCTTTAATTTTGTTTTTGCTGGTGTCCATTGCAACTTAAATATCCTTTAATTTTGTTTTTGCTGGTGTCCATTGCAACTTAAATATCCTTTAATTTTGTTTTTGCTGGTGTCCATTGCAACTTAAATATCCTTTAATTTTGTTTTTGCTGGTGTCCATTGCAACTTAAATATCCTTTAATTTTGTTTTTGCTGGTGTCCATTGCAACTTAAATATCCTTTAATTTTGTTTTTGCTGGTGTCCATTGCAACTTAAATATCCTTTAATTTTGTTTTTGCTGGTGTCCATTGCAACTTAAATATCCTTTAATTTTGTTTTTGCTGGTGTCCATTGCAACTTAAATATCCTTTAATTTTGTTTTTGCTGGTGTCCATTGCAACTTAAATATCCTTTAATTTTGTTTTTGCTGGTGTCCATTGCAACTTAAATATCCTTTAATTTTGTTTTTGCTGGTGTCCATTGCAACTTAAATATCCTATAATTTTGTTTTTGCTGGTGTCCATTGCAACTTAAATATCCTTTAATTTTGTTTTTGCTGGTGTCCATTGCAACTTAAATATCCTTTAATTTTGTTTTTGCTGGTGTCCATTGCAACTTAAATATCCTTTAATTTTGTTTTTTTCATTTTTAGTACCGTACTCAATGTTTTTGCAGATTTACGATGTTTAATTCCTTTATTATTCGTTATAATTTTTTTGCCTGCGTCTACTCAGTAAAAAATGTGTGCAAATGTCGTCCGAATTGACAAACCGATGAGTCCATGATTTACGTTTTACGAGATCCGCTATGAACCTCGAGGCGTTAGAAATTATAGCTCGCAATTATATATTTTAAATGTTTTATGTTTTTTTAATCTATACGCATGAAATGGCTGGTTTGAGGAACATTTTAAAGTTGAAAAAAAAACATTCCAAAGATGTGCAATGAAATTGGAACGCTCTCGAAAATATGCAATTTTCAATGATGCATAGAGTTGTTCAAAACGTGACGAATTACGTTACGGACATTTTTGCAAGTGGTCTTGAATTACGATGACGTTTGGCAAATTTAAAAAATGCGCGCACATAACAAATTGTTAATCTGCTTAGAATACGAACAAATTTTAGTGATTATTAATTAAGAAAAAACTGATCAGTTTTTTTACTAAAAAATGAACACACATTTACATATTACATTTAACTAAAAAAATAAACGCAATTACACACACACACACACACACCCACACATATATATATATATATATATATATATATATATATATATATATATATATAGTATTTATCTTTTATGAAAATCGCCCGAGACAAGGCATGTAGCCACTCCACAATAGGTGTTGATTATTACAAATATAACAGGTTATTATGACTTCCGGTTTTAGGCATTTTACACGGCACTCTACACTAATTGAGACAGACAAGTCAATCTGGAGAAAGAACAAGCTGATCAGGATGACCAAATGGACGAAACCAGCAGGCAATGTATTGTATAGTATTTTTATGAACTAATTATATATATATATATATATATATATATATATATATATATACATATATATATATATATATATATATATATATATATATATATATACATACATATATATATATATATATATATATATATATATATATATATATATATATATATATATATATATATAATAAAGTATGAACTCAAGGTTATATAATTCTTAGATATGTTAAAGCTTGGTAAGAGTTATGGACTTCAAAGACAACAATCTCACTAACACAGAAACACTTTTACCCACAATTTTGATTTTTAAAACTGCATTTTCCTCAAAACCGAAAATTCCATCCGACGTCGCAAATGCATCGAGCGCGCTACAATGCTTCTTTCATCTCCAAGATAAACCTCAGACTCGGATTCTATTTCTAAAGCAAAAACCGCATATAAACACTCAATCCTGATTCTGATTTTAAAAAATGTTCTTTTTTTCATACACTTCACCCATATTTTCTTACTCCTCATTTATTTATTTATTTGTTTATTTATTAACTTATTTTATTTTTACGGCTCTCCACACGCGCGTTTTATTATTCTTTTCTTTTTCAAATAGTTTAACGCGCGTCAATGACGTTTTCTCTGTGCGTTCTTCTTTATCCTGTTTTTCCCGTTAATGAATACTTTACTTCACACACACACACACACACACACACACACACACATATATATATATATATACATATATATATATATATACCCGGAGTAGGTGGTATTGCTGTGTTCACTCCAACCAATTTTAGTAATTCCTCTTCAAGCAAATCAGATGACTGGCTTTATTGACAGTGTATTCAACTTTCTTCATGGCATCATTGATACAACGGCGTCTTAATCCAATCCAGAATAAGAAATTCCTGAATCTTTTACTAATAAATTATCGGCATCAAACTTTAATCAGGAAATGCTTTGCCCTCCATCCAGCATCTTCAACACTGTTAATATGAGAGCCTAGCGCTCATGTTTGCAACATTGATAGGGTGACCTAATAAGGTATATATATATATATATATATATATATATATATATATATATATATATAATATTGTTACGAATCGGTACCTCCCGATCGCTTCATCACATTAGAAGGGAATTATAGAATACACAATGATTCCGTTTATAAAAAAATAAGGGGGGGGGGGGCGGGTAACATTTTTTTTTTTTTTTTTTAACTGAAAACATTACTATTCATGGGGAAGGGTAAAAAAAGAAATTTTTGGTGGGGGGTAAAATTTTTATTTTTTTTATTTTTTCTAACTGAAAATATTACTATTCATGGGGAAGGATAACAAAATTTTTTTTGGGGGGTGGGGGGGTTAAAAAAATGTTTTTTTAATTCTTTTTCCAACTGAAAATATTACTATTCATGGGGAAGAGTACACACAAAAATTTAGGGGGGTAGACATTTTTTCTCTTTCTTTTCTCTTTTTCTAACTGAAAATATTACTATTACGGAGAAAGGGCAAAAAATAAATGGGGGGGGGCGAACTTTTTTTTAAACTGAAAATATTAGTATTTATGGGGGAGGGTGAAAAAAACTTCTGGAGGGAGTGAGTAAAAAAATGTTTTAAAAATGTTTTATTTGTTCTTAAACTAAAAATATTCTTGGTTAGAAACAAAGAAAATCGATGTCTACCCACCTAAGAAATATGACTGAGTCTCCACCGGTTTACTGGTGAGCGTTCATTTCCGACGCGGCAGCCTAGCAAAAATAGACGACCGTAGGGAGACTATTTTGGCTAGTCTCCTATATAAAGGGCACTTGTCTGTACTTATAATATAACGAACACTTTCTCTGTCACGATGTCAGGATGTCTGTCTGTCCGTTTTGGGGAAGTTTTATAAACGTAATTTCAGAAATAAACAATAAATAATTAAAGCGTCCAGGCTACGATTCGAACTCGAAACCTTGACGTTAACTGCCGGACGCGCTAACATCTACTCCACCAAGAAAACTGATAGAGTCATATTTAATTTTAATAGATAAAGAATTAGGGTTTTTTTTCAACTTCTTCCAGTTACAAATGAATGATCGTATAACTGTTCATTGGAAATACATTGGGGTCTGCGTTCGCTCTCGATTGTTTATTTCGCACCCCCCGCAATTTTTTTTTTTTTTTGGCGCGCAAAAAAAAAATATTTCCCGCCAAAAAAAAAAAAAAAATTCCACCCCCCCCCCCAAAAAAAAAAATTTTCCCGCAAAAAAAAAAAAAAAAAAATTTTCTTCTTAAACAAACAAAAGATTCGGAGACAAATTTTTTTTTCTTTGTATCACCACCCAAGAACGCCGCAGCCTAACAAAAATAGACGACCGTTAGGGAGTCTATTTTCGCTAGTCTCCTATATAAAGGGCACTTGTCTGTATGTTTGTTTGTTTGTCTGTTTGTCTGTTTGTCTGTTTGTCTGTTTGTCTGTATATCCAGATACTCCTCAAAAACTACTCGGCAAGTTGACATCTTTAGGACCGTACATATCCTGGGACCATAATATCTCAGAACCGGAAAAAAAATTGACTCTTCGGGGTCGACTGAGCACTTTTCTCCAATGGGGGGGGGGCCTTTTTCCTCGATTTTCAACATTATTTAGTACTAATTTGAAAAAAAATCAATGCCATCGTGTATAATAATTTTAAAAATATGCAAAGTCACGCTTTTAACAGGAAATGACGTCAGAGGAAAAGAGTGTAGGCAAGAAAATCCCTCACACTACAACCCTTCTTTCCCTCTCACTCCCACCCTTTCTACCTTCCCTTCCTCCCCTACGCCCGTTCTGTTGTTATGATACCACCCTCCTAGGCATTACCTCCTCCTTTTTTAGAGTTGTGGAGATAGTGCGGCGGCGGGGGGTCGGCATTCGGCGGTGGGGCGCCTCGGGCCAAATTTGGAGATGGGGGATTGTCGGCATAATGCAAAGCCACGATTTCCCTAATTTTATAGTGAAGCAAGAGTTGCCTAATCCTAACGAAACACACGTTTGTATTGCAGCAAGTGTTGCTTAATCTGTAATGGCACTTTTTTGAACATGAGTCTATAGTGAAGCAAGAGTTGCTTAATCTCTAACGGCACTTTTTTGAACACGAGTGTATAGTGGAGCAAGAGTTGCTTAATCTCTAACGGCACTTTTTTTGAACACAAGTCCACAGTGAAGCAAGGGTTGCTTAATCAATAACGCACTTTTTGAACACGAGTTTATAGTGAAGCAAGGGTTGCTTAATCCTAACCGCATTTCTTCTGTTGACATGATACCATCCTCCCAGGTATTACCTCCTCCTTTTTAGAGGTGTGAAGTTAGTGTAGTATCAGTAAAATTAAAGTAATAAATATGCTCCACCATTGTTTTCACTAATATTTGTATACATATTAAATAACGTCTAAATAAGTAAAGTAAGAAGAGAAATAATTATGCTCCGACATTGTTTTCATTAATATTTGTATACATGTAAAATAACGTCTCAATAAGTAAAGTAAGAAGAGAAATAATTATGCTCCGCCATTGTTTTCACTTATATTTGTATACATGTTAAATAACGTCTCAATAAGTAAGAAGAGAAATAATTATGCTCCGCCATTGTTTTCACTAATACTTGTATACATATTAAACAACGTCTCAATAAGTAAAGTAAGAAGAGAAATAATTATGCTCCGCCATTGTTTTCATTAATATTTGTATACATGTTAAATAACGTCTCAATAAGTAAAGTAAGAAGACTAATAATTATGCTCCGACATTGTTTTCACTAATATTTGTATACATGTTAAATAACGTCTCAATAAGTAAAGTAAGAAGAGAAATGATTATGCTCCTCCGTTGTTTTCACTAATATTTGTATACATGTTAAATAACGTGTCAATAAGTAAAGTAAGAAGAGAAATCGCCATTGTTTTCACTAATATTTGTATACATGTTAAATAACATTTTTTTGTTTTGTAACTCAAAATATTTCTCAGGGTTGGGGAGAGTAAAAAATTAGTTGGGACAAAGGGCTTGAGAGATTGAGGGGTCGGAGAAAATTTTAGGGGTCATGCCAAACTTTTTAGAGGTCAGACCAATTTTTTTTGTTTGGTTTTGTGGTGAATTCAAAACATTTCTCAGGGTTGGGGGAGAGTGAAAAATTAGTTGTGAGGGAGTGGGGCTGCAGAGATTGAGGGGTCGTAAACAATTTTAGGGGTCAGGCCGAACTTTTTAGGGGTTATACCAAATGTTTTTTTGTTTTTTTTGTTTTGAACTCAAAATATTTCCCAGGGTTGGGGGAGAGTGGAAAAATCAGTTTGGATGCGGGTCTGGAGACATTGAGGGGTCGAGGAAAATTTCAGGGGCTAGGCCAAATTTTTTAGGTGTCAGACCAAATTTTTTTGTTTTTTTTTTGTTTTGAACTCAAAATATTTCCCAGGGTTGAGGGAGAGTGAAAAATTAGTTGTGAGGGGGTGGGGTTGGGGAAAATTTTAGGGGTTAGGCCGAACTTTTTAGGGGTCAGGCAAAATTTTTTTTTTTTGTTTTGAACTAAAAATATTTCTCAGGGTTGGGGAGAGTGAAAAATTAGTTGTGAGGGGGTGGGGCTGGAGAGATTGAGGGGTTGGGGAAAATTTTAGGGGGCAGGCCGAACTTTTTCGGAGTCAGGCAAAAAAAATTTTTTTTTTGTTTTCGACTCAAAATATTTCTCAAGGTTGGGGAGATTGAAAAATTAGTTGGGATAGGAGGGTTGTGGGAGTGTGAACAAAAAGTTGGATGGGAGGCTGGAGAGATTAGCGGGTAGGGGAAAATTTTAGGGGTAAGGCCGAACTTTTTAGGGGTCAGGCCAAATTTTTTTTTCTTTTTTTGTTTTGAATTCAAAATATTTCTCAGGGTTGTGGGAGAGTAAAAAAAGGTTGGGGGCTGGAGAGATTAGGGGATCGGGGAAAATTTTAGGGGTTAGGCCAAATTTTTAGGGGTCTGGCCCCAAATTTTTTTTTTTAACTTAAAATATTTCTAAGGGTTGTGGGGGAGTGAAAAAAAGTTGGGGGGGCTTGAGAGATTAAGGGCTTTGGGAAAATTTTAGTAAAATTAAAGTCGAGCACTTTAGAAATATTAAAAAATAGACATTCACCTAATGCTTCAGTGCGATACTCTGACTCTGTCGTTGAGTTCTTGTTGAATATCTTGATGTTTACGCTAGCCGCTCTCAGCGTAAATATGACTGATGTTTTCTGTTATCACGTGACAACCGCCCATGCCTAAGGAGATTATTCGACCCCTTACAGATTCAAGATGTATCTGTGAACCGGGTTCTGAGATAACTTTTTAGCAATTCTTCAGGTTCACCCAAATTTACTCCTTGGTAAAATCACTGTAGTCGCCATTTTTCAAAGATTCGAAATTCACGAACTTCAAACGGGCATATATTGAGAAATAATTGGAGTGAGAAGACAAATGAACCCATTTTTTGCAACCTCAGACTCTGAGCTATTCAAATATATAGGTTTCATAATGATTTGAGGAAGTTGCTAAAATCCATATGTCCGCTTGCCAGCCCACTGTGAGATGCTACATTGCAATTTGATGAATGGAGTGTGGATCATTCAATAGTTGTCGGTGTGGCTTTTCGATTCCACATTGGTGGGAACTGTAACAGTTTTTCCTTCTTCGACAAAAATAATCTGCTTACACATTTTCTCTTTTGTTACATCTCTCAACCCATCTACCGATCTCTTCCACAATTCTAATCCGAACATCAAAAGTTATTTAACAAAAGATAATATTAAATCCAGTTCCTCCACTATTAAGTATCATTTTTTAATATAGGAGTGTCTGCGTACCAACCTTCCAGGCGATTAAAACAGATCTATTATTTTTTATATTAAACTGGCATTCGACCGTCAAAATCTACTGATGATTTCATTATTAAATTTACTCAAAAATTACGTAAAAACCCGATGCTCAAGATCGTAATAGGATATGAAATGTGTTCCTACATTAGGGACGGTTTTCCATCTGACAAGGATATCTCCAAAGAAGACCCTGAATTGACATATATGTGTTCTCGAGTTGCACTCACTAACAGCACTGCACTCATTTTTGCGCTCTATCGTCCCCACAATAGCGGAGTTTATATCATTGATTGTATCTCTGAGAAAATTGGGCATGTCTATCTGGTTACCCTTCTGCCAGCATTCATGTTTGTGGTGACTTTAATGTTCATAATGTTGAACGGCTATTACACTCAAACAACGGAGGTGTTGTCACAACATTTCCCTTGCTTATAATCTAAGATAAATTGGTGACAAAACTACTCGGGTACCGGATGCTAACAGACATTGTGCAAACCTTCTTGATATTTTCCTGACAACTGTCATGAACAGTGCTCATCCACTCTTCTGTCTTCGTTATAATCTGTGAGTCACTCAGTTGTCTCAATTAAGATGAAAACAAAGTGCAATGAGACCTTTGATGGCCCTTTCTATCACACAGTGTATAGATACTCGATAGCTGACTGGGACGGTCTCTGGTCTTTCATAACAGATATTCCTCTGCATTCTATGTTCCAAAAGAATGTGACCTGTATTTCATCCGATTAAACTGATTGCTATGTTGTTTGTATCGAGAGATTCATACCCTCCAAGAAATTCCAATAAAAACCAAACAGCCACCTGTGGTACACCATTGAATGTGATACCGCAAATGCACACGGAAATTACTATTTCAATTGCTTTCAGGGAAACAGATGTTCTGAAACCATAGCCGTCTTTAAGACTGCCAGCAACCACTTCAAAAGGTTCATAAAAACGCCAGAGAATCATATGCCCAATCCGTTAAGTCTATAATGGCGAAGCAGAGACTTCGTTCCCAAGAGTTTTGGCGAATAACTAACAAAGTCCTGAACAAATGTGAAACCACCATTCCAAACATCATCAATCGAGTAGAGGTGATTTTGATCAGCATCTTACAACGCCAACACTTTTGCAAAAACACTCTGCAGCAAACGTCACTCTCTGCGATCCAGGCCGCTTACCACCTCATGACTGGAACACTTGTACCGAAATCTATATATCTGTTCGGGATGTTGCCAAACTTATCAAGAACCTTGAGACAACTGATCCAGACAACATTCCAATCATAGTACTTACAAAGCTGTTCAATTCTTGTTCAAAAGATAAATACTTTCCATCACGCTGCAAAACTTCGTCAATCGTTTCTGTATTTTAAAATACTAGAAATCAGTCTCTTGTGCGTCATGAGTATGTGGCTTGAATGTGGCATAAATCAAAAAATTGTCAACCACTTAATAAGCTGATAGTGACAAGCAATATGTATTTCGCCCTGCACGATCAACAGCTGGTGTAGTGGCGGTAATATCACAGATGATCAGTAAATATATTTACGGGGGCTTCGTTTCTAGGGTAATAGCTTTTGACATATCAAAGGCCTTTGACATAGTAGTCAATCATCTGCAGAAGTCTGAAGAACACAGTACAAACGTCGACGTGCCACAGGGATCCATTCTGGGCGCAGCCGTCTTCATGATCATCATTAATGATCTCCCAAATCTATCCTAATATAATTCGTTGAAATTATGCAGATGACACAACCATCTATGCCAACATTTCGAAGAAAATTAATGATCAGGATCTTTCTGATTCCATCTCCTCCGACCTCTAGAACGTCGCAAAATGGGGAAAATGTTGCTGGTTAATTTTAATGCGTCTAAACCCAAGCTTTTATCCTTTCACCACCAATATTAGGATTCTCGGTTTGCCCCAATTGAAATGAGCGTATCTCTCCTAGAAAACGCATTTTGACAAGCTTCTAGGATTGACCTTCACTTCAGACCTGAAATTGAATACTTGAAGTCGTTGCTAAGCTAGCTGTAAAAAAGGTTGGATCAGTTTACCGCTTCAGAAGGTATATAACTCTTGACGTAATACTTCGTCTGTATAAGAGTCAAATACGCCCTAAAAGGGAGTAATCTTCCACATCTGGGGATGGGCGCTCAGGGCAAGATTTCTGCCTTGAAAGAGTGCCTAAGTAACTTAGAAATAAAGTGGCAGATGTTCTCTTCTCTTCCATACACTATTTTTCCTCACAGAAAATAAGTTACTAGTCTCTCTCAACTCAATCGTACATTGCATGCTCAACTGGGCTAACATCTGTAAAACATTCACAGCAAAATGTGCATTCTACAACCACTGTACATACTTTTCTTTCTTCCTTTGTATACTAAAATCTACACGGAGCTTCCATGAGTAAAGTTTATCTCCAAGAACTACCTATCTGTAGGATATATTAGCATGGAGCTGCTATCCAGCTGACTACAATGTTAATAAGTTTTTGTTGGACAATCCTCGTTGATAGTCGAGTGCTGCTCGTTATTAATCCTGACGGTGTTGTCTCGCCGGCCATATGAGACTCATTAACCCTTGTCCTCGAGTGGTTCTTGGGTTTTGATAAGCGGTGGCATGTTCGTACATGATAAAGGCGCACTACTAAGTACTTTTTCACTATGCTCATAACACCATATTACATTTTTTTACTGGCCCCCACTTCGCGTTTCGACCCTAAAATATTCAAAAGAAGCTGAGATGTTCGAAAAAGTTTGAATTAGTGTCTTATACATATGGCGTAAATTTCATTATAACCGTTACACTTATTTGAAGTTTTCATGGTTTTCTCTCGTCATGGGTTACTTCGAAATGGATCCACGTTCGGCACACACAGAGCAACGTAGACATTAAAACAACTTTCATTGTCTTCTTAGGAAAAGGGTATACATATGATATACATTACACTAAATAGGATATATTTAAAGTGTTAAAGGTGTTGTCCCATAGCAGTGCACTTAGTGATTCAGCAACACTTCCATTGTCAATTTTACATAGCAATACACTTTTCGAATTTACGTATATTTTATAATCTAATACAGACACCATATATATATATATATATATATATATATATATATATATATATATATATTTATGTATAATTATATATTTGTTTATTATCTATGTACGTATAAAATAAACAGTGATAATGTTAACACTTATGTCGGCGGCTTGACGTCATACGAGCGTTCAACTTTCATTAGAAAGGAACGGTGCATTCATATTTACAATGCCCATCTAGAGGGTTTTCTAGAGCCTACAAATAATACATATTTGTTTTTTTGTTTATTAGCTATGTACGTATACGTTTCGTCCTATTCACTACTGGTCGCGTGATTCGAAACTCCGGGCTACGAGTATTTTACAACTCAAATCTCGACACCTATAACCATTCGGCCACCGATGGATAGCTAAATAAACGGTGATAATTTTAGCACTTATTTCGGCGGCTTGACGTCGTAAGAGTGTTCAACTTAATGAAAGGAACGATGCATTTATAGCTAGCGACGTCAAGGGGTGGGTGGTTGTGTTTAGTACATCCGACCTAAAAATAGTAACATTAACCTCTTAAACAATTAAGGATTGATGTCATGGATTTGCTTATTTTGAACGAAAAGCACTCTACCTTAATGCTGGTTGGGAATAATTGTCCCTTCTCGAATGTGATGCCAGCAGATGGGAAGCGACACACACACATATATATATATATATATATATATATATATATATATATATATAAAATCATCCACAGACACGTTTTTTGTCGTTATACACCTCATCAGCGTGGATGAACTTAGTTAGATTCGAAACTATAACTCAGGAGTAGAAGCCTGTGTGTGTAAATTATTCATTATATATATATATATATATATATATATATATATATATATATATATATATATATATATATATATATGTTTAATGGCATTATTCAATCTCCCTTTTTTTCCTTCCCACGTTATTCTTTCCCCCGTTTTTAAACGATATTTGCCGACGTTTTCTCTTGACAATGTGTCGGCCGAAAGGTACCTAGGGACTTAGCTTTTATTCTTGTCAATTTTAGTCGATCCTTTTATTCGTTTTAAATCGACGATTATATATTATTTAATATTTCCTCTCCTTTTTTTTCTTGTAATAGTGTCTCGTTCGCTATGACTCCGTTTATTATATTTAAAAGCATTATAAATTTTTTTCCCACAAAATATTTCAGGAGTAGGTACACAAAGGTTGTTCACAATAACTTAAACAAACTGGTCCGAATTAAGGGCAAGATTACATCGTTGAGAGCCAGAATGGAGTTTCTCAAGTCTTGCTTGGAGAATTATGTCGCCCCTGGCTTTATTTCTAGGCGCATTGCTAAAATAAAAGCCAGGAATACTCTCAACTTGGAAGGGGCTTTCATCAAGGACGAATGCAATAATTTCGCTCGTATCCTTGATTTAATTGTTGTTAAATACAACCGTTTATGGTCTGCTGCATGGACCAGTCTTTCTTTTTTTGATAGATTAAGATTTTCAAAATATTTATCGGCTGGTAACAATTTGCGCAGCAACAAGGCCAGCTCCAAGAACCAGCTTTACCTTGACGCGCTCATTCGGACGAGACATGGTATAGGGATTGTTGTTGATCAACATGTGTTCAACTTCTCCGACGCCACTCTTTCTCACACGGAGAAAACTGTACTTGCCAGAGCTTTGGATGTGGGTATCCCATCTCTTGGGATTGATAAAGAAAGTATATTTGCCGAATTTGAAATATTACAGTCTCAACTAAATCATCATGAGCCGAGGTCCAACGATGATCTTCTTCATATGAAGGCAAGATTAGCTGAACTAACACATAAGTTCGCTAATTCTCCATTCAATTCCCGAGAGTTTGCCTGGAGTAAGATCCACTACCAGGCAGCCAAACTTCTGAAGGCAAATAAAGAGATCTACATTACCAAACCGGATAAGGGTACCGGTGTGGTCATTCTTAATACTAACCGATAAAATGTTGAGCATTTTAAGTGATACAACAAAATTTAAAAAACTTGGTGACGTGTCAATTGATAATACTTTAAGTACTAAAGTAAAGCTTCAAAAACGTTTTCTTCAGTTACATAGAAAGAAGTTTATTGATAAGGATACCTATGACAGTATCCGTCCTGTGGGTTCTCAACGACCTTGAATGTACGGGCTACCAAAGATTCATAAGGAGGGAGTTCCATTGAGATCCATCCTGTCTATGATTGGTTCTCCTCAGCATGAGCTGGCTAAATGGCTTGCTGATATCATTGATCCTGTCTTACAGAGGTCTTCAGTTAATTGTATTGCTGATTTTTTCCGTTTCGCTTCATTTATTCGCAATTTGGAATGCGAGTCGCATGCAAACTTTCTATGTTCATTTGACGTTACCAGCTTGTTCACTAATGTACTCCTGAATGAAACCATTGAAATATGTGCTGATATGCTTTATCGTAGCACATTAACCCCTCCCGCCTTTCCAGAAAGCATTTTTCTGGAACTCATGGGGCTGGCCACTAAGTCGGTCAGTTTCAGTTTTGATAATATAATGTATCCAAAGATTGATGGGGTGGCGATGGGCAGTCCTTTGGGTGCTATCCTAGCGAATATTTTCCTAGGTTTTCAGGAATCCTTGTTGTTTTCTCGGGTTGCCAGACCCTTTCGTTATTGGCGTTTTGTGGACGACACTTGTACCATTTTTGAGTCCCGTAACGATGCAAGTGATTTTTTTCCTGAAATTAAATGCGCTCCACCCAGCACTACAGTTAACTGTGGAAGAGGAGCAGAATGGCTCTTTACCATTTCTGGACGTTTTAGTGGAAAGGACGGGGAACAAATTCACTACAACTATATATAAGAAACCGACGTTTACGGGCCTGTATATCAGTTGGGATTCATTTGTTCCCATGAGTAGAAAGATCAGTTTAGTCAAAACACTTGTTCACTGCGTATTGATGTTTTGCACTGCTAGCTAACTTGCGGCTGAACTTAAAAAAGATAACTGACATTCTTATTAAAAATGGTTTCCCAGAGGGTCTAATTTCCAAGTGTATTGATCGAAAACTTTAATGCCAACATTTTCTTTGGTCCACCCAAATGCCCTGTTTATCTGAAACTTCTTTTTATAGGTTCAATCAGTAAGGGTTTTTCGGATAAAGTTTTTATGTAGTACAGCCCCGTGTGGTGTTTGGCACCAAAACTACCATTCCAGCCTTTCGGACAGATGTACTTCCAACACTACAGAAAAGTTTGATTATATATAAATTCAAATGTCAGTGTGAAGCTGACTATGTTGGTCGTACTCTTCAGCGCTTGGAAGTCAGAGTGGCCCAGCATATCCCTGCATGTTTTCGCAGATCATGTGTTGTAAAGACGAGTACAGCGACGGACACATCGGGGTCTTTACAAAGAACATCCGAGCGTTTGCAGAGCACATCCGGGCGCTCACAAGTTCACGAGTCATCCATTGGACAGCACCTGTATGACAATAAAAGGTGCGGTGAGGCGTACTCCGATGGATGTTTACGCATTGTACACATGGCCCGTTCCAAACACCATCTCAAGGTGTTGGAGGCAGTTAGTGTTACAATGCGAAAACCATCACTCTGTAAGCAGAAAGAGTTGTCTCATAAATTAGATCTATTTAGAGACTTCTAAAAAAAAATACTTTGCCTATTATGTCCATTTATTCTTGGCAGTTTAATGGAATTATTCAATCTCCCTTTTTGGGTTTTTTTTCCTCCCCACGTAATTCTTTCTCCCGTTTTAAAACGATATTTGCCGACGTTTTCTCTTGACAATGTGTCGGCCGAAAGGTACCTAGCGACTTAGCTTTTATTCTGTCAATTTTAGTCGATCCTTTTATTCGTTTTAAATCGACCATTAAATATTATTTAATATTTCCTCTCTTTGTTTTTCTTGTAATAGTGCTTCGTTTGCTATGACTCCGTTTATTATATTTAAAAGCAATATATATATATATATATATATATATATATATATTATACATTTAAATAAAATAAGTGGAGCCATCTTGAATAAAGGGCCATATCACAAGTAAAAAGTAAGAAAAAAATTTGTTGTTCAAGTATAATTATCGAATAAAACAATTAAGAAGTTTCGTTACGAATAAAAGTGGGAAAAAAAACCCAACCCAACACATTTTCAAGGGGGACACATTTTCAAGGGGGAACGTCGGTGGAATATCGTTTTAAAATAATTTTTAAAAAAAGAAAAGATGGTTTTCACAGGGGGAAAGAGAGAGAAAAAATTTTTATAAAGAACCATGGAGAGCAAAAGAACAAAAAAACAACAATAAAAAAAAAGAAAAAAATGCACAAATCACAGGAAAGGAATGAACTATCGCCAAAAACCTTAGAAACAATCACACAAAATGGATAAAATAATAATCGACATACTGCAGGCAAACTTTTTTTTTGTTTTTAATATTTTTTTTTTAGAGGGCTCTAAAAAGATCTAATTCATGACACAACTCCTTTTGCCTGCAGAGTAAGGGGTTTCGTCTGGTAACGCTCACGGCCTCCAGAACCTTCAGATGGTGTTTAGAACGGGCCTTGTACACGATACAAAACCAATCATCGGTATAGTTCTCGCCACATTTTTTGTTATCGTATAGGTGCTGTCCAATAGATGACTCATGGACCTGTGAGCGTTCAAATGTACTTTGTAGACGTCCGGATCTTCGTTGCAAAGATCCGGCTACGTCCGTCGATGCATTTCTCCTCAGGGCGCGTGAATTACGAAAACAAGCCGGGATGTTTGCCTGCAGTATGTCGATTATCATTTTATCCATTTTGTGTGATTGTTTCTAAGGTTTTTGGCGATAGTTCATTCCTTTCCTGTGATTTGTGCCTTTTTTTCTTTTTTCTTTTTTTTTTATTGTTGTTTTTTTTTGTTCTTTTGCTCTCCATGGTTCTTTATACATTTTTTTTCTCTCTCTTTCCCCCTGTAAAACCCATCTTTTCTTTTTTTATTATTGTTTTAAAACGATATTCCACCGACGTTCCCCATTGAAAATGTGTCGGACGAAAGGTACCTTGGGTTGGGTTTTTTTTCCACTTTTATTCGTAACGAAACTTCTTAATTGTTTTATTCGATAATTATACTTGAACAAACAATGTTTTTCTTACTTTTTACTTGTGATATGGCCCTTTATTCAAGATGGCTCCACTTATTTTATTTAAATGTATAATAAAATTTTGTACCACAAAAAATCTATTCAAATGTATATATATATATATATATATATATATATATATATATATATATATATATATACTAGTCTATGAAGATTAAATAATGGTGAATGGAAAATACACTACACTGACTTCCTAAGAGGGAAGTATCGGATGAGAGACGAGTATCATAATGACTTAACACTCCTCTCACCCAAAATGAGGAGTTAATGCATGAGAAGATGATATCATGACAACAGCACATATAGTACACTAACTTCTCAAAAGGAAAAAGGTAATCCTTGAAGAATAGTATCATGAGCAACGACTATTTAATAGTATAGTAATATATAGTAATATAGCCTCTCGAAAAGTGGGTGTAATATTTGGGGGGATCTCCCAATAAAAGAAGGAAATGCATGTGAGTATGATATGATGGCAACATAATAGATAACAAACTACCCTTACCTCTCAAAAAAGGAGAGGATAGTCCCTTCGAATATCGTCCCATGCAATGGAACAGATACGTCATTACCTCCTGCCCAAAGGAAGATGTAATACCTGGGAGGCTTGCACCTAAAAAAGAGAAGGCAATTATGTGCATGTGTATCGGCTCTGTTGTCCATCCGGACGACAGAGCCGATACACATGCACATAATTGCACACATAATACAATAATAAATTAGATTAGTTTTTTTTCATTTATTTAAAACTGTCTAGCAATAAAAAAAACATTATTGTTTATGCTTCCTGGGCATTTTGTCTAAGATCAAAGTATAGTATATATTCCGAGCATCATCACGACATCGGACGTGTTACTTTGCTTACATATAAAGAAAATATGGCAATGCAAATTAGAAATGTATATTACAGAATATTAATTTCTTAGAAACTGTTCATAAAATAAATATGAAAATTAAGAATACTAAACCTGTTTGTGAGTTTTTTGCAGATTACTATATATATGGTATTTTCAAAATCTTATGCTGTGCCGTCGAATTGAATAAGCATAAGCTGTGTTGATGTTAATATAGTTAGGATAGGTGGAGAAAACTTCCGCATTTATTCATTTAGATATAGATATATAATTATTCATTAAGTGATCCTATATACTTTAAATAATGCATAGCTTATATTGTTTTAACATTTGTTTAAATGTGACCGGCTATTTATATGTATACCCCCTCACGCAAACGTTCTTGTTATTTCCGTATCTTTTTGTGTTGATTTGTTCCATTATTGTTTCAAGCACTTTCTTCAAGTGGAAACCAATTTGAAGCTGTTGTTTTGTTTAAGCGAAAAGTGCCACTTCAATTGCATTGTTAAGTTTGCTTCAAATGTGAAGAATATGAAGAGAATTGTTTTTTAATTTGATTTCGAAATCTTCAGAACAAGTAAATTTGTTTAGCAGAGCCTTGTTTTGAGACAATCAATGTTGAATTAAATATTTAATAAGAAACCGAATTAAAGCAAACTTAAAATCCTATTGCGACAACAATGTAAATTGGTTGCTTCCGTTTTCATGAGATATATGCGATTCAGCAAAAATGTTAAATGTTATACTTCTTTATTTAATGTTCGCCTTAATACCTGTCAGATTATAGAGTATCTCTATAATAATTAGCAATATTCATGAATCAATACATCAGCACGACCATAACGCTGACAATATTATGCTCGAAATCAAAGGGAAGTAATTCACCGAACTCAACACATTAGTAGTATTAATGCAGAGTTCATTCTGATTATTTAATGTAATTACAAATTTTTTAACTGAAATTGTTTTAATAAAAAATGTGTAAATTAAAACGGAAATAAAAATATCTTACTTGTACTTTTACTATAAAATTTAAATGTAACAACGTCAATGACTGGCCACTACTTCTGTTATAATTTCCAGATGAAGATGTCCGGTTTCTTTGACGATACAGAAACACAAAGTGATTAAGACAAGAAAAATTAATAAAAGAGCAGATGTGAATGCGTATTTAGAGCAAGAATATTAATGGAAAGGTGCATTTATGATTGCAAGGTTTGTGCTTTTTGAATTCTAGGAAAGTAAGTTTAATGCTAAATAGAAAATGTTCACAATAATTCTTAACATGTAATTAACATATATAGGTTAAATGTGAAAATGTTTCCAGATATTAATTGGTGAAATGAATGCGATGCAAAACTATTCAAGTTACACACATATATATATATATATATATATATATATATATATATATATATATATATATATATATATATATATATATATATATATATATAATTATTAAGTATATATATTTGTTTATCTACATACGTATACGTTTCATCCTTTCGGGAATCGTCAGTCTATAGACACTCATTCATACCAGTCGCAGGACTTGAAACCTCAGCACACTAGTCAAGTTGAGATAAATAAATAAAATTAGCACATTATTTATATCAGTTCCAAGAATTCAAACACAACGAAAATTCGACGTACGATCGTTTCAATGATTTGAAATATTTTCTTTTGTAACATATTTTAAATGATTCCAAAAATTCTCGTGATCGGCGCCACTCATAACATCACCCATATAAATCAAGTAAGAAAAACATCAAATTTCAGAATTAATTAAAACATATATATTTCCAGTTAATATATGGAAACAGAGCCGCTTATTATACGATCAATAATAATAATAATAATAATAATAATAATAATAATAATAATAATAATAATAATAATAATAATATCAAGGATATAGTAATATATAAATATCAAAAGAATACTCTTCACAAGACAGGTAAGATAAATACTCCGAACAAAACAGTTTGTACGACTTTTATACCGTTACGAAAATTAAAATACATATATAATGATACTAAACCTTATGCCTATAATACTTACTCTAATTTATATTACATTTAACCGTTGCGTACATAAATTAATAATGATAGGTTTCTTAGTTTATGTGTTTATCCTGTACAAGGATAATATATAAACATATGCGCATACCTAATTTTATATATATGCTCCCCCTAAATATTAAAATTTACAAAAACAATAAGGTGGCCAGGTTACTCACCGTGTTGCCGAGAATATATATATTTCAACATTCATGACGATTCATTCATTAGTTTAGGAGATTATCATATATATATATATATATATATATATATATATAAATATATATATATATATAAATATATATATATATATATAAATATATATATAAATATATATATATAAATATATATATATATATAAATATATATATATATATATATATATATATATAAATATATAATGAAGAAGAATGGAAAGGAATTAGAGAAGCAAAAGTCAAATCATAATTCAATTCAATTGCTCAGAGCAAGGTATATTCCGCAAAAAAGGCAATTTATTCAAGTTAAATTTTCCTTAAGCCAGGCTTTTCAAAGATCAAAATCTTATCATCAGAGGAAGTCGCTGGGATAGATAAGTTGGCAAAGGCCAAGATTTAAAATTTGAAAAAATAAAATAAAAGTTGTAGGGGGAAGAAACACAGGGCAAAATTCTGCCCGAATGCAAGCAAATGTCCGATTGCTAAAAAGTCCGGTGTCGAAAGGTCCAGCGGAGAGAATGAGATGTAGATAGGTAGGTCGTTAAAAGGCCCGAAAGGTTGTGAGAGAGGAATCAAAGTTAAAATCCTAAGAAGCCACAACTTCAGGTGCGGCGAAAATAGAAAATCCAAAGGGTAAAATGTCCAATAAGTGCAGGCAGGCAGGCTCAGAAGAGAGTGAGGTGGAAAATATTTGCCATTAACAATACTTCCATGGGCAAAGATATCAGAGAAAATGCTTTTTTCAAGCCGGCTTTCGCTTCGGGCTAACTTTAAAATGTTTTCGCTACATTTTTTCCCATTTTAAAGCATTTTCTCTGACATCTTTGCCCATGGAAGTATTGTTAATGGCGAATATTTTCCGCGCGACATAACTTTTAGTTAATTTATCTGACAGTCTTATTTTACCTGGGATTCAAAACACAATTTCTAGATGAAATAAATTCTAGAATATATCTTAATAGATTCCTTTATAGATTCGGTAAGTAATACTTTTAGGAATGTTATGGGAATGATTTACTTTAATGGGACGTAATTCATATTTTTTCTATACAATAGATATATATATATATATATCCCATGAATGTCATGGGAATAATTTACTTTAATGGGATATAATTTATTTTTTCTCTATATAATAAATATATATATATTCCACGAATGTCATGGGAATAATTTACTTTAATGGGATATAATTTATATTTTTTCTATATAATATAATATATATATATATATATATATATATATATATATATATATATATATATATATATCCCATGAATGTCATGGGAATGATTTACTTTAATGGGATATCATTTATATTTTTTTATATAATAAATATATATATATATATATATATATATATATATATATATATATATATATATATATATATATATATATATGTGTGTTGTGAAGTTGTCCCACAGTAAATAATAAATAAAGGAAGTCAAGTCGAGGGTGGGTTTAACAAGTCTATTAACAAAGTAAGAACCTGACTAGCTCTTGGCTAGACAGTTACAAGACTGTGCTTTGTCTTCTGGTGACTCGCACTATTTATATAACTGGTGTAGTTTCTCCTGTGTAAGAACGGCCGGTGTAACACCCCCCTTGATAACCCGTCTGCATGACCAAATATTTTAGATGGTACATACTCCATTTGAAAATTGTAGTTAAGAAGAATGGTACCCCATCTTTGGAGTCTATTCGCAGTGTGTTGTGGTAGTCCCTTTTTCGATCCGAAAATCGTTAATAAGGGTTTGTGGTCTGTTTGTAACAGAAATTGTCTACCGTGCAGGAAACGATGAAGTTTCTTTACCGCGAATATAATGCTTAGAGCCTCTTTCTCAATTTGAGAGTAGTTTTTTTTCGGCTGGTAGAAGTGTTCGGGATGCATGGGCTATGGGTTTTAATTTTCCATCATCCATTTTGTGCAATATGCATGTTCCTATACCATAGTTGCTGGAATTGCTTGCAACTACAATATCGCGCTTGGGATTATAATGTGCCAAAACAAGTCAGACGTTAAGATATCTTTAATTTTCTGAAACGCTTCTTCGCACTCTTGCGTTCAGACTCATTTTTGGTCCTTCTTTAACAGTTCATTAAAGGGTGATCTTAGTTTATGCATGTTTGGTACGAACACATTGTAGTAATTCGCCAACCCTAAAAAACTTTGTAGAGACGCAATATTTTCTGGAGCAGGCATGTTCCGTATCGCCATTGCCCTATCTGGGTCTGGCCTTCTTCCTTGCTCATCGATGATTTGTCCTAAGTATTTTATTTTTTCCATGAAAAAAGTACATTTCTCATCTTTGATTTTAAACCCATAATCCTGGATTTTTTTGAATACTTGGTTTACATGAGTCTTGTGTTGTTCTTTGCTAACGCTGTTTATTAACACATCGTCCAGGTACCCTACTGCGAAATCCATTCCATTTAACATCATGTCCATAATTTGTTGAAAAATCGCAGGGGCGACCTTTACCCCAAAAGGAAGTCGGTCAAATTTGTATAATCCCTTATGGGTATTGATACATAGCAGTTTTGAACACTCTTCATCGACAGGGATTTGAAGATAAGCGTCGCTGAGATCGATTTTAGAAAAATATTTTCCTCCACTTAGTTTCGCAAATATTTCTTCAGGGCTTGGAAGAGGGTAATGGTGATCTTTTAATGCATTGTTCAAGCCTGTGGAAAAGTCGGCACAAACCCGAATCTCCTTGTTCTCTTTCTTAACATAAACTGTAGGTGAAGCCCACTCACTGTGATCAATTTTTGAAATGACAGCCATGTTCTCGAGTCTTTCTAATTCACCGTCTATTTGCTCTATAGCGGCGTATGGAACATTTCTTTTCTTTCTGAACACAGGTAGTTCATTTGTTTTAACTTCAAACTTTGCTACCACTTTTGTACACCTTCCAAGACCGTCTGAAAATACGTCTGGAATATTTTCTTTTAATTCCCTCTTGAGTTTTTCTGCCTCCACATTCGAATCCTCAACCTTTTGGCAAAAGGAGCTTAAAGGCAGATCAGTTCCAAAAAGGTTATTCGTTTTTTGCATAACAAAAAATTTGGCTTTTACGGTCTTATTCTGGAAAGAAATATTCGTCAATAATTCCCCTTCGAAGGTTATTTTTTCACCACTGACGCTTCTCGCCGTTTTTTGTGATTTGATCATAGTGGGTCTCCCAAGCTTCTTCCATGTCTGTACATTAATGATGGAAATGTCAGACCCATTATCAAGCTGTAGTCTTACTTTTTTAAAAGCATTTTGACCTGTACATATTTCCGGATATTTTGTTCTTCAGGTTCAATTCTTGTCAGTTTAATGGCTGTCTTTCTACCAGATTTTTTTCTACAACGTGATGCCTTATGTCCTTTCTGGTGGCAGTTGTCACATTGTTTGAATATGTAGGGACACTCATTGTACCAATGGTTATCTCCACACCTCCAACACGGTCCAGGTGGATTTTTTCCATGTTTTTTCTCTGGTTATTCATTGAAGTCAATTTTTTCTTCTGATGGATTTTTTTAATGTGCGACACTCCATTTTCCTCTATGTCACGACTGTCCTGTTTCAACGCAACAAAACGTTCACAGTCTTCCGTTAAGTTTTGTATTGTTAGACATGACTAATTTTCGAGTTTATTTAAAACACGACGTCTGATTTCAGAGTCTTTATTTAAGACCAGACCTTGCAAGAATATTAAACATTTACAATTATCCGATGATAATTCCTCTAATTTAAAATCGTCGCAAAGTTTATTTACTATACTTGCATACGTAATGTAGTCGTCTTCCTCTCTTCTAGTGACATTCATACACTTATATCTCCTGTGGAAAAGAGAAGTTTTTGTAGAAAACAGTTTTGTTAGTAAAGTAACTGCCTCCTGGAAGTTCAACTCACTGGTCTTTTTTGGAAGGATAACATTCACGAACTTTGTATGCTCGGCAGCTCCTAATTTACTTAGCAAAAATCTAACTTTTTTAGAGTCTGTCCATGTACTGCAGTCCGATACAAAAATATCCTCATATTTTCTATAGAAGTGAGCAAAAGTGGCATCGTCTTATGGATTATAATTGAAAATTTCGATAGCGCTCCCCACAGCCGTCTGGGAGAATGCATTATGATTCTCGTTTGCTTTCGTTAACTGTGTTGCCTCCAGAAATTTTCTCTGTTCCTCCTGTGTTTTTATCAAGAGTTCTTCGAAGTGTTTCTGTTGTTGTAGCAGTTTTTCTTGGAATCTTTCTTCTCGTGTTGTCGCCAGCTCTTTTTGTTCAGCATGCATTTTTCTTTGGGCTTTTTGCTGTTCCAACAACTCTTTTAAATTTCTCCTCAATTTCAACTTGTTTTCTTTGAAGTTCCATTTGTTGTTCAACTTGCTGTCTTTGTAACGCAACATTTTGTTCCGTTTGGAATTTAAGTAATTGAAAAACAGAATCTTTGAATTCAGTGTCCATCATTCACGAATTCAAGTTATGCACTACACAATTTACACTTGTAAAAATAAATCAGTTTTCCCCACAACGTGCTTAATATAATTAGTTTGCTCAACTAATACACAAAACAAGAAATATATTATTCCTTAATAAAAAAATTCAATCCCAGGTCTTTTGTTTGAAAAACAAAACTAAGAAAAATTTTTTTTTTTTTTTTTTATATATATGTGTACGTAGTTTTACAAAACCAAGTCCGTCGCTATAAGCCTAATAAGACTAGTTTTATGGGAAATCTTTTTAACCCCGTTTCATTTTGCAAAAATGCGACTCGTTAAGAAAAATGTTATCCGCGTCAACTATTACAAATATTGTGTAAATTTGTCGTTATTATTAGGACAACATCTGATATTTGAGCAAGATCCGGATTGACTATTTATTAAAACGGTCTACCACAGAATTGTCGAGAGCAAAGGACGGACAGTAAAAAAATATATTCGCGTAAGTCATTTGTGCTTCTAACAAAGAGCTGTTAAATAGGCAACGTTATTTTCTATATGATAAATATATATCTCATGAATGTCATAAGAATGATTGACTTTCATGGGATATAATTAATATTATTTCTATATAATAAATATATATACATATATATATATATATATATATATATATATATATATATATCCCATGAATGTCATGGGAATGATTTACTTTAATGGGATATAATTTATAATGTTTCTATATAATAAATATATATATATATATATATATATATATATATATATATATATATATCCCATGAATGTCATTAGAATGATATACTTTAATGGGATATAATTTATGTTTTGTCTATATAAGAAATATATATCTCATGAAAGTCATGGGAATGGTATACTTTAATGGGATATAATTTATATTATTTCTATATAATAAATATATATATATATCCCATGAATGTCATGGGAATGATATACTTTGATTGGATATTATTTATATTTTTTCTATATAATATATATATATCCCATGTATGTTATGGGAATGATATACTTTTATGGGATATAATTTATATTTTTTCTATATAAAAACTATATATATATATATATATATATATATATATATATATATATATATATCCCATATATGTCATGAGAATGATATAGTTTAATGGGATATAATCTATATTTTTTTCTATATGATAAATATATATATATATATCCCATGAATGTCATGGGAATGATATACTTTAATGAGATATCATTTATATTCTTTCGATATCATAAATATATATATATATATATATATATATATATATATCCCATGAATGTCATGGGAAGAATATACTTTAATGGGATATAATTTATATTTTTTCTATATAATTAATATGTATATTCTATGATTGTCATGGGAATGATTTACTTTAATGGGATATTATTCATATTTTTTCTATAAAAGAAATATATATATCCCATGAATGTCATGCTATGTGTATACTTTAATGGGATATCATTTATATTATTTCTATGTGATAAAGATATATATATATATATCCCATGAATTTCATGGGAATGATATACTTTAATGGGATATTATTAATATTTGTCTATATGATAAATGTATATATATCCCAGGAATGTCATGGGAATGATATATTTTAATGCGATATAATTTATATTTTTCTATATAATAAATAAATATATATATATATATCCCATGAATGTCATGGGAATGGCATACTTTAATGGGATATAATTTTTATTTTTGCTATATAATAAATATATATATATATATATATATATATATATATATATATATATATATATATATATATATATATATATATATATATATCCCTTGAATGTCATGGGAATGAAATACTTTAATGGGATATAATTTATATTTTTGCTATATTATAAATATATATATCCAATGAATGTCATTGGAATGAAATACTTTAATGGGATATAATTTATATTTTTGCTATATGATAAATATATCATATCCCATGAATGTCATGGGAATGATTTACTGTAATATGATATAATTTATATGTTTACTATATAATATATATATATATATATATATATATATCCCATGCATGGCATGGGAAATATACACTTTACTGTGATATAAATTATATTTTTTTCTATATAATAAATATATATATATATATATTTATATATATATATATATATATATATATATATATATATATATATATATATATAAATATATCCCATATATGTCATGGGAATGATATACTTTAATGGTATATAATTTATATTTTTTCTATATGATAACTATATATATATATATCCCATGAATGACATTGAAATAATTTACTTTAATAGGATATAAATTATAGTTTTGCTATATAATAAATATATATATATATATATATATATATATATATATATATATATATATATATTCCATGAATGTCATGGGAATTATATACTTTAATGGGATATCATTTATATTCTTTTTATATCATAAATATATGTATATATATATATATATATATATATATATATATATATATATATATATATATATATATATACCATGAACGTCATGGGAATGATTTACTTTAATACAATATAATTTATATTTTTTCAATATAATAAATATGTATATCCCATGAATGTCATGGGAATGATATACTTTAGTGGAATATAATTTATATTTTTTTCTATATAATATATATATATATATATCCCATGAATGTCAAAGGAATGATTTACTTTAATAGGATATAATTTATATTTTTTCTATATGATAAATATATATCCCATAGAATGTCATGGGAATGATTGACTTTCATGGGATATAATTGATATTTGTTCTATACAATAAATATATATATATATATCCCATGAATGTCATGGGAATTATTTACTTTAATGGGATATAATTTATTAGTTTTCTATTTAATAAATATATATATATATATATATATATATATATATATATATATATATATATATATATATATATATATATATATATATATATATATATATATATATCCCATGAATGTCATGGGAATAATATACTTTAATGGGATATAATTTGTATTTTTTCTATATCATAAATATATATATATATCACATGAACGTCATGGGAATGGTATACTTTAATGGGATATAATTTATATTTTTCTATACAATAAATATATATATCACATGAATGTCATGGAAATGATATACTTTATTGGGATATAATTTATATTTTTTCTATATCATAAATATATATATCCCATGAATGTCATGGGAGGTGTATACTTTAATGGGATATAATTGATATATGTTTTATATAACAAATATATATATATATACCATGAATGTCATGGGAAGGATTTACTTTAATGGGATATAATTTATATTTTTTTCTATATAATAAATATGTATATCTCATGAATGTCATGGAATGATATACTTTAATGGGATATAATTTATATTGGTTCTATATTATGAATATATATCCCATGAATGTCATGGGAATGATATACTTTAATTGGATATAATTTATAGTTTTTCTATATAATAAATATATATATATATATATATATATATATATATATATATATATATATATATATATATATATCTCATGAATGTTATGGAATGATATACTTTAATGGGATATAATTTATATTGGTTCTATATTATAAATATATATCCCATGAATGTCATGGGAATGATATACTTTAATTGGATATGATTTATAGTTTTTCTATATAATAAATATATATATATATCTCATGAATGTCATGGAATGATATACTTTAATGGGATATAATTTATATTTGTTCTATATTATAAATATATATATCCCATGAATGTCATGGGAATGATATACTTTAATGGGATATAATTGGTAGTTTTTCCATATAATAAATATATATATATATATATATATATATATATATATATATATCCCATGAATATCATGGGAATTATTTACTTTAATTGGATATAATTGTTGGTAACGGGTTAAGTAGCTCAGTTGTTATATCACCGGACGCCAAACACTGGTGTCCTATTTTCGAATGTCGCTAGGGTTGATTATACTGATACATGATAGACGACAGAACATATATATATGTATATATATATATATATATATATATATATATATATATATATATACATATATATATACATATATATATTTATATATACTTATAAAATATAATCAGACAGTTTACTGGTGTTTAACATTGTAAGTGTTTCAAGATGAGACCGAAACCTGACCAGGAGATCTAAGCCTTACGCTTTTATGGGCAATAATACATATTTTTATATGTTTTACCTTAATGACTGCCTGTAGAGATGAACTCATTCCTGGGGAGCAAATATATAAATATACTACTAAAACTGTGTAGTGTAGATCTTGCTAACTTGTCTCCGTGTACACTTAATTTAGTCATCGTTTTGTGGTGTCACTAAAAGATGACGTTGCTAACCGAATTAACCTGGCAATGTAGATGACGTCACACTATAATGACGTCGTTCCTGAGATAAAAGAGAGAGAGGGAGAGACGATGAAAAGATTTTTATCTGGATGAGAATCCAGTATATTTATAAAGACGTAGATGTACAACATTTATTAATTCATTTAAACAAAATAGACAGAGATCTGTTTCTTGGAGCTCTTTCGACCATCATCACGTTAAAAGACAGTCCTTGGTGAACTGGGAAATAAATGATTGGCGACAGAAGGAGGGAGAAAACGAACTGGATTGTGCAATATGCAATTGACTATTTTGATGATAAATGAATTAATTAAATCTATGAAAACGATCGTAAAAACATAATTCAATAGTATCGTAGTTGTGGGGAAACAAAAAGAAGATTCGGCATAGTGAAATCCTCCAAAATTTATTATTTTTTATTGTAATGGGTCACAGCTTATCAAAGCCCGAAACCTACTCGAGGATAAGGGTTAATAAGATTTAAGTTGGCGATGAACAACATTTTGAGAAGATTGGGCACGATGGATTAAATGGTCAGAATTTGATTAATTAAGTGGGTGGCTCGAACTTAAAAACGACTGTGCTGTACTCGACTGGGAATCAGCCCCGCGGTATCGTGTTCCACAGATGCGATGTTCTAGAAAAGAACAAACATTTGTCATGATAGTTTCGTGTAGTATTAGGTACACAGAGGAGTTTTAAAAGGAATCGTTTATTTCCTAGCTAGAAAGCATATCAGGTGCTCTAGCATTTTTTTCGATTTTTTTTTGTTTGTTTCATCTCTCTCAAATGTTCAGTGTTCCGATACTTAGAAAATGGTGAAATATTAATAGTTTAGCGTGTATACATTTGAAAACTAACCCTAGTCAAAAGGTTTTATCCAGTGACCATTTTTTTACCCCAATGGTCACTTTTACTTATTAATGGCTTTTTCTGCATCGTAATACATAATATTCAATTGTCGCACGTTGTGTGTCACTGCACTCTTCACCATATCAACAAGGCTTTCCATTCGATAGAAAAACTTATTTTTTTCTATATTCAATTTTTCTTACATTGCTTTAACTATTCAATTTCTTTTTAGATTTTACCAATCTCCCATTGTTCAATTCTCGCGCGCATTCAATAGTTTTCTTTGTTTTTATATTCAAAAACATTCTATTATTACAAATTCTTCAGCGTCAATTGTTTACCCTTTCCTTCATTTGATCGACGTCTTAGTTACGGCTTTAGTTAATTCGAATTCATCACCTTCTTCAGATTTTCACGTGTCATTTTCAAATGTTATTATTCTACCATATTTCTATTCCGTTTATTATTTATGTTCGATCACATTCTAATTGTTGCATGACACACACTAATAAGTTTACGTGGAGAAGGGCACTGTCAAGATTGCCCTACATAATTACTCTTTTCTATTATTATTTTAATCAAATTGAATCCTACGTTCATTGCTGGCTGCGGCACTATGTGTGCGTTGGTTACTGTCTTCTTCACAGGACCGGGGATAATTCTGCTCGCTAGAAAATTGGCCGCGGAGTACTTCTTACATTATTTAAATAAAATGTATTCTGACAACACGTGAGTAGTATAATGGAATATTTATTCAACCATATAATCACATAGTAGCCTAAAGGTAAAAAGGAGGAGGGAAAGAAAGAGTTATAATGTGTTTTAACAGCATTGCTTAATTACATCATTGTGTTGTAATAGCATAATTAGTAGCTGTGTCATCTACTAATACTAAAAAACTTCGACTATCACTTTCTGGTGTCCATGTCTGATATTATACCCTGTTAATTATAATCGATTTTCTTAATCAGGATCTTTATCTGAAATATTTAATATTTAATATATTCAAAACATACTCAAAAGAATAATATTCAAACCAATTTCCGGAAATAAATATTTTAACACGCCCTCTCTCTATAGACACGTTTTCGAGAAACCCGACTTTATTCAGTATCAAAGTACATTTTTGTAACATTTATTTTACATAAAGAATTAGGATTCTCCGAATGTTCAAATTTGATCAAATTTATAGGTATATAGTAAAGTATCATTAGTAAAAGAAAACTAAAAAAACATCATATAGTCAATAGAAGAGAGTATTTGTTCGAAATCTTTCTTTCTTAAAATTCAGATCATCAATAAAATTAACACAATGTACAATCAGCATGGTGTCTGGAAAAAATTATGGTGTCAGAAATATTACCATTTAACAAAAAGAAAAGAAATATAATAATTATTTTAAACCAGTTCAAACGTTTGTTAAAATAATATCAAACTATTTGTTTGTAGTCATTCAATTGTGTTGAAGTTATATTTTAATGAAAACATTGGTAAGTAAATGAATTCAATGTATTGGAAGAATTCCAAATTAAAAATACTTTGGGGAGGAGGGAGATAGGAATTATATTGCCACGTGACGACTCTTGCATTTGTTGGAATTTACCAATCGCTAAATGTAACCGTTTGTTTAAATTCAACCTTTGTTTGCGGAAGGGTTAAAATTTGTTCCCGGCTAAATTTGTATGTTATAAACCTATGCATGTACAATCGGTGAGGATAAGCAACTTTAAAATAATTAATTACGGTTTTAGAAGAAAATATAAACTAGGCATGTGTGGGCATATCTGTTGCACGCTTGATTATTCCGAATGCTGGAGAAGGAATTAATAATTATCTAATATAACATTCTGCGTATATTCTTTAGTCTTATTATGTTAGTAAATATATATTCTTCATTACTTCATTAGTCTCTCTCTCTCTTTATATATATATATATATATATATATATATATATATATATATATATATATATATATATATATATATATATATATATAAGCAATATGTACTAGTTAATATCTACTAGCAAACATACCCACATTAATATTTAACAATTTCAAGTAATTCTCAAATTCTATTTTTTCATATTATTTTTATTCCATTTGTTATTCGTTTCATTTCGGTTCAGACCCCATTTCTATTTTTTCACTTTACTCAAATCGACTTCTGTCGTGTTCTAGTGTTATCAATTCAACATTGTCCCCATTTCATTCTTCATTATGATTTGACCACTCCAAGGTTTACATGATTTCAAATATACCCTCTTCGCCCTCAAATTTTCTCATTCTTATAGTTTCTATCTCCCCCTTCTCTTTTTCTTTCCACAACCTTAGTTTCGGTTCAATGAATACATTCCAATTTATTCTCAAATCCAACCTCGCGGTCATTACATTTTATAAGTTTTCATTATTTTATTCTCCTTTTCATTCAATCGTCTTCGTTTCATTTTATTTTTCATATTTTTCCAAGTTTTCTCAAATATTTATGTTGTTAACTTTAAATTGTATCATCTAACCATTATAGCATTTGGTCTCTCATTCAATCTGGTTCGTTCCGTTTCAACAATATTCCACGAGTTCTACCTTCCTTCGAGTTCTATCCGCGTTTCCCTCAAATTCCTATTCCAATCCTTGAATTATAGTATCTCTTCCTTCTTGCCAAATTCATTTGGAAATTCCCCTTCATTTTATCTCTTTCCGAACTACAAATCTTTACTTTCTCTTGCTTTATAACCCTCTTCCCCTATCCGCCATCATTTCCGCAAAAGCCTCAGCCTTCATTCTGACGGTCCCCATGGGTCTGTCCGTGGCTCTGATCACTGTACGAAAGCAAAGCCGAAGCCCTGATTAACCAGGCTAACCCTACCGGTCGATTCATTACACTGAAGGAGAATAATCAGAATCTCTTTATGCCTCTTGGATAAAGTGGACTCACCGTCTTTAATTGGTTTTATGTGGAAGATTTCTTGATACGCCCAGGAAGCTCACCATCCCCACTCGCGACGTTCCCTCGTCTCGGTCGCTCACAACCGCAATGGATCGATAGAGCTGGAAAGCTTTGTTTTTATCTCGGTAAGACATGTGACGTCTACTTGTCTCTCCGCAAGACTTAATTACCATTATGAACATGGAGACGATATTTTCCGAAGCTATCCGAGAGAAGAAACTTTGGAATTTCTGAATCGTTCTTTGTTTTTGTTGTTCTGCTATTTCATTTATTTTAATGAATTATATTCTTTCCGTTTATCGTTCTGTATTCCGTTTTCACGTAGAATTTTAAAATTCACCGTTTTCTGATTCGTTCGCCCGTTTTTTTTTCGTTATTTATTCCCGTTCTTTTGTCTCCAGTTCCTCCGCGCCTGTTCCGTTTCGTTCTCTTGAAAAACAAGTTAGATAAGGTACGTTAAATTTAAAAAAAAATACTGCGTGAAAGTGTTAAGAGGTCTTCAGAAGAAATGGAAATTCAGAAAAACTTGCTTAATTGGTGTCTTATAACTATGGATTAAATTTACTGCAAATCTGAAATGTTTAATTTTAAAATGGTAGGTTGTGCCCATTTTATGCCCCTAAGAACCCTATAAAATTTTAAAAAAATGGAAATTTTGGAAATATCTGTTCATTTATGTCTAATATCTGTTAAAATTTTACAAAAATTGGAGGCATCTAAGTATTCACGAAGGGTTTCTACACTCCCTTTTGTCCTCTTTGCATAAAACTAAATCAAACTAAATACAGGACACATTACTCACCCTAATTCGCAAGTATAATGTTCTAAAATTTATAATGATCGGTTAATTCGTTTAGGAGTTCATCCTGTACATAAAAACATACTTAACTTTATATGAATAGAGATAACGTAACACTTCCCCTTAAAAGAATAACGTCCCTTTGCTTACATTAGGCTCTCTTCATATATGATCAGATTCAAAACAAATTGTCGTGCGTTATTGATCTAATGGATAGTTGTCGCTGCCTATGAACTCGGTAATGTTTAGTTTAAATAACTTGAGATCATATGTGGCAGTTTATTCGGATCGTTTTAGATGATCCGCAACACTATTCGAAAAATTATTTTTGACAAAATATAACCCCAATAATTATACGCAATGCGTACACATATCCTTGACCTACCTATGTAAAATTCTATTTGAACATGATTAGGGTTACGGTATAAGTCCAGGTTTACATGTTGAGATTTCTTAAACCTTCATTTCTCGCCGTAAAAAATGCAAACTAAATGCCATTGTTGAACGCATCGCGGAATAATGGATAGCTTTCTGTGTAAGTGTGTGTAGAGGCTAAAATAAAAAGGAAACGATATTTTAAAGCAACTATTTACTGACACAGGGTGATTGCATCCTTTTTAGTAAGTAATAAAACTTCTTTTAACAACAATTTTTTTGTTGTTTTGGGGATAGAAGAGCATTTTTTCCTTTTTTATGGAAGTCTGGAGCAGACAAGGCATGACACCACTTCATCTAAAAAGCTAAGCAAAACGAAAGATGATTATCTCAAAGACAGCAGATGACTATTGAGCTTAGTCTTGAAAAGACTAAAGCAAAGAAATAAGTCAGAAGGAAACGAGTTCCACAAATCTACAATGCTTACAGAGAAACTGCTACAATAGAAAGCTATATTATTATGAGGTGCTTGAACAACGAATTAATGAAGACTAACGCGTCAAACGAGCTGAAGCAAAGGAAGCAGGAAATAAATCAGACACTTCTGAAGGAGTCGCTTTCTTCTACAAAATATCTCTTTATTCACAAATCGGTGGAAATTATAAATCTGCAATTCTCTACTCGAGCTATGAGTAAAATAGCAACCCATGTTCAATTAATCGCATAAAATGACTATTTTATCAGAGTTATTATAAGTCAGCATTAAGTAACCCGCAACGTTTTTACTCGTCGTAAAAAACGTACTTTTGTGCTTATTATAAACAGTTTACTTTCATTATATGGCATTATACGTAGAGTGTTACCTAATGGGCCGGGAGACCGGAGTTCAATTTTCGGTCGAGTCATACGAAAGACTCAAGAAATGATACGCAATGTCCCTTCCCTTTGCTAAACACTCAGCATTATAAGTTGACGATGAAAGGTAAGTGGAGTAATCCCGGGAAAGGTGTGGCGCCCTCCCCTACATCTTAGTTTTGTAGCTAATGGAAAAGTAACCTTTGAGAGGCCCTCAACTATGGTTGACCACTTTATTTTTCCTCATTTGTTTTCACTTACTTTCGTGAATTAATATTTAAATTGGCTTTGATTGTTTTGTTATCTTTGCTTTCTAAATGTATCAATTATAATCTTCATTTAAAAATGGGGGATTTTTGTAAACCAAATTTGATATCAATTAAACAGAAACATATGCATGGTATAGTCTTACTGGCGTGGACTCGTCACATCAAAATCTATGGAAAGGAAGGTAACATTTTTTCCAGCAAAGCCATCAAACATTGACAAAAAAAGCAACATTTTATATCAAGATAATATTCATTTTCATTGGAAAAGTTGTTCAGCATTCAGATTATGAGACTTGTATTTAATACGCGCGCCTTCTTGCATTAATCCTTCATACCTCAGAGAAGGACGGAAAACGCATATACATATATTTCATTATTATTTTGACTCGCAAAGAGTTCTCACACAGGTCATCAGTGATTGCTCACCGATAACCCGTGGTATTCCCTGAAGACTAAGTGACAACAAGTCTCCCCAGACTTTTAGTATTCTCCGCCTCTTTTCGATAGGCACCGCAAATAACCTTGCAGTATTGATTTCACGCTGGTGAGGACCATTGGTCTTCTATGGGATTTGGGTGGCAATAAGCCTCCCCTAAGGTTCCAGCACTCTCTGCACTTCCGGTGGAGGTCTGGTTTGTGCTGTTCCTCCTCGGTCTTCTCATCCTCCTTGATCCTATGTAAATGTTTAGTGTGGTGTCAGCCTAGGCTGGTACTATTTTTTTTTAAGTTTTTTTTTTAGGGAGAGCTGGGGAGCTTATGGTGTTTCTTGCTATTTCTGTTCATTAGTTCATTGTTGTGCCGTGTCAGCTGAGGCCGGTGTAATTTAATGGGGGGGAGCTCATAAAGTGATGTTTCCGGTGTAATTTATTGGGGTAGCTCATAAAGTGATGTTCTTTGCATTTTCTGTTCTTTGGTTTGTGATGTGTTATTCTTTCTGTTCTTTTGTTTTCTTTCTGTTGTAGATTCTATGTGGCCCTTCGTAGCTTATGCGAGTTGGTTTCCGCATTCGAGGATTTTTCTTAAGATTGCAGCTATTTTGATCATTGTCGTCCTTTGCATAGTTTCAATGATCCTTTTGATTCCAATTTCTCCCAGTCTTTTTTCCAGGCTTTTTGGGACTGTTCCTAGTGCTCTTACGATTATTGGTATTATATTGACTTTCTTCATACTCCATATTCCTTTCTAGTTCCGTGTATTTGCTTCGTTTTTCCGTTTCTTTGATCTTCACTTTGTGGCTTGCTAAAACGACGAAGTCTAAGATTTTGCAAGATTTTTCCTTCTTGTTGATTATTATAACATTCGGTCTCCTTGCTTGTATGAGTTTGTCTGTCTGCATATCCATATCCCAGATGATTTTGTGTTCTCGTGTTGCTATACTGTTTCTGGTTTATGTTTGTGCCATTTGCCTGCGTACTCGAAATTCAATTGTTTGCACAGTTCCCGGTGTACTGCTTTCCCCACACAGTCATGTCTGTTCTTGTATTCTTTTTGGGCTAGTTTGCTATATTCACTTATTATATAATTTACTGTTTCGTCTCTTTGTCCACACAGTCTTCATTTACTGTTTTCCTGCGTTTTATCTATTTTAGCTTCAATGTAGTTTGTCCTAATTGCATTGTTCTGTGCAGCCATCAGTAAAGATTCTGTTTCTCTGTTCAAGTTTCATTTTCTTAGCCATGCCTAGCTATTTTCGTTGGCTTCTTCTCTTGTTAGTCTCTTAGAGCGCCCATGTAGTTGTTTTTCTTCTCACTTTTCTATTCTTGTCGTTTTGATTCTGGTTTCGGTGCTTCGCGAATTCCTCGTTGGAACGTGTCTCTTGCTGCGGTGATAAGGATTTCCATGTTCTGAGTTATGTATTTCCCCAGCTCTCTTTTTGAGTCTTCCACGGAATCTTCTATGCTTATAAGTCCTCTTCCCCCTTCGTTTCTTTTCATGTAGAGTTTGTCCGTATCGTCTTTTAGATATAATGCGTTGTGCATGTTCATTTAGTTCTTCTTTGGTCCAGCCTATGAATGGTCCAGAGTATCTTATTAGTGCTACTGCCCAGGTGTTTATGCATGTTACTAGATTCCTGCTATATAATTTCGTTTCCAGGGGTGTTCTTGTTCTTCGTAACTATTATTTTCTAATCTTCTCTTTCATTTCTGTAGATTTGATGGTCTCTGCTTCTAGAAATCTAGATATGTGTAGCTACCCTGTTTGTCTAGCACCCTCATTTTCTCTTGGTTGGGGAGTTCCATGCCCTTTGTTGTCTCCAGTGTTCCTCTTTTTATTTCTAGTAGTGCACACTTTTCCATTCCAAATTCCATTTCGATGTCCTGACTGAATATTCTGGTCGTCTATATAAGATTTTTGCCTTTTGCAAATTGTTTCAAGTCGCCCATGGTGGTTTACTGTTAGTTCCTTGTTTGTAAAGTTGTATCCGGCATCATATTTTGAGTATGTAGTTCAGTGGAATCATAGCTATCATAAACAGTAGTGGTGATAGAGAGTCTCTTTGGAAGATGCCTCTCTGTATTTTTATCTCAGTCAGGTGTTGTCCTCCGGTTGTCAGTTCCAGTATCCATGTTTCCATTGCTTTCTTAAGAAAAAAAAAATTATCCTGTCGGGTATTTTGTATATTTTTAAACATTCAATTATCCATGTTTGAGGGATTCTGTAGTAAGCTTTTTTTGTAGTCAATCAATGCCATGTATATGTGCTTTTTTTCTGTTTTTTTTTACCTCCTTCAGGATCTTTTGATCGATGTATAGCAGGTCATGCGTCCCTCTTTTCCCTTTACGGCATCCTTTCTTTTCGGGGAGTAGTCCACGTTTGTTTAGAGATTGGTAGATTTGTTCTCTCAGTTGTGTTGACAGGATTATCCACATTGTTGGTAAATAGGTTATTGGTTTGTAGTTGATTGGGGTATTATTATTATTATTATTATTATTATTATTATTATTATTATTATATAGCGATATCTAATATAATATATATATATATGTATATTATACATATAATATACATTTTTATTTGTACAACAATCTTTTAATACATATCTGCATACATATTTAATCTAGAGTATTATTTAGACTAAGTCTCATCAGGTCAAGTTAGCAGGATCAAAATAAAACTGAGACTGATTTTGACACGAAGCTTTCTGAAAGCAAGTGATCTCGTAAACTGATTTATGTTTCAGTGTTTTCGTTTCTTATTTTGTCATCATTTTACTATAGTATCATTTTATTGATTAAAACTGTTTTTGAAACAAGCAGATTCGACTGCTAATAACAGATTACGACTGTCAAAAGCGATTCCCGACTAAGCGCTTTGAGTGTCTATCACTGGACAAGTTTTGTGAGGCACAACTAAAAAATGCATAAACTAAACTAAAGATACCTTTACGAGAGATACATAAACTAAACAAAAATATTGATAATAACAATAATAAAAATAATAATAACAATAATAAACTTGTATTACTCGCTGGAATACCCGTTCTAAAAATGGATTCATAAAACTGTAAGAAGCTCGCACTTTTGTTATAAATGTAAGAAGGCGAATTCTTACATTATTTAATAGTTTTACAATATCACTAAAACGGTGGAAACTGAACGAGAGATGACCTCACAAAATTATGAGCTCAAAATGGTTGTTTTCAAGTCACGCTCTTTCCTACAACAGGAATTTGGCATTTTGTGCGCATTGCGTACTTAGCTATGAAGATATTTCTTAAGCTAATAATATTTACTGTTCTTATAAAGGGATCCGCAAAAAAATTAAAGAATAAGTATAATATTATGACATATAAGTATGTTTGAAATGACATCAAGATCAAATGTAAAAGTTCGGTAGAAGGGTTTGTTTTGTTATCTCTTGCAGACCCCTTTTTAAGAAGAGTAAATATTACTTGATTAAGAAATATATTCATAGCTAAGTACGTAATGCACAAAAACTGTCAAATTCCTGTTATAGAAAAAAAATTAAACAAAAGTATATCATATTAGTATAGATTTGAACTAGCATTTGTGACGTAGAATATTTCCCTGCAAGATTTGGACGCGTCTAAGGAACAAAGACATGAAAATACATAATTAAGAACAATACATATTTTTATTCATTATTTTCATTTCCTGATATTTTTCCGGTACGAAATATTAATGCACATAGTTAACTATTACAAAATTTTAAAGTTGTTTCTGATAATCTCAATATCTCTTGGAATAAAAATATTTAATAATTTTGCAGACAAGTATGTTGTTGTGTGTTTAACTATGTGCTATGCATTGTCTGCTTAGTGTTTATTCATAGCTAATATGACCACATTTTTAATGCTTCTGAATTTTTTAATGAACATTGATAACACTGGTCAACACAATATTTTTGGCAGGCAAAGTAAGACTGGTTTCTGGGGTTTTCAAGGGCGCTGAATCTGAATCTGACATTAGTTTTTTCAAATTGGCTCTAGTTTTTGAGTTATCACAGGGGGGTCGTTTGTCTGAAATCACCCATTCGCGACCATAGCTAACCGTACAAAAAACGGCTAAATAGTGCATAAATGTCAGATATTGATTTTTATGATGATCTTAAACCACAAAGACAGTGTAAAATCTCAATCTAACAAGTTAAGTTAGATATAACATCATTTCATTTATCCTATAACTGAACACTTTTCATAGATTTCGAGGATATACAAAAAATTTGCTAAAAATTTGCTGAATTTTAATTCTCCAAGTGAAAAAAAACATTTACATAATCAGTTATATATCATAAATTAATGCAAAGCATTATACACTAGATTCTTAGTTACAATGAACACACAAAACAATATTTTATTCACAAAACTAAAATTGACGTTTATACGATTTTCGCTTGTGAGCAACTTTTGGGCAGTCTCTCAAAAGGTTCCAGCAGTAGTCTGCCATCATGTGCTCATCCCATTTGCCTTGATACCTCTCTTCCATTGTTTTGATGTCTTGATGGAATCTCTCTCCCTGCTCCTCACTGTAATCACCAAGATTACCAGGAAATCTGTCGAGGTGGCTAAACAAGAAATGCTCATATTTGCCCCTAGTTTTCCGTATGCAGTAAGCATCTTACGGACCAATTGCTTGTAATTGTCAGCTTTGTGATTTCCCAAAAAGTTTGTCACTACATCTGTGAAGGACACCCAAGCATTTAACTCAACCGTGTTCATATGATTAGTGAAGTCAGAATCCCTCATGAGCGTTCGAATCTGAGGTCCATCGAAGATGCCACCTTTAGCTTTTTCGATGGAAAGACCTTGAAATTGCCTGCATATGTACTTGAAGCAATCCCCATCCTTGTTCAACGCCTTAGCAAACTGCTTCATGAGCCCTAGTTTTATGTGCAATGGAGGGAAGATGATTCTATCCCTGGGTACCAAAGGCTCATTGATGACGTTGGCTGTGCCGACTTCGAGACTTTCTCGTTCTGGCCAGTTCTCCCTTCTCCAGTGCTGGATTCTTGCTCTGCTATCCCACAAACAAAGAAAGCAGGGATACTTTGTGTACCCACTTTGCTGACCAAGCAGAAAATTCACCATTTTCAAGTCCACACAAATCAGCCATTTATGAGTGTTGTAATTCAGCTTTTCAAGAACAAATTTGATAGCATCATACTCTTCTTTCATCTTGGTAGAATGGCCAATTGGTACAGGAGCAAACTTATTGCCATTGTGCAAAAGTACAATTTTTAGACTTGCTTTCGAGCTATCTATGAAGAGACGCCAATCTGCTGGGTCATATGATGAGATCCCCATGCAGTTAAGAAGTGCAGAAACGTCATTACAAAAGACCAGGTCGTCTTCTTTAGAAAAGAAACGAAGCAAGCTGCCTTCCCTTGTCCTATAGTATGTTACTTTTGTGCCAGAATCAAGAATGTTTTTCTCTTGGAGTCGTGATGCAAGAACTTCAGACTGCTCCTTCGACAAACAAAGGTCTCGCACTATGTCATTAAGTTCAGATTGATTGAAAAGCTGAGGGCCATTTGAGGGTTCTTCATAGTCACTACAGCTATCATCACTTGATATTGAAAGATCAGCTGGAATCTCTTCGGTTTCATCGATTTCAGGCAAACTGGTGAAAACAGGCACAGGTACATCCTCAGAGTGCGCAACAGGACGGATAGCAGAATCCAGGCTCGGATACTGCCAATTTGCTTTCTTGTGCTTGTTAAACCCCGTCATGTCATTGAGACAGAAGTAGCAATCATCAAAATGATTGTTGGGCTCTCTCCACACCATTGGTACAGCAAAATTCAACTTCAGCTTACCGTTGGTCCAACCGCGGAGACTTTCTACACAGGTTTTGCACACCATATGTGGGGCCCAAGACTTGTCTTGGTCACCAAGTATCATATCGAAGTATGCTTTGTACGCCCTCTTGACAAAGTCTGTAATATTCCTCTTTTGTTGTGCCATCATATACTGTAACAAAAGACATCCGGTTCATATCTGCAACATCTTCTAGAAGAACTCATTTTCTCTCTGGAACTCATTTTCAACTGTGGAATTAAAAAGAAAATTCTTAATTACTGTTTAATTTATACTGCAACTATATTTATGGAACATGTTATTAAGTAATTACAGTATATAATTATATAAAAATTCTCCCTATATAAATAATTATATAAAAATTCTCCCTGAAATACTTCAATATATACATAATCATTATAATGATTCAATAATATCAGAAAATTATTATTTACTGCTTCTATATTGAAGTATTTCAGGGAGAATTTTAGCAGTTTAGGCTTATTTAGGGCTATCAGTATCTTCTAAACTAGAACCAATCTGGCAAAACCAATGTTATATTCGTAATCAGCGACCTTCAAAACCCCAGAAAACACTCCTAGATGGTCTGCCAAAGAAAAAAAATAAAAATTTGTTGACCAGTGTAATTCGGTCCACTATTTTCACCGTAGTTATAAAACTATACAGAAAAAGTATTATCGAAACAAAACTTATTATGTACGTATAAAAGTAATAAACATATATATATTAACGAAAAATACGTCCTATAAAGTTAAGGGCGACTAATAATGCAAGTTTCGGCATCTTAATCACTAAGAAGTGAGACAATCGAAGTAGTAGTGAGCAAAAAAAACGAACGCTGCAATCACCAATAAAAATAATTACATAATAATACATTAAATATTTAGGTGATAAAAATCTGTACCTATTTCTAGACAGGGCGTCTTGGTTGGATGGTAAAACGCTGGACTATAGACATCAATATCGGAAGTTCGATTCTTGTCAAAATTAGCCATCGTGATGACGGCTGTGAGCCAAAAACACGTGTCCATGGATTACTTTTATGTACGTATAAAATTTATATATATATATATATATACATGTATGTGTGTGTGTGAATGTTGAGTAATTTTCTTTTCAAATGTCATAAAGATACTAGCAAAACAACCCGCTCCCCAGCAATTACTGTAACAATAGTTTGATTTACAGAAAAAAGGAATAATTTCTACTTGACTCTGCAAACAACTACCTGTCAAATTTCCCATTGAGGAGTGAAGTCACCTGATGATCACTCCATTTTATGTCCAGGACCTCATAAAAACCTTGAAACCTCCAAAGCATGCGGACTTGATTTTATACCAGTAATATTAATAACGAAATCATCTGCTGAACTAGTCCCTATCCTCTCCAAACTCTACGACAAATGCCTCGCTGGATCGTGCATCCCTGATAGCTGGAGAATTGACTCTGCAGTACCAGCTTAAAAGAATTTCATAGATAGAAATTGTTATATCCTAAATTACATAGGACATACTAAATTAAGAATACGCCGAGTGGTTTGCGTTTAACAGGAATCCGGTAGGAAGTAGAGACGTTTACTCTTCACTCACGTCCAGATATCACTGCCCGTCTTATATACGTACTTTCGTATATAGTCAATACTTATTACTTCCCTTTATGTTAGTTTCGTATTTATGCCAATCATGACCTTTACAACAGAAATGATCCTCGGAATTATCGCTTATCAGTCTACTTCCGCTCTTCGCTAAAATCTTTGAAGTATTAATTAATCTAGCGATAGTCCGTCTCATCGTTAATGCTAAACTTATTTTCTGACAATCAGTATTGATTAAAGCAACCACGATCTGAACTCATATACCATACACTGGACAAGACAAGTGAAGGGGGTAGCGCTTGATATATACAAGGTCGTTGACAAGATTACTGGCCGAATATTATATATAATTAAATCCTTCTTATCAAGAAGAATGATCCAGGTTGTATTCGATGGCTGTTATTCCAAACAACATTGAATATGTGCAGGTGTACCCTAGGGATCGATCTTTGAACCTTTATTTTCTTGATTTTCATAAACGCCCTCGCTGGTGATATTGTGCCTGAGATGGATATTTGCTGACGACACTACGCTCTACTTTCGTTATGTGGGATAGAAACGGACGCGCACATATTTGAGGCAGTGGCTTAATCCTTATAAAGTAACATCCAGTCTGTAGTGTAATGAGGTCATAAATGGATGGTAACATTTAATGCTGCCAAGACAAACTTCCTTTCGTTCAACAACTATAACAAACCTTTTCAACCACCAATTGTCATGGCAAATAACACTACCTCAAAACTAAACATTCAAACTCCTCGGCCTAATATTCACCGGTTACATGAATTGGAATAAATACATAGAAGACGTTGTCAAGGCTGCGTCAAAGATAATGGGCCCCCTTCTACTGAGCTAGAAAACTTCTCACACTTGACAATATCCTATATCTCTACAAAATTACCATTCGCCCATGCATGGAGTATTCTTGTCAAATCTAGAATAGTGCACCATCTTCTGGTCTCTCCTTCTTAGAAAAGATTCCAAAAGAGTCTCTTATCTGATAGGCCCCTAAATATCCACCAAGCATCAGACCATGCCTCGTCGCCGCAATGTTCCATTCTTGTGCTTGTTTTACAAGTAATTCTATCGAATGTGCTTCGATGAACTTGCTGCTCTGATGCCCCGTCGACGTAAATACACTCGACCAACCCGACAATCAGCTAAACCCCATCCATTTACTCTGGAGGTCCCCAGATCTAGAGAACCTTCTACTTTTATAGCTTTTTTCCTCGAGCTGCCGGCCTTTGGAATTCCCTCACTATTCTCTGTTATGCCGACTGTACTGACATGCAGAAATGTAAAACTAATAAAGCAAGCATCCGCTGCACAGCTCCCAATTTAGGGTGATCCTTAATACTTTCACCCTAATTCTCAGTAGCCTCTGAGCTCTACAGTTGCAACTTGCCTTGTTTCGGGTTAACTTTAGATAAAATAGGGACAACTAATAATTTCATAAATTACATTCGCATTCGACATCCATAAAATGGAACTATTTGAAAGTGTCATTAAGAAATAATAAAAAATGGTAACAAAAATGGTAAAAAAAATGGTAAAAAATAGGCTTCAGTGATTGCACAGTATTACGTTAAGTTTCTCATTGATTTTCGAAAAAAACCCTGGATGTGCTCAATTCTCTTACAACTTGTGATTGTACAGTAAACTACTTTCAAATATGTTAATGTACTTACACTTAATTTTTTCATTTACATTTACCCGAACAAAGCAGATTGCCACTGAGACATGAGGACTAATGTTAATAAGGGGCAGATTTACAGTAGCATTGTAAGTGGGGATTTGTGCAGCGAGATGTTTGTTCACATTACATTTAAATTTCTGCATATTGGTACAGTCAGGGAACTAGGGAGAATAAGGAGAAGTACAAAGACTAAAAGTTTGAGGAATAATGTTATGACAGTAGAAAGCTTTTTGGCTTCTAATGAAGGTGTGAGATATTGTCGTGTTGGTCAGGGGTATTTATGTCGAGCGTGCACAACTGCAGCAAGTTCGTCGGAACATATTCCATTAAAATACTTCTAAAGCTAGCACAGAGCTGCAACATTACGGCGACGAGAAAAAGGTTAGAGCTTGGTAAACAGAACGATGTAAAGTACAATTTTGGGCCCTACTCAAAAAATGGAATAGTATAACATGTCAAAAATAATGAAAAAAGTAATATGGTGTTATGTGCTCGTGGAAGCAGGACAAGGGTTGTTTATTTAATCACTGGCGACGCCGGACTTTCTTATTTGTAGGAATATAACAGAGTTAAGCTTGTTTAAGTTGATTTAATTGACATGCTTGTACACCCGCAATGAAGAGTGACCGTTTAAAACATTTTCAATTGCATAACAGAACCTTATATGCATTCTAGTAATACTTTTGAAATACATACATGTTTAGAATAGTTCAGTTTACCAAATTTAACTTTCATATATTGTTAATATTCAACAAAAGAAGAATATGATCTACAATAATATAACTTATACACACGCCGTTTTTTACGTTGAATTGCATATAAATGTCCAGATTTGGGATTTAGCATGGAAAGAATTGAGGTCCAACTTAAATACTATTCAAGGTAAAAAAAATAATAAAGCGGCTTGAAAAATTGATACTTTAATATGAAATGAGTGATGTGTATTGTTATTGTTTTTTGTTTATGTTTTTAAACTTGCCACTGATGATTGCCACACTAAGGAGTTTTTAAACCTATTTTTAAGTGTATCTTTTAAGCGTGTTTTAGATGTATTTTGAGACGTACTTTATAAACGCATTTTGAAACGTACTTTAAGACGTATATCTGTAAATATTTGAAATACGTTGTAATTCTTAAAAACGATATCCTTTGTTTGTAGCCGAAACAATTGTCTGCATAGATTGAAAACGGTTTTTACCTGTGAACATATATCCTTCATAATTTTTTTAGGAAAAATAAAACTTTGTAAAATAGCTCTAGTCACGCACTATAGAGCTATAACGTACTTCATGTTATAAAATCCTACATTTGAAAAACATTAAATGTGGAATTTCACACACACACACACACACACACACATATATATATATATATATATATATATATATATATATATATATATATATATATACACACAACTGTAACTGCAGAGCCTCTAACATCTGTCCACTGGGGGGGGGGGGAACTGTAGAGTTTCAAGCATTGTCTACAAATGCGATGTGATAACAGAGAGTAGTAGGAAATCATATATCGGTTCAACCGGGGGTGAGTTCAAAGATAGATTCAGAAACCACATGAGTTCCTTCAGGGGAGGCCAAAGGGAAGACATAGATAGGCCTAACACTTCTGTTGGCCGTTTTGTGAGAAACCTCATTGCCAGGCAAGACCCTTTCGAACTGAAATGGTCAATTTTAGGGAGGGCTAACAAATATAAACCGAACAAAAAGAAGAGATGCAACCTATGTGCATTGGAGTCGTACCACATCATGACATCTAGAGATAATTTACTGAACGCTAGGCAAGAAATACTACAATGCTGTCTGCATAGAAACCGTTACCTGTTATCAAGCCTAAAACCTGGATAGGAGGGGAATTGGGGGAAGTATAAACCTACAGCAGAGATAGGCAGGATGGACACTTCCTGAGGCAATCTGGGGCAATAATTAGTGTATAATATGGAGGATAAGAATTAATAACACGTACTTATGCTAAGATATGTCTTGATTCAATTATTAGCGGATACTCGAGACTTAGGTTAGGGGTGATAAGGTAGGAATATTCTATCGGAATAAGGCCCAGTGATAGTCAACTATAGTAAATACTTATTCAGCGGAATAGAGGGGGGAAATTTTGTTACATAGAAAAAGATAGTGGAATAATAAATAATAAATCACAATTTATTCTCAGAAATAGATATATTATACGAAATGTATTGGGAATTTCAAGTAATTTTAAGTGAAAAATAAGAAATAGCAACCAGGATGCTATCACTATTTAATTAAATTATGTTAAATTAAATTAGTTTTTAATTAGATTAAAATAAATAAAACAATTTGGGTGGCAGGAATAGGGAAAAATAATTAAGGAAAAAATAATTTTAAAAACATGCATGCCGACACGGACTTAATTTCTAAAAATGGAAACAATTGGATTTTTATAAAAAGTATTTTGTACGGGATTTTAAATTAGTAATAATAAAGTCTCCTGTCATTTAACGAGTAAGAGTGATATTTTCCCGTAAAGTTGACAAAAAAATAAACCGGTCCATTAGAAAAAGTTTTTTTTTCAAAATAGAAAATAGATTTCTGATAACGATATTCCGTAGTAACATTTATTTATGGAATATAGAATAATATTCTCCACAGAGAGTTGCAAACAGACACAGCCGTTAAGGAAATATTTTAAATGATTTAAAATAATAACTATATTTTTGTAGAAGGCCTTTTTATAATAACAGTTTATTTTTGATATATGAATAATCTTTTAAAAACAAATTCTGCGGGATAGGCTTTTTTCGCTTTGTTAAACAACAAAACGATAATAATTCGGCAGTTTATTAAATGAAGGATACTTTCCCAAAATGTAAAATGACGTCTCAGACACTAGATAATTAATTTCTATAAGGAATAGGTTTAATAATAAATATTTTTAGAAACAGTATTTTGAATAAATAGTTTCTATATTAAGATTTTTTCTTAATGTAAGGGAGTTTTCTGCGGGATTGACATTCAACTCGTCGTGTGTTTGTTTCGAAGGGTAATAAATCAACAATTGAAATAAGACTCTTTGAACTCGGACGAACATTTGTGTTGACTATTCTTTGTGAGAAGTTGGATTTAGAATTCCCATACTATCATTGGATTGGAATGGTAACTTGTGAGCGGTAACTTGAATGATTTAGTTCTTTTGTTTTCTTGTGGGGGGGGGGATTTATTCATCATTGTACCGGCCGACGTGAAAGTGTATTATCGCACATTGTTCCGGTTTTATGGTGTTATTGAATGTATTTGGGACCGATTATTTGCTTGTTGGCTTGGTGGAAGAAATAATGCACGAGCTACTTTTCTAAGACTTTTCTAGGACTTTCTTTTTTTATCGTTGTTCTTCCTTGCTTTTTAAGTTTGACTTTTATTTTTATTTTTTTTCCTCTTCTCTTCTTGAGAAGTTATGGTCTTAGAGAGCGTTTTGAGAAAATGAGGGAATTTAAGAAGGGGTATGGGAGAAAATAGTTGAGTGGGGGATGAAATATTTGAAATATTTGGAAAATGATAGCAATGAGTGAGGGATTGGGGGGAGGAGGGCGGTGATTGAAAGGGTGGGTATGGAATATTTGAAATATTTGGAACATGAGAAAGTTTATTTGGACTGCAGTATTAAAAGTGTGAGGAAAAAGTAAGGAGAAAATGAAGATTAAAGGAGAAAAAGAAAGGGAAAAGTAAATGGGAGGGTGTTATAATCACCGCCCTCCTCCACCCCCCCCCCCAATCCCTCACTCATTGCTATCATTTTCCAAATATTTCAAATATTTCATCCCCTACTCAACTATTTTCTCCCATACCCCTTCTTAAATCCCTCATTTTCTCAAAACGCTCTCTAAGACCATAACTTTCGCCCATCCACCAAAATCACACCCCCCTTCCTCTCTACCCATCCTCCTTTCCCTGCATACACCCCCCATACACAAACATTCCAACTTACTTTTTCCCCTTCAATCTTGAACCGCAGCCATCTGGTCAAACACCTCCCTCCCCCCTCTTCCTCACCTCCCTCTCTGCCATCTACTTTACCCCCGCTCATCCCCCACCTCTTTCTCTTACCACCAGCCACAGTAGTCCTGGCTCACCCCATCCTTCCATTTTTTCCCCACTCATTCTTTTCTACATTCATTTCTATTTCTCCAACAAATACGGACGTCCACCCAGCAGTTGGCCACTATTTCATTCTATTTTTCCCAATATGTCTACCCTACATGTATCTGTACTTGCATGACATTTTTTCTCTATTTTATCATCCTGATGAAGTCTTATAAATAAAGACGAAACGTTGATGTACACATAAAAAACATCCATTTTTTGGTTTTCCCTTTTCATTTTCCCATCACGTCGGATTACTTTCATCCTTCTCTTCCCATATATATATATATATATATATATATATATATATATATATATATATATATATATATATATATATATATATATATATATATAATTCCATAATCTCCAATCCAGTGGAGAGTTTGCCTTACCTACAAGACACCATCCTCGAGTGTCTTTGGTCTCTCTGTAAAAGGTTTTGTCAGGTCAACCTAACATGAGGATACTTCACTCCACTAGTAAACCCTGCCAAATATCCAAAATAACATTCATAGTATTCAAAGCCCAAATAAAATCCCCTCGATACGGCTATACACTGACTCATACGAGGAATGGTACACATTATCCAAGTAATGGTATCTCAAGTAACAGCACTTTCCTGGATATTCTAGCAGACTGTATTAATTCTTGTCCTGGAATCCGGCAAGAGCAAGAGACTATAACATAGGTAATTTGTTAATTTTGGAGAAGAAAATTAAAGTCCTTAATTTTTTATGAACTCAACGTTTGACAAGTAAAAGAGAACTTTAATCGAATATGCGAATATCTATGTATCTCATATAGTGATTAAGTGTTAGCCCAAAGAAAGGGGTCCCTTGATTTCTGAGAACTGAAGTAGAATGAAAAAAGAGATCATTTGACTCCCTACGAGACACTGTCCTCGAGTGACTAAGGTCTCGCTGTGCAGCGGTTTGTCATGGCAACCTGATAGCAGGATACTCCTCTCTACAAGTAGACTCTGACCAAATATTCAAAATAATATAATATTCGATGCCGTAATCCCATCAGTATGGCTAAACACTGGCTTATACGAGGAATGGTGCACTTTTTCCAAGTGAAGTTGCCTCTAATAACAGCACTACGCTGGATACTCTACAAATGAAATTAATGAATTCTTATCGTGAAATTCGGTAAGACCAAAAGACCACAAGAAAGATATACTATAACATAATTAATTGGTCAATTGAGGAGAAGAAACATAATGTTCCTCACTTCTTTACTTACTCAACGTTTGAAAAATAAAAGAGAACTTTAATCTTCTCATACAATCAATTATATAAAAACAGTTAACCTACAAAACAGCAATAATTCTCCCTTTGTTAGAAACATCGCTCACAGAATGTTATGACTAAAGGACAAACTAGTGGGAAACTGGAATTAAGAGAGTTGCTTGTAAAATTAATTGATGTCGTTACCAGGAGGCTTGAGAAGCTGGTAGCGAATGCAGGCGCCCATATTTATTTTTAATAAAACGTTGTAATAAACTTTCTTATTATATTCAGTTATTGTAAATAATTGAGAGTCACTTTATTCTAAATAATTGAGAGTCACTTTATTCTAAATAATTGAGAGTCACTTTTCAATTAATCTATCTATTCTAATCATCCTCCAACATTGTCACTAGACTGGGATTGCTTTTTTATTTGTTATTTTTCTCTCTTTCTTTTTTCTTTTACTCTATCTACCTCTATTTCATTCTATTTTACACTCTCTCATTCTCTGGCGAAATTCAATTTTGATCATTATCTCCAGCTTTTATTATATACTTTTGATTCCTTCTCGAAACCCTGTCTCTTACTATTTGTTCTCATTTAAATCGACATCCATAACACCATACACCTCTTGAGCGTTTGTACTGTTCTGTGCTCTCCAAGTACTTTTAATCTTTTAAAAAAATTCCACTAGGCTTCTCGAAGGCACTGTTCCTTCTCTCTCCATCTTCCTCTCTTTATTAAACTTCGATTCTGACAATTTTCTTCAGTTTTCACTTTTAATTCGTGCATCCGAGGCCCGTCTCTTACCTCTTATTACTAGTTATTATTTAACCGGCTTCTTTAATAGCTTAGACCTGTTGGGCGTTAGTGGTCTTCTGTGCTCTCCAAGTACCTTTCATTTTTTGTAGTTTTGCCAGCCTTCTAGTCGCCACCGTTCTCTCTCTCTCTCTCTCTCCCCCTCTCTCTCTCTCTCTCTCTCTCTCTCTCTTTCTCATTGTACAAACAAACTTGTATCCTGATTATTTTCTTCAGTTGTTATTATATACTTTTGCTTTGTGCACCCAATGTCTAACTCCCAAACTCCGTCGCTTAATTATTTTCCTTATTTCAACCCACCACTTCGAGATTCCCCACGCACCTGTCTTCTCCAAAACCTTAGTCCGTTCCAATCTCGCCTTTCCATATCTCCGAGCGGATAAAGTCTCTTGCGGAATGGCCCGCATATCACGCAGCGATTGGCAGATTGGGCTCGTCAGCTGCGCCAACATCCGGTGTAAGGTGTATTTTCGCGTCCGGGCCTGTGGGGAGACGAAAGAGAGTGACCGGACGCCGGCTTTTCCCCTGTGGATAGAGGTATTAATCGAGGAAAGGTCGGTTGGTCGGTCGAACGGACAGAGAGTCGGTTGGCCTGGCGTAGGTGGTGGCGGTGTTGTCCGGCTAACTTCCGCCAAAACACTGATGTCTGTTGGTGTGCCGCTTGATAGCGCAGAATTCTTCGAGATCAGTGTATGGATAATACTCGCTCAAGTAGGCATCCGACGTTAGATATCACTATCTGGCCAAATATATATTAACCTATAAATGTTTGTGATATGTTCATTTATCTCTAGTTTGGAGCAGTTAAATGACGTGATTCAGAATGCAGTTGCTGCAGCTTTACATACTTACCTACCAACACATATTTCTTATTATGATACGTTAAAACAGAAAAGGTTCCACAAGTACAGCTGCTGCTATTATTATTAATAATAATATAAATAATACTACTAATACTATTACTAATAATACTATTTCTATTATTAATAAATGATGATGATGATGATGATGATGATGATGATGATGATGATGATGATGATGATGATGATGATGATGGGGGTGGTGGTGGTTAATAACAATTCAGTAAAGATATATGAAGTAACTAGACGTACCCGTCACCGGTTGTGTCACAACAACTACCACTATTTATTCTACTTTGATTTCACTCGAAAATTCATAAACTGTGACGTATCTTTTAAGATATTCTTCTTACACAACTAAAAATAATCAATCCTTTTACCTCTATATTATTATTATTATTATTATTATTATTATTATTATTATTATTATTATTATTATTATTATTATTATTATTATTATTATTATTTTACTTACTATGAGTTTTCACATAAGTCATTATCATGTATTGTTCACTGACTCAGTGGTGTTCTCTTGGAGTCTGAGTGACAAGTCTTCTCATATTTCCAGAACTCTCCACATCTTTCGATAACCTTTGCAAATTAGTTTGTATTATCGAAACAGAAGTTTACCATCGATGTATCGCTAGCAACAACAGGTGGTCTTCGCTGGATTTTTTAATGAAAATAACCTCCTTCAGGTTCCAGTACTCTTGTACACCTCCAGATTGGTGCTCTCTCTTCTCGCTCTTCCCCATCCTCCTTGAGCGTTAACGGCAATTTACAGTGGTAGCTTTCATCACTATACAACTACTAGACGTACTCGTGACCCGTCGAGCCACAACATTACCACTATTTATTATACTTTGATTTTATTCGAAAATTCGTAAACTATGACATATCTGTTCTGATATTCTTTTTACCTAACTAAAAATAAAAGTTACTTTACTTCTATAGTATCGTTATTATCAATAAGTATTTAAAGTATTATTCGTCTTTATTATTCTTATGTAACAGTAAAGAGACTTATTATGTTGCCTTCTACTTTACATACGTGTTTGTGATGCGTATATGCACACGTATGTTAATTAGATCGCCACACTGACAAAAGTGAGTCACCCTTTCTTTAAATGCTCCTAGGGATATAAAGAAATATTAGTGGTTGAATGAACATAGAGCGATAGAAATACATTGATAGCTAAGGGAGAGATGGGTGAGTTATTCAGTTAATTATAAATTACATCTGATTTGAATACTTAAACCATAATTGTTTTCAAGCATAACTCAGTCCCAGAAGTATATGGCAACATGTATATTGTGTTATTAAATTATACAGGAAAAAAGCTTTTAAAAATCTAATGTTGATTGACTTACATAATACTAGCAACACCTACAACAATTAATTAGGGCGAGGGTATAGTTAACTAATATATTTTAACACTAACCCTAAGTCCGATTGGCAAGATCGTAAAACCACAGGTAATCGCCTAAAAGGGTGGATCCCCTCCGAAAAAAATAACGCACAGAATAACACACAATTGACGTTAAATATATATGAAATTGATACATCACTCTTAATTCTAAAATATATTTTCCTTCTTTCCGTTTTCATGTAATCGCCTAAAAAGGCAGAACATAATTTTTTGCGGTGGGAATAGCAGAGTGTGTTAATCTGCAAATTGACCCATATTTTATTTTTAAATCTTATATTTTTTAACTGTATGTCCCTTTCTTATTTTAATTTTCAGCAATTGTTGTGTTTACTTTTCCCGTGAAAATTAAATAAATAGCTTCTTTAAAATTATCTAAATTATTAAATCTCTTATTTTTCATGTATAAATAAAAACAAATGTAATATTTTTTATATATACATGAAAAATAAGTTTTAATATTATTGAAGATTAACACCCTCATCCCCCCGCCAAAATAAAATTCTACTTTTTTAGGCTCTTACATCTGGATACCCTGCAAATCCTGGCGGCAATAGAAAACAACAAGATTATTTTACATCAGTGTCGCATATAAAATTCACGTAAAATGATCCTCCATATTCTATGGCAGTTAACTTTTTTTTTGCTATTGGAGATACATTCTATCGGTTATTATTTGAGGGGACAGAGGTCCACTTTTTTAGGCGATTACATGTGGTTTTACGACCTTGCCAGTAGCGTTAAAATATATTAGTTAACTGTTTTGATAAGTTAAAAGTACCCTAAAAGTAGAATCACATTCTTAAAGGGGTGATAATTTAGCTGAGGGTATTAATCTACAAATCTACCAACGTTTGTCGTTAAAATTATTAAAGTCTCTGAGTAAAAACATTGTTTTAACTATATCCCCTCCCCCAATTACTTGGTGTTTTGATATGAATATAGTTTGGATAAATGGGGAAAAAACTTTCGTATTTATTCATTTAGAAGACAGCAAAAACTTAATTATTTATGAATATATTTTATTTAATTTAAAAGCCATCGGTGTCGTCGTAAAAGAAAAACACATTTAGTTTTAAAAATAATAATAGTATTTAAAAATAATATCTAAAGAAAAACTTTGTTGGTTGGTGCGTTCAATGCAGAGTTTATATTTAAAAATAAATTATTCCAGGTAATCTAAACATGCGCATGAGTAAACGTGACCGGAAGTTATCATTCAAATTTTTTAATAATCATTTGAATCTTAAATGTTTTTCATAGAATCGTTTGAATTAATCTTAAATAATTACATTAATATGAACAAAACTTTTGAATATATATAAGGAAAACGTAGAACGAAAATAAAAATGAATTCTACAGTATATGTATTTATCATAGTGTGTTTATAATATTATTATTTTAATAAAGCATCGGGATGAATGTGTTTACGCCGTGTTCCGTTGGGTATATGCAATGTATTTGAAACTACTTAAATGTATAATTGAATTAAATAAGCGTAACGTGTTTTTATATAAACAATGTTAGGGTAATTGATGAATATGTGGCATTTATTCATTTAGAAGAGATGCCTAGTATGAATGTATCGTTGGAAATGTCCTTACGTCACGGGTAAAAAGCTAGCTTTTTGAATTCATAGCTGAAAAATCTGCTCTACACTTTTTTTATTATTACAGAACACACTACTCTCTGTATTAATAAACGTTCGCGACCACTCTCTTGCGTCTGAATAGGTCTGCGATGTACACATTGATTGTTTATTAATAGATTATTTTCTGAAACAAAAAATGCAATAGCCTCAAATAAAACGATTTTCTTTATACTACGTCAAAATGTAATTGGGAAATTAAATCCAGCACAATGCATTTCCGTTTCTTGATAAACAAATCAAGTATTTTACTATCTGTATGATTGCAATAAAGAAGAAATTACTTCGAAGTTTTAAAGGAATTTGAAAACATTATTCTGTACAATTTAAAGTCTACTCATGACTGTAAAATTATTACCAAATGCTCATATTAAAAGCCTGAAATATTTAGATTCTATGTATATCTACTAGTTTTATAAATAGAGATAAAACAACATTACCTTAAGATGTGTGATACTCCACTAAGGAAATGACATGTTTGTACCCTCCATATTTTTTCTAAAAGATGAGATCGCCGGATCGCTGAAGTTGCAATACAAAACTTTCAATTGATGTCGCGTTTGCGTCGAACATGAAACTCAAATTAAAATACACTTTTTGTAGTTAGGTCATTTTTTAACGTACTAGCGCGTCACCGCTTATAAAGGTTCAAACGCCACTCGGGATAAGGGTTACTGGTTTTGCTAGTTGGACGGTGAAAAGGTCGAGGATCAAAGTGTAGTATCTATTTGTGCAAAGATGGCACAATAAGATTGTGGAGTCAGTGTTTGCGTCCATAGAATGAAAATATGTCACAAACATAGGCTTTAACCGGATATTTTCTGAAACTACATTAACCAGAATATCTAAGATAAGTATGTTTCATTTGTATAATTGTGATTATTCAGACTACTGTTCTAATCTTGAGTGTTATTCTCACAACGTTTCAGCCGCTGTAACCCACGGCCTTCTTCAGATGTATCTTTTCGAACGCGGGAATATTATTGTCGAACTCGAGAATCTGGACGGAATTTCGAATAGTTGTCCGAATAATCCAAATAATCAAAATTAGCAATCCTCATCTCAAAAATTCAGAAATACAAGTATGTTTCAGTTTGAACAAAAGTAGTATAATAATTACGTGCGGCTGTGTTCGTTCCGGGCGTCCATAGAATGGAAATATATTAAAGCACTATGCAACAGATGATATATCAGATGTAAAATTTTCACGGGCCCCGCAAATAGTTTTAGGATATAGTTCAATTACTAATTTCATGACCAAATGATGTCGTAATAATTAAATGCAACTTTCAAAATACTATTTCAAAATAATTTGTTAAAAAACACATAATCTAAATGTTTTTTTTTCATAAAACTCGATTAACATAAAAACCGGTTGTGCTTTTTAAAATTCTAATGATACAAGAAACTTTTTTAAATACCGTATACATAGGAATTTCAAACTCTCTCAAAGAAATCTAGATATTCGTCATATGCTTATTAATATTTTGAAGTATATATTTCTAATTTGTATTGTCAAATTTTCTGCTGTTTTTTTTTATAGTACTATTATTATAATTATCAACAAAATTAAGTAAAACGATTTTATAAAAAAGGATAGCGTTTTAAAAACTTTTTTAAAGAATTTCAGTTACATGAAAACTTACGGCATTAGTAAAACGTCAAATGTCGGTAAGATGTGGAGAACAGACAGATATTTCACTTTGGTCTTAGCCAAAACGCCAAGGAACTAAAAAAATAATGTTTTTTTGGACTAGTAATTTTTAAATGAATGAAATTTTTTTTTTAAACTCGAATCGGAATAACTTTTAATGGTGTGGGTAGTGTAGTATCGGTTCTGTTGTCATAAGAGTGTCCTCCCAGGAATTACCACCTCCGCTTTGAACTGGGTAAGGAGAATCCTCCCAGGTATTACATCTTCCTTTATTGTATTTTTTCTATGCCGGATATGTAGTGTAGGATAGGTTCCTCCCAGGAATTACCTCCTCCTTTGGCGACGAATAGTATGCATTCGTCATTCAGGGTGAGTGTAGTATATATTCGTTCAGCATAATACCATCCATTCAGGCTAGCAAGAATATGCGACCGGGGGAGTGATTGTCGAAGCGCATCTTTTATTTACGAGATTAAAGAGCAAATAGTAAGACATTTTTTGATCAAAATTTATCGTTCATAAACAAATAACTTATAAATAAATAAATAAATAAATAAATAATAACCTTGGGAGGTGCTGCTTAGGGCACTTACTCCGGCTTTGGTAGAGTACAAAATAAACTTCAAAATCTAGTAGGGTGTGATATCTACAAGGTATTACTCACAGAAAAGACGTTGCTAGTTTGTTCTACTCTATCATGACCTCCAATTATTGGTTCTCTCTTGTAAGACATTCACAACAGGAACACGCTTTGCTACTTCAATGAAAGTGAATTCTCTTTCTCCCTCCAAATGTCTAGCGTCCGGTAAAATTCCCATAAACAGAGTTTCCTTACAAGGTTTCTCCACTTGTAGAAAGCATTCCTGAGCGACTGCGTCTCTGCTGATTACAATTTAGTGTTCTTTAAATCCAAAGTAAACAAGTGCTTGTCATTGATCGTCCCCATAATACGTGTATTAAAGCAGCATATTTTCTATTTAGGCAAACATTATTAAATAACACAGAGTGGATTTGCTTGATAAGACATTTTTTAAATTTTTTAAATTTTCCGAATGGTCCATTTAATGTTTCGTTGAAATTGCTGTGTGTATGTTCCGTGGGTTTCTTGTTCCATTTTCTTTCTTTTTCGCGTATACTTTCGATTATATATATATATATATATATATATATAAAGGGGAGGTTAGAATCTTAAAAACATCTTTAGGCTGGAGTGTCTAAAATAGATGGTGAATGTCTGGCATCTGGTAGGATGCCCCATCTCTAGCAAAAACGGACAGATAAGAAAGAAAAAGAAAGATGATAGATTAGTGATAATAAGGGATTAAAACAAAGTCAAGGGAGACAACTTCAAGAAAATTATACATATGGAAATGAACAAATTTGGTCTAAGAGTAAAAGTACTGGCTAACATAAGAATAACTCACTGTTTAGATGTCACGTTAAACGTTAATAAGAATTATTACAAACCATATTTAAAAGAGAACGCTAATCTAATATACGTTAACCCAAAGTCCAATCCCCCCTTCAATCATAAAACAGATTCAGACTTCTATCGAACGTAGACTTATTCATAATTCTAGCAACGAAAACGTATTTTTTTTAAATCAAGCAACATTGCAGCCTTAAAAATAGGGCTTACCATAATATTGAAATTAAATATAAGAAACAGGACATCAATAATTATAATAAAATCAAAAAGAAACGAAAAAGACATATAATAGGGTATACACCACCGTATAATCAGGTGGTAAATACAAAACTCGGCAACAAATTCCTAAATTTTATTGAAAAACACATCAGCATAACAAATCTTTTCCATAAAATATTCAATAAAAATAACCTTAAATTGTTCTACAGCTGCTGCGAAAACCTAGAAATTATAATTAAGGCAAACAATAACTAAACACTCAAAAAAGAACAGCAGATGGGAAAAACTGCAAAAAGGTGACCACTATAGCAAAAATAGCATTTAATAAAACAAAAATATAAGTACTACAAATAGTTATAACCAAAACCTTAATAGCAATCACCAAAATAGAAATGAAAAAGTTAGTAAAGAAGAGAAAAGATGTAACTGCATAAATCGTACATTTTTTCCAATACAAAATAAATGCCTAATCAAAAGTATTGTATACCAAGCCACAATATTTGCCAAAGAAAGACCGAATAACAAGAAGTACTACGTGGGTATGACCTCCCTGATTTTAAAACCAGATATTACGAATACAACAGCCTATTTAAAAACTAAGAACACTGAATTAAAACAGCACTATTATTGGGAGCTCGAAGAAAAACGGACGTTGACCAATACTTGAATGGAAAATAATACGACAGGCCAGTACATGTAGAAATTTAGACGACCCGTGTAGATTATGTCTGAATGAGAAATTTGAAATCCTAAACTTTAAAGACCCAAAAACCTATTAAACTGTAGAAGCGAAATAGCAAACAACAGAATAAAATGTACATTAGCTTTACACTACATAGTAAACAAATAAACAAATAAATAAATACAAATATTAAAAAGTGAACTAAAACCTTAAAACTTAAAAAATAAAACCTAAAATAGAAATACAAGCAAGCACGTGTTAAAATAAGGTCATCCATTATGTTGAGACAACAAAGAAACATGGATGATTAATCTTATAGAAAACAGAACAATAGAATAGAAAATAGGAAGTAAAATAAACCGAACCTTTGTTTGTGAAGCCAAACGATTGGCTAAGAGAACAACAAAGAAACAGGGAGGCGTCATCCTATTGAAAACAGAACAATAGCATAGAAAATAGGAAGTAAAATCAACCAAACCTTTGTTCGTATGAAGCCCAAACAATTGGCTAAGAGAAGAACAAATAATCTGATTGGTTTACTAGCTAGACGTGTCTATAAAAAAACCCAGCAAAACAAACTCAATGCATTTTAGCCTGGTGATTTGCCCCGGGGATGAAACGCGGAAGCCTCTATGTAGCTTAATTGTCATAAATATACTTTTATAACTTACTACCTATTTCTTCTCACGTATCGAGCACTGTTGAAGTAAATACTGAAGAGTGATAAATAAAAAAATGATATCCCCTTATAACATTTTATGTGGATACATGAAATAATAATTAAGTATATATATATATATATATATATATATATATATATATATATATATATATATATACATACAAAATATTACGATAATATAAATTAAATTGGTGCTTGAAGGAATCTAATTTCAATTACATAATGCATGCTCAATATTTAGAAATAAATAGAGATTATACATATATTTATTTAAAGATATATAATTATATCGTCTTATTCTGACATGTTTTGATTGATTTATCAATGTTGACCATCTTGAGGATTACAATTCCTGAATATACCTTCTGAAACCTCTATGAAACCTACTCATTAGTTTGACTTTGATCTATTAAAAATATTAAATTTTTAACTTTTTTCTTGAAACACATCTCGTTTAATGAACTTTATACACACATTCTTCGTTCATTTCCCCATGTTATGAATTGATATTTGATTTGAAACATTTTTTCAAATTTTTAATCTTAGAATAAGTTGCCTCTTACTTTCTTTCTTCTATTTGCTTTTTATTATGATTAATTATTATTTCTTATTTGGTGTAAATGTTATTAAAAAATGTGTATTGCATTAACATATATTGTAATACCATCCATAAATTTATAAACACCTCTTCCCACTATTTAAAAAGAACTTGTCCTAATCCCAAAGAAGGAATATTGCAACAGAGACGTAACGGGTTACTGTGAGTAGGCGCCAGATTTAAAAGGGGCATCTTAAGTAAGGATTTGTGTAGCAAAATATTTGTTCACATTACATTGGAATGTCTCCTTGTTGGTTCACTCAGGGAACCGGTGTGAATTCCAAAGTCAAGCAGCTTGATAAAAGAAGCTATTGGAGTAGAAAGCTTTCCTACATCTGCGGACCTCTACAGTGAAGAGGAGAAATGTTGCTCCTAATCAGGTTGGTGCTGTGTATTTACTTTGAGAGTGTACAAGTGCAGTAAGTTTATTGGAGCACATTCTGTATCTATAAACCAAGCCCAGAGATGACACATTGCGCCATGAGGGTAGGCAGAAAGGGTGGGAACTATTAGGTAAGAGACTTTTCGTGCACCCTGTTTAGGAAAGAGAGACTAGTGGTCGGTGCATCAGCCCAGCTGTGGCAACAATACTCTATACATGGGCGAATGGTGTATTTGCAGCAAAGATATAGAATACTCTGTGAGATGTTTTCTAGCTAGCTAGAGGGAGACCACGTTATTTGCAGCAAATCTGGCAGTACGTTCTATGTATTTATTCTAATTCATGTTACCTGTGAATGTTAGGTCGAAGAGTTTACACATCGGCCTCTCGGGAAAGATGATATCAGCCATCGCTGATTGGAAAGGTTTCTTATGATTGTTAAAGGAAAGGAGTTTTGTCTTTGTAGAATTGAATGTGACCATCCATTTTTGGGCCCCATTCTAATACAGGCTTCAGGCCATTTTATAAGGATTCAGCTATTGCATTGGATATGGATGCCTGATGGCCCACTTGTCAGGAATAGAGCGTTGTCTTTAATAATTTGTAAAATATCAACAATTGTTTAATATTTTCCAATAAATATTGTGCGAACTGCATTAAATTACCTACAATGGTTGATATGCCGTGAAACACATGAAACAAAATCATCGAATGTGTGAAACAGATTTTTTTTTAATTAAAAAATGTAAACTCCAAGTTATACTCCATGAAATTGTTAACAAAGCGAATAAAATGCAATTACCGATGTAACACTATCGGGCATCTTAATACATCGCTATTTTTTTTACTTTAGAAGTAATAGAATTAAATAATGGAAAGCGGAAATTCAATTTAAACTTTAGAATTTCTTCCGTTAAAAATATATCTGAAACGAAACAGATTTCAATAGAAACGCAACTTAAAATTAATCGATATTTTACGAAAGTTGTTAACAATGACAAAATCGTTTTGCTTATTTTTGCCTCATTTTTATAGATGTGACCTCTCGTTCCCATGAGAGGCCATGTCTATCAGTCGGTCACGCTATCGCCAAGATTTGAATGACTTCTATTTTAAATAATTACAAGCGTCCATCAGTATATATAGTACCCTTACATTTGAAATAGCAGTTTATTTGGTCTGTTACGTGTCGGGTTGAAATAGCAGTTTATTTGGTCTGTTACGCGTCGGGTTGAAATAGCAGTTTATTTGGTCTGTTACGCGTCGGGTTGAAATAGTAGTGTATTTGGTCTGTTACGCGTCGGGTTGAAATAGCAGTTTATTTGGTCTGTTACGCGTCGGGTTAAAATAGCAGTTTATTTGGTATGTTACGCGTCGGGTTGTAATAGCAGTTTATTTGGTCTGTTACGCGTCGGGTTGAAATAGCAGTTTATTTGGTATGTTACGCGTCGGGTTGAAATAGCAGTTTATTTGGTATGTTACGCGTCGGGTTGAAATAGCAGTTTATTTGGTATGTTACGCGTCGGGTTGAAATAGCAGTTTATTTGGTATGTTACGCGTCGGGTTGAAATAGCAGTTTATTTGGTCTGTTACGCGTCGAGTTGAAATAGCAGTTTATTTGGTATGTTACGCGTCGGGTTGAAATAGCAGTTTATTTGGTATGTTACGCGTCGGGTTGAAATAGCAGTTTATTTGGTCTGTTACGCGTCGGGTTGAAATAGCAGTTTATTTGGTATGTTACGCGTCGGGTTGAAATAGCAGTTTATTTGGTCTGTTACGCGTCGGGTTGAAATAGCAGTTTATTTAGTATGTTACGCGTCGGGTTGAAATAGCAGTTTATTTAGTATGTTACTCGTCGGGTTGAAATAGCAGTTTATTTGGTATGTTACGCGTCGGGTTGAAATAGCAGTTTATTTAGTATGTTACTCGTCGGGTTGAAATAGCAGTTTATTTGGTCTGTTACGCGTCGGGTTGAAATAGCAGTTTATTTGGTATGTTACGCGTCGGGTTGAAATAGCAGTTCATTTGGTATGTTATGCGTCGGGTTGAAATAGCAGTTTATTTGGTCTGTTACGCGTCGGGTTGAAATAGCAGTTTATTTAGTATGTTACGCGTCGGGTTGAAATAGCAGTTTATTTGGTATGTTACGCGTCGGGTTGAAATAGCAGTTTATTTGGTCTGTTACGCGTCGGGTTGAAATAGCAGTTTATTTGGTATGTTACGCGTCGGGTTGAAATAGCAGTTTATTTGGTATGTTACGCGTCGGGTTGAAATAGCAGTTTATTTGGTCTGTTACGCGTCGGGTTGAAATAGCAGTTTATTTGGTATGTTACGCGTCGGGTTGAAATAGCAGTTTATTTGGTATGTTATGCGTCGGGTTGAAATAGCAGTTTATTTGGTCTGTTACGCGTCGGGTTGAAATAGCAGTTTATTTGGTATGTTACGCGTCGGGTTGAAATAGCAGTTTATTTGGTATGTAACGCGTCGGGTTGAAATAGCAGTTTATTTGGTCTGTTACGCGTCGGGTTGAAATAGCAGTTTATTTGGTCTGTTACGCGTCGGGTTGAAATAGCAGTTTATTTGGTATGTTACGCGTCGGGTTGAAATAGCAGTTTATTTGGTATGTTACGCGTCGGGTTGAAATAGCAGTTTATTTGGTATGTTACGCGTCGGGTTGAAATAGCAGTTTATTTGGTCTGTTACGCGTCGGGTTGAAATAGCAGTTTATTTAGTATGTTACGCGTCGGGTTGAAATAGCAGTTTATTTGGTCTGTTACGCGTCGGGTTGAAATAGCAGTTTATTGGGTATGTTACGCGTCGGGTTGAAATAGCAGTTTATTTGGTCTGTTACGCGTCGGGTTGAAATAACAGTTCTGTCCGTCTGCTACGCTTCAGTCTGAAATAGATATTTCTCCGTCAGCGATGCTTCAGTTCGAAATTGCAGTTTTGTCATTAACCGCGCTTAATATCCGTTCTTGTTTTTTTTTTCATGAAACCTTAAGGAAAAATACTTGGAAACATTTTTGAATGTGGGAAAGTATTAACACATTTGAAGTGAATTTATTTTTAAATAAAAACCACCTTCCGCAATGGGTGATACACACGCACGAAAACTCATGTTAGATTTATCAAATTCAAATACGAAAAGCGCCCGATAATGAATCAGATATTCAATTATTAGCATCATTTAATCTCATCGCGGAATGTATGAAAATCTTTGAAATATGGCTATTGGGTTTACAGTTCCCAACGTTTCCGAAGTATGGAAATTAAATTGGCATTTAAATAAGGTTTATTAAAACCCCACATAAATGTACTTTACGAAATTTCTGTATTGAAGGGAATTCTATCAGAAGAAACTGATCCAAATATCGAATGCTTTCTAGGAAGCCAAACAGTTGAGCCCGTCCAGTTAAGGGACGATCAACTTATTTTTAAAATATCTAAAGTATCAGAGAACGATATTTCTGTAGTAATAAATCACCGTTTATCAAGGCCCAAAGATCACGCGAAGATAAAGGTCAACGAGTTTGTCAGGTGGACGCTGAGACAACACCGTGGGGATCGGAGTCTGACAACATTTGATTATTTAAGAGGACAGCTCGACAATAATTTCTTTATATTGTACTTCGAAATTACCATACTATAATGAGCTGGGAAACCGTTCAGTTCCACAGACGGGTAGTTCTTGGAAAAGAACTCTACTTATGGAAGTTGTATTTCGCTCCAGGTATACAGCGGAAGGAAGGAAAATTATTTACATTGGTGCAGTAGACGAGTTTTTGATATTATCGTTTTACAGGGAAACAAGAAATTGGAGTTCAGTCGAGCACCTACCAGGAACATAACAATAGGGTAGAAAAACTAGCAACCCATCTTGTGTGAGAAAGAGGGTGCAGTAAAAAAGAAGAAGACATCCTCATTGATTCCGAAGTTGATTTTGTACTTTATCAAGGTTGGAAACTAGGCTCTGGACGGCACCTCCCAGATGTGGCAACAGTACTCCAGTTAGAACGTATCTGACTCTTATACAGGTAGAGGATTCCGTCTGGAGTGAGATCATTTCTGAAACGGTAGAATGAGCCAACCATTTTTCCAGTGACCTTAGCAACAGATTTGATGTAAGTCTTCCATTTCAGGTAATGAGTGAAAGTGAGTTCTAGGAGTTTATCAACGCAGGGGGGGGGGGGGTCCTCAAGGAGAGAGCCATACATTTAAACTGAGGACATGATAGTTGGTAGTGAAAGGAGAGAAGGTTGGTCTTAGATGTATAAAAAAAATAATAGCCAACTTTCCCCCATTGTATCACGTGTTCCAGGTCGGAAGAGAAAGAATAAAAAATACATAATGCTCTTCGAGGTGTTGCCATATATGGATGTGCCATCTACATAGATGTGCATTAATTTGTTTATAAAAATAAGAAATATCTTGAAATTAAAATATATGAAACAGTTTGCATTTTAGAAAAAAAGGTATAGGTAAGCCTAAGGACGGCATATGAAAATGATAGTAATTTGTGTCTTAACCAAAAAGGAATAACCTTGATTTTTTTTTAAATCTACTGAAATCAGAGATTTATATCATCTTAATTATTTTTTTATTATTTATTACTTAATAAATTTTTGATGATGCAAAAAGTATTTATTTTATAAAAAATATATATTTTTAGATCACATAAATTATTTTATCCGCCATGCCTCCATGTGAAGGACGAAATAGTCGAAACTTAACGACCATATTTACAAAGAGTCACTTTCTTTAATACTCGTTAACAATGAATGAAACATTTTTTTCCTCAAGCTACGAGTAAAATAATAGGGTTGACTGTCTTCAAATCTTGAGGGGGAACAACATCAGTCTTTATCTTCCTGCTTTTTTTAGATGAGGATTGATCATTTGTATTATTTGGATTGATTGATGCTACTGTTCTCATCTTAGATGTTATTCTCATAATTTTTCACCCGATGTAAACCCAGACCTTGTTCAGGTGAATCTTGTCGAATTCATGAATCTGTACGGAATTTCTAACGAAGTTTAATCAATCCATCGTTCCGTCACCCATGATTGGGTAGATGTCTTAAGTAATTGCAAATGTACCCATGACGCAACGGATGAAGTGTAAAGTAATAATCAGTTCGAAGCCAACGTCTTCCTGCGATTGATGATTCAATCCTCACTACATGCTAAGTATACAATTAAGAATTACTTTAAACTCTTACTGGTCCTAGCTGACGGAAAGAGAACAATATACGTCCGTGGATTAAATAAAGATTTCAGTTCGAAATTCCGCACAGAAGATGGTCGGAAGTTAAATTAGACGAAAAGTTGTGAGAATAACATCTAAGATGAGAAAAGTAGTCCGAATATCCAAAACATCAGTCTTTATCCGCTTTCACCAGCATTGCTTTCGGTCCTCATGCGGTTTGAGATTGTGAGACTCATTCTTCGTATTAACAACATTTCAAGACACTTACGCTCAAAAGAAGTACTCTTTTCTTTCAAACCTTTGTTAGCCACCTGTTTATATATATATATATATATATATATATATATATATATATATATATATATATATAATCTTGGAAGTTTCTCAACCATTAAAACTATATTTTAAAAAAACCAAAAAAAAAACCTTAAGTCCCAAGTCGTTCAGTGGAAAATCACTCATGTAAGTCAATTTAAATTTTTCAGTTATTATATTAGTTTGCTTCTAACATTATTTAAAGGATCATCAGTTGTTTACCATGTTTCGGGAATTTAATATATATATATATATATATATATATATATATATATATATATATATATATATATCGCAAGTATCAAGGGAACACGAATTTTATCGTTCATGATTAAAAGTTAATCAAGAAAAACAGCCAGCCGACCGGTTTCGTCCTATCTTAACAGAGGCTGTATCGAAGGATTTAAAAAAAAACGAGGGATTTAAACAAGGGGGTGCAAAGAGAGAGTACATAAAATTAAATAGCGTTATGGCATATGTACAATGGAGGATGAATCTTAGAGATTGATCACATCTAGTCCTAATAAACATTCCCTTTGCTTTCAAAGGGAGGGACATTTAAGACAAACGTGGATCGTCTCCAAGATTTTTAGATGGTGTAATGAGTGAGCATGACTGAGAATGGTGAAGGAGTCTAAAATTCCTAGCGCACGGCGGGTTTTTAAGTAAATGGTCTGTAATGGAAGACCCGTATGTGTTATTTTGAACGTCCGTTGACCGGAATGTTACATTCCTGATCTTACTCGGAATGTGTTGTTGGACTCTACTATCCAATCTTAACGTCGTCCTAACCACGTAGTCAGCACTGCAACTACATTTAAAATGATAAATTACATTATTTTTATGGGGGTAAAACGTTTTGACGAGAGAACGCCAATAAAGGTGTTGTAGAAAACACAACAGGCACATTCGAAGAAAAATAGCAATTTTCAACTGCTGAGCTGATTTGCTTGGCGAATTTCTCACTTACTGTGCCTAACCAAGGTAAACGAATGTAAATTGGACATTTAGTCACCGTATTTTGTTTTATTTCGGAAAAAAGTATTTATTTTCCTTTTGCTGACTGCTGTAATCACATCAAGAGGATAGCCGTTATTTGACAAATTATTAGTTATAGTTTTAATTTCTTCGTCCAATTTTGATTTTGAACAAATCATAATGTGTGTTAACAGATCCCTTATGATTTATGAACGTCACGCCGAGTCCACAGGCAGTTCCACTTACCAATAGATCTGAGCAACTCCCTCTAGTATTACTACGAGGTCATGGCGAAAAAAATTTGTCGGTTTGCTACTTGTCTGCTGTGAACGTTTGAAGACTTGAGCCTTTATAGATGTCTCCAGAGGAAGCAATCACGGGAGGATAAAGCTACATAAAATGCCGGCAACGTTATGTCAATCTGCGGTCACGTGACGCATCCTTTAGAAAAGTAGGATATATTTGCTGGAATACGCGAAAGAGGGGACAAAGAAGGACAAGGAAGTGAAAAAGGGGAGGAAGAAGATGAACAAGACGACAAAGAATATGAAGAAGAAAAATAAGATGAATAAAAAACGAAGGTGGGGAATAAAAAAAAACGAAAACGGCAAAAACTAATAAATGAAGAGGGCGAAAACGAAAGTTTAAATAATCAATCTTAAAATACGTTAAAGCATTAAAAAGGTAAAAAATCGTGTCAGAATTCAGATTACACAACTGTAGACTTTTTAAATCTATAGAGAATACCGATATATGTATCACATTAAATTGAAGAATAGGATATGCCGAAAAAATCCAATTAAATTAACTCATGGTTAGATTTAATATTTTGTCTTTATTATTTGTTAGAAATAAATTATCGGATATTAATTAAATGAATAATGTACCCTATAATCTCAACAGGACACAGGACAGTATCCTACTATATAAATTAATAAATATTCTAATCATTCCATAACAGTTTTAAGCCATATCTTTATTTTAATACCTTATAGAATGTCTACAAATTGCTGTAATATTGCTATATTTAATCAAAACTTAGAAAAACATATGAAGCAGCCATAAAACACTGGATATAATAATAAAGTAACCTATGAGAAAGAAAATAAAAGAAAATGACATATAATTTGGTTTTATCTATAGCGGTAGAATTTTACCCCTTGATGTATGAAATAAAAGTGTCTAAAATTGTGTGTGCGTATATGGCTCGGTACAGACTTACGGTTAGATTAATAAATGCAGATGTATATTTTCGAGCGAACAGAAGCGTCTTTGTGAAAATATGAACTTATTATTTAGGATCCACTTTATTGACTCCCGAGCGTATATAAAGGCGAACATTTAATTGATCTCCAGTTCAGTAGGGAATATCTTAATCATATTACATAGCACTTAATTGTCGATTAAATCTTCCCCACTAGCTAAGCTAATTGCCTCTTTTCTTCTATGTTCTTCCTTGTATTTGAATTTCTTTGTGTAGAGTTCACACCTCCTTAAACATTCGAACACGTGTTTCCCCATCCTTAGCAACACTACTTAAAACCCATCCTGACGTATTTTGTATTCACAAAAACCGTTATTGCCATTTAGTCGCTCTCTTCATCCCTTTTGTTCTGCAAAGACATTTAACCTCAAAACAAGTATGTTTTTGTTTTCAACTATTGTAATCCAACTTTTATGATACATATTAAATATATTATTTGTGTGCACATGTTTTTATTACCACTTATATCTGTCTATTTTCCGTATAACATTTTCTACTCTCTCGTTGTCCAAAACTCAACTTCAGAAGAGTTAAGTAAAACCACAGATGAGCAAATTGTTTGGTGGATAATTGATAAATATTTTCTTAGGAATAAGCTATCAAAAATTATCAACATAAATAATATCGTTTGTATGTATTCTATACCACAATACTTAATTTGAAAGTATTGTTGTATAGAAAACATACAAACGATAAGTAAACAATACATAATAGTAATAATAACAGTAACAAAAGTAATAATGCTACTATTTTAATTGATCCGAATGATAATAACACTTTATATATAACACATCACTTAATAAGTTTCGGGTCAAACTGTCAAAAAAATCTACTGATAAGCAAAATTCGACTTTATTCTTCAATATAGTGTCACAATAGACGGATATCGATTCCAACGTTTCTGCTGTTTTTTGGCTTTAAAATACGCCACAGTTTACAATATCACTTTTTCATTGGAGGAAAATATTTTGCCTTAGAGAATTCTCTTGGAGTCTGCAAACAGTCAGTAGTCGCTTGGGCGATATCTGCAGAATAGTGTGGAGGCAGTTCTAAGTGCAATTCATGTAATTTTGCCATAGTTCTGATCGACATGTTACACGGGGTATTGTCTTTGGAAAAAAGCACATTCCATTCTTTATTTTTTAATGTTTTTCTTGGCAATTTCTTTCGTAAAACGCACAAACCATGCTATATATGTTATTTAAGACTTGATTTAAAAATAATATCAAAATAAATATATTTCTTAAAAATACTAAAAGTATTCATACGCATGTCACATAATTTTAAAAATAAATTTAGATAAATGTTTATTTATATATTAAGAATTTTGAATAAATAAGATTACATATTAAAAGAGATTAGATATCTATGAATATTGCCGCGTCGTGCATGCGATACGTTTTTTATTTCAAAACATAGCTGACGGGTTGCAGTGTCGAATGGCGCGTAGATTTGTTAAAACTTTTAACTATTTCGGATTTCGGATTGTTGTGATTCGTTTGAATTTGTATTCAAATGTATTTAGGCGTTTCAGACTGTTATTAATATACACCTGATGATCGGATATTCAGTTAAACTCTAGTAAACCGTTATTTATAACTACCGCCTCAAGAATATTGAAAAAATAGTTCGATCTAGCACTTTGTAAAACAGAAAACCACCCATAAAAATACTGGTTTAAACAAATAGTTGTAATAACAAGGTGAGTAATGATGGAAGATTAATGTGCCTTAAAATACTTAGATGTTGTCGAAACCTTCTCAGAACGAATGTCAGGTGGTACGTGTAGAACAATTCTTATTTCTAAACATTGGGCTCTCTTGCAATGTAGGTCAGCTCCAAACTGGCATAGGAATATATAAACAACAACATATATATAATTATTATACTGAATGCGAGTTCACAAAGTTTTATTTTCTCTACGGTATTTTATATATACTTTAATACTACAAAATACGTGTAAAAATGTACCTTCTTATTTCTGGAATAAAGTTATGTTTTAAACATTGATTTAATTAGCCGTAATGTATATATAACTGAACACATCCCCATATCCCTCTCTCAGTTATGAATATATTGGCCTCGCCACTGTTACTATTTTCATTCGACTAATATGTCTCAATGTATTTGTGGAAAGGGTTACTATTTCCAAGCGTAATCATCTCATTAACATACATGTGACTATGCACTAATGTAAACAAGATGGTAAAATAAGTCTCGTTACGTCTACAGATGAATAATAAAGAAGAATAATTTCATATGATAATAATAATATAAAAGTACGGAGACTTAGTTGATAAGTTATGCAAGAAGAATGTCTTAACAGATGTGACAGTTTATGAATTTTTGACTGAAATAAAAGTAGAATAAATAATGGTAGTTGTTGCAGTGTCGCAGACTATGTAGATCTGTTAAAATCTAGATATTGAGGATTTCGTATTTTTGTGGTTAGTTTGAATTCGTATTCAAATGTATTAATTGTAGTTGTTGTCACGACGATGTCTAATATATATATATATATATATATATATGTGGTGAAAATTTAGAAAAAATAATAAAAAAACATAACAACAAAATTCTAAATGAAAAAACTACCGCAACTAAAACAGCAAATACCAAGGCCTGTAACTGCACAAACAAAAAAGAATGCCCATTACAACATAATTGCCAAATAACCCAATCAGTATATCAAGCAACCATCTCTACAAAAGAAAACCCAACCCTGAAAAAATTCTACATAGGTATGGCTGGTAATACCTTCAAAGAAAGATATACTGGACATAAGTGTTCTTTTAATAACCCTACATATCAAAAAAGAACCTCACTTTCTATATATTACTGGGAACTATACAACAATAACCTATCACCAACAGTAACTTGGAACACAATTAGAAGAACTAGCACATGTGGTTCCCTAAACTCACCTTGCTACCTTTGCCTAACAGAAAAACTTGAAATAATTAAATTTAGTGATAGGGGCAAACTTCTAAACAAAAAACAAGAAACATCAATTAACTGTAGGCATAATAGATTACACCTTCTTAGTAATCCACTCATAACCCCTTAGGCTGTTACTATATAAAAAAATAAATAAAAATTAAAAAAACACCTCCCCACCAACTGAAAATTTTGTCAACACAACTATCATCTTATACCTTTTATTAATTATTATTATTTTTATTTTTATTAGTAGTAGCATTTTTGTTTGTAGTATTATTTGTAGTAGTACTGTAAGCGGTAGTATTGGTTGGTATTATTATTGTTGTTATTATTATTATTATTATTATTATTATTATTATTATTATTATTATTATCATTATTATTATTATTATTATTATTATTATTATCATACCCACAACGATTAACACTAATGGTCATCTTCTGTATTTTTCCTTACTCTTAAATACCCTCCTTTTATGCTTATCCATTTATTGATTAATATCTCTATATTTCTTAGATTATTTTTTAGATTATATTTTTTAGATTATCATTATCAATTATTTATTACTACTATTATTAATATCTTAAACTTAACTATTTGACATTGAATTATTTTCTTCATTTTTTTCATTTTTTCATTTTTTCATTTCTGTACTTTTTATCAAGATAATTATTGTTATCAGTGGTGACATCATGTCTGACGTTACTATCATAGTTATTGTTATTTGCAGCAATGAAATTAACAGTATCACTATTATTATTAATAATATTGATATGGCCATGTTTTACCGTTACCTTACTTTTGCCTCCACTGCCATTTTTATTATTATTATTATTATCATTATTATTATTATTATTATTATTATTATTATTATTATTATTATTATTATTATTACTACTACTATTATTGCCACCATTATGACTACTTCTATAATTTTTCACTATCATTACTATTGTTAAGATTACTGGGATTACCACTCTGATTACTGTTGTCTGTTAAACCACTATTTTTATATTATCAGCATTATTGCAACCATTAACCCATATCATAATATCGGCAAACATTATCTTATCATTATTTAATATTATTATGATAATCACTACCCCCTAGGATTCCTAATATTCCTTAATTATTCTATTTCTTTCCTAAACTATTATTTTTATAAACTCTAAAATATTATTGACCACTATTATTATTTTTATTATTATTATTACCATTATTATTATCATGATTATTATTATTATTATTATTATTATTATTATTATTATTATTATTATTATTATTATTTATAATTAATAACGCCAGCATTTTCCAGTTATTCTTTTAGTTATATATTTTTTAATATTTTTTAGTATTTTTTAGTATTTTTATTATACTTCATTTATTATTATTTTCATTATTTCACCTCAATTATTAGGGGTATCTATTATTATTATTATTATTATTATTAATATTATTATTATTATTATTATTATCATTATTATTATTAATAACTAATAACGCCGGCATTTTCTAGTTATTCTTTAGTTAGTTTTTTTAGTTTTTTTAGTAGTTTTTTTAGTATTTTTATTATCATTTTATTATCATTCATTTATTATTTCAATTACTTTACCTCAATTATTAGGGGTATCTATTATTATTATTATTATTATTATTATTATTATTATTATTATTATTATTATTATTATTACTACTATTCCTGTTACATTTAACGAATATACTTATTTATTCAAATTAACTCCAGACAAATTATAAAGACAATATAAACCCAGAATCGCGACACATTTGATCACCGCCCCACCACCATAACAATCAGCCCAGTTTTCCCGCACGCATACACACATATACACAATATTACAGTTCACTTGGAAAAATACATTTATAAACTCGACGGTTTTTTGACACCTGATTCGTGCATGTCTACCACCCCCCTCCTTCCCTCCCGATCTGAATCAACAGACGCCCTCTCTCTCTCCTTCTTTTTCCTCTATGTGTCTCTCCCCTCATCATTATATTTTTATTTATTTATTTATTTATTTATTTGCCCTGTCTGTTTCAGATTCTAGATTTTAGATTTTTGTTTTTTGTTTTTTGTTTCTAAGATTTTTAGATTTTTTGATTTTTTAATTTTTAATTTTAATTTTTTAACGGCTTTAATTTTTTAAATGTTAAATTGCTTTCCTTCTTCTTCTCTTTCTCTATCCCTCCACTTCATTCTCTCCAAATATGATCTGAGGTTAAGATCGGATTCTAACTCTACCTGATGAGATCTCAGTTTATTGTAACTGTTGATCGATAACATCGACATGCCAGTGTCGCAGATTTTGTACATGTCTGTGTAAATAAAATTATCATATATAAAGCTCTATTTTGATATTGAGCACTTTTTATAAACCCGGTTAAAATTCTCTGGATTACCACCCTGTGGATATTTTTCACCTGGATTATTACCATTATATATATATATAAAAGAAGAAGGAACTCCCTTTTCTATAAATTGGAAAATCATAGAGAGAAAACCCATTTATTCACCTATATCTAATGTTTGCCATTTGTGTAATGCTGAGAAGTTTCATATTTTTAAGGCCATCATGAACCCAAACACCAGATGTTTAAATGTGCGCGATGAGGTTTTTAAAGGCTGTATACATCGTAAACAAGCACTCCTTATTTATTGGATGGATCGAGTGACTTAAGCCTACCTAGAGCCCTACATACATTTTTCAGACACTTATATATTTCTACTGCAGACTTCTCGTTCCACGAACCTGATCATAGTTCTTTTTTCTCCATTTTTTCCCTCTTTCTTCTTTAAATTTTTAAATTTTAAAATTTTATTTTTCAAATTTTCATATTATATATTGATTTTTATTTATATATTGATTTTTGATTGATTATTGATATTTTTATTTATATATTGATTTTTTATTTATACTTGCATACATTTGTGTGTGTATATATATGTATATATATATGTGTATATATATATATATATATATATATATGCATATGTATGTGTGTGTGCACATACGTGTGCGTATGCATATATTTATTCTTTGAATTTTTTATATATTGATTATATATTGATTTTTTATTTATTTTTTTATTTATATATTTATTTATTCATATATTGATTTTTTGATTTTTTATTTATATATTGATTTTATTTATATATCGAATTTTTATTTATATATGGGTTTTTTTTTTATTTATATATTGATTTTTTTGTATTTATATATTGATACTTTAATTATATATTGATTTTTGATTTTTGATTTATATTTTATTTATTTATATATTGATTTTTTATTTATATTTATATATTTATTTATTTTTAATTATATTTATATATTTTTACTTTAATTTGACATTTATTAATTGAAACCATCGTGATTTATATATATACATATATATATATTTTATATAACAATAAATAGTTACCTCCCCTGCTTAGATAATTTAATTAATTAGAGTTACGTTCCTTATACTATGCTCTAAATATAAATATAAATTTTTATTTACTCTTAATTAATAATTGTTTTTATTATTATGAATTTAATTTCATTTTAATTTATTTTCCCTTCCTTCTTTCCTTCTTTCCTTCTTTCTTTCTCTCTTTTCTTTCTTTCTTTCTTCTTTTCTTTCTCTCTGGTTCTTTACTTCTAAATATAGAATCTCTTACTTAACGGTTATTTTTCTGACCTAGCGTCTGGCCGACCTCTCATTTCAAATTCTTTGTCCAGAGCGTTTTATAACGGTTATAAATGTTTTTTGAAGAAATTCCATCATTTACTATTTCAGACTATGCTGAAGAAGACGGAATAGGGAATTTAAAACCCTTTTCTTGTCAGAAACCACTGGTCCATGTCTGATTAAAATCTGTATTTAAAAATAAAAATATTACGCTCTTAATTTAATTTAATTGAGCACTCTGCTGGTATTTCCCTTTTATTCTTTTTTGAGTATACCTTTATACTTTATATATATATATATATATATATATATATATATATATATATATATATATATATATATATATATATATAGTAAAAAAGAAGTGTGGTAAATAAACTACCATCAAAGCTGGTAATAGATGCAATATTTATTTTATTTAAAAGAAAAGACAAAATCGAAACCGATTTTTCTTTCTTTTTTTTTCCTATAAACTGTCATTATTTTTTTATAGTTTATAGTTATACATATATTTCGCTAATAATATTAGCCTCATAAGTGTGTTTTAAATCCCGATGTAATTGGGAGCCAGCCTCAGTTGGTGTGAGCCGGCGAGTGAGATGTCTTTTTTTTTTTTCACTCTCGTATGAAAGCACGCCAGCACGTGGAAATGTTATAGTTTTGAAAGGTTCATACTTTTTTTAAGCATCTGAATGAAAGTTAGTAAAAAAGAAGTGTGGTAAATAAACTACCATCAAAGCTGGTAATAGATGCAATATTTATTTTATTTAAAAGAAAAGACAAAATTGAAACCGATTTTTCTTTCTTCTTTTTTGTTTTTCCTATAAACTGTCATTATTTTTTTATAGTTTATAGTTATACATATATTTCGCTAATAATATTAGCCTCATAAGTGTGTTTTAAATTCCGATGTAATTGGGAAGCCAGCCTCAGTTGGTGTGAGCCGGCGAGTGAGATGTTTTTTGGGTTTTTTTCACTCTCGTATGAAAGCACGCCAGCACGTGGAAATGTTATAGTTTTGAAAGGTTCATACTTTTTTTAAGCATCTGAATGAAAGTTAGTAAAAAAGAAGTGTGGTAAATAAACTACCATCAAAGCTGGTAATAGATGCAATATTTATTTTATTTAAAAGAAAAGACAAAATCGAAACCGATTTTTCTTTCTTTTTTTTCCCTATAAACTGTCATTATTTTTTTATAGTTTATAGTTATACATATATTTCGCTAATAATATTAGCCTCATAGGTGTGTTTTAAATTCCGATGTAATTGGGAAGCCAGCCTCAGTTGGTGTGAGCCGGCGAGTGAGATGTGTTTTGTTTTTTTTTTCTCTGTTTTCCTTTTTTCTGGCTGGCTGGCTTCTCAATTACATCGGAATTTAAAACACATTTATGAGGCTAATATTATTAGCGAAATATATGTATAACTATAAACTATAAAAAATAATGACAGTTTATAGGAAAAAAAAAGAAAGAAAAATCGGTTTCGATTTAGTCTTTTCTTTTAAATAAAATAAATATTGCATCTATTACCAGCTTTGATGGTAGTTTATTTACCACACTTCTTTTTTACTAAATTTCATTCAGATGCTTAAAAAAAGTATGAACCTTTCAAAACTATAACATTTCCACGTTCTGGCGTGCTTTCATACGAGAGTGAAAAAAAAAAAAGACATCTCACTCGCCGGCTCACACCAACTGAGGCTGGCTCCCAATTACATCGGGATTTAAAACACACTTATGAGGCTAAAATCATTAGCGAAATATATGTATAACTATAAACTATAAAAAAATAATGACAGTTTATAGGAAAAACAAAAAAAAAGAAAGAAAAATCGGTTTCAATTTTGTCTTTTCTTTTAAATAAAATAAATATTGCATCTATTACCAGCTTTGATGGTAGTTTATTTACCACACTTCTTTTTTACTAACTTTCATTCAGATGCTTAAAAAAAGTATGAACCTTTCAAAACTATAATATATATATATATATATATATATATATATATATATATATATAAGAGGGGGAAGGAGAAAGAGGCGGAGGAAAGAGAGGGGAAGAGAGGGGACAGAGGAATGGAGAGCGAGCGTTGCGTTGACAACAAAACGGCAAATATTGTCCTTTCAGTAGTTAGTTTTAAAAATTAAGATTTAAATAAAACCTAAATTGCCTTTGGTATTTATTTAACAAAACCTAAGAAATCATTTTGTCAGGCTGTGTACTACAAGCCATTTCCTACAGATTATGTTTAGAAGCAAAGAAAAGTAAACGCATGAAGATCGCGTCGTGAAGTCATGTTTTATCTCAGCCAGCCGTACAATGGCTTACATCAGCCTGCCTTTGTCTATCGGCTTGTGCTATTTACTGATACGCAATGCAACTACGACAAAGATTCCTCCGAGCATCAAGGTTCAAACAAAAGCGAAACTTTCCATGAGCTAAATATACTCGGCGACATAAAAAGAAGAGACAACTGCAACAAATGCCGAGATGGATTTTCTAAGACAAAAAAGAAGCCACGTGTATCTTTCTTTGCAATTAGGATAAGTTCTAGAAAAGATCAAACCTGGAGGGACTAATCAGAGAAAGACATTGTATGTCACTCTAGATGATTCAAGCTTGATAAGTAAACACCACTGTCCTTAGTATTCATAGAACTAAATATATACGAACATGTACATTGCTTGCAAACGTGCTCGCATTGATTAAATTATCACGAATAGAACACACACTCATATTTTTTTTACTAACGAGTCAACGCTTATCAAGCTCAAAAGGCCACTCGAGGATAATGGTTAATGTTTTTGACAAGTGGACGGTTGAAACTGGTCAGAATTTGATTATTTAAGAGAACGGCTAAACAGGAATTTGTTTACATTGCTTTATAAAACGACCATAGTGTAGTCACACACACACACACGCACACACACAAAGTTATCTATTTTAAAAATGTTAATAACATCAAATGTATATTTCTGACAATAACAAAACTTATACACTAAAAAAGAAAAGAAATGAAAAATATTTTTACTGCATTACTGCATCATTTGTTTTATGCCATCTTGTTTTATGCCATCTTGTTGCGTACAACATAAGAGCGCACAAGAATATTTATTCTTATGGCAAATTATGAATCCGTTACAACAGTTTAAAGAAAGCTTGAGATTTCTAACATCTATGTACTGATTAAACAAATGTTTTGTACAAGAAGATTTTAGAGACAGGTATAGATGAGGACATGGGGTGATCAAGGAAACCAAATTCATGAATGCATCAGTAAAATGCGCAAAAAGTGTCCCGCATTTTGAAGATAAAGACGATGTCCATGCCGTTGTCACTGTTAGCAACATGTTTAATATCTTATGTTGCTCTATATTTACTATCCTAACTAAGGTTTTCAGAATAAAACAATACCATTGATCAATTAAAGTTATGAGAATAATTCCAGAAAGTTTAGGAAATTTGACGGAATCATGTGTGAACCTTTTGTAGAAATATGTGGCATGTACACGACATTTAGTTGAATAAGATACACTTTTAATATATATTGATGGTATCACATTTTAAAACAGATGACGACTTTTTGAAGACCCTGTATATATAAGTTCTGATATTATTACGTTAGATACTGGCAATTTATGTATATATATATATATATATATATATATGTATACATACATATATATATATATATATATATATATATATATATATATATATATATATAATATGTGCGTGGGGTTGTTGTTGTTGTTGTGTGTGTGTGTGTGTGTGTGTGTCTGTAAGATACTCGACTGAGCTCCAATTACTGGTTGTTTCTTGTAAGACATTCACAGAAGGAACTTGTCTTTCTATCACGCCTGAGAGGAACTTTCCGTACTTCCTTAGTGTCCCTCACGTCAGGAAAAATTTCAGTGAACATAATTGTTTCAAATAACTTTTCAGCTGTGAAACACATTACTACGCGATTGCTTTACTGCAGACTACAGCATGGCTGTCTTCAAATCTAATAACAACAAAGACTTGTTATAATTGCCGTAATCACTTGCACTTCTCCCAAATATTCTTCATTGTCTCGGTAGTTTTTCAGCCATTAAAACTATATGGAAAAAGCACTTCGGTGGAAAATTAGTTTTCTTGTAAGTCAATTTACTTTTTACAGTCACTATATTTGTTTGCCTCCAAGAATTTACGCTAGTCTGACATTATTTAAGGGATCATCAGTTGTTTACCAGGAACAACTGTTTCGGGAATTTAAAAACAAAACATCATTTTATCTAATGGATTCCCAGCAGGCAAGAACGAAAACGTACTGTAAATTTGTCAAACTTTTGTTCAAGATTAATGTTTTTCTAACTTATTTTGTTATTAAAAAATGTCATCCTCACCTATGTTGTTCGTCTGTATATAAAAAAATGTAAATATTTATTTATGTATAAAAAATATACAAAATGTGGCACAAGGCCGAAAAAATGGGGCGGTTAAAGGTTCGGTCCATAGTAACAAATACTAATTGATCTAACCTAGCTAGTTTCATTTAGGACCATCATTTACCAAAATACCACATTTATACTGTACATCCTCCTCCACCAATCACCAAAAAAATTCATACCATGACTATCCTACTTAAAACCCATATGCATTGGGAGATTTAGGCAATAAAAATTGTATATAAAAAATAAATGAAATATATTTACAAATGCAAAAAATAACCCATGTTATTAAAAAGACACCCCCATTTCTAAACTGTGGCAGATATGCAGATTTACCAGTCGAAATCGAACATAAAGTTGACGCAGGCTGTAACGCTTTATTAAACTACACCTCCTTTGAAAATGTCGAAGGCTGGCCTACATCTCTGGCAAATCACGCTATATGTCACCTAATATCGGGGCAAGAGTAGGGAATTATATGAAAAGGGGGGGGGGCAAAACAAAACGGGGTCCTAATGAAACTCATTCATACACTAGCTAAATTATGAACTGACATAAGTATAACGAGGGACATATGCTAGCCTAAAACGTTCGTTTCTGTAACTCAAAATTCCACTCAATGCCAGCTGCTGTCACTCGACACACACGCGCCATTTTCTTCCATCTTTCACTAAATTGCGCCGACAGGAGTTTCACTCTCTCGGTCCTAATGCGAATCTTCAGGAAATATTTGAAAATTCGAATAAGGTCGAGAGAAGTGAAGGTCTCACTGTTGTAGACCACTTTTATACGTGTTGACCATATAGCTTGTCTCGCAATCGCTAGTAACCTATAAAAGAATAATCCGTTGTCGGCGCCAAGTTGCTACAGACATTAATTGGTTCTAGGTCAAAAGACGTTACGTTCATGAGACTAGCAAGAAACTTAATCAGCGGCACCACGATGCGGCAATAAAGGAAGGCGTCACCGCATCGGACGTAAATAGGCGAGTTTTTAAGGCCAGATGAATGGAGTCTCTTGCGTACCCAGAGAGCATTTCTTATCATCAGCCAGGCCAGAGATGCCTCGTCGTTATCGAAACATTATAACCCAGGCCAGATTGAGCGTAGCTCCCCCCCTTTGTCAAACCAAGCACCTCAATCCTATCATCACGAACAGATCCTCTCCCCATATAATGCCTTTCGGGACCACAGCTGGGTGTCAAAGAGGCCTTTTTTCACTCGTAAGAAGAACTTCAAGGCACGGCGACATTCGGGGCAACCTGTGTGCCTCCCCTCATGCTAGTGCACACTTTTCAAAGCTGGAAAGGCTTTCTTAGTGTCTTCCTTCTCGCAGCCTTGTCTTTTGACCTTACGACCGTTAGAATTCTAGGGGCATTCGGGAAATTGTAAGGGTTTTCTACTGACTTACCCTCCACCTCCGTAAATCCTAGCATTTTCCTCAAATCAACTAGGTGATGTCCTTTTGCTCTCGCTAGAACCCCAGCCGTAATCATGCACATGTCCTCGCATGTGAGAAATAATTGTCGTCTGTTTGGGGGGAACTTTTCGCTATTTTCAGGTGATTGGGGATTGAAAGACAAATGGTTTTTCATTGGAGAGTGGGGCGGAGTGGGGTGGAGGGCTTTTCGGAGAAATTGTGAAGGGGGAGGGAGCACTTGTGACTTTTGGAGGGAGGAAGGTGGTGTACTTTTAGGAGTGTTATGAGGGGAAACAAATAGGGAAAGTCTTGGGGAGTCAGTTTTCTTTTGTAAGGGGCTCAAAGGTATTAGCTTATAGTCCTAGCTAGTGACTAAGGGCGGCATTTTTTTTTTGGGGGGGGGCATTTTTTATGTTTTGGGAGGCTGGTGACGTTGTTGGGGTGTTTTTAGGACTGGGATTGTGTGCTATCGGGCTGGGTTGTGTTTTAGGAGAAGAAAGGGGCTAGACGTGCTACAACACCCAGATCTTTAGAGCATTTGATGTTATCCTCATATTCTCTGTATTTTTCGAGTGATTCTCGTCCGGGCGTCTTTTTGCCGGTGACAAGTACCCATTCGTTTTCTTTCTTCTCGCCGAACTTGCTCAGGTCTGGGAATATGGGTCTCTGTTCGCATGTTTTCGTTGGTCTCTCCACATCTACTGGTCTACGATCCACGGTCTTTGGTCCCCCACTCTATTCCTTGGGTTACCCGGACCTCCGCTCTGTGCACTCAATTGTGAGATGACCAATGCCACTACAGGTCATGCACGACGGCCTTCTCCCAGCAACAATTATTGGAAGTTTATCCTCTCCAACTTGCAGAAAACATGGAATCTCGTTAAATGCCTTTGGATTTAGCATAAGGTAGTAGTTCAATACTGATATGTAATTATCGCAACTGACTGCCATCAAATTGCCATATTTTTTCAGGAAAGCCACAATATGTTCTCCTTGGATATCCAAGGAGAACATATTGTGGCTTTCCTGAAAAAATAGGACGTGAAACACCGAGAAAGTTGTTCTCTTCTTTCCACGGTATTCCATCCTTAATATATGTTCATTGCTGACGATTTCCTTTTTTGAGAGCTCCAAACATTCTTCTTCAGTGGCAAATAGAGTTTTCCAATGGTGGTATCCTCTCGACTTTATGATGTTAAGTGGTCTATGCCCAACAGACGCTAGTAACTTTGTTATTATTTCCACGGTTGCCCGTATAATATTTTGGATTTTTTATTCAGGACAAACACCGTTAGTGTCTTCTTATCTATATCCTCCAATTTTGGCATGCCTACGATGAGCCCGGTATCAGTAATTAAATCCGCATATTTGTCCATGCTTTTCCTGAATTCCTCGATGTTTATCGATAGTGTCGAGAGTTTTACCCATCCAGAGGGTCCAGGTGTGGGTTGAGGTATAGCTTCCACTGTCCCTTTACCCTTTATGGTATCAACGGGAAGGGGGGCACAAGGCAAGGCGTTGCCATGGCCGGAGAGGAAAAAATGGCCCTAATAGGCCGGAAAAAAAACGAATAGAAAAAAATTCGGTTCTTCAAAGAAAACCGAATAACAAAAATAACAAGTGTAACAATAAGCGATAATAGTATCAATAGAGCACAAACAACAGAAAGAACGCAAGGGGTCTAAGAAAAAGTAGGTATTTAATTATGTAGGAATATGTGACACAAGGTCGGAAAGTCGGAGAAGAGTCAAGCCAGCGCCCCTAAAGAAGGAGCACTCTGACCTAGCAAAAATAGCCTGGGCAGCCATGTCGGCATTCCCCGGGCAGGTGCCTCAGGTAGTAAGCGATAAACTTACTCCACCCCAAAGAGGGGAGGCAAGGCCTGGGAGGATGCACCTCCTAGAACTGCACAGGACGAACCCACCTAGCGGCGGCATTAAGACCCGAAGGCCAAGACGATAGCGGTCTATAGCGCGTAGTATCCATCAGAACAGATACGTCCAAAAAGCCAAGAAAAAGTATCCGTTATCTACAAAAAGTTGCTGTATTTTAAAGTGCTTGGACGAATCCATTACACTTCTTTTTAGGTAATTTATAGTTTTATGTATTTGTACCATTTTATTATATTTAGTTTCATATAAAAAAATATTCCAAAATTAAATATATATATATATATATATACATACAAAATACATGTATATATATATATATTGTTTTTTCCTTAAGCCAAGGCTTTTCAAAGATCGAGATCTTATCATCAGAGGAATTATACAGATAGATAAGACGGCAATAGAAAAGCCAAAGTTCAACATTTGAAAAAATATGAAAAAATATTTAGAAAAAGATGGATGAGAAAAAAAAGTTCGAGTAAAAAGATATTGGGTTTGTCCGGATGGTAAATTGTCCGCCGATAAGATGTCCAATGGAAGAGGGTTTCAATGGAGAAGAAAAAGTTTCGTAGAGGCATTATGGGTAGGCGTTCAAAAAATAAGTAAATCTAATGGTGAAAATTGAGTTCAAATTCGTAGATAGAGCGTACTTAAACGGAATTAAAATGAAGATATCTGGCCATTTAGAGAAAGCTTCCAAGGCCGAAGAGAATTCCAAGTGAGACGTAGCGATGGAAGATTGAAGTGGATCTGAAAGAAGCCCTAAGTTAAAATCAAGGTCAAATTAGGAGGTAGGAAAGAAAGATTAAGTTGGAGCTAATGGTGGGAGGGTTAAATGAACAGAGCATGACAGCTGATGGAAAAGGGGGTCAGGTGGTAGTGGGAGGGAGTTCTGGTGATATAGTTATTTTTGGCATATGCTACGTCCTGTCAATAGGGAATGGGTCGATTTAGGTCAAGTGAGAGTAAAATTATTATTTGGAAAGGAATAAAAAAAATGGGGTCGTAATTTAAAGACGGATTTTGGGAGAAAGGTAATGATAATTTAGAAATTGAAGTAAAAAGTCGTGTCCGGTGGGAGAGATGAGGGTTTTCTAGAAAATGGGACTCAGTAATTTAAATTATGAAAAAGTGCTAAGCCGGGCAGAGATATAGTGTATATAATTAAAAGTTTTTAAAAATGCTACAGAATTGAAAAGGTATTCTGAGTTGGTTAAGAGAATGATTAAATAAGAGAATGATTAAACATACCAGCCCAAAAGTAAAGTTGGAAAATTAAATAAAAAATCAGATAAAAAACTAAAAAACTAAAAATGTGAGACAAGCTCAATGTAAAGTTAGACATTTATTCTGTCTCACTTAAACAAATTTAAAGTTTAGGGTTGGGGATCAATTTGGGGAAAGACAACTTATCATCACTTGTAACAATTGATATCAGTTATGAGTATTCTAGGGTATGTTTTTTTTTTAATCATGTAAGATGTAAGTGTATCACAAGTGCGTTACGGTAATGAATAGCTTAATATGAGGAACCAAAAGGATCGATTAAGGGAGTGACTTAGGAGCGTGTTTAAAGGAGAGATAAATGAAAGACTACGAAAAAGGTATAGTCAGTGGGAAGATGTATATACAGGGTCGATGAAGTGGATATAAGGGGAATAAAATAAAGAGTATGATAGGAATGGAAGGGGTGGAAGAAATATAAGCGGGGGTTAGCAAATAGAAAAGAAGAAAATGAAAGGAAAGAAGGCATTATAGTGTAGAGTAAGAATAATGGCATTTAAGTTAGGGCGGATAAAGGTCGGTAGGGAGTAAGGAGAAATAGTGTTAGTTTTCTAAATACGATAAGCGCAATGGGTTAATATAGTTATTAGGAGTACTTGAGAGGATATGTTATGTTTATGGGATGGTTATTTGTGAGGTTGAAGGAGTTAAGGAATAAAGATTTACTAGTTAACAAATTTAGAGTTTAAAAAAATTTTTAATCTTAAACTAGAAAAAAGGGGTTGTTAGTAGGGAGGAGGGGTGTCAGAGGGGGTAATGAAGTTGATGTATTTAAATTTTCGTTTGTGCCTGCAATTAGAGATGAGCTCATTTTTAGAGTTAATAATGTTTAAGCTTTTAGGTGCTGTGGCTATCATAAATGTTTCCAGTGTACATAGTTGGCAGAAAGAGGATCCTGGAGTGTAATAATTAGATCTTTTTAATACAGTCCAACGTAGGGTGTAGGGAGTATTATTAGTGTTAAAGTTTTTTTATTAGATTAGATAGAGAGGTGCTAGTGGTATTGTTATTATTGTGTTTGAAAGAGTAGATATGGTTAGCGATTCGGGTCTTAATGGGGAAGGCGCTTGCCCCAATATAAGTGTGTAATTTGTATGGGGTTGTTGTTGTATTATTTGTGTTATTTATAGTATCGGGAATGTTTAGGGTTTGTATGCTCAAGTTCTGGGTCAAATTTAAGTCAGGATTGTTAGTTGGAGAAAATGAGATATTTTGAGGAGTGAAGTCAGACCCATTATTAGTTAGTGGGGGGTGTTGGTTGGTGTGAGAGGTGTTATTTAGGGTATCGTTTGCTATAGGGAGTTGTAGAAGGTGAGGGTTGCAAGGTGAGTGGGTGATTTGTGTGTTGGAATTGGCTTGCACCATAGTGTTATGGGGGAATTGTTTGACAGTGCAGGCATAGATAACGTTACTTTGTATGCAATTACCATTTAAAGGGCATTCTCTAGATTTCTGGCAGTTACATTTATTAGTGGGGGGTATAGTAGGTACTGGTTGTTGGGCAGATTTGATTTTTTGTAATCAGATGTGATGATTGTTTGTGCTATATTGGGCATTGTGGAGTAAGATTTTAATAAAGTTTTTTTTATTTAAAATAGTGTTGTACTTATGTGGGTGTTTGAATGAGTTTTGAAGAATTCCTTGGCTATATTTGTTTTCATATTGCAGTTATAAGGTGGGTTAAACCAGATATTATCCTTTCTTCTGTTTTTTTTTACTGCTTTCTTGAAAGTTAGCTGGGTTGTAAATATTGAGGGTTCTAGTGGGTCTATTTATATATGTCTTAGGTTTTTTGGGTAGTGTGGTGTTAGTTCGTTGTTTATCCTGTGTTTCCATTTCGTGTGTGATTATATTTGAAGGTTTGTTCTTCTGGATAGAAGGATTATTTTCATATTTAATTTTATCGGTGTATCCCGAATTGAGAAGGGCGTTATTATAGAAGTTTGAATTTTGTTCGAAGATGGATCTATTGGCGGATAATTTTGAGATTCTATTGGAGATTGATGGGATTATAGAATTAATGATAGATTTAGGGTGGTTAGATAGCTTATGTACGTAGAAGAGGGTTAGATTTGGTTTGTGGAAGGGGCTAAAGGATTCAGTGTTGAGGTCTAAAGTTAGGTCAAGGAAGTTGGATATTCTTTTCTCGGGTTCTATAGTTATAGTTAATCTGAAGTTTTTAAAGAAATTATGTAGGTTTTTAATGGTGTTGTCGTATTTTTTAGATCTTTCCCTAGAAACAAAAAGTGCATCGTCCCTGTAAAGCCCACCGTTTAAGTGTCCGAAATTGAACTCTAATTCTTTCAATAAATATAAACCTACAAGGTCAGTAACCTGAGCAGAGTCCGAGGCCCCCATAGTTATATCGAAATTATTAGGCGAATCCTTCCTAGTCCAGAGTTTGTTATCAAATTCTAATAGGGATCTTCTGGCCAAGATTATAAGATCGGTCTCAAAGTCTGTGATATCCGAGTTATTCTTAGCGAATATTAGGGCTTTGTTTAGTAGGATAGGGGAAATGGACTGATAATAATTGTCAATGTCAAAGGTGATAAAATTCAAGTTAGAGTTAGATAGGTTCTTTCTACTAAAAGTTTTACTTTTAGTTTCTTACTTATTATATATATATACATGTATTTTATATATATATATTACATGTATTTTATATATATATATATATACATGTATTTTATATATATATATATATACATGTATTTTATATATATATACATGTATTTATATATATACATGTATTTTATATATATATATATATATATATATACATGTATTATACATATATATATACATGTATTATACATATATATATACATGTATTTTATATATAGATATATACATGTATATATATATATATATATACATGTATATTATATATATGCATGTATTATATATTTATACATGTATTTTAAATATATATATATACATGTATTTTAAATATATATATATACATGTATTTTATATATATATATATATATACATGTATTTTATATATATATATACATGTATTTTATATATATATATATATACATGTATTTTATATATATATATATATATATATATATATATATATATATATATATATATATAAACTATATATGTTATATATATACGTTTATATATATTCTCGATTTTTTAGACAGTTTTTCATTTGCTCTATCGATTTACTTGGATTAATTTGATATGATTTTAAGGCGTCAGGGTGGCAAGTAATTGCCTTATTTAATTGTCTAAATATTTTATTTTGCTCGCTACCTTGTTTAATCATTCTTATTATTAAGGCAGAAATGGGGGGGTATAAAATATCTATTAATTTACAGGGAACACAATCAATTCTCAGAAATTCGCACATTATGCTCCCGTAAAAAATATACACCGGGCAGGTACTATTTTTATGTGGCATGCGCACAATATGAAAAGGGAAGGAACGTTTTCATCAAACATTTTATTGATAAATATTGTGTGTTCACAGTTTTATTTTAACTTCTTAGGATATATTAAATGTTTAGTATTTTTCAAACTCTTCGATATCATTAATGCATACAAGGTCGTCACTTACATCCATGATAACTATACGCTCTAGATATATCATTTTTATTAATGATGACACACACACACACATATATATATATATAGTGAATGTTTCTATTCAAACATGTACAAGGTCTGCTACACTGGCATGTCGATGTTATCGATCTACAGCTCTCAAGAGCTGAGGTCTCATCAGGCAGAGAATTTTTTATGATCCAACCTGGTCGCTGAATTCCATGAAGAATGAAGTCAAGGAAAGAAGAAGAGGAGAAAGAAATAAAAGTCATGTGACCGATTTTAAATATATAATTGCCGTTAGAAATTAATATTTTCATTTTTTTTATCCAACGCTGAGCTGGGATAGAAAGGGGGGCGAGGAAAAGAAAAAGAGAAGAAAAAAAGGAAGAAAAATATATTTGCCGTTAGAAAAGTTTAATTTACAGCTATTTGTATTTTTATTTTTTATTTTTATCCAACGCTTAGCTAGGGTAGGGTTGAAGGAAAAGGAAAAGAAAGGGAAAGGGGAGAGGGGTAGAGGGAGGTTATGAGTGGGTGTCTATAGCCATTTAGGATTTGTTGCGGGCTGAGAATGGTTCATGTAAGATTCGAGTTAAATTCATATTTGTTTTTATCTAACGCTGGGCTGGGTAAAGGTGGGTCAGGGGGGATGAAACAAGAGAGAAAAGGAAGATAAAGAAAGAGAAAGAAAGGAGGTGTCAAAATTGTATGTTTGTAGCCGTTTAAGAAAGTTATCGTGTCTACTTCCTGTATATGGCGTTGTTTCAATCTATTTCAATACAGACATATAACAATTACATGACAAAAAGCTTACAGGGATATTTTAGTTTAAATTATTATGACCTTAATATTAATAAATTATGCTGTTATATTTTGATCAATTGGCATTTAATTTTAATTATTTTGATGGATAGTTAAATGTATTTTAAATAGTATGTATCAGTTAATTAATAAAACATAGTGGTAATTATCTTTATTTTTAGTAAGATTCATATATGGATTAGTGGCAGTAATATTAGTAGATTTAGTTCTAGATAATAATGAGTTAAAATATATTGGGAATTATTCTTGGTAAGGATCGTATATAAGTTTATGATATTGATATTGATGGATTATACTATTATATTTAGTTTTAATTATTTTGGAGTATAAATAAATGTATTTCGATTATTAGTAATAGTTTGTGATGGATTAATAAAACATATTGGTAATTGCTTTTATTTTTAATGGGTATCATATATTGATTAATTTCAGTGGTATAATTACATTTTATTATTCGTTGTAATTATATTACTAATGGTGAGGTTAATACCTGTTATAAAATTAAAAATAATATTAGCGGTAAAGTGTTCTAGTTAAGGTGTTAACGCAAGTTATGGTCTATGAGTGGGTGGGGTTTAGAAATGGTGGGGGCCAGTAATTTAGATTAAAGTGATCAGTATATAATTATTTAAAGATTGATTCTTGATTCCCCACTCATAGACCATAACTTGCGTTAACAACTTTAACTAGAACACTAGTAGTAGTAGTAATAATAATAATAATAATAATAATAATAATAATAATAATAATAATAATCCTTCACATAAACTACCAACGATAACCAGTCCCACGTGTGCTGAAATAGAAATAAAACAAAGACAAAACAAGAATAGCACATGAGCCTAACGGAAATGATGGTGCAAAACTTCCAATCAGGGAATTAATATTACCCGTCCTGAGACCGGTATTCACCTCTTTTTCATATATATATATATATATATATATATATATATATATATATATATATATATATGTGTGTGGGGGGTGGGGTGGGGGGGGGGGTTCTATCAGTGCCACATTCACTCAAGTAAAAAGTTCTTTCTTTTTCCCTGCCAACTTTTCTATTCATTCCATTTGCCCATTTTACCATCTACCTCCAACTGGGTGATTGAATCATGAACGGCGATGCCATCCACATATGCCCGGCAATGTGATAATGGCACATTAGAATCAAGTGACAGAAAACTCGTAGAATCTGACGGACAGCCGGATGAACTGAAGAGCGAGAAAAGTCATTTCCTTATTATAACCGGCAAAATAGACGAGAGCAGGGCCAACTGGACATCTTTATATGCTAATCCTTAAAACCTAGAATTCCTATCAACGACCCGCGCTTTTCAACTCGTCAGGTCCCTGTCTCACACCCACCCTCCTCCGCTCCGATTCCGGTGATAGTTTCCTCTTTCCAAGTGTAGACTCTCCTGCTCTCTCTAGTTTATGGGTGTCCTTGCGTTTTTAACAGTGAAAAACGATGACGACTTTTTATTTTCATTCGGGCTTAGTTTGTTCTCTTTTTTAGTCAAACGACCTGGTGTCTCAATGCATTCCATTTAGCTAATTAAGTATTGTTATTGCTTTCTTATTCTAATCGCCAGTTTTTTTTCTTAAACGAATTAATTTAAATTTTATCTAATACTAGCGGAACCCGTCACCCGGCGTTGCACGGGAGAAAGTACTATTGCATGACGTCGAATAAAAAAAGAAACGGCCTATTGTTCTTCCTTCCCTCCTCTACCGTGTTGGCGAATGTTTTACATTAAAAAAAAAGAAAAAAGTAGTAGAGTAGAATGGGATCGAACGCTAAAACTGACGATCATTGAACCTGCCTGCTTAAAGACTGCGCCACGATTTCGAGTTAAAAATACACGTGAAAATAGGCCAATAAGCTAAGCTTGTTTATTGGCATGCGTGTTATTTTAAGATTTAGCTTCTGCCGACCAAATGTAAAGTTCAACAATGACACGGTTTAGGTCATTTGTAGTTGATGAAATAAATGGATTTGGGCAAATTTTCTATAATATGCGTGTTAAAGGTGTATGATTTTGAAAATGTAAATGTATCGGGGTCTACGAGTATCTTGGCGCTTATTGAATTAACTAGGAAGTCGATTAGATCAAGAAATAGTAGCCGCCATGTGGAATGATTAGATGTTGCAGAAACTGTGTTCGTTAATTTCATTCGCTTAATTCCGGAATTAATATAAATATAAAAGTCATAGGTAGGAATAGAAATAACGTAATCTGATACTCGCGAAAAATCATCGGAGTGAACGGGAGCGGTCATTAAGTCTTTGCGTATTGCTTTATATTATGTAGTAAATTAATACCAGGCAAATAATAAATAAGAACGGAGTCTTTTGTGAAAATTAAACTGTTTTTATTAGTTCCCGGTGTAGATGAGTGGAGTGACAGTACAGAATTGTTAGGGAGAAAAGTTTTGCTACCACCTATATAGAGTTGGTTTGGCGGAGAGTCGTAGATGGTCGGCCAAATGTAATGTTTAGTGTTAGTTTGAAAAAAATAATAATAAATTTACTAAAACACGCTCGAGTGAATAAGTGTAATATAGTTGTGAGTTTAGTAGCCTGTGATGCATGTGATTATTTTTCTATTCTCCGAGAAGGTACAGGGGAAAAATCGTCTTAGCTTTATATATTAGAAGATAAGCGTAAACTCTCCGTCAAAAATTAGGGGAAAAATCACACTTCGCTAGTGCTTGCACTAACATTCACATGGCATATGGTCTAAGTCGTTGAAGTTTTTAAAAAATAACAAAGAAAAAAGTCTAAAACTGGAATGTTTTTTTTAATGTATCCATGCGAGAAGAAAGTAAAAAAGAAAGAAAACGTCTATAAATGTAAATAGAGTATTTCTTCCTGAATTTATTTTAGACAGAGCGATTGTTGTCAGACTTGCTATTTGCTTTCTTCATTTCCCTAAACACTAGAAAGGGCTAATTCCGAATAGGCACCAATAGGTTCGAAGTTGTGACGTAACAATTCCGACTACGAACGGAGTAAACCGAAGCAGTTTCGACTTTTACTGCGTTTAAAGGCAGACGATACAAATAAAAAGATGCGGTTAGACGACAAATGTTCAGTCAAATCGAAAGAGTTGAAGCGACAGTTATTATTTATATTTATATTGAATGATGTACCTTTCGATTTTACAGGCTGTTATCCTTCTACCGAAATACCCCCCCCCCTTCAACAAACAAAAAAAACTTTTTCCTTTCTGAATAATTTCGCTCTGGCCATGCCGTTGTCTCTTACCTCTGAGTACCGTCAAAAAGTCTGCCCAGATGAATCTAAAGCGAACTCTTTTGAAACGGATACTGGTAAACTAACGAAGCCTTTACGGGCCATGCCTTGCGGTGTTCACCCCTTCCCCAATCCTTTCTTTTCATTAACCTAAAAGAAAAGAAACTCTTCTGTGCAAAAAGGAATTGTCAAACTTTGCGTTAAATGAATTGAAAAAAAATAGACTCTTCTGCACAAGCAAGAATAAATAACACTTTGTTTTAAGCTTTTTTTTTCAAGGAAACTTTTTTTGCCTTTTTTAAAAGTTATTTAATAATAAGTAAAAAATCAAGAATAGCTTCCTTTTATATTTAAACAAATAAAACCCAACCATGAAATGGAAACAAAATTAAACCATATATTTAAACAGAACAAAAATCAAATCAAAAAGTTTTCGTTAAATATATGCTTGGCCTAAAAATGTAAATTTAACTTTGGAAGTCTCCTGTGAAACTCGGAATTGATGACGTAAGTAGTGACATTTTATAGATACCTATTCAGAATTCGTACCCATTTAAAATGATTTCGTTTGACAGTTGTTGTTTTTACTCACTTACGAGGGGCGTTCAATACGTAATTCCCCTGACCCACTTCCAGTTGTCTGATCCTGATGAAATTTTGCATGTGTAATGATTTATATCAGTCTGAGTTATGTTGCAAAAACAGCTCTGAACTAATTGTGGTTTCTGATTTACATGTGGTTGAAATGAGTCAGGTGTGAAATGAAGCCAGTTGAGTGTCGCGATGTCATCCGGTTTTTGTATTTGAAAGGACGCACACCAAAGGAGACTTTTTATGAAATGAAAGAAACGTATGGTGATGATGCCCCATCATCTGACCTTGTAAAACGCTGGAATCGTGAATTCGAACATGGCCGGAAGTATTTGGAAACAGCTCCCAATCCTGGTCGTCCTTCTCCTGCCATTGATGAGGCATCTGTCCGTCAAGTTGAGGCTGCCATTTTGGAAGATCGACGCATTACTATTCGCCAGATAGCCCAATAGGTCAAGATTAGTACAGGGTCTGTGGAAACTATAATTCATGACCATTTGCATATGCATGGATTCCTAGGTTGCTCACACCTTTCCAGAAGCAAGAATGCGTCGAGTGCTCGAGGATGAATTTGGAGATGTGCGAAGAAGATGAGTCAAAGTTTTTCAAAAGACTGATTACACAGAATCAAGCTTGAGTCCATCACTATGATCCAGAGACCAAAGGCCAGTAAATGCAGTGGAAGCACTTGGACTCACCATCTCCAAAGAAGGCAAGGGTGCAGCCCTCCGCTGACAAGGTCATGCTCACAGTCTTCTGGGACCAGGACAGTGTAGTGATGACAGATTTCCTGGCAAAGGGTACCACAATTACAGGAGCCTATTACGCTTCACTGTTGATGAAATTAAGAGAAGCTATCAAAATCAGGAGGCGGGGCAAGATCAGCAAAGGTATCCTCTTCCTGCAGGACAAGGCTCCGGTCTACAACTCGCATGTCGCCAGATCAGAAGCACAGAAGCACAGAAGCCCCATCCCACTTACTCTCCTAACCTTGCACCCTCTGACTGTCATCTCTTCCCAGCCATGAAGTTGTTTCTGAAAGGAAAGCGTTTCCCAGATGATGCAGCCTTGATTTCTGAAGTTATGACTTGGTTGGAGGGCCAACCTGAGATGTTCTACAAAAACGGTGTCCAGAGCTGCATCAAACAATGAGAGAAATGCATAACTCTGGGTGGTTCCTCTGTAGAGAAAGACAAATAATTGTGCCAAGTTTCATTAATCTACTGCTATGCGAACTGTGTTATGGCATTACTTATTGAACGCCCCTCGTAAATTTGTGCATGATAAAGAAATATATAAATAAATACACATTGGATTTTATTATAGAGTAGAGGTGTATTGATAGGACACGAGTTTGCTTCAGTTTTAGCAAAGCCATATTATTCTCGTACACACGATTACTTAGCGCAACTGTTAGTCTTAAACAAGTTCAACGTCGCTAAATTAAGGTGATTTTATGGGAACTGGTGTGGCAATGTAATTATTGTCGTGTATAGAGTTATCTTCATTAAAACCCAACAACCTTCAATAAATAACATTACTATGAAACCAGTAACACGATTTTAAAATGCTTAACGTAAACAAATTATTCTGTGACGCTAATTCTGACGTGTTGGAATTTAAATTGTTAACGTTTCTCCTGGTACTGCACTGGTTTATTCTTTTGATGTCTAACTGATTTCACATGCGTGTTTTAATCTCATTTTTAGACATGCTCTTTTCTCCAGCTATGTGTTCATTTGTGTTTGTCACCTGAACATTATTCGGCGAAGAATTGAAAATGTTAGTGATGCATATGGAACATGTATCATTTTTTTTATAAAAGATCATTTGAAAAAATAAAAAAGATATAATCAAGCTGTAGAATTCTGATATGTTAAACATTTGTTTACTTAAATATAAACATACATACACACATACATATATTGGGGAGAACTTGAATTCCTCTAATACATTGTCTCTCTGTAAAGGGGTTTGTTAAGACAACCTGGCATGAGGATGATACTGCCTATAAGTAAAGCTTGACCAAATATTCAAAATAACATAGTATTCGAAGCCCGAATAATATCCCCTCGATATGGCTACACTGGCTCATACAAGGAATGGTGAACCTTTTCCAAATGATGGTGCCTCTAGTAACACACTAAGCTGGATACTCCACCAGACCAGATGTGTTCTTGTCCTGGAATCCGGTAAGACCAATGACCACATGAAAGGTATACTATAAAAGAGTTAATTGGTCAATTTAGGAAAGGAATTAATTTTCTTCACTTCGTTATTAACTCACTTTTTTGAGAAATAAAGAAGAACTCAGATATTTGTGTATCTCATATAGAGACCAAGTATTCAAGAGGAACGTGCCCCTTGATTTGTGAGAACTTCCACCGATATAAAATAAAACAAATGAATATATATATACATATGCATATGCACGCATATAAACTTCGTGAAATGACTTGTGTCTGCATATTTGGCCTTGGTCCTTTTAAATGCCAGATTTATTTTCTAGTTTCAGTCTGGAACTGCCAGATGTATTTGCCGTACTCGTTGTGTACTCTAGTGCTTTCGGTTCCTTCCGCAGCCATCTCCATGGAGCGATATCGAGTAAATAACATGTATGCTTTGTCGTGAACCGTGTAATTGGTTTTAGTATTATATCATGTATATTGGGGATTAATCCGGCATATAGAAAGAACCAAGAATAAATATGCTAACACAAGTAATCTGTAATATTTATCGAAATATGTCTTCAAGAAAAACTGGTGTGCAGATATACAAATACATATACACACACACACACACATATATATATATATATACACTTATATATTATGTATCATGCTTTTTTGTTGACACTCATCATTGTAGTAATGCTATCATTAAAGAAACGATTAATTTATTCCACTTGTTCATTTGTTTTTGTCATCTGAAGAAATATACATGTGTACATCCTCAGTAAAAAATATTATTCTTCACCAGTTTTCTCACTCGGTGTTTTTTTATATATATAAATATTCATACTTCTGATGACGTAAAAAGCATGTGGAATTTTTCTAAATTGATTTCAGGCGACGGGGTGAATATGAGTTGTTTGACTATTTGTTTTCATTATTTCCTCTCATCATTTGTAATAGTTTCAACAGACGGTAGAAAAGTGCAAGTGTTTTACTCGCTAACTTTTGCGTGACGGGATGGACGTACGCATATATATATATATATATATATATATATATATATATATATATATTATGCATACACACGGAGGATATCACAAAATAATGTATACACACTTTGAATCGTTATAAATCGTTAAATTTACTGAGTTTGCCTTCCAAACAAGATTTATAGAAGAGTAAGAATACACATTTAAACCTACTGACTGTAAAATTAACAAAACATAGAAAATTGACTTTTAATAAATGTAAAGTATTTAAAGCGGGAAACCTGAAACAATTGCTAAGAAATGAGGGCAGCAATTGCAGCAGAATGTCCTAAAGTACTAGATAAATATTGCATGACGTTTTCATGAGAATTGTATTGCACAGGATGGGTTACGGTAAGGGTTCATTTTATGAAGATTCTGAAATTACTCTACGTAGACTTTACATTTATTAAACGTAAATTTTCTATGTTTTTATTTTATTTTACTGTCAGTATGTTTAACTATGTATTCTTACTCTTCTATCCATCTTGTTTGCAAGTAAAAATGGGTAAATTCAACGAGTTATAACGATTCAAATTGTGTATACACTATTTTGGGACACCATATATATATATATATATATATATATATATATATATATATGTAAGTTATGGAAATATATTCATGGCAATTTAGCTACACAGAGGTTCCCGCGTTTCATCCACGGGGGGGAATGTTCTAGGTTATAATGCATGGAGTTAGTTTTACCGGGTGTTTTTATATACACGGCTAGCTAGTTAACCAACCAGATTTTTCTTTCTTTTTCCAATCGTTGGGCTTCCCACGAACAAAGGTCCGGTTAGTTTCACTTCCTATTTCATGGTCTATTGTTCTGTTTCTTTGTTGTGTCAATATAATTGGTAGTTCCTTGTATTTCTATTTTAAGTTTTAGTTTTTATGTTGTTAGGTTTTAGTTGTGTTTATTTTTTTACTTATTTGTTTGTTTATTTATGTATTTATTTATTGTTAGCCTAAGGTATATTTTATTCTGTGCAGACAGCTGTTTGCTATTTCACTTCTACAGTTTAAAAGATTTTGGGGGTCTTTAACATTTAGGATTTCAAATTTCTCATTCAGACATAATCTACACGGGTCGTCTAGATTTCTACATGTACTGGCCTGTTGTATTATTTTCCATTTGATTATTGGTGAGCGTCCATTTTCTTTGCGATCCCAATAGTAGTTCGCTAGTGCTGTTTTAATTCGACGTTCTGTTTTTAAATGTGCTTTTGTGGTCATAATATCTGGTTTTAAAATCTAAGGAGGTCATACCCACGTAGTACTTCTTGTTATTCAGTCTTTTTGGGGGCAAATATTGTGGCTTGGTAAACAATACTTCTGGTTAGGCAACATTTATAATACAGGTCTAAAAATAGTGGTTACCATAATACCGAAATTAAATATAAGAAACAGGACACCAATAATTATAATAAAATTAAAAATAAAGAAAAAGAAATATAATCTATTATACACACCTCCTATAAGTAGATGCTAAAAACTAAACTGGGCAAAACATTCCTAAATCTGATTTAAAAAACACTTACCCGTAACCAATCCCCTGCATGAAATATTTAATAAACATAACCTTTAACTGTCCTGCTGCGAAAACCTTGAAATGATAATTAAGGCACACCATAATAAGAGAACAGCAGAGAGGAAGAAAAATAACAAATTACATAAAAAGTTACAAATATATCAAAAATAACACTAAGAAAAACAAAAATATAAGCATTACAAATAGAAATCATAAAAACCCTAATAGTAATCACCCGAATAGAAATGAAAGAGTTGGCCTATAAGCACTGGCGTAGCTAGGGGGGGGGGGGCGAGGGGGCGGGCCGCCCCGGGCGGCACACCGTAGGGGGCGGCATTTTGAGAGGGTAAAAATAGAAAGTAGAGAAAAAAATTAAAAAAAACAAAAGTTAACAAAAAATATGAAATTTTATACTATAATTTTATATAATAATAAATTTAAATGAGAACATTTGAAAACCTGAAAATGTTATGAAATGATAAAAGCATTTTTATTTACTTTTTTGTCGTTGTTGTTAAAGTCCGAATTTTCGCCAAATAACATGGATGTATCAAGGAGAGAATAGTCCGATGTAGTTTTCTTTTCTTTGTCTTCATAATGTTATTATTAAGAGGGCGAGCCCTCCGAAGAGAAAAAACGTCTTGTATCGGTGCTTTTTTAAATCCGTGTGTGTAATCGCTCGGTTTTCAGAAATTTGTTGTTGTTAATAACGTTTCAACTCTTTTAAAAATAGTTTTAATATATTTTAAACAAATGTATTTATGAATGGCAAATAAGGCTATAAATTTATTTTTTGTGAGAGAACTGTCGCAAGGCATCAAGTCGGTTGAAAATTTACAAACAGATTTTTCGCGCCTTTTTTTCGGCAAAGTTATCAATGACTCTATTAAAATTCACTTCCTCGACAAGTTCCCTCTCTATTGAGAGGATTGCCAAGTCTGTAAGTCTTGTCTGGCTCATTGCTGATCTAAGGTAGTTTTTTATGAGCTTCAGTTTTGAGAAGGAGCGCTCACAGCTAGCAACGCTAATAGCTCTGGTGAGGAAAATTCTCAGCAAGATCACAATATTAGGGACGGAATCCCCAAGTTGGTATCTTTGTATAAAGTTCAAAAGTTCAAGAGGTCCATCGATTTTGTCTTTTTCTGAAGCTTTTACAACATACTGTAACCTCTTCTTTTCAGCAAAGAATTTCTCTTTTTCTATATCTTCGTCAAATCCACCAAGCTGACAATCATAATTATCATCAAGCAGATTTGACGGTATAAGAAAAGCGTATTTATTTGCAAGATTGTGAACTTGTTGAAATCTGCAAGATATTTCTTCAGTCAATCTGTCTATGACAGACAGCATTTCCCGTCTCAACTCAGTATCAAAACTCAGCGCTGCATCAGTCAATCCTTCACCATCCATTCGTTTCTTTTTGCGAATACGACGCTCCATGCTTATCCCCATTTCAGAGCAGAGTGTTTTTGACTCGTCTATTGCAGTGTCCACTATCTTTTCTCTATTCTGAAGAAGGAAATCTTTCAACGCCGTCAGCCTGACAGAACTTTGTTGCAGATCCAGCCCTTTTTTTTGAAGATATATCTGGGCATCATTGATTTCTGGGAGAATAGTTTTCCAAAGGTTCAGAAATAAAAGAAACGGAAACGATAGTACCGAGTTGAGAATTAAAGATGCATCTGATCTTGTGGTTGCATTTTCTCCTTCTTTTCATACTTAAAGGGGAACTTTCATATAAATGTTTATCGAATAGGTGCGAAAAGAAAGTTGGATATTTGGGTGTATATACACCGACATCAAAGAGGAAATAACATTAGATGCGAAAGTTTGAATTCATTAATTTTATTACTGTCCAAACGTTTGTTTTTGTAGCATACTTTTTATAACTCCTTGTAAACTTTACAATTGCTAGCTGGGGGATCGGACAAAATCACCCCGGGCAACCCCCACCATCTACTTAAAACAAAAGAAAAAAAGATAAAATCCCAAATGAATAAAAAATATTAAAAATCAGTTTTCATATTTTAATTTTAATTTAATTGAATTTAGGAAAATTAGATACCGTAGAACTAATTTTCGCAAGGTATGAAAATTAAGAATAATGTTAACTTAATAATAATGGACCAGTTTTCCTACCTAGCAAAAAATTTTCCATGGACGAATTATCCATGGGCGAATTATCCATGGACGAATTTTCCGGGCACCCAAATGCCGGGGGGGGGCGGCAAATTTTACTACCGCCCCGGGCGGCAAAAGGTCTAGCTACGCCACTGCCTATAAGTATATAAACATATAGACATACATAACGTTATATATTACATAGAGATAAAACTGATCACTTCTCGTATTTCTTGTATCGGAAGATGAAACGCGTATACAATACAATAGATGCTGAATTTATTTATTCCGTATTAATAGAATTAATATTGAAATCAAATATATAATTAGATGAAAAGGAATTTAAAATAATCCTATTTCAAAATAATTAAATTACCAATTTAAATCCACCAGAACGCATTTAAAAGTCAATCTTTTTAATCGTATTAATAGTTGAAACTTTGAAATTTGAAAGGAATTTTGAAGCCTGTAAATTGTCGAATAGAAAGTCACTTCTAGCTGTAATTCTTTTAGCAAATCCTTATGTACTAAAAGATTGAAATATTTGGAAGTTATTTCCATTCTCTAATCATGTAAATAGAAGATTAAAACATTATCTTAACAAAATTAGATTCATAAGACCTTTGTCCAGTTGATAATTTAATGACCAAACGAGACCGTTGTAATAAAAACTGGACGCCGAATATAACTTAAGGATAAGCTTTATTTAACCATTTGTTGCTTACTGAGACAAATAGTGTTTTTAACATTCACTCTTAATATACACGAATGTAGAACATTCCATTATTACTTAAAGGGGTGAGACGGGCATCAATTATCTTTGTTACTACAACCGTAATAGTTAAATTTAACTTTCAAAATTCTATTTTAAAACACCAACTAGGTAAAAAAAAGTGAAGCAAAAATGAATGTAAATGTCTCCCTAGCAATGCCGGGTCGTTACGTCTAGTTTATACTAAACGGCACTAGAATGTTACAAAACTTGTTTATGTTATGGATGTAATCAGTGTATTATACGGACTACTGTTATTATCTTGGATGTTATACTCACAACGTTTCGGTCTATGTAATCTCCGAACATCTTTAGACGCATCTTGTCGAACTCGGAATTTCGAACGGAACTCTTTATTTAATCCACGGTCGTTGTTTGCTCTCGTTCTCTCAGCTATGACCGGAGAAAAGTCAAGCTAGTCATAATTGTAGTCGTCACTTAGAAAAGTGTCCCTTAGAACTGATTACTACTACGGACAATTATTGCGGCACGGGTCTTTACGGACAATTCTGGTATGAATTTTATGAGCCTTAAACCTATTCTTGTTTTAGATATGGTCTGATTACTTATAACTATATTACTACTTATTACTATATAGGATATTTTAATAGTATTTTAATCTATTGATTTTTTTTAGTATATTCTTTCGGATAGGGAAAACTTTAAATGATGATTAAAAAAACGTAAACAACCTCAAATAGCCGTATTGAATTAGTTTAAACTTAAGAAAGGCTCATTTAAAATTATGTCTACCTGAGTAAATGTCCATAGAAAAGGTGTGCAACATCGTATTAAAAGTGTACTTATAAACATTATTTATACTCTATTTGAAAAGATATTGAGCTAGTTGCTTTCACTCAAAGTAAAAAATACATGTTTACTCTATTCATATAACAATAATCCTACTTTACTGTGTAACTAGTCGACTCATCTCCCACCGTTGAACGGCAAAGTAGAGTACTCAAGAAATTCCTGGCGCCGACCTTGAACTATTCAATTATTTGCTGCTTATTAGTCGGTCGACTCGACAATATCAATGTAGAACAGCAACCAGATAAGTAAAAAATGATTAAGTATGAATCCTGCTAAATGCATATCCTTGTTGTGTAATTGATTAAAAATACTACTTCCTAGTAAGTAATAGTTTTAAAATAAATAAGACCTCATGGTGTAATGTTGTAGTGAGTCTGAGTGAGAGAATAAAAATATATTTGACTTCCTGCATGTTAGAAGCTGTCTGATCGAAAGAAATGTAAAAATTATCGAAAGCGAACGAGAACTACGAAATGTTCTGAAAACACGCACCAATAATTTGCATAAATTGCTGATGAAACAGATTTACATACGCCGCTTTAGTTAACAGAGGTTAGGGTTAGGGTTAGTTAACAGAGGTATAATAATCGATGAAATAGGGGAAAATTCAATTTACTTTAGATATAAGGTGCGATATTTATGTGTGTGTACTAGTGTGCGATTGCGATTTTCTGTGTGTTATGTATGTGTTTATTCGCATACACACAGATAGGCAATGATACACAAGGAAACAATTTCAAAGCATTAAAACTTATTCTCTCCCACCACTCCTCTCCTCTCTTTTTCAAGCCGCTGTGCATACTGACCAAATGTTTAAACCGCATCGACCAATTCGACCAGCCAATACCCATCGTGGTCGTACACTCATTTCCCTGACCATCAAAGCCCTCCCCATGAGACGACATCCCGTGGCCGTCACAGGAAATTACTACGCCGCGGTCGTTGCTTTTCTCTGGAAAAAATCCCCCTTCCCACTTTTTTACCAAGGGACTTTCCATCAACACATTGAGCTGGCTCCCTGCTGTCCGCGTGTCTCATTTGTGGGGCCACCGATCGCCGTTCGGGACATTAAACGCGTTAAATGGCGTGGAAAAATGCAAGGAGGAGACAACAACAGAAAAAAGGCCACGAGACGCAGACCAAAAGCTGTTAAACCGCCGTAACTATTTTACGTGGCGCAAGGATTCGTGTCAGGCACCGTTATCACTCCGCTTTTTACAAGCTTATAGTTGCCACCGTTGTAGCATGTGTATGTGTTTTGTACGAGTTGCAGGCATCATTATATGAACCCCGTTATATGTTTCGATCAGAATCACGGTGTAAACCGTTATTAGCTGATAAAAATGTTAATAAATAAATGTCTCAATTTTATTTGCTACTTTACAGAGCTGCACAAGCAACATTTGCATCGAAAACAGGTATATATATATATATATATATATATATATATATATATATATATATATATATATATATTTCCAATCCTCATAACATGCATTTTTTTCTTATGAATGAATTGAAGATGTTTTTATAAGGCTTAAGTTAATTTTTTCAACATATCGTGCAATTGAAATGAAAAAATCATTTTTTTTTTGCAAGCTTTCGTTGTAGAACAACTTTGTAAGGCGAAGCTGTCTTATAGTTTTTTTCGTCTGCTTCTTTCTCATTTTGATGGTATTAACTCCGAGGGGTAGAATCACGGAAAAGACAGAAGAGCACGTCAAGTTCTAGAAGACGTTAGGATAAGAAGAAAAAAATTATAAGTCTCGCCCAACAACGTTGTTCTACAACGAAAGCTTGCAAAAAATGAAATAAATAATTTCTTTCATTTCAATTGCACGTTGTGTTGATTTTCAAAAATATTTCACTTAAATACATTTTCATGCGTGCCTCAAAGATGTTGTCAATTTCCTTATTCAAAAAGCGCCAATCTGCGCATAACATCGACCGGACACTACTTATCCTAACGTCCTCTAGAACTTTACGTGGTCTTCTGCCTTTATTGGGATTCGACCCCTCGTAGTTAATACCATCAAAATGTGAAAGAAAAAAGAAAAAAACTATAAGACAGTCTCGTCTGACAAAGTTATTTTACAACAAAAGCTTGCAAAAAAAATTAAATAAATGATTTTTTCTTTTAACTTGCACGATGTGTTGATTTCCAAAAATATTTCACTTAAATATATTTTTATGCGTGCTTGATGATGTCCATTTTCTTTATAATATATTTATTTATTTAATACATGAAATAAGTGTAACATCAATACCGTCGGTTTGGAGTTCGGAAGGGGTCCTACCTTACAGACTTTTATTAGCCTTTGTTGATACTGTTTTATTGTTTTGACATTGTTTATTGTATCCAGAAAAGCTGATGAAAGTTTGGAATGTCGGACCCCTTCAAAACTTGAAACAGACGGTACTGATATTGTATGATTTACTGTATTAAATAAATAAATATTTACGCTCTTATTTTTTAATTTATAATCTCTACATAATTCCAGCACGCTGCTGAGGTTTTCCAACTATCTTTATTTTTAACATAGTTGCCCCCAAACAAGACAGGCCGCTACTGTAGACGTACTGAGAAATAGGGTAAAAGTATTAAGGGGCATCCTAAATTGGGAGCTGTTCGACGAGATGCTTGCTTCGATTAGGGAGAGAGTTCCAGAGGCCGGCAGCACGAGGAAGGAAGCTATTGGAGTAGAAGGCTCTCCAACATCTGGGACATCCACAGTGAATGGATGGGATTTAGCTGATTGTCGGGTTGGTTGAGTGTATTTACGTCGAAGGGGCAACAGGTTCATCCGAGCACAATCCATTGAAGTAGTTGTAAAAAAAAGCACAAGGATGCAAAATTGCGGCGATAGGACAGGGGCTGGAGCTTTGTGCATAGTGAGGGACCTATTAAGTCAGCGATTCTTTTGTGGACCTTGTCTAAGAGGGAGAGACTAGTGGATGATGCATCAGCCCAGATGTGGCAACAATACTCCATGCATGGTCGGATGGTAGCTTTGTAGAGATACACGATAATGTCAGGTGTGAGAAGTTTAGAAGTACGACAGATGGAGTCCACCTCCGTTGCAGCAGCATTGGCAATGTATTTAATGTATTTGTTCCAATTCATGTTACCTGTGAATGTAAGGCCGTGGGGTTTGAATGTTGAACTGTCAGGTAGGGTGTTATTTGTCCATGGCAATCAGTGGTTGAAAATGTTTTTTTGTAGTTATTGAAGAAAAGGAGCTTTGTCGTTGCGGCATTAAAAGTTATCAACTATTTATGGGACCAATTCCACTAAAGCCTGGATGTGATTTTCTAAGGGTTAAGCCATTACCTCGGATATGTACGCGTCCGTTTTGCCCACATGGCAGGAGTAGAGTGTGGTGTTGTAAGCAAATATATCTATCTCAGACTCGATGTCATCAGGAAGGTCATTCATGAAAATCAGAAACAATAAAGGTACAAGGATAGATCCCTGGGGTACACCAGCATTTATGTCATGCTGCTTAGATGAACGGCCATCGAGGACAACCTGGATCTTTCTTTTAGTTAGGAAGGATCTAATTATATTAAATATGTGTCCAGTAATACCATATGAGTGAATTTTTAAGAGAAGCCCTTTGTGCCAGACCTTGTCAAAGGCTTTGGATATATACAGTGCTACTGCACTAGCTTCATCTGCTTGGTCCAGTGTATGACACATGCGTTCAGGTATGACCGTTACGATATCCGCCGTAGATCGTGCTTTTTTAAATCCATACTGGCGGTCAGAAAGAAGTTTAGCATTAACTAGGTACCGAACTATGGCTAGATTGATTTAGGATTCAAAAGTTTTAGCAAAGATCATAAGTAGACTGATTTGGCGGTAGTTCTGAGGATCAGTTCTATCCCAGAATTATTGAAGACTGGTACGACAGAGACAATTTTCTAGCTATCAGGGAAGCAAGATTCCGCAACGCATTTGTTGTAGAGTTTGGAGAGGATAAGGGCCCTGTTCAGCAGATCATTTCTTTATTACTATTACAGGTATAAAATCAGCCCCACAAGATTTAGAGGTGTCAAGTTGTTTAACGATGTCTCTATTTGGTATGGGGTGATGACCAGGTTTTCAAGTGCGGCTTCAGTCCACAATAGGAATTTAGGGAGTGGGTGCCGAGTCCAAAGTGGCGTTTGAAGCGAAGCGCTGTTCAGCCTCATCGGTTGCCGTCCAAACGACATCATTATGATTTGATAGCGAGGGAATTGTTGATTGCCTATTGTTCATAACACTATTGTAGATGTTCCAAAAATCGCGAGTACCTTGTTTTTGTGACTGAATACGTTTTTTGGTTATCTCTGTATACCTTTTCTTTATTTCACCTATCACTGCCATACAATTATTTATTGACGCTATAATTTTCTGTCTATTCGCAGTTGACTTATCGCGGCCGAATTATCGGAATACTTGCTACCTCTCAGCAATGGCAGTTGCACATTTCGAATTGAACCATTGAAGAATTGTCGCATGGGAACATAAACTTCAATACCTGCTTTGACTCATTAAGTTTACTCATTTTCACACTGATCAGCAGGGAGTCAGGTTTCACTCCATGGGACGTCGCTGATGGGATTTCTGATATATTCAAAATCAGCCTGCTCGTAGTATTTCGTTGTTTTGAGTAACGGCTCCTCAGCTGTTGGACGAGTTTAAATCATTACCACAATTTGATCAGCATCCTCGAGCCAACTATAAGCATTTGTCACAAAAGCATCGAGTAATGAGGTCAAGAACAGGTCGAGAAGTGAGGCTTGCAGATCTACTCGATCAGGGATGCGGAATGGGAAAACGGCAGTCTGTGAGAGGAAATGAGCTAAGAAAACATTATACGTAGATTTACCGGCTGCGTAAGTAAAGCTGGATAATCCCAGCCAATCACAGTGGTGTGCATTAAAATCCCCAAATACATGTATTTGGACATTCGAGTCGGGTGAGAGTGCTCTATCTATGCTTCGAAGAGACAGAGTTTAGCAGAGTACAGTCCTGAGTCGAAGGTATAAGAAATATAAGTAACAAACGCTGTAATGTCAAATTAAAGCACATGTAGGCTTGCTTACAAAGAATATATATATATATATATATATATATATATATATATATATATATATATAAATGGAATAAATGCGACAGTTAAGACAATTTTTCACACAAACGGTAAAGCGAAAACGCCTCATTTCAAGTTAATTCAACTTCACATAATACGCGTACCGTCTTTTTTATATACTGCTTATGTATATATCAGTCTTAACTAATGTGCCTATTAGTTTTAGAAAGTTTACATTTTATTAATTTACTATTATTCTTTATTGTTTTTGAATCCAATGATTTTTTTGCTTTTGATCTTTCAAATGGTTTTGCTTCGCAATATTGTTTTATTTCTTGGACACATATTTAGCATTTGTGTTCAAATGTCTTTCAACATACTTGCTTTCAACAATGTTCGATATATTTCTAAATTGCAACTGAAAGAGCAAATTGAGATATTATCTCCTTTTCTTTATGTACGGTCACATTTAAAAAGATAAAAAAAAATTGTATCGAAATTACCAAAATGTTAATGTTTATGTATCTATATGAATAAATAAAAAATATGTGTTTCTTGTTTACGAAGTTATTAATATAATGTTTATTATGTAAATGTTTCAAGTATTTCAAGTAGCAAATGTTGCGAACTAGTAGCGAGCCGGCAAATTCAGCTAGTAAATATTAGAAAAAGCACCCGTTCATATAAATAAATTCTTAAAACGCAACAGTTTCCACCACTTTTATCTCCCCTTACGAAGATTAAAAATAAAGATATAATGCTACTAAAATTTATGTCTAGAATCTTTATCCTAATTTTGATCAAAATCCATGACACGCTTTGAATTGTAAAAAAATTCTAAAATTTAAGGTTTTAAGAAAAAAATGAAATTCAAGAAAATCTTACTTAAATTGTGTCTATGGATCAAATTTAATGCATAACTGAAAATGTTGAAAATTTATATGAGATATTGTTGCCATATTAGGCCGTTTAAACCCTTTAAGTACCCTAAATATTGTTGCCATATTAGGCCGTTTAAACCCTTTAAGTACCCTCAAAGAAGCTAAATTATGAACCATATTTGTAAGTGTTTGATATTTTGTCTAACATTAAAATATCTATTTTCGGAATCAGCAGAAACAATGTTCTGATAATAAAGTGTGTTGGATGAAATCCGGAATATTTTTGGAATAATTATTATTAAATTATATATATATATATATATATATATATATATATATATATATATATATATATATATATATATATATATAGTCATCCACATACAGCCTGTTTCGCTGTTTCACAGCTCATCAGTGCGGTTAGACCAGTATATATATATATATATATATATATATATATATATATATATAACATAAAATATAATAACACGAAATCACATAATTGTCGATGCAATAATTTATTTCAACCGTGCGGTTTTTTCAAGCATCACTCAGACAATTACATTTTTGAGACTGATAGAAAATTGAATTTCCCTACGACAATTTAAACTCAACTAGAGAGAGTGGTGGTAGCAACCAATTTGATACATCTTTTATAGAGAGGGGGAAATTTAAAACTTATATTTAACTATGGCGGTCGAAGGGGAGGGATCTTTAAGTTAATCAACTAAAAACTGCCGTGTCAAAATTATGACACATACGACTTGACGATATCATACATATAGACAACTTTACTCACGCGCATACACAAAACTAAATACGCACACGTCCTATGCGCACGCACATACATAATCTCACTCGCACATTACCATAACTAAGTATAATCACATACACAACTTTTATTCATACATCTCTAGCCGAGACGAAATGCGTCCGGCGAAACTCGTGTTCTCAAACTCGGTAGGAGAAAAGAAAGAAAGAAACAAGAGAAGAAATAGACAAACCGCGTGTCATAGATTCCCAGTCCGTCTGGATTCCAAGAAAGAGAATCTAATTGAAATAAAATTTTACGCACATACATGTATACATACAAATCCATACGCACACACACACATACATATATATACACATACACACACACCTACATATATGCATATATATACATATACATATATATATATACATACATATATACATACACATATACATATATATATCCCTGAATCTATTTGAAATATTGACCAAATGACAACGCATGTAGTTACTCACACATGTAAACATATACATACCTATACTTACACACACATACATATACATATACGCATATATACACATATATACATACACACACGTACATATATATCCACACACCTACACACAATATTTACATAACACTCTATATTCTTACTGATACAATATGAGTTCTAAAGATTAGTCTTACCTTATTTATATTTTAGATTAATTTGATAATCTATAGTTAAACCCTAATTCAAGTCTAATAATGTCTAGTGGTAATATTTGACATTTATACTTATATTAATTCAATAACTAGTGTATTACCTGCAGAAACATTTTCTTACCACTATCTTATTTTAAGTAAATAATCTGAATAAATAAATATTTCAAAATACCATTATATACGCATACACACAAATACTATATATCACCAAGTCGGTAATTCTGTGTCTATAACAGATATTATTATAAATATTTAGGGGGGGGGTTACCGTAAATAATGTTATTCAATTTGGTATCTTCACCGTTATAAGTCTAGAGGTCCATCTGATTACTAGTCATTGGTTATTTTAAATTTATAGACATAAATATAAATTTAAAATAACCAATGACTAGTAATCAGATGGACCTCTAGACTTATAACGGTGAAGATACCAAATTGAATAACATTATTTACGGTAACCCCCCCCCTAAACTTAAAGATCCCTCCCCTTCGACCGCCATAGTTAAATATAAGTTTTAAATTTCCCCCTCTCTATAAAAGATGTATCAAATTGGTTGCTGCCACCACTCTCTCTAGTTGAGTTTAAATTGTCGTAGGGAAATTCAATTTTCTATCAGTCTCAAAAATGTAATTGTCTGAGTGATGCTTGAAAAAAACCGCACGGTTGAAATAAATTATTGCATCGACAATTATGTGATTTCGTGTTATTATATTTTATGTTATTCTTGCTCTGTTTACTACATTGAGCTCTCATACCCAGATTTCCTCCTGGAATTATCCCATTATAACACAAATATATATATATATATATATATATATATATATATATATATTAAAATAATTTAATCATGATGCTTTTTCAATGCATTGTTTTTAAATTCTTACTTTAATTTTTTATTTTAGGGAATATAATTTCTTTTTCAGAGGTGACCTTAACTGTATCATCTTTTTTTTCTTTTTCTGTTTTGTTATTAAGTCGACGTTGTGATCTGATCTGGTCTGATGGTTATTGATTCGAATCTTGGGTTTGTGTACGCGATGCTTGTGGCATTTTAGGATATGAAAAATCTTTGTCGTTCTCATAGAAGTTTCGTTAAATTTCGTTTTGCATGAGAGAAAGTCTGCAAAAGATGTGTCACTTGATGAGTCATTTTCAAATTACAGCGAATAATAACAATTAAAATTGATGTTTCTTAAAACATCTTTAACCCAACACGGACAAAGATTAAAGTATATATTTTGTGTGAATATATAGGAAAAATACTTTGGAAAACAAATGTTGATTAACTCGACTGTGTGCCCTTATTTTAAATAGAACTAAAAGTTTTAAATGTATGATAAAAAGGCGTAGTTGATACTACCGGGAATGAATTACATTTATACATTACATTGAATTGTTTTCACGTTATTAATAATCTTAAAAAACCTTGTGTAATAAAATCTTACTTCAAAACTCAGTGCGGGATTTTTTAGCAGTAACAGTAATGTCCCTTTGCCTTTTAGCTAAGAGCAAAGTGTACTATCTGTTCAGATGCTGCACTTAGCTTTTTTCTGTCTTCTGTCAGTTAACGAGAAATCCTTCTAGACTGAGGCAATATTTATTCTTGTTCCGATCATGAGTGCTTCTTTTTGTGGAGCTGCTTTTTACCTCACATTAAAATCCGACCTTGTGTCTAACCCTGCCTTCTTGGGAAGGCAAGTAAATAGGAACAGTAACGTTTATACTGGCAGCGAAAGCTAAAAATAAATTTAACATATAAACTCATGCTAATAAAAATGTAAATATTGAACACTATCAGACTTGATATAGACCAACTTTATCACTGAGTAATAGTTTGCATTTATCTGAGAAAAAATTATGTTTCGGAATAACACGGAAAGAACCTGTTTCGTAACGAATTTAAGTGCTAATTATAATTTATTATTTAATTTATTATTATCAAGGTGTGTCTTCATCAGAACAGATTCCAGACTAGCAGAGTTAGAAGTTGAACACAATACAAAAACTTCAGTATAAGAAAAAATGCACAGTAATTAGAGAAAACGTGAGAGGAGGGAAGAATACCACAATTCGTATTCTCCATAAACCGCCACATGCACAAAAAAATGTCACTTCTATAAGGAAATCAGAGCAATAACTTATAAATGTCAAAAGTACAAAAAACATTAAAATAGCAATACTAATAATAATACTGATAATATTAATAATAATGATAAAGATAATGATGAAAAATAAAAGTAACAGAAGTAAACAATTAATATATATATATATATATATATATATATATATATATATATATATATATATATATATATATATATATATGGGGTAAGGTACACGATAATTCATAAAAATGAAATGTCGTGGTGGACAAAATGTGTGAAAAATGACAAACGGAAAACAAGTTAAAGTGCAGGAGAAGGGAAGAAATACAATTAGGGGTGAAAATAAAAAAGAAAAAGAAAATAAATAAAACTATAAACAGAAGAATAAGAAACAGAGACGAATGCGTCACCCACTTGGCATATTTCAACATCACTTAATGTATTATCATATGGTCCAATCAGATCATACTCCCCTCATCCCATGTGTGTGCCTTCAAAATAAAATTATTTCCAAGTCTTCATTTCTGAAGACGTTCGCCAACAGAACGAAACCGGTCAAACCTCTTGTTTTTGTTTTTTCTCCTGCACTTTAACTTGTTTTCCGTTTTTCATTTTCACAAACACATATATACAGGGTGACGCAAAAAAAAACGGGCCCCAAATCTAATTAGGCCCCGTTTCTTAGTGTTTCGTCCGAATGAAATGAATTTTGAGGCATAACTAGTTTATTATATTCACAACATCATATCAAAATACTAGGGTCTTTGGCCTTTTTTCTCCGTGCTACAGCATGTGTTCTAGATGGACTCCTTTTAGCTCTGTGCATTTCTTGAGGCGCAGAACTAAGTTGTCCATGACGTTCTTACAGACTGAATTGGGAATGGCTCTCATCTCCTCCCTGATAGCTTCCTTGAGTTCCGTGATGGTTCTGGGTTTCCCTGCGTACATTCTGTCCTTAAGATAGCCCCAAAGGAAATAATCTGGGGCCTTAGGTCCGGGCTATGGGGTGGCCACTCAAAATTAGTCTTGAGACTGATCACTCGGCCTCCGAAGTTCTCTTTCAGCCAATCTCGGGACAGGTTTGAGGTGTGAGAACTTGCTCCATCTTGCTGGAACCAGAACTTGCTCATGAGCGACGGGTAGAGGGTCAGGAGCTCACTCTTGAAGGTTTTGAGGACCTCCACATACCGCTCCTTGGTGACTGTCACTGCTGCGCCAGATTCTTCGATGAAGATTGGCCCGATGATGCCTCTGACCGAGATTGCAGCCCACACCGTGCAATTAGGAGACTGCAGGGGCTTGGTGGCTACTTCATTGGGTCTGGAGGACCCCCAGACGACATTTGTCTTGGAGTTCCTTTTTTCGTCAAGATGGAAGTGGCTTCATCTGAGGTTCAAAGGAGGTTAAGGAAACCTGGTGTCTCCTCGATCTTAACGAACATCTTGACTGCCATAGCGCTCCTCTGCTTCTTGTCTGAGGTTGTAAGGGTCTGCAGCGTCTGTATTCTGTATGGGTAAGCCCTGATATCATTCACCAGCACTCTCCTGCAAGTCTCACGGGAGATACCGAGGGACTGACTTCGCTTACGCACAGAGCGTTTCGGACTCTTCCATTTTTAATTTCATACCGTCGGATTATTTTTATCCTTTCATATACTCATATATATATATATATATATATATATATATATATATATATATATATATATATATATATATATATATATATATATATATATATATATATATATATATAGGTGAAATGATAATATACAAAAATATATAAACAATATTGTATATGGAGAGATAACTAATATCTTAGTATTATTTACCAAATATTTAGTGGATAAAATAGGAGTGTATTACAAATTTAAAACTTATTTTACACATACAATTATATACATGTATACACTCGCGGGTTTAATACATGTACACACACATATATATGCCTATATATATATATATATATATATATATATATATATATATATATATATATATATATAAATGTGTGTACATCAACATATGTGTACATAAATATTAATATATATATATATTACAACATTCGTACCGTCGGTTTCAAGCACGGAAGGTCTTACCCATCCGGCTCTCTTCAGCTTCTGTTGTCATCTGAAGCTGAAGAGAGCCGGATGAGTAAGAACTTCCATGTTTGAAACCGACAGGACGAATGTTGTACTAATTTTTCTGTACCAGAATAAATAAATATTATGCTCTTAATTTTTAACTTTAATTCTGAATTAATCGAGCACTCTGCTGGGATTTTTCCTACCATTTTACAAAGAAGTTATATTTATATATATATATATACAGGGTGTTTCAAAAGTCTTGGGAACATAACGATTTTTAATAACTCAAAAACTATTAGGAGTTGAAAAATGAAATTGGTACCGTTGGAAAGGTTAAAGTTTCAAGTTTTGTGGGGAATCTTCAAAGTTGCTCAATATGAGCACCATTCGTCACACGGCAGACATCTAGTCGATAGTCCATTTCCTGCCAAACGCGTTCCAACATCTTGACGTCAATGGTTCCCACAACTGCCGTTACTCGAGCCTTTAGTTCGTCAATATCTCTTGGAAGGAGCGGCACATAGACTTGTTGCTTGACAAAGCCCCAAAGGAAAAAGTCACACGGGGTAAGATCTGGAGACCTAGGAGGCCAGGGCATGAGAACGTCATCACCTCGCCCAGATCTCCCAATCCATCTACCAGGCAGCCTTGTGTTAAGAAACTGCCTTACTCTAAGACTCCAGTGTGGTGGTGCACCATCTTGTTGAAAAATGAAGTCATCAGATTCTGCTTGTTCCAACTGAGCCATTAACCAGTCTTCCAGCATGTTGAGATAGGATTCACCAGTGATAGTTGCTCTTCAAAGAAGAACGGTCCATAGACACCTTTCTTGGAAATTGCACAAAACACGTTCACTTTTGGTGAATCTCGCTCGTGCTCAAGAAGTTCACGAGGATTCTCAGTACCCCATATGCGAGTGTTATGCTTGTTAACTTTGCCACTCAGATGGAAGGTCGCCTCATCGCTAAAAACAAGCCGGTCATCAAAGCTGTTATCTTCCAACTTCTCTTGCATTGCAATGCAAAAGTCACGGCGAAGTGGCTTATCAGTGTCCTTCAACTTTTGGACCAACTTGAGCTTGTAAGGTACCATTTGCAGTCGTTTCCTTAAGACACGCCAGACAGTTGCTGGAGCAAGCTGAAGTTCCCTGCTGGCTCTTCTCACTGATTTACGGGGGCTCCGCTGAAAGGCTGTCCGAACTTGCTCAACTGCATCTTCTGAAGTTGAAGGGCGACCTGTTCGCTTACTTGGGCATAAACACCCATCTTTCACAAATTTAGCATGCCATCTGACAATGGATTTCCTTTCAGGGGCTTCTTTTTTAAATTTCCTGCGAAATGCACGCTGAACACATGTCCACGATTCAGTCTTTGCAAATTGGAGGACGCAAAATGCCTTGTCTTGTTTAGAGAACGCCATTACTGCACCTGGAAAGATAACACGAAAATCATTAGTATGACCAAAAACTTGATTAAGCAAGCTTTAAAATGGCACCAGTTTCATTTTTCTGGAATAGTTCATGAGATATACGCATTTGTAATGTTCCCAAGACTTTTGAAACACCCTGTATATATATATATATATATATATATATATATATATATATATATATATATATATATATATATATATATATATATAAAATAACACAAATATTATTAAAATTATAAAAAAGACAATAATCGCACTAGATATATGGAAACACAAGTACCTTCTCTCGCAGGAATATTGCTAACATGTATCACCCAATATATAGTAACCAGCGTATACTTGTTAATCTATAAAATTCGCAGACAAGGATTAATATAACTGCAACTTTCAACATCTTAGAAAATGAAAAAAACAGTTTTTCCTCGTTAAATTCCAAGGGAATAATATAATGCGGCCATTAAGTTGATTGGTGCACGACGTTGTAAGCAGGGGAGATGATCTCAAAGTTTGTAAGTTATGGAAGTCTAAGTAATTTGTGTACAATAATAACTCAGGTAAACCGCTAATTAAATATTTGAAGGAAAACAATGCAGGGTAAATTTCAATTAGAAGAAAGATATATGTTTAAAATATTAATAGCTTGTGGACTATTTTTTTACAAAAGGAATACGATGTGTATCTAGAATAATATATATGTGTATCTAGAATATTATATATCATTATATAGGGGTAAAAGTTATAGATTAATATTTGTTATAACAAATGGGTATAAAGGAGGATAATTTTAATTAAAAAGGGTTGATTTACTTTAAAGACCAAGAGTTAATATACAAGGTTGGGAATCAGTATAGCTAGGGTTCCTACACAAAATTAAATGTTTACAGGCGAACAGAATCATATCTATTTTGTTAAGTAAGGGACTAATGTGTTTGATAATGGATAAGGTTTCCTCTCTACACAGTCTGTAGTACCTGTCTAAGGGGCTATATTGTCTAATCTGTTTAATTATATGCCATTTAGGGTTCTTGGGAATGTTATTATTCTTAAGGTCCCAGGTACGGGCAACCAAGGACACGAGTTTTGAGAAGGGTTTAGTTCTCAAAATAATATGTATGCCTTGAGATTCTATTTTTAATAAAATTAGCCGTATAGTCTATGTATATAGCCTACGTTAAAGGAGAGACTATTTAAAGTTGGCCTATCTTGATTATTTATTTAATTTCCATGACTATTATTACTATTACCGCTATCATTACTATCATTACCTATCGTGCCCTGGTGTATACTCTGTTTTACAGTACATTTGTAAATGACGTTCCCATACCCGCGTAAGTTTACAAAGGGCAAGAAATCATATCACTTCAGTTGTATTCAGGGTCAGGGGTAACAGAATTATTAATTTTCTGGGCTATATTTATTTTAACTGCATTAGCTAGGAACTGTTGAGTAAGAGATTCTAATTGTGCTTCTACTGAATAGTTTGCTATATCTGTGTGGGGCTCTTATGGGATCTTATATTTTGATAAAAGCTTTAGGGATATTCGTGTGAACATTTTTACTAAACGTCAGATGGAACAAAATACAATTGTTATGGTTAGATTTGATCGGTTTATGTATGTTTACTTTTATATTTTGCTGGTGCAAGATTCTATTTTGTACTCTATTCTCAATATTCATTCTAAAACCAGGCCCAGGTTCATGAACCATAGCCTGTTTAAATGTCCACTAATTTTCGCATTCTTATTACCACATTTAGGTTGGTAAGAGAAATTTAGGTAGCTAATACTTTGATCATTCACCGAATTTAAATTCGTTGTTGTAGTACTGGGAGTTTTTATCAATAATAAAAAAATCCGGAGATTCTCTCGGCTACATTAAATACAATAAAATTAGAGATAGACATATGGCGGTTAGAACTCTTATGGACATAATATAATGTTTAGTAAGGTTTGTGGTATGTCCTGAACGTGAGAGCTTGTAAGTTACGTGTCAAGTCCACAAAATCAATCACCTTTTCATTAATGTCTATTGTAATACACACACACACATATATATATATATATATATATATATATATATATATATATATATATATATATATATATATATATATATATATATATATATATATATAACGAGTATGGTTATTGTGATCTCTAGTTGGTCTTTATGTTTACTCTGTATTTGGCATAAATATAACTTATGTGTTTCCGTATAAGCTGATAATTTCATATGGCTTTAAGTATAGAGTAAAAGCGTGCGGAGTCAGAATATATTTATTTTTGTATTGAATATACATCTAGAATATATTTATAAGCACGTATGTATTTAAAATATATGCTTGATTGATAGTGGATCTGTGTGTGTGTCCATGTTTAGATGTGTATGTATATCAATGTCTGTTTATTTATCTGCTTGTTTATTTATGTGTGTTTGGGTATCTATTAGAGTTTGTTTATATATGTGTGATTCTTGATATATAAGATAAGATATTTATACTGGAGTGAGTTTGTAAAACTGGGTAGGCCAGAAAGTAGGGAGCAATACAATAAGGACAGAAAAAGGTGAGGGAGACGCCATAAATGGTAATAAAAGGGGCAACCACTAGCGGAAAAGGTCAGCAAGTGGAATAGGTAATCCGATACTAATTCATAAGAAATAGAAAATACTAAATCTCAAAAAGAGTTATTTAGGAGAGAAAATTCTTCAAATCCATCAATTTCTCGAAAATTCTTGGTCTGATATGCACATATGTAACCAATAATGTTTGTATAAATACAAATGTATACTTATATATATATATATATATATATATATATATATATATACGTGCGTTTGTGTGCAAAGCAATTAGATGATATAACATGTTTTCAATTAAATGTTCACTTTACTCGCTGGATTCTCTTGCTTAGTGGAATGGATTTAATGGGTGTAAAATCCTACCTGGGTTATTGCTTTTTGGATTACTATACACATGAATGAGAAGAGTAAGTTAATTTCGCAATCGGTCGTTCATCGTAACTTTCATGATCTATAGTAGCTCTACGACTTTTTTTGGTGTGCAACGTGGTGGCTCAAGTCGCAGAGTCGTTGTTCCGCAGTCAACTCTGGTTTCGAAATCCGAGTTTGGATGATTTCCTGTCTTCGGTCGTCATGGTGGGGGAACTTCGGAACTATGTGTGATTATGGTAACACATATTTAACTCTAGAAACTTCTTATGAAAGTGAAAAGTAATGTGTTTTAACCAGGAAATGAATACCCGTGATTGAGAAAAATCAAAAGATCATAGAATTATCTTATTTTTGAAAAGCTTCAAAAATGTTGAAATTACTTTAACCCCCTTTTATTTTACGAATGAAATACGACTTATACCAATGGTAAAACTCACTAACCATATTTACAAAGAGATAACGCCCTGAAGGTGCGAATAAAAACAAAAACATTAAAAGGCAGTTCGTGGTAGAAAATTAGGTACTTCTACAGAATTTTAACCGAAATATTTTTTGACCCTATACTAACACAACTTTTAAGTTTAGTTCAGCAAAATTCGGTTTGGTTCGGTTCAAATTATGTAGAAGCACCGTTAATTATGCTTAAAATTGGAAATTTAAATGTAAAACAATTAAACGCCTTGCCAGCTGTACATACTAGGGTTTCATAGAATAAATCATATGTTTTAAGATAAAATAATGCATTCTTTCATATTATCAGGGTTTTTTATATGAATATGTTCTGATTCAAAATGGGATATTTGACTTTAAAACAAGATTGTGAATTTATTCTTTTGCGAAAAATAAAAATAAATAGTGCCATTTTAAAATCTAAAATATATATTTTTTCATTAGTAAAATTATTTTGATTTAATTAATATTCCCATTTATAATAAATGGGAATATTAATTAAATTAAAATAATTTTACTAATGAAAAATATATATTTTATATTTTAAAATGGCACTATTTATTTTTAGTGTTTATTCATCTTAATACGTGGCAAACGGTTTTTTAGATGAATCGATGGAAGAAATATGAAAAGTGTCGAAATCAAGCATTAACCCTAAAATCCGCTCATAATAGAAAATTCACTTAAAAAACATCCGTTTAATTATATTATTTTATTTCTTAATTGTAGCTTGAAATACCATATTATAGTTCTTAGTTTTTCTTTTTAATATTTTAATTTGAATTGAATTGAAAGATAGAGTTCCGCTGATTAGATTTCCTACATTTAAAAGAAACTGTGTTTTGTATTATTTTGATCATTCGTCTGACTATTCATATTTTGGATATTATTCTCACAACATGTCGGCCAATGTAACATCCAACATTTTTAAGAGGCATCTTGCTCAATTCGGGAACCTGTACAGAAATCTAAACGAAATATTTTATGTAATCCACGGAGTAGGTTGCTGTCTTTCCGTCAGTCATAAACGGGTAAAAGTCTTACAAAATTCGTAATTGTATTCTTAATAATACCCGCACTTAGGATTACCTTAAACCGCCAGATGACTGTCATTTAAAAACTGATGTTTACTTAGCACTTGTAACCGAATTAGTGTGTGCGCCAAATCCAGATATGACTAAAAGACCGTTCACAATTTCTTTAGAGATTAAATTCTCGAGACGTTTATAAAATATTCTTGTTCAATTAACTTATGTGAGAGAAAAATGTTCTTTTATTAATCGCGATACTTACGCTTATATGTTTCGAAGAAACATAACATTGAACCTTAAATAATTAATTGAAAATGTCCGAAACATTTCTAGTATCTATATAATCCACATTTAATTCAATATATATGATGGAAATCAACTCGTGAGCGAATATGACGACTTCTTGTTGTCGTCAATTTACTAGCAAATGTCGAGTGTTGCCGCATGCACACTGAAAGTCTCACTAACCGTTTCATGCACGATTTTTTTTACATAAATTGTGATTTTACTTTCCTTGAACAACGTGCGTTCAAGTTGAGCTGATTTCTGCAAAGGCCCGTAACGACTAATAATGGAGGCATAACGTATTCCTTGATTTCTCTATCTCATGCAATTTTTTCTATTTGCTGTTGTGGAGCAACAGAATGCATAAAAAGGGCGAAAAGATTGAATGACGGTGGCAATGGCAATGGCCTAATCTAATTAGATGTTGGATTACGAATGAGCTGGAAAACAAATTCAAACCAAGATTTGTGACACACATATTTTCATAACCCAGTTAAGAAATCTTAAATCAGAAGAAACAAAAAAGATTTTTAAAATAATCACTTAAATTTAATCTATTCTTTCGTCTAAATAGTAATTAATATCTCCCCACACGCTTGGGCCTTATCACAGGTTATGAATGCGTACACATTTTTTAATGATGGAAACAGCTGAAATCAAAACTATGTATATAAGCCTTTCTTTGTTAGATTTGCATACATTTTTTATTCTGAAACATTTTTGAAGCATTTTCTATGTTAACATTAATACTGCTTTTATTATATATGTACATTCTGAGATAGATGAAATTCAATACGCGTTATTAGCATGCAATACCATAAAGATATGGCGCGTATCACGGTAATTGGGATGTATAATTTACATAATTATATTTTTACAAAGCCGTTTAAATAAATAAGTGTCCGTTATTATGCATTCCTAATCAGATTGTTTTCGTGCATCGTAGAAACATTTGTGTGCATATGTTTTAGAAAAAGACATTAAAAATAAATAAAAGATGTCACAGTTATATTTACATTAATACGAATGATCATGTAATATCTTCGTGATCTTTATGGGTATTTATATATTTTTATGTACAGAATTCTCTCCAATTCTTATTAACCGATCATTATGGATTTTGCAATACAGTTGCTATGCGTATGGGTGCGTAGTAGGGCTTATATTTAGTGTTTTAGTTTTATGCTAAGGGGACAAAGACTCAAATGTTTGTGAAATTTAAACAATATATATATATATATATATATATATATATATATATATATATATATAGTATACATAATTTAATAACTATTTTCTAAATTTCAGACTTTGGAAGTAGTTTAAAGCGTCTTTCAAATTTGTAATAAATTAAATCATTACTCATTAGACACCAAGTAAGCAAAATGCTCTGGAGTTCAATTTTTTCTGAAGTCTGCTTAAAATTAAGCATTTAACTTTGGACATTTTTAGAATTAAAATCATGTAATGGATTTTGATAAAAATTGGAATCGGGATTGTAAACATAAGGTTTAGTAGTATTATACTTATTTTAAAGGGACAAAAAATAGGGCAACGTTGTTATTTTTGGCGAATTAATTTGAACCATCCTGAGACGGGTGTTCTTGTAGTATACATAATACATATATGATAGTTATGTTTCGTAGCTTGGTATGTTTTCTCTAATAAAATATGTACTGACGACTACTGTAATCGTCTGAAGTAGCTATTTTTAAATATCGCGTGTATCGGTGTAAATTGATGAAGTGTCTTCCAGCTTTTGTAACGAGCATATTTTATGGAGGATGAACACACATTAAACCATAAAACAGACATCAGAGGTAAATGCTGAACTTATGTAGATTCCGCTATAAAACAAAATGTATATTTTTTGTTATCATACAATGCAAACGAAGGCCGGTCAAACCATAAAGAAAGGAAACGTTTAGTGTTATACTTCCGCGAAGGAGATTATATTTTGTTTTCGAGTGTGTTTGTTTATGTACAGCTTAGCGTCACAGTTCGCTTTACAAATCGTCACCCAACTTGGTCAACATATCGGTAAAGATCTAACTTAGAATTGATTTAACTTTGGAATATCTACGTCAAAGATCAAGGAAAAGGTGAAAGTCACACTTTTGGCGATAACTTCGTTTCTGTTCATCATAGACTCGCTACATGGTCCATATTGTAGCCAATAAAGTTCCGCATCTTATATGCTTTTGACCTTACAAAAGGTCGAATTTGGGCGGAATTCTTCCTATTTTTCCAAATTTAATGTATAGAGACGAAAGGCTCAGATAAGATATGCTCATCCTTACTACAACGTAAGGCGGAAGTGTGCAGTCTCACGGCTGACTTATGTTCTTGTTTCATCCGTACCTTTGTTTCATGACTTAATGCAACGAAGCGTAATTTGTCATAACATTATTATTCAAACTACTAGCTTAATTTGGGTTGTTAAATTTACAACGTTTCGGCCCATGTAACGTCTAACCTTCAGGTGCCTCTTTTCAAACTCGGGAACCTTCTAATCGCACTTGTGAATCTTTATATCGAACTTGAACACCTGTACAGAATGTTGAAGAGAGCTCTTTTCTTTAATCAAGGGGGTTGTTCTTATTCTGTCAGCCATGACTGAGCAAGAAAGTTAACTTAATCTATTCTTAGTTAGTATCGCTTCTAGTAAGGACAGAACCTTCAATCTCCAGAGAACTGATATATAGAACTGATGATTAACCAACGTTATTAATCGTTACTCCATGGGTGTATGTGGGCAGTTCCAGTATGAATGCGTAGTAATACTATTCATTACTACTTTTTACGTATTGCAATTATCTGAAATAAAGTGTTCAGCGTGAAATTCCGTACAGATTCCTATGTTCAAAATTATACACCTGAAGAAGGTCGGAGGTCACAATGGTCGAAACGTTTAAAATTAGTAGTACGAATAAACCTAATCATCAATCCTCATTTCACAAATTTCGAAACACTGATCAAATGTTATTTACTTGTGTACACCCTCCGTCGAAAATAATGCTTCGCCAGTGTTCGCATTCGTAATTTATCTAAGATATACTATTCAAATATTTATATAAAATCATAGAATTACTTAAATAATCTGATTTTTCATACATAAATGATTATCATTTCTGATGACCTAAAGGCTAGAACACCTACTGCTGACCTTTTTTTTATTATAGAATGGAGGATTTCTTTCCGAATTCATTTCAGTCTGCGGTATGGATCTGAGGTGTCGTCTGACTTGCTATTTGCTTTCTCGCTTCCCCTAATTACTTGAAATGGTTTCGTCCGGGGAGCTAGAAAAAGACTTGTCTTTTATGAGCTAACTTTTGCTTGATGGGATGGAAGTGCATATATCTCTTATCTCCAGTTTTATAAATTACGTATTTGTATATTTTTATATATTTCTATGTATAAGATTCATATTTAAACTAATTGGGAGTGATTTGGACACAACCTCTCATTTTAAATTCAAATACATCAGATGTGCATTATTTTAGACATTTACCAAAATAAAACTTATGTAATGGATGTTGATCAAAATTGGAATAAGGATTGTAAACATAACATTTATTAGCATTATATCTTGATTGTAATCTTCGTAATGGGACATAAAAGTCCAAAACTGTTCTGGGAATTATCTTCACTCGTCTTTGTACAGGTACTCTCTCCATATATATATATATATATATATATATATATATATATATATATATATATATATATATATATATATATATATATATATAAGTAGGTAGAACAAATACTACACTTTGGTCGTTAGGGTAAGTGCCACCGGTGTTAAAGGAAAACCTGGTATTTTACTCCGCTATCGTATTTATTCACTAACCACCGAGCTAAACACGCCATTAAGTTTTTTTCTTTTTCCTTGATGTGCATGCTGGTCGCCGTGGAGGTGAAGAGGGTGGACGTAAAAACATCATGATGCTATTGCTCTTGTTATCATGCTAACGCGAGAACCGGAAACGGCTATGCTAAGCAGTTTACTTGTGCGCACGCGTGAATGACGAGATTGAAAGGCAGCTACAGGAAAAGAGCTAACTTCTTTCCTGGCAAAGAGGGGAAGCAACTATATGCAAACGGTCACGGGATGAAACGCGGATAATGGAGGTGCCGCGTAGAAGAACGGTATCAAAAGCTAGAGGGAAATAGGGCAGAAATAAACGGAAAACGGGAGAACGGCGGCGAAAGGGATCAACTGAATAGGATTTTTGAATTAAGATTGACGTTCATCGGTTGGCAATGTTTTAGAGGCTATTACGCGTTTTATTATAGTGTTCTTTATTTTGATCAGGGGAGGTAATTAAGTATCGAATCGTCTTGGACGGTTTAGTTGGGATGCGTGTGTGTGGGGGGGGGTCTTATTTGAGCTAGAAGGTTTATTCTTTCATTTGTTTTTACGAATCTCTGTGGTTGTATACATTTTCCTTTCGGTTGAAGCGTTCAAGTAACTGGACAGAAATTCTTATGGGTGTGGTAGTGTGTAGGGGTGGGGGTGCTTTTTTATATTTTGTTTTCTTTTTTTAGCGTAATAGGATCTGATGTTTGCGCCTTCGTCTTTGTTCTGGGTGTGTTTGTCCGGTTTTCATATAATTTATTTTATTTTTTTAGCATCTTTGCTTTTTTTAAATTTTGGATTGGACAGTTTTTATTTCTGGAATTTCCTGGATTTAATCATCTGAGTTGGAACCTGCTGACAGCTTTGAAAGTGCTCCGTTTCAGGATGTGATTTGCTACGTTTACGGCATATCAACCCTTTTTAGATGTATCAATTAATCCCGAAACAAATTCATTTGTAAACGATAAATTAGATGCAATAGAAAATATATAATCCCTCTGGTCGCGTATTTTTGCTAACTTGGGAGAAGTGTATTATGACAACAGAAATGATAATACACTATTTTTCCAACTTTAAGGGAAGAGGTAATACCTGAGAATATCTTGTCATAACGAACGAACAGATACTAGACAACCCACTTGTCAAGTTGAACATTGAAAACACATTAGTCTGAAATTGTATAGTAAACTTAATTAAGTATTTAAAGATAGTGCCATAGTACAGTAATAGAAGCAATAGTATAATTTCGGCTTCAGACAGACAGATACCAAATTTACATTAGTAATAGATGTTACTATTTTACCTATAGATTGAAAAGTTGTTTGTTCATATATTTTTTAGCTGCATGAGTGTCTAATTGAACACGTTAGAGCCGATAGGATTCGAACTCGCCGTTATCGATTTCATAACACTCGATGATATTGATTAGGCCAATGACCCACCGCTTCTTAAGAAAACATTTTTGTTATTAACGTAATAACATTAGGATCGTAAAATAAGTATGAATATCGAATCTCATTTCTTCATTCACATCAGATTTAGTAGAAAACGGATGAATATGTAGAAGCGTTTACCTTCTGAATATTAGTGACACATTCATACTCACTTATACAATTACTCTTGTATACCAGGTTTTTCGGAAGTAACTCCCTAATATTTAGTGATAATAATTTATTACTGCAATATGATTCATACAATAAATGAATATAGATCAAATGAAATTTATTGGCAAAATGAAAGAGTGCAACAAGCCATGTAAAAAGACAGAATATATGTATATCTATATACGTTGCTTTTCCATGATTATCCCATATGAAATATTGCTATTAAAAAAATATTAACACGATACCTTTATGAAGTACTTACTTGTGATTGAAAAATATACAGAATTTACGGAAATTAATCCAGTAGTTTTAGTTTTATTTACGAAATTCTTCTTTTATTCGAAGCTGGAATTTCGCTGCCATTATTGTCGTCATTATTAATATTGTCACTGCTTAACCCTGTGAGTATATCACTTTATGAATGTAGATGTAAAATTACCTTAAACTAGAAAAGTATACGTATACATTAATAAAAGAAAATCATTATTATGCCTATTAACCTCCCTAGTATTCCTATTCATTTCTACTAGATATTTTTTTGGTAAATTTTGGTCTGTGCTAATATTTTTTAATAGACAGTAAATATTTCATTAAGTTATCATGTATTTATAGGTGCAATATTTCATATGGGTGTAACTATGGATAAGAACCCTATATACTGCCTGAATGTTTATTCAACACGACTTAAACCTAGATATGGTATCGTCACGACCTCCTCTGGTAGGCTGCTCCACGGAGCTGGAACGCAAACAGAGAATTCTGTTTTCTTCTATTGAGAAGAAAGCGGCGATAATTCTATATATAACCCTACAAAATCTGATGCCACCGCAGAGTCAAGGGCACCCATGGCCAAATCAAAGGAGTTTGTAATTTTTTATTTAATCCATTAGTCATTATTATTGATTAAAACTGATCTTCTACATTTTTTAATGATGTGGATTTCATCCTTGATTATATCAGTGTACATCTCAGTGTTCAAGAGTTCTTCGAATATGGATGGACAGAAATCCACTATGTAAAATTGTAGGAATATCTTTAGCTTTCTGACTTTAGCAGAAAGTGTTGTTCATCTATTTCCTGTGGTGTTTGAAGAAATCCTTTGTCGGAATTTTTGTGATGAAGAATTATCATTTATATTGTTTTTCTTCAGACTATTGTGCTCAACATAGATATTTCTATGTTTACTACATTTTGGGCGATGTACTCTCCAGTCTTCATGTGTGCAATACATTTATAGTGATGTTTTACCTGTATTTGAATGCGATTGTTGTTGATTTTTTGCATCAACTTACATAATCGACACCAATTATATACAGAGAAAATATTACAACACAAACGCCATGCATTTTAGCATGAGAATTCCTTACGGGGGTGAAACGCGGAAGCCTCTGTGTAACTTATTTGCCATAAATATATTTTTATAACTTACTACCTAGCTCGTATCGAGCACTGTTGAAGTATATACTGAAAATTTATACATACAAGATTATTATCTTCTTATAATATTCTATGTGGATTCATGAAATGATAATATATCTTCCCTTAAATATTATATATATATATATATATATATTATATATATATATATATTATATATATATATATATATATATATAGATATATATATATATAATATATATATATATATATATATATATATATATATAATATGTATATATAATATATAAGGGAAGATATACCTACTTTAGATTCGATTGTTTTCAATCTCTTGGTAACTACACAATATTGCTTATGTTAGAAGCTTTTCATATTTTTCTTACACAGTTCTCTACCTTTAAAGAAAGCATTTAAATATATTTATAACAATATTGTTTTATTTATCCACATACATATATGTTTCATCTTTATATGTCTCACCAGTATGTCTATGTATAGCTATACCTCCAGTTGCTAAGTTGGAAAACATTACAAAAATCACCTTTAACTTTTAGCCAACGTCTTTGCCTAGTATAAAAAGTATGCAATGTAGATAACGCTGCCGTATGTGGTTAGTATGTGTTGTTGAGCTCGAGTGCAATAACAGCCTACTTTGCACTCAATATTCGCTCTTTCTGAGTTCAAGTAGGCAAATAGTTTTAATCAATTTCCATGCGTTGTATCACATTTATAACATTTTAATCTGATTAAAGCGTATTTTTATGTTCATGAACACATTTTGCATATGTTAATAAGAATGTATTACTAATATTTTATTTATAAAAAGTATCTATGCATATATGGTGTCCACAGATGATAAAATAGCTCTCAGAGAGGCCACAACAAAAGTAAGGTAGTAACGCCTTATTTACAATTATGATTTAAATAAAAATACGGATAAAATTTGATGATATTAACTTCCTTCCCATCGCAGGAAGACGTTACACAAGGCCGGAACGTGGGGAGAATCAAGCCAGCGCTTCTAAAGAAGAAGCACTCTGGCCTGGTTAAATTACCTAGGCCACCCTGTCGGTATTCCTCAGTCGAGTCGCCTTAGGCATTTAGCAATAAACTAACTTTATCCCAAGAGGAGAGACAAAGACTGTGTGTGAATCTCCTAGGACTGTCCAGAACAAATACCTCTGCCGGACAGATAAAAAGCCACCGACATGGCCCCGTATGTGTGCGACTGATTGTTGAGAACGGATCCCCGACTAGTATTTAGCAGTGAAAAGTCTTTAAGCAACTCTAAGCCGCGGGTATGAATTAATATATGAAGAATTTTCGAAGTCTTATGTTATTCTTTAACTCAACAGTTGAGATAAATACATCGTTAAGAAAGTTGATAAAAACGCGACCGTTATGAGGTGTCCGTTTTTTTAACAACATTTGTCGAAGAGAAAGTTAACTTCTGTGCATGCGTGCAGCTAAGTCAAGATAGCTTGATAGTTTTTAAAGATTCATAAAAGTGCGAATAAAATTTCCCTCCAGTCATTGGGAGATTTATATAAGAAACAAATGATTTTCATGTTTATATTGGTTACTTTCAGTCATTGTACTCCCTTTAAGCTTCACCATTGTCGATATAAAACAAGTTAAAAATAATATTTCTTGTAAGTGGCTAAAATAAAACAAGTCACATTTGAACGTAACCAAATAAATCACACATAATTTCGTTCTTCGTTTTTGTATTTTTTTTCACTTTTTCTTTCAGTTATTTCATGCTTTATTATTTTCTTTATTGCGTTGTTTGTATGCTTTAGTTTTTTTCTTTATTTATTTCGTACTTTTCATTCATTCTTTTATTCTTTGTCTTCATTTCTTTTTCTTTTCTTTAGTCTTTTTCATTCATTCTTTTTACTCTTTACTTTTTCTTTATTTTTTCTAAAGTACTTTTCATTCTTTTCATCTTTTATTAAAACTTTACTTTACCTTATTTATTTTCCTTTCATGCATTTCTTTTTTATTCATTTCTTTTTTATTCATTGCGTTTTTATTGATTTCGTATTTATTTACTGACATTTTATTCTTTACTCATAATTATTTATTTACTTTATTTTAATTTTATTTTTCATCGCTAAAGCACCGCCACCCCCAACCAAGAAGATAAACCAAGAGGACGACCGACGACCTCAATCGCACCCCACCCCACCCAAGTTTGACATTGTTTCACATCTTATTTTATAAAGAACATTTACTATACTGTGAAATTTTGTAAAATTTTAAAGATAAATGAAATATTTGTGTCTTTTGTTTTTTACTTTTATTCTTTCCTTTGGTATTCATTGATTTTTATTCTGTACTGTTTTATTCATTGACTTATTCTTTCCCTTTTTATTTATTTGACTTCTTTTCTATTTTATTCATTTCTTTACGTGTTTTTAAAATATAATCTCCTATATAAAGGCCAGTTGTCTGTATGTCTGTTTGTCTGTTTGTCTGTTTGTCTGTCCAGATACTCCTCCGAGAGTACCCAACAAACAGTCACACGGTTGACATCATTATGACCGGCCAGCCCCGGGACGTGTAATATCTCAGAACCGGAAATAGAAATTGACTCTTTGGGGGTCGACTGAGCACTTTTCTCCAATGGGGGTGTGGTTTTTTCCTCGATTTTCAACGTTGTTTAGTACTAATTTGAAAAAAAACAATGCTATCATGTATAATTTTAGAAATATGCAAAGTCGCGCTTTTAACAGGAAATGACGTCAGAGGAAAAGAGTGTAGGGAAGAAAATCCCTCACACTAAAACTCTTCTTTCCCTCTCACTCCGCCCCCCTTTCTACCTTCCCTTCCTCCCCTACGCCCGTTCTGTTGTTATGATACCACCCTCCTAGGCATTACCTTCTCCTTTTTGAGAGTTGTGGAGATAGTGCGGCGGTGTGACTGCTTCAGGTCAAATTAGGGAGGGGGTCGGCATTCGCCGGTGTGAGCGCCTCACGCCAAATTTGGGGGAGCGGCGCGTCAGGCGAAATTTGGGGAGGGGGGAGTGTCGGAAAAAAAATTGACTCTTCGGGGGGAGGGGGGGCTTTTTCCATCACTTTTCAACGTTGTTTAGTACTAATTTGAGAAAAAAACAATGCTATCATGTAAAATTTGAGAAATAATGCAAAGTCACGATTTTAACAGGAAATGACGTCAGAGGAAATCCCTAACGGCACTTTTTTGAACATGAGTTTATAGTGAAGCAAGTGTTACTTAATCCCTAACGGCACTTTTTTGAACATGAGTCCATAGTGAAGCAAGGGTTGCTTAATTCCTAACGGCACTTTTTTGAACATGAGTCCATAGTGAAGCAAGGCTTGCTTAACTTCTAACGGCACTTTTTGAAACATGCGTTTATAGTGACGCAAGTGTTGTTTAATCAATAACGGCACTTTTTTGAACATGAGTTTATAGTGAAGCAAGGATTGCTTAATCCTAACAAAATTTCTTCTGTTGACATGATACCATCCTCCCAGGTATTACCTCCTCCTTTTTGAGAGGTGTGAAGTTAGCGTAGTATCAGTTTTTGGGGGAAAATTTTAAGGGTTAGGCCGAACTTTTTAGGGGTCAGGCCAAATTTTTTTGTTTTTTTTTGTTTTGAAGTCAAAATATTTCTCATGGTTGGGGTTGAGTGAAAAATTAGGTGCCTAGAGAGAAAGAGGGGTCGAGGAACATTTTAGGGGTCAGGCCGAACTTTTTAGGGGTCAGGCCAAATTTTTTTGTTTTTTTTTGTTTTGAACTCAAAATATTTCTCATAGTTGGGGTTGAGTGAAAAATTAGGAGCCTGGAGAGATTGAGGGGTCGTGGAACATTTTAGGGGTCAGGCCGAACTTTTTAGGGGTTCAGGCCAAACTTTTTTGGGTTTTTTTGGTTTTGAAGTCAAAATATTTCTCAGGGTTGGGGAGAATGAAAAATAAGATGGCTGGAGAGATTGAGGGGTCGGGGAAAATTTTAGGGGTCAAGCCGAACTTTTTAGGGGTCAGGCCAAATTTTTTGTTATTTTTTGTTTTGAACTCCAAATATTTCTCAGGGTTGGGGGAGAGTGAAAAATTAGGGGGCTGGAGAGATTGAGGGTCGGGGAAAATTTTAGGGGTCAGGCCGAACTTTTTAGGGGTTAGGCCAAATTTTTTTCTTTTTTTTGTTGGTTTGAACACAAAATATTTAACATGGTTGGGGGAGAGTTAAAAATTAGTTGGGATGGGGTGCTTGAGAGAATGAGGGGTCCGGGAAAATTTTAGGGGTCATGCCAGACTTTTTAGGGGTCGGGCAAAATTTTTTTGTTTTTTTTTGTTTTGAGCTCAAAATATTTCTCAGGGTTGGGGGAAAGTGAAAAATTAGTTGGGAGGGGGGGGTTTGATAGAGTTAGGGGTCGGGAAAATTTTAGGGGTCAGGCCGAACTTTTTAAGGGTCAGGCCAAATTTGTTTCTTTTTTTTGTTTTGAGCTCAAAATATTTCTCAGGGTTGAGGGAAAGTGAAAAATTAGTTGGTGGGGGGCTGTAGAGATTTAGGGGTCGGGGAAAATTTTAGGGGTCAGGCCGAACTTTTAAGGGGTCATACCAAATTTTTTTGTTTTTTTTGTTTTGAAGTCAAAATATTTCTCAGGGTTGGAGAAGAGTGAAAAATTAGGGGACTGGAAGGATTGAGAAGTCGGGGAAAATTTTAGGGGTCATGCCAGACTTTTTAGGGGTCAGGCCAAATTTTTTTGCTTTTTTTATTTTGAGCTCAAAACATTTCTCAGGGTTGGGGGAAAGTGAAAAATTAGTTGGGAGGGGGAGGTGGGCTGTAGAGATTGAGGGGTCGGGGAAAATTTTAGAGGTCAGGCCGAACTTTTTAGGGGTCAGGCCAAATTCTTTTCTTTTTTTTTTTTAAGTCAAAATATTTCTCAGGATAGGGGGAGAGTGAAAAATTAGGGGGCTGGACAGATTGAGGGGTCGGGGAAATTTTTAGGGGTCAGGCCGAACTTTTTGGGGTCAGGCCAAATTTTTTTCTTTTTTTTGTTGTTTTGAACACAAAACATTTCTCATGGTTGGGGGAGAGTTAAAAATTAGTTGGGATGGGGTGCTGGAGAGAATGAGGGGTCGGGGAAAATTTTAGGGGTCAGGCCGAACTTTTTAGGGGTCAGGCCAAATTTTTTTCTTTTTTTTTGTTTTGAACTAAAAATATTTCTTAGGGTTGGAGGAGAGTGAAAAATTAGGGGGCTGGAGAGATTGAGGGGTCGGGGGAAGTTTTAGGGGTCAGGTCGAACTTTTTAAGGGTCAGGCCAAATTTTTTTCTTCTTTTTGTTTTGAGCTCAAAATATTTCTCAGGGTTGGGGGAAACTGAAAAATTAGTTGGGAGGGGGGCTTTAGAGATTTAGGGGTCGGGACAAATTTTAGGGGTCAGGCCGAACTTTTTGGGGTCAGGCCAATTTTTTTTATTTTTTTGGCTTGAACTAAAAATATTTCTCAGAGTTAGGGGAGAGTGAAAAATTAGGGGGCTGGAGAGATTGAGGGGACGAGAAACATTTTAGAGGTCAGGCCGAACTTTTTAGGGGTCAGGCCAATTTTTTTTGTTTTTTTTTGTTTTGAACTCAAAATATTTCTCAGGGTTGGAGGAGAGTGAAAAATTAAGGGGCTGGAGAGATTGAGATTTCGGGGAAAATTTTAGGGGTCATGCCAGACTTTTTAGGGGTCAGGCCAAATTTTTTTGCTTTTTTTTGTTTTGAGCTCAAAATATTTCTCAGGGTTGGGGGAAAGTGAAAAATTAGTTGGTGGGGGGCTGTAGAGATTTAGGGGTCGGGGAAAATTTTAGGGGTCAGGCCGAACTTTTAAGGGGTCATACCAAATTTTTTTGTTTTTTTTGTTTTGAAGTCAAAATATTTCTCAGGGTTGGAGAAGAGTGAAAAATTAGGGGACTGGAAGGATTGAGAAGTCGGGGAAAATTTTAGGGGTCATGCCAGACTTTTTAGGGGTCAGGCCAAATTTTTTTGCTTTTTTTATTTTGAGCTCAAAACATTTCTCAGGGTTGGGGGAAAGTGAAAAATTAGTTGGGAGGGGGAGGTGGGCTGTAGAGATTGAGGGGTCGGGGAAAATTTTAGAGGTCAGGCCGAACTTTTTAGGGGTCAGGCCAAATTCTTTTCTTTTTTTTTTTGAAGTCAAAATATTTCTCAGGGTAGGGGGAGAGTGAAAAATTAGGGGGCTGGACAGATTGAGGGGTCGGGGAAATTTTTAGGGGTCAGGCCGAACTTTTTGGGGTCAGGCCAAATTTTTTTCTTTTTTTTGTTGTTTTGAACACAAAATATTTCTCATGGTTGGGGGAGAGTTAAAAATTAGTTGGGATGGGGTGCTGGAGAGAATGAGGGGTCGGGGAACATTTTAGGGGTCAGGCCGAACTTTTTAGGGGTCAGGCCAAATTCCTTTCTTTTTTTATTTTTGAAGTCAAAATATTTCTCAGAGTTGGGGGAGAGTGAAAAATTAGGGGCTGTAGAGATTGAGGGGTCAGGGAAAATTTTAGGGGTCAGGCTGAACTTTTTAGGGGTCAGGCCAAATTATTTTGTTTTTTTATTGTTTTGAACTCAAAATATTTCTCAGGGTTGGGGGAAAGTGAAAAATTAGGGGGCTGGAGAGATTGGGGGGTCGGGGAAAATTTTAGGGGTCAAGCCGAACTTTTTAGGGGTCAGGCCAAATTTTTTTCTTTTTTTTGTTGTTTTGAACTCAAAATATTTCTCATGGTTGGGGAAGAGTAAAACAAAATTGGAGGGTGCGGCTTGAGATATTAGGAGTCGAGGAAAATTGTAGGGGTCGTGCCAAACATTTTAGGGGGTCGGGTGAAATTTGTTTGTTTTTTCAACTTAAAATATTTTGTAGGAAAATATATAGTATGCACACCGGGGCGGCGATAGATACGAATATAGTATGTGCACCGGGCGGCGATAGGTATATATATAGTATGTGCACCAAGGTGGCAATAGGTACGTGTATAGTAGTGCATAGAGGTGGCGATAGGTACTATATAGCATGTGCACAGGGATGGCAGTAAGTATGTATAAAGAATGCGCACCAGGGCGGTTATAGGTATATATTTAGCATTCGCTCCGGGGCGGCTATCAGTATGTATATAGCATGCACACCAGGGCGACGATAGGTACGTATTTAGCACTCGCACCGGGGCGGCGATAGGAACATATTTAGCATTCACATCAGGCCAGTGATAGTGACGTATTTAGCATTTGCACCAGGGCGGCAATAGGTATGTATGTAGCTTCGCAACAGGGCGGCGATAGGTATGTATGCAGCATTCGCACTGGGCGGCGATAGGTACATATGTAGCATGTGCACTGGGGCAGCGATAGGTACTTATGTAGTATGCATACCGGGGCGGCAATAGGTACTTATATAGTATCTGCCCGGGGCGGCGATAGGTACGTATATTGTATGTGCACCGGGGTGGCGATAGATATGTATATAGTATGAACACCAGGGCAGAGATAAGTACCTATATAGAAGGCGCAGATAGATGTGGTACTTTTTATAGAAACATGTCATACTATTGCCCTGCGCAACGTAGGAGGAATGGTGGGGAAGAATCAGCTTTCGCTAAAGGCAAAATTAGAAAGTAGCGGTGAAATAGGGCGACCAGGGAAGATAAAGGTAGAAAGATAAAGAGACGGCTACAGAGGAGAGGGAGAAATAGAAGTTTGAATATAAAGATGTTACACACGCGATTTTTCTTCAATTATGTCTTCATGACCCCGAGCAACGCCGGGTAGCCCCGCTAGTCTCCTCTATAATGGGCAGTTGTCTGTATGTCTGTGTGTTTGTTTGTCTGTTTGTATGTCCAGATACTCCTAAATAACTACTCGGCAAACTGTCAACAAGTTGATATCTTTAGGACCGGACAACACCTGGTATCATAATATCTCAAAAGGTCAACGGGGCCAGTTTTCGGCAGCGGGTATGCTTTTTTCACGCTTTTTCAATGTTATTTACTACTAATTTAGAAATCAGCCAATGTAATTATGTAATAATAATTTTTTTTCCAACCAACTTATTCGTGTGCACGTGACGTCACAGTAATAGGTATATGACGTCATCGTTATAGGTTTTGAATTTTATTTTCACTTCAAAATTTATTTTACTTCAACATTTTTGTATACATAACATATAAAAGTGTATTCTTATGTAAAATTCACAGAGTAAGATGATGAGAGTATTCCCGAATCTATAAACCCACCCCTTAGGGGTCAATGGGGCATATTTCATCAGGGGTGGGGGCTTTTCAGTTATTTTTCATTATATTTTATAGTAATTTGAAATTGCTGAGTCATATTGTAATTTAATTACGTAATACCTCAAGTTCATAAAACAATTCATCATTTTTAATGAAATTTATTTATTAGAGGATAGCTAAGGAAGAACGATAACTCACGTTTAAAAACACAATTTAGGTTTTTAAAACAAGGTTAGAGAATATACATAACATATAAAAGTGTATTCTTATGTAAAATTCACAGAGTAAGATTATGAGAGTATTCCCAAATCTATAAACCCAACCCTTAAGGGTCCATGGGGCATATTTCATCAGGGGAAGGGGGGGGGGTCAGTTATTTTTCATTATATTTGCAAAGTACTCGGCGTTGTCCGGGAGAAAAGTGCTCAATGTCCTACACAGAGCTGCTGCAGTGATAGATTTGTATAGGACCCAGCACCGAGGGTGCTTCTACAATATAGTACCCGGAGGCTTCTGCAGAATAGGAACCATCGTTGCTTCTACAGTATAGGGACCAGGGGAACAAGTACACGTTTACAGTAACCCGTTGGGTCATAACCACTCTATATATGTATAAAAAAAAAAAGAATTTAACAAGTACACGTTTACAGTGACCCGTTGGGTCATAACCACTCTGTATATGTATAAAAAAGATAATAAGAATGTAACAAGTACACATCATAACTACTCTATATATGTATATAAAAAAGAAAAATAGAAGAATTTACCAAGTACACGTTTACAGTAACCCCTTGGGTCATAACCACTCTATATATGTATAAAAAAAGAAAAAAAGAATTTAACACGTACACGTTTACAGTGACCCGTTGGGTCATAACCACTCTATATATGTATAAAAAAGAAAAAAAGAATTTAACAAGTACACGTTTATAGTGACCCGTTGGGGCATAACCACTCTATATATGTATATAAAAAAGAAAAATAGAAGAATTTAACAAGTACACGTTTACAGTGACCCGGTTGGTCATAACCGCTCTATATATGTATAAAAAAGAAAAAAGAATTTAACATGTACACGTTTACAGTGACCCGTTGGGTCATAACCACTCTATATATGTACAAAAAAAGAAAAAAGAAGAATTTAACAAGTACACGTTTACAGTGACCCGTTGCGTCATAACCACTCTATATATGTTTAAAAAAAGAAAAAAAGAAGAATTTAACAAGTACAAGTTTACAGTGACCCGTTGGGTCATAACTACTCTATATGTGTATAAAAAAAGGAAAAAAAGAATTTAACAAATACACGTTTATAGTGACCCGTTGGGTCATAACCATTCTATATATGTATAAAAAAAGAAAAATAGAAGAATTTAACATGTACACGTTTACAGTGACCCGTTGGGTCATAACCACTCTATATATGTATAAAAAAAAAGAAAAGAATTTTATAAGTACACGTTTACAGTGACCCGTTGGGTCATAATCACTCTATATATGTATATAAAAAAAAGAATTTAACATGTACACGTTTACAGTGACCCGTTGGGTCATAACCACTCTATATATGTACAAAAAAAAAAGAATTTAACAAGTACACGTTTACAGTGACCCGTTTAGTCATAACCACTCTATATATGTATAAAAAAAAAGAATTTAACATGTACACGTTTACAGTGACCCGTTGGGTCATAACCACTCTATATATGTACAAAAAAAAAGAAGAATTTAACAAGTACACGTTTACAGTGACCCGTTGGGTCATAACCACTCTATATGTGTATAAAAAAGGAAAAAAAGAATTTAACAATACACGTTTATAGTGACCCGTTGGGTCATAACCATTCTATATATGTATAAAAAAGAAAAAAAGAATTTAACATGTACACGTTTACAGTGACCCGTTGGGTCATAACCACTCTATACATGTATGAAAAAGACGCAGAACTGGGGGTGCTCCGACAATATAGGACCCGGCGGCTTCAACAGAATGGGGACCATGGGTGCTTCTCCATTATGGGGACCAGGGGTGCTTCTACAGTATATGACCCAGAACCGGGGGTGCTTCTACCACATAGAACCTAGAGGCTTCTACAGATTAGGGGCAATGGGTGCTTCTATAGTATAGGGACAAGGGGTGGTTCTACGGTATAGGACCCAGCAGCGGGGTGGTTCTAAAGGATAGGACCCAGAGACTTCTGCAATATGGTTCTTTGATATGACCGAGGCACATCGGAAATTTTTTTTTCTTTCTTTTACTGAAAATATTTCTATGTATGGGGGAGGGTAAAAAAAAATTGTGGGGGGGGCACAAAAATTTATTTTCTTTTTTTTTTTATCAAAAATATTTAGATGTATGGGGTGGATGAAAAAAATTGGGGGGTGGGGGGGTAGGGGGGATAAAAAAAAATTTTTTAAACTTTTTTTTCTTTCTTAAACTTAAAAAATTTCTATGTATGGGGCAGGGTAACAAAAAATTGGGAGGGGGGGACGATCAAAAAATTTTTTTTTTTTTTTCTTTTTCATTAAAAATATTCATATGTATGGGGGAAGGATGAAAAATAATTTTTTTGCTGGGGGAGTAAAAAAATTTTCTTTTTTTTTTTCTTTTAAATCAAAAATATTTCTAAGTATGAGGGAGGATGAAAAAAAAAACTTTTTTGAGTGGGGGGGCATAAAAAATTTTTTTTCTTTTTTTAACTAAAAATATTTATATTTATGATAGTGACAATACATGAATGAACACTATTTTATACCGGCGATAGGTATGTATATAGCACGCGCACTGGGACGGCGAAAGGTACATATTTAGCATTTGCAGCGAGGCACCGATAGGTACGTATTTAGCATTCGCACCGTGGCAGCGATAGGTACGTATCCAGCATTCGCACCGGGACAACGATAGGTATGTATTTAGCATTCAGGTGTGGCGATAGGTACGTATATAGCATGTGCACATGGGCGGCAATAAGTACGTATTTAGCATGCGCACCGGGCCGGTGATATGTATGTATCTAGCATGCGCTCCGGGGTGGCGATCAGTACGTATATAGCACGTGCATCGGGGCGGCGATAAATATGTATATAGCACGCACACTGGGGCAGCAAAACCTACATATTTAGCATTCGCACCGTGGCGTTGATAGGTACATATTTAGCATTTGTACCGGGACGGCGATAGGTACGTTTTTAGAATTCGCACCAGGGCGGCGATAAGTACGTATTTAGCATTCGCACCAGGGCGGCGATATGTACATATTTAGCATTCGCACCGGGGCGCCTATAGGTACATATTTAGCATTTGCACCTGAGCTGCAATAGGTACGTATTTAGCATCCACACCGGGGCGGCGATAGGTACTTATATAGTATCTGCACCCAGGGCGGCGATAGCTACTTATATAGTATCTGCACCGAGGCAGCGATAGGTACTTATATAGTATCTGCACCGGGGTTTTAATAGGTATGTTGATAGTATGTGCACTGGGGCGGCGATAGATATGTATATAGTATGAACACCGGAGCGGGGATAAGTACCTATATAGAAGGCGCAGACAGAGGTGGTACTTTTCATAAAAAATATGTCATACTATTGCCCTGGGAAACGTAGAATGGAGAAGAAACAGCTTTCACACAAGGCAAAATTAGAAAGTAGCGGTGAAATGGGGCGACCAGGGAAGAGAAAAGTAGAAAGATAAAGAGACTGCTATGGAGAGAGGGGGAGAAATAGAAGTTTGAATATAAAGATGTTGCACACATGGTTTTCTTCAATTATATGTTTTTATCAGCCCGAGCAACGCCGGGTAGCCCTGCTAGTCTATTATATAAAGGGCAGTTGTCTGTATGTCTGTCTGTCTGTTTGTCTGTTTGTATGTCCAGCTACTCCTCAAAAACTACTCGGCAAACTGTCAACAAGTTGACATCTTTAGGACCGGACAACACCTGGCAGCATAATATCTCAAAATTACAACAAAAAAAAATGTCCCCGGGGGTCATGGGGCCAGTTTTCAGGAGCGGGTCTGGTTTTTTAAAACTTTTTCAATGTTATTTACTGGTGATTTTGAAATCAGCCTATATATTCATGTAACAACTTGATAAAAATTCACTGTCCGGTTGTATCAAGTTATCCCATAACTTCTGTCCGGATGTATCAATAACAGTGAAACAAGGATTGCTCAATCACATCCGCACCTAGCAACCTAAACATATCTTTTAAAATAAAAATATTTCTTTGGGGGGAGGGGGGAGAATGTTTAAGACGCGGATGGGGGGGGGGGGAGAATTTTTTTTTTGGGGGGGGGGCAATTTGGGGGGGGGAGAATTATCAACATCTTCATCCTGCGAGGGTGCTTATACAATATAGGACCCGGAGGCTTCTGAAGTATATGGACCTGGGGGCACCACGGGTGCGCTTCTACAGTATAGGACCCAAGGGCTTCTGCAGTATAGGAACCAGGGGTGCTTCTACAATATAAGACCCGGATGCTTCTGCAGTATAGGGACCAGGGCTGCTTCTACAGTGTATGAACCAGGGCTGCTTCTACAGTATAGGGACCAGGAGTGCGTCTACAGTATAGGACCCAGCACCGGGGGTGCTTCTACAATATAGGACCCGAATGCTTCTACAGAATAGGGGCCATGGGTGCTTATGCAGTATAGGCACCGGGGGTGCTTCTACAGTATAGGATGCAGAGGCTTCTGCAGTACAGGGACGGGGGGGTGCTTCTGCAGTATAGCCACCGAGGCGCTTCTACAATATAGGACCCAGCACCGGGGGTGATTCTACAGAATAGGACCCAGCACCGGGGGGGCTTCGTCAATTTAGGACCCAGAGGCTTCGGCGTTGTCCGGGAGAAAAGTGCTAAATGTCCTAGATAGAGCTACTGTAGTGTTTCTCTTCGGACTATTGTGCAGATGAAAAGGGGGGGGGATCGGTAAGAGTAATTTTAGTAGTGCTCTGGAGGCCATCTTGATTTTCTAAATACTCGGCGTTGTCCGGGAGAAAAGTGCTCAATATCCTATTTTGTTTGCTGAGAGGAGGAGAGGAGGGAGAGCCCCGGGCAACGCCGGGTACCCCTGCTAGTAGATAATAAAAAAAGAATAAACATTTATTTCTTTATTATATATTAGATTTTATTCTTTAGGGTGTTTTTCTTTTTTTATTTTATTTATATTCTTTATTTATTGCATTATCATTCTTTCCTCTTTTTTTCTTTCCTCTTTTTTCTTTCCTCTTTTTTCTTTCCTTTAGTAATTTTCATCCATTTATTTCGTATTTTTATGATTTGTTTTATTTATTGCCTTTTCATATGTTCCTTCTTTTTATGGCATTAATACTACTCTCGCGGTCGGTTTTCTTCATTAGTTTCTTTTCTTTCTGTTTCCTTTCCTATTTTTTTCTTGTTTTATTTTTCTCTTTTTCTAGGATTTTCTTTTTAACACTGGGTGGTAACAGAGTGTGTATGCGAAGCAGGGGTGGCACATCTAAAGAAACAGGTTAGACTGATAAGATTTGTCTGATAGCCGACTTTTTTCTTTCTTTGTTTGTCCCCTTTTCCTCTCTTTAATTAGCCGTGCGACAAGGTTGTGCAAAATGTCGTCTGCTCGTTGTTTGCGGTTAACCTTTCAAAGGAAAGCCGCCGCACGTAGGTGTTTATTTAAGAGAGAGAAACCCGGCTATTTAATAGATCCATATTTTATTTGTATGATAAACGTTTCGCTACCTTTACTACCTTTGGCGAATGTAAAGTCCGCCATAAGTAACTATATCAATAAAATTTCAACATGATGATAACTATATCATTTTATTTAAACACAATAATAACTATATAATTTCATTTCAACCTGATGAATGTAAAATGGAAGAAACATACAACTACAATGTAGCAAAAACAAAGAGTGCACTTAATGTTTATTAACAGATTTATTAAAGCTGCATATGCTTTAAATGGAGCTCAATAGATTTGCTAATCTTTAAGGGTGTGTTAATTAACTTCAACGATGCTATATTATATACGAGTTTCACTTTCAAATGACACATGGAATAAAAGAAATTCTCAAATATCAAAGTTAGAAACGAAAGTAAATATATAATTACTTATGGCGGACCCTGTATATTTACCTGCCTCTCATTGCTAAAAAGTTAGACATACTATGTATGGGTGCAAAATTTAAGAGAAACAACTCTCCTTCCGAATGATGAAGCAATGCCTGGGAGGATGGCCTCCTGAGAACTAACAAAACCATACTCTACTTCAAGATAAACCGGAAACATTGTGCTTAGATGAATTAAAAGTAATACAAACTATTACTACAATTGAAAGAGTTCACAGAACCAGTGTTGTAATAGTTGTATTATTATTAACCAAAAGGCTGACCTTTTTTATTTTAGGTTGTGCAGATGGTTTTGCGATTTCATTTCAGTATCATAATTAGTATTCACTAGCAGGACACACGGTGTTTGTACAATTTACTGTTAATGATATCGCTTTTGAAATAATGTCTGTTACGAAACAAATACTCTTCTTCCCTAAAAATACTTATCATTGTGACCTAAATATTATTTAAATAAATAAATAAATGAATGAATAAAACGAATGCGCCGCTTCTCTATATATTAATTTTAAATTGTAGTAATTTAATTCTAAACAATAAATATTATGTCCCTTACCAGAAAAATAATTGTCAGTTACATATTCTTAAAATCAATAAAACAAATGTCACTTTTAAGGATGCATTTATTTAAAATTGTAGTTTTAGTGGACTGTACAACATAATATGAAAATGGGGAAAGTTGGAATTGTATATGATAGCGACGAACTCGAAATATTTTAACGTAACATAGGTGTCATTGAATTCAACATTGATATGAAATTTGACGCGATTGTATTAATTTATAATTACTATTAGTACGTAAATGTTGCTTTTCCTAAAGAGTATAAAATAATTATAACATTTTATCCAAAAGTAAGGATTTGGTAAATAAGTTTACATTTTCTATAGAATTTTTCTATAGAATTTTTTTTAATTAGAAAAGTTAGAAAGGTAAACGTTTTGTAAGAAATAAATATAAATGTTTTTAGGATGTTTGTTTATGTAAAAAAGATGTTATTTAGAGACAAACATAAATTTTAAAATACGTATCAGATTCTTCTGAATGTCTGTGCCGAATTTTAAAAGAAATGAAAAGTAAAAAATATATGCCATTAAATATTTATATCAACCAAATATGAACTATTTTGTTGCATGACATTTCCGCATCTTTCCTTTAAGTTGAACATTCCATTTTCCCAGAATTGCGGTGGGGTCATGGCAAATAACTCATGAAGGTGTTTTGTATTGAAGAACTAATGGAAGCAACCATCTATAATAAATACCATGGTTGCAAAGACTCAAACAGAGGGCACTCCTATTATGTGAGTGTCCACGTGTGGTATCTGTTCCGATGGATACTACACCCTATAGACCGGTGTTGTCGTGGTCTTCGGGGCATGATTCTGCCGGTCTATGGGTCTGTCCTGTGCAGTTCTAGGAGGTCCACCCTCCCAGGCTTTGCCTCTCCTCTTTGGGGAGGAGTAAGTTGATAGCTTACTGCCTGAGGCGCCCCTACCGGGGAATGCCGACGGGGCTGTCCAGGCAATTTTTAATGGCTAAAGCGCTCACGTTCTCGGGCGCTGGCTTTTCAAATCCCACTTTCCGACCTTGTGTCACATACTCCTATAGTGGGTAGGTGTTAAATATCGAGGGCACTCCTATTATGTGAGTGTCCACGTGTGGTATCTGTTCCGATTGATACTACACCCTATAGACCGGTGTTGTCTTGGCCTTCGGGGCATGATTCCGTCGGTCTATGGGTCTGTCCTGTGCAGTTCTAGGAGGTCCACCCTCCCAGGCTTTGCCTCTCCTCTTTGGGGAGGAGTAAGTTGATAGCTTGCTGCCTGAGGCGCCCCTACCGGGGAATGCCGACGGGGCTGTCCAGGCAATTTTTAATGGCTAAAGCGCTCACGTTCTCGGGCGCTGGCTTTTCAAATCCCACTTTCCGACCTTGTGTCACATACTCCTATAGTGGGTAGGTGTTAAATATCGAGGGCACTCCTATCATGTGAGTGTCCACGTGTGGTATCTGTTCCGATGGATACTACACCCTATAGACCGGTGTTGTCTTGGCCTTCGGGGCATGATTCCGCCGGTCTATGGGTCTGTCCTGTGCAGTTCTAGGAGGTCCACCCTCCCAGGCTTTGCCTCTCCTCTTTGGGGAGGAGTAAGTTGATAGCTTACTGCCTGAGGCGCCCCTACCGGGGAATGCCGACGGGGCTGTCCAGGCAATTTTTAATGGCTAAAGCGCTCACGTTCTCGGGCGCTGGCTTTTCAAATCCCACTTTCCGACCTTGTGTCACATACTCCTATAGTGGGTAGGTGTTAAATATCGAGGACATTCCTATCATGTGAGTGTCCACGTGTGGTATCTGTTCCGATGGATACTACACCCTATAGACCGGTGTTGTCGTGGCCTTCGGGGCATGATTCTGCCGGTCTATGGGTCTGTCCTGTGCAGTTCTAGGAGGTCCACCCTCCCAGGCTTTGCCTCTCCTCTTTGGGGAGGAGTAAGTTTATAGCTTACTGCCTGAGGCGCCCCTACCGGGGAATGCCGACGGGGCTACCCAGGCAATTTTTAGTGGCTAAAGCGCTCACCTCTCGGGCGCTGGCTTTTCAAATCCCACTTTCCGACATTGTGTCACATACTCCTATAGTGGGTAGGTGTTAAATATAGAGGACATTCCTATTATGTGAGAGTCCTCGTACCACGTGTGGTATCTGTTCCGATGGATACTACACCCTATAGACCGGTGTTTTATTGGCCTTCGGGGCATGATTCCGCCGGTCTATGTGTCTGTCCTGTGCAGTTCTAGGAGGTCCACCCTCCCAGGCTTTGCCTCTCCTCTTTGGGAAGGAGTAAGTTTATAGCTTACTGCCTGAGGCGCCCCTACCGGGGAATGCCGACGGGGCTGTCCAGGCAATTTTTAATGGCTAAAGCGCTCACGTTCTCGGGCGCTGGCTTTTCAAATCCCACTTTCCGACCTTGTTTCACATACTCCTATAGTGGGTAGGTGTTAAATAAAGGACATTCCTATTCATGTTTTACCGCATGGTAGGAATCCGGTCATCTCCTACCACATTTAGATGCGTTACTGTATTGCTATGAATAAATACATTGTATATTTTAACCTGTCACAATTTGTGGTTGTTATCTTTGTGACCCCTAGCACGGGTCTACAACAGTATGTCATCCAAAGAATTGCATCCCAATTTTTATCTAGTCGCCAAACAACGGTCTGGCATTATCGTGATCGTATACAACACAATTCCTGTTAGACAATCGGTGGAGTTCTTTTTTTATTGCTTCCTTTAATTCATTCAATTTTGAGCAGTATATTTCATAATTCATTTCCAATCCGACCAGACACAAAACATTACTGTCTTAAGGTGAGAATATGCGTTTGGGTGAGAGTGAGGTCTTATCTTACTCACCCCAAGCTGGTTTTCTAACAACATAACAGTACATGATCCAGTTCTGATCGTATTAGAGACTCAAATGATTGGATTAAATACGTGTTAGGTACTTTTTCAACTTATTATCGGATTTAATGTGAATTACTTTCTTGTATTCTTCACAACTTAGCATACTTTACGTCTTTTCGCTGATCTCGCACGTCAAGGGTGGGTTGCAACTGTTCTATAAAGATCAATCGTCAACCTAACGGATTTTCCCGACTACTGTTTCCCAACAATCGACGGAACCCTCTTTTCGTCTTTTTCTGCCCCCTCATACTATAACCTTTTCTTTTTCTTTTTTGTTTTAACAGTTCACCCCAAACAAGGCAAGTTTCCACTGTAGACGTAAGGGGCTACCGAGAATTAGGGAGAAAGTTTATAAAGGCATCCTAAATTGGGAGTTGTGCAGAGAGATGTTTGTTCGCATAAGTTTTAAATTCCTGCATGTCGGTACAGTCGGGCAAAGAGGGAGCAGAGAGCGAGTTCCAAAGGCCGGCAGCTCGAGGATAAAAGTTATGATAGTAGAAGGCTCTCCGGCATCTGTGGAACTTCACAGTGAATTAATGGGATTTAGTTGATTGTCGAGTTGGTCGATTGTATTCACGTTGAGGGGCACTAGAGCAGCAAGTTCATCAATAGAATTATTGAAGTACTTGTAAAACAAGCACAGGGATGTGCTTTGTAGAGATATAGGATACTGTCAGGTTCGAGAAATTTACTAGCACGGTAGAGGGATTTCTACTTTTTGCAGCGGCCTTAGTAATGTCTTCTATGCATTTGTTTCAATTCGTGTTACCTGTGAATGTTAGGCCGAGCAGTTCGAACGTTGGATTCTCATGTAAGGTGTTATTTTCCATAGCAATCGGTGGTTGTCGGGGTTTCTTGTTCTTCTTCTTTATATCAACCTCTTGTACAAAAATATAATTTCTAAACATTTTGATGAAGTTTCTACTAACAGAGACACGAAATATTAGTAAAAAAAAGTTGTTTTTTTATTTAAATCTACATTCTACATTTACCGGTTGTTCCACTTTTTCATTTATTTTTGTCTAGATGTTATTGAATTTTATCCTGATAAGAATCTCATAAAAACCTTGTTAGATTAAATACCACTTTTATACGCCATTACGAAAATTAAAATCAAGATATAGTAATACTAAACCTAATGTATATAATCCTTATTCTAATTTGAATTAAAATTCATTATATGATTTTCATTCACAAAAATCTCTCAAAGTTAAGCTTTGAGAGATTTTTGTGAATGAAACTGGTCTTAAAAAATGAACATTCAAGGAATCCTTCTAAATTAGCGTCTCATGACTAGTAATCAAATACTAAACGAATCTGAAATATTTGAATTTCTAAATGTTAAAATTTGCCCATATTATGTCTCCTTACAGTCAAGGATAATTCAAATTTGGCGAATATATTTTAAGGTCTAATACCCATCGTTTAATTTTTTGTTTAAATCAGAGGTATCTGAATTTTAACGAAGGCATTCCGCTCCATTAAAAACCATTTGCCTAAAACTAATTAAGCTAAATATAACCCACATTTGGCCCTCTTACGCCTAGCATCTCTCTTATAACATCCATAATGATCGGTCATTTTCTTTTAGAGTGAATCCAGAGCATGTAAATATATAAACATCAAAACGTTATATACATATACATACATATGTGTAATTTGCTATTTTAAAAAACTATTTTAGCCTCCTATTATATAATAAACCTTTCTTACTCACTCGCGCTTCTATTCACTTACTGACTTGATCACGCCACTCGCCTTTCAGTCTCGCTTTCCTCATTTGTATATTGCATGTTTTAACACACAGCCAGCACATGTTGACGACATTTATTTCCGTTGGATATGACGTCATCAATAATTGCGAAAGCAAGCACTGATTTTATACCAGTATATCCTTTCTGTGAAGAAAATTGAATGCACTTCATCAACCATCTTCCCCTCTTTCACTCAATATATACACAGACACGATAGAAGTAAATAGCACACGTATTATCATTAATAACGAATACTGATGTCATCGTGTCCTGATCGGCCTAGCCGAGATACTATGGGTTATGTTTCCTCCTGATGAATCTAATGATCACCGTTAATGGTGGAAAGTGGAATTCCGTGGTTTGGGAGATTTGACACTGATTAAGTTCACCTTTAGATTAACTTTGAGTATTGGTACTCTGAAACCACAGTGTCATGCTTAAAAGTTATATATATATATATATATATATATATATATATATATATATATATAACATACATATATATATATACTATATATAACATACATATATATATAACATATATATATATTTATAATATATAACATATATATTATATAATATATATATATATATTATATAACATATATATATATATTCTATATAACATATATATATATATTATATATAACATATATATAATATACATATAACATATATATATAACATATATATATATAACATATATATATAATATATATATAATATATATATATATAATATTACTATTTCATGTATCCACATAAAATTTTATAAGGAAATATAATTTGTTATGTATCAATTTTCAGTATTTACTTCAACAGTTCTCGATACGTAAGTAGAGCTTGGTAGTAAATAATGAAAATATTTTTATGGCAATTAAGCTACACAGAGGCTCCCGCGTTTCATCACCTGGAGGGATCTTCAGGCCAAAATGCATGGAGTTATTTTTGCCGGGTGATGTTATATACACAGCTAGCTAGTTTATTAATCAGATTATTTGTTGTTCAATACAATGTTTATCAAGCCACCATGTTTTACAAGGAAATACTGAATAACAAGAAGTACTGCATGGGTATGACCTCCCTATATTTTAAAACCAGATATTATGACCACAAAAGCACATTCAAAAACGGAGAACGTCGAATTAAAACAGCACTAGCAAACCACTATTGGAAGCTCAAAGAAAATGGGCGCTCACCAATACTTGAATAGAAAATAATACGACAGGCCAGTACATGTAGAAATTTGAACGACCTGTGTATACTATGTCTGAATGATAAATTTTAAATCTTAAACTTTAAAGACCCCCACAATCTATCAAACTGTGGAAGTGAGATAGCAAACAGCTGCCTGCACATACTAAAATATACCTGGGTCTAACAATAAATGAATGAATAAAAAAAGCAAATAACTAAAAAAAATTTAAACACAACTTAAACGTAACAACTTAAAAACTAAAACCTAAAATAGATCCAGAACACAACAAGTTCACCCATTATATTGATAAAACAAAGAAACAGGATATAGGCCACTCTATAGAAAACAGAACAATAGAGCAGGAAATAGGAAGTAAAACTAACCGGACCTGTGTTTGTGAGAAGCCCAACGATTAGCTAAGGGAACAACAAAGAATCTAATTGGTTTACTAGCTACTCATTCATATAAAAACACCCGGCAAAACAAACTCCATGCATTTTAGCTTGAAATATAATGAACATTACCAAAACAAAATAAGTTTCTTGTGTGCTACATAGTTTCATTTTTGGTTAAATATAATGCAACATTACCAAAGAAATATATATTACATGTGTGCTACATAGTTTAATTTTTGGTTAAATATAATGCAACATTACCAAAGAAATATAAGTTACTTGTGTGCTACATAGTTTCATTTTTGGTTAAATATAATGCAACATTACCAAAGAAAAATTAGTTTCTTTTGTGCTACATAGTTTCATTTTTTGTTAAATATAATGCAACATTACCAAAGAAATATAAGTTACATGTGTGCTACATAGTTTTATTTTTGGTTAAATATAATGCAACATTACCAATAAAAGATAAGTTTCGTTTGTGCTACATAGTTTCATTTTTGGTTAAATATAATGCAACATTACCAAAAGAAGGTAAAGTTTCTTGTGTGCTACATAGTTTCATTTTTGGTTAAATATAATGCAACATTACCAAAGAAATATAAGTTACATGTGTGCTACATAGTTTCATTTTTTGTTAAATATAATGCAACATTACCAAAGAAAGATAAGTTTCTTGTGTGCTACATAGTTTTATTTTTGGTTAAATATAATGCAACATTACCAAAGAAAGATAAGTTTCTTGTGTGCTCCCTGGTTTCATTTTTGTTAAAATATAATGCAACATTACCAAAGAAAGATAAGTTTCTTGTGTGCTACATAGTTTCATTTTTTTGTTAAATATAATGCAACATTACCAAAGAAATATAAGTTCTATGTGTGCTACATAGTTTCATTTTTGGTTAAATATAATGCAACATTACCAAAGAAAGATAAGTTTCTTGTGTGCTACATAGTTTCACTTTTGGTTAAATATAATGCAACATTACCAAAGAAAAATAAGTTTCTTGTGTGCTACATAGTTTCATTTTTGGTTAAATATAATGCAACATTACCAAAGAAATATAAGTTACATGTGTGCTACATAGTTTCATTTTTGGTTAAATATAATGCAACATTACCAAAGAAATATAATTTACTTGTGTGCTACATAGTATCATTTTTTGTTAAATATAATGCAACATTACCAAAGAAATATAAGTTACATGTGTGCTACATAGTTTCATTTTTGGTTAAATATAATGCAACATTACCAAAGAAATATAAGTTCCTTGTGTGCTACATAGTTTCATTTTTGGTTAAATATAATGCAACATTACCAAAGAAATATAAGTTACATGTGTGCTACATAGTTTCATTTTTGGTTAAACATAATGCAACATTACCAAAGAAAGATAAGTTTCTTGTGTGCTACGTAGTTTCGTTTTTGGTTAAATATAATGCAACATTACCAAAGAAATATAAGTTTCTTGTGTGATACATAGTTTCATTTTTTGATAAATATAATGCAACATTACCAAAGAAATATAAGTTACTTGTGTGCTACATAGTTTAATTTTTTGTTAAATATAATGCAACATTACCAAAGAAATATAAGTTACATGTGCGCTACATGGTTTCATTTTTGGTTAAATATAATGCAACATTACCAAAGAAAGATAATTTTCTTGTGTGCTACATAGTTTCATTTCTGGTTAAATATAATGCAACATTACCAAAGAAAGATAAGTTTCTTGTGTGCTACATAGTTTCATTTTTTGTTAAATATAATGTAACATTACCAAAGAAAGATAAGTTTTTTGTGTGCTACATAGTTTCATTTTTGGTTAAATATAATGCAACATTACCAAAGAAAGATAAGTTTCTTGTGTGCTACATGGTTTTATGTTTGGTTAAATATAATGCAACATTACCAAATAAAGATAAGTTTCTTGTGTGCTACATAGTTTCATTTTTTGTTAAATATAATGCAACATTACCAAAGAAAGATAAGTTTCTTGTGTGCTACATAGTTTCATTTTTGGTTAAATATAATGCAACATTACCAAAGAAAGATAAGTTACATGTGTGCTACATAGTTTCATTTTTGGTTAAATATAATGCAACATTACCAAAGAAAAATTAGTTTCTTTTGTGCTACATAGTTTCATTTTTTGTTAAATATAATGCAACATTACCAAAGAAATATAAGTTACATGTGTGCTACATAGTTTCATTTTTGGTTAAATATAATGCAACATTACCAAAGAAAGATAAGTTTCGTTTGTGCTACATAGTTTCATTTTTGGTTAAATATAATGCAACATTACCAAAGAAAGATAAGTTTCTTCTGTGCTACATAGTTTCATTTTTGTTTAAATATAATGCAACATTACCAAAGAAATATAAGTTACTTGTGTGCTACATAGTTTAATTTTTTGTTAAATATAATGCAACATTACCAAAGAAATATAAGTTACATGTGTGCTACATAGTTTCATTTTTTGTTAAATATAATGCAACATTACCAAAGAAAGATAAGTTTCTTGTGTGCTACATAGTTTCATTTTTGGTTAAATATAATGCAACATTACCAAAGAAAGATAAGTTTCTTGTGTGCTCCCTGGTTTCATTTTTGTTAAAATATAATGCAACATTACCAAAGAAAGATAAGTTTCTTGTGTGCTACATAGTTTCATTTTTTTGTTAAATATAATGCAACATTACCAAAGAAATATAAGTTCCATGTGTGCTACATAGTTTCATTTTTGGTTAAATATAATGCAACATTACCAAAGAAAGATAAGTTTCTTGTGTGCTACATAGTTTCACTTTTGGTTAAATATAATGCAACATTACCAAAGAAAAATAAGTTTCTTGTGTGCTACATAGTTTCATTTTTTGTTAAATATAATGCAACATTACCAAAGAAATATAAGTTACATGTGTGCTACATAGTTTCATTTTTGGTTAAATATAATGCAACATTACCAAAGAAATATAATTTACTTGTGTGCTACATAGTATCATTTTTTGTTAAATATAATGCAACATTACCAAAGAAATATAAGTTACATGTGTGCTACATAGTTTCATTTTTGGTTAAATATAATGCAACATTACCAAAGAAATATAAGTTCCTTGTGTGCTACATAGTTTCATTTTTGGTTAAATATAATGCAACATTACCAAAGAAATATAAGTTACATGTGTGCTACATAGTTTCATTTTTGGTTAAACATAATGCAACATTACCAAAGAAAGATAAGTTTCTTGTGTGCTACGTAGTTTCGTTTTTGGTTAAATATAATGCAACATTACCAAAGAAATATAAGTTTCTTATGTGATACATAGTTTCATTTTTTGATAAATATAATGCAACATTACCAAAGAAATATAAGTTACTTGTGTGCTACATAGTTTAATTTTTTGTTAAATATAATGCAACATTACCAAAGAAATATAAGTTACATGTGCGCTACATGGTTTCATTTTTGGTTAAATATAATGCAACATTACCAAAGAAAGATAATTTTCTTGTGTGCTACATAGTTTCATTTCTGGTTAAATATAATGCAACATTACCAAAGAAAGATAAGTTTCTTGTGTGCTACATAGTTTCATTTTTTGTTAAATATAATGTAACATTACCAAAGAAAGATAAGTTTTTTGTGTGCTACATAGTTTCATTTTTGGTTAAATATAATGCAACATTACCAAAGAAAGATAAGTTTCTTGTGTGCTACATGGTTTTATGTTTGGTTAAATATAATGCAACATTACCAAATAAAGATAAGTTTCTTGTGTGCTACATAGTTTCATTTTTTGTTAAATATAATGCAACATTACCAAAGAAAGATAAGTTTCTTGTGTGCTACATAGTTTCATTTTTGGTTAAATATAATGCAACATTACCAAAGAAAGATAAGTTACATGTGTGCTACATAGTTTCATTTTTGGTTAAATATAATGCAACATTACCAAAGAAAAATTAGTTTCTTTTGTGCTACATAGTTTCATTTTTTGTTAAATATAATGCAACATTACCAAAGAAATATAAGTTACATGTGTGCTACATAGTTTCATTTTTGGTTAAATATAATGCAACATTACCAAAGAAAGATAAGTTTCTTCTGTGCTACATAGTTTCATTTTTGTTTAAATATAATGCAACATTACCAAAGAAAGATAAGTTTCTTGTGTGCTACATAGTTTCATTTTTTTGTTAAATATAATGCAACATTACCAAAGAAATATAAGTTCCATGTGTGCTACATAGTTTCATTTATGGTTAAATATAATGCAACATTACCAAAGAAAGATAAGTTTCTTGTGTGCTACATAGTTTCACTTTTGGTTAAATATAATGCAACATTACCAAAGAAAAATAAGTTTCTTGTGTGCAACATAGTTTCATTTTTGGTTAAATATAATGCAACATTACCAAAGAAATAAAGTTACATGTGTGCTACATAGTTTCATTTTTGGTTAAATATAATGCAACATTACCAAAGAAATATAATTTACTTGTGTGCTACATAGTTTCATTTTTTGTTAAATATAATGCAACATTACCAAAGAAATATAAGTTACATGTGTGCTACATAGTTTCATTTTTGGTTAAATATAATGCAACATTACCAAAGAAATATAAGTTTCTTGTGTGCTACATAGTTTCATTTTTTGTTAAATATAATGTAACATTACCAAAGTAAGATAAGTTTCTTTTCTACTACATAGTTTCATTTTTGGTTAAATATAATGCAACATTACCAAAGAAAGATAAGTTTCTTGTGTGCTACATGGTTTTATGTTTGGTTAAATATAATGCAACATTACCAAAGAAAGATAAGTTTCTTGTGTGCTACATAGTTTCATTTTTTGTTAAATATAATGCAACATTACCAAAGAAAGATAAGTTTCTTGTGTGCTACATAGTTTCATTTTTGGTTAAATATAATGCAACATTACCAAAGAAATATAAGTTACATGTGTGCTACATAGTTTAATTTTTGGTTAAATATAATGCAACATTACCAAAGAAAGATAAGTTTCTTGTGTGCTACATAGTTTCATTTTTGTTTAAATATAATGCAACATTACCAAAGAAAAATTAGTTTCTTGTGTGCTACATAGTTTCATTTTTGGTTAAATATAATGCAACATTACCAAAGAAATATAAGTTACATGTGTGCTACATAGTTTTAGTTTTGGTTAAATATAATGCAACATTACCAAAGAAAGATAAGTTTCTTGTGTGCTACATAGTTTCATTTTTGGTTAAATATAATGCAACATTACCAAAGAAATATAAGTTACATGTGTGCTACATAGTTTCATTTTTGGTTAAATATAATGCAACATTACCAAAAAAAGATAAGTTGATTGTGTGCTACATGGTTTCATTTTTGGTTAAATATAATGCAACATTACCAAAGAAAGATAAGTTTCGTTTGTGCTACATAGTTTAATTTTTGGTTAAATATAATGCAACATTACAAAAGAAAGATAAATTTTTTGTGTGCTACATGGTTTCATTTTTGGTTAAATATAATGCAACATTACCAAAGAAATATAAGTTTCTTGTGTGCTACATAGTTTTATTTTTGGTTAAATATAATTCAACATTACCAAAGAAAGATAAGTTTCTTGTGTACTACATAGTTTCATTTTTGGTTAAATATAAGGCAACATTACCAAAGAAAGATAAGTTTCTTGTGTGCTACCTGGTTTCATTTTTGGTTAAATATAATGCAACATTACCAAAGAAAGATAAGTTTCTTGTGTGCTACATAGTTTCATTTTTGGTTAAATATAATGCAACATTACCAAAGAAAGATAAGTTTTTTGTGTGCTACATAGTTTCATTTTTCTGTTAAATATAATGCAACATTACCAAAGAAAGATAAGTTTCTTGTGTGCTACATAGTTTCATTTTTTGTTAAATATAATGCAACATTACCAAAGAAAGATAAGTTGTTTGTGTGCTACATAGTTTCATTTTTCTGTTAAATATAATGCAACATTACCAAAGAAAGATAAGTTTCTTGTGTGCTACATAGTTTCATTTTTGGTTAAATATAATGCAACATTACCAAAGAAAGATAAGTTGCTTGTGTGCTACATAGTTTCATTTTTGGTTAAATATAATGCAACATTACCAAAGAAAGATAAGTTTCTTGTGTGCCACATAGTTTTATTTTTGGTTAAATATAATGCAACATTACCAAAGAAAGATAAGTTTTTTGTGTGCTACATGGTTTCATTTTTGGTTAAATATAATGCAACATTACCAAAGAAATATAAGTTACATGTGTGCTACATAGTTTCATTTTTGGTTAAATATAATGCAACATTACCAAAGAAAGATTAGTTTCTTGTGTGCTACATAGTTTCATTTTTGGTTAAATATAATGCAACATTACCAAAGAAAGATAAGTTTTTTGTGTGCTACATAGTTTCATTTTTTGGTTAAATATAATGCAACATTACAAAAGAAAGATAAGTTACATGTTTGCTACATTGTTTGATTTTCCAACAAGCTAAGATTAGTTCTGTATCTTGCAAAACAAACTAACTAAAAAGCTAAAAAGACTACGTGAATATTGAAACAGATTTATTATTTCATTTTCATATTTTATTTCTTATCTTACATAATTAGAAGTGTTGTTTGTCTGCCAAAATTTTTAAACGCAATAAATACATTGCGGAATTTGTCCTATTTTGAAATATCAGAGGTCTTAACTACTTTTAGAAATGGAAAATATTACATCAAATGAAGCGAATTCATGACTGGAAATCGAAACTGAAACTTTAAAATCTTCAGTCTGATGTTCTACCAACTGAGCTGTACTTTCTCAGTAACATATTTTAAAGCATTACCCTAAACAAATAATTAAAGCGTTTGCGTGACGTCATAGATTTCTGATTTCTGTCACGGTTCAAAAAATGAATTCAAATTTAAACGATGATAATCAATGAATAAATGAATGAGTAAACATTATCAATAGCATTGGAAACAATTCATTTTGCTTATACTACATATTGTATGTAATTCTTTCACAATTATATAATTACCCCAGCCTAGAAAAGGAGGGAGCATATATTTGCTTATAAGATATTCAAACACGACTCGTTCTTTAACATGTTTTAACGAACAATGAATCAACTATAAAGTAAAAGTTTGAAATTAAAAAAATAAAACTATTGTGTGGCACTATTATTTTACTGGTGTACACCCTTCGTCAGAAATGACGGAAAATAAATAATCTTCGTCAGTATTTGCACTAATATTCAGATCCATATAAAATAGCATCAAAAATTAAAATAAGAAATAAGGAAGAACGAAAACATCGCAAAATTAAGTTAATAAATGAAAAACATCTCATGATGCAAATAGATTTAAGGCGGGAACTGTCTAATTTGCCATTTGCTTTGTTAATTTCCCAAGATACATGATATTTGTTCGTCCGGCAGTTTTTTATTCGCTAATTTGTGTGACGGGACGGATATATATATATATATATATATATATATATATATATATATATATATATATATATATATATATAAATACACATTTCGTTATAGAGTTGAGGATTTGTCAACCAGACGCTGAAATCTGTTTCGGCTCCTGTGAAAATCGTGCCGTAAGAATTCATATCTAAAATTACATACTTGTTTGTTTTCACTTAAGCATACAACAATAATTGTCACCACAAATATGGCAATATAACGCATCGGTATTTGTGAAAGAGTTGAAAAATTAAAAGGTACAGCAATATGTTTGAAATTCATAAATTACTACAGCGAAATATTAAAGTATAAAAACTGTTCAAGAACACATAGCTCCCCCCCACACACGTTTAGTCAAAGCAATAACCAACGATTATACACTTCCTTTTTAAGAACGATTAGCCCTTCCCACATCAAACAACCCCGGCAACCTAATCAAAAGCATTGATATTAAAGATAACATCACAGACAGCTTAGATGTTCAATAGTGCTATACTCTGATGTACTACAAAATGAGTGTGGAAATCTAAGAAAACACCTCATAAAATAAAAAGATCAGATTTTCCCGACTTAATTATAAACGTATGTTGACTCATCATCGAGAAAGGTTTTTACATTTCAATATTCATTTTTATGAACAGATATAGACCATCCCTTTTAAGCGATGTATTAGCAGTGATTACCACACAAATCGTACGAAAAAAATGTTTAATTTGAAAAAACAAGTCTATAAAAATAGGGATATTTTGTAAATTAGCTCTGCCATAAAAATACTATTCGCTACTACAAAAACATACAAAATGCGGGTTATAGTAAAAAAAATTTTATTTAAATACTCGAGATGATTAAATCCACTCGTGTCATTTGAATAAAAAGATTATTTTTGTACTTATATTTCTGCCCGTACATAAATTCAATCATTCCGCGATCAGTTACACACTGACATTATTCTGATTTTTTAGTCTAACTTTTACCCAATGCATGTTTAAACTAGACTAACAAAAGGCAGGGGCGTGTGCGCGTACTGTACATAACATGCAGGGCTATGATTTTTGCACAGTTGATCTTTCCATTAGTGACAGCGCTTTCTACAGAAATATAATCTTAGTTAATTAATTCATGCACAATTCTTGGTCTTTATTTTTCACATTTATTTTAGACAGGCCTTTCGTATTACTAAAAAATCGGTTTTCAACTATTGTTTTAATACGTTTTGCAAATTTTAAATAAACATAGCACCAATGATAATTTTGAGATGGGATACATCACAAATTATTGCAATAGATCTAGTTTAAGTAATAGTTGGAGTTGGACACGGGGCCCGTATTATGAAGTGCCGGCCCCTTTAGGAACATGTCAATGCGACCCTCTACCGTACAATAGCAAAAGAGTAATTATTTATGCTTCGTACAATACGCGAGTTCCAGACAAAACCGATGAGGACTTCAGGCTTCAAGATTATTCACAATCAAGATTATTCACAATCAAGATTATTCACAATCAAGATTATTCACAATGATTGTGACTAAAATTTGAAAGGCCGTAGTTCCCATCTTTGTTTACACGTTCAGAAAAGTACTGGTATACTGCATGTGTTGAGGTCTTTTAAACCAGATCAATTTCTCGGCAGTTGTTTTTTTTTTTGCTTAATAAGCAAAATGGTGACTGAAATTAAATAAATAAATAATAAATAAATGTACGATTCGCAAATCGAAACACATACAAGGACAGACTAAATAGGTTCACTGCCTTCATAAATTCTAAAAAATGTATGTACACGGAACACTCATTAATTAATCATAGTCTCACCTACTAAGTATGCGTTGCCCCCTCCCTTTTATTGAAGTCGGGTCCAATTCGGGCAAATATGTCTAATTGGCGAAAAATCGGCGCTAGTTGGATACCTAATCAACAGTACAGAAAAATAGATTCAGCAAATTAAATTTCAAAAACCTATGTTATTCACCTTTTGTTTGGTTTCTATTCAGGCACATATTTCCGCCACATTCTGTCTAGCTACCAAGAAATAACTAAATTAAAACGTACTTTTCGAACGTAGGAACCTAAAGTGCTTTGAGATGTCTAAGGTGTGTTTTCCAGGTTTCCGATGCATACAAAATAGTTTTCGATTTATTTGATTTCACATTTTTACGTACTTATATTTGTCTTAAAGACTTGGCGGTTGCCATAAAAAATAGCATACTTAAAACCTCTAACTTTTATCAGCTAAATTTCCTGTTTTATTCCCATTTGTTTTGTTTTTTGTTTGTTTTGTTTTTGTACCTAAAAAAGTTGTTTTTTACGTTTACCTAAACATTCTCTAGCGAAACTCAATGACGGCAAAAATGAGAGAACAGGATTATTTGGTAATTCCAATTAAAACAAGATTCAACAACTACACAAATATAATTATATTAATTTAGAGAAAGAAACGTTGAATAACACAGATAGGTAATGTAGATAAAAAAATGTCTGAACCGAATCAATGGGCGCAATTTAAGTGAATGCTACAAATGTGAGGGAGATAACTTGATTATGTTTTGTAACAAAACCGGACGAAAGTAAGGAAGATTAATTTGTTAGCTTTGTTTATATCAATGAAGATTTTTAACAACATTAATCCTTAAGTAAAAAATGAAAATGTTGTTTTCTTTTATTCTATTTAATTTCTACTTCTTAATCTTTAACAATTAAAAACATAAATGCTAATGTTAATTATTTTTAAACGTTTCAAAAGACAGCGTGGGTAATAAAATTTGATAAAAAAAAATGTAGCAATACTAAATAACACTATCATTTGTTGAGATAAGAATATTTGGGTATTTGTTACTGAAGTCAACAGAACAAAAAAGGGTTGAAAAAATAATGTGCAGCAAATAAATGTAACCAAAGGTAAGATAAGTTACTCTTCTACCAACCTGCGTAAGTTTATTTGTGTTGTATTTTCAAGTTATTTTGTTAAAAACAAACATAGTGTCGATTGTTCAGTCAGAACGAAAAATAAAAATGATGGCGTCGAGAAGCCCTGATAATCGCTCTAAAATCGCAAATTAAACAACATGCTTTAAGAAACACATCCAATAAATGTTACCAATCGTACGGAAATGTAATGTTCTACAAGTATTTAATTTAATTTTCGATTTTGAGCGATTATCAGGGGTTCTTGTAGGAGACTTCTCTGAACCATCGTTTCCTTGTTGTTCTAACTTAACAGTAGACACTGTATTTTATTTAATAAAAAACACTTAAAGTTGAAACACAAATAAAGTTAGCCAGGTAGGTAGAAGAGTAATTCATCTTTTCTTTGCTAATATTTATTTGTTGAACATTTGTTTGTTTTTTTACCTTTTTTGCTGTTGTTGTAACACATACGCAAATGTTTTTAATAAAATGTGAAATGCATTTATTGAAAAAAATTTGTAAAAGTCTAAATTTATTTTGTGTTTCCATCTTTTACGTATTTTGGTGACGTCATCAAAAATTAACTAACGATCTTCGAGATGTTGTTTACCAAATCAGTTAACCCTATCTTACAGATCACTTAAACTCAACTAAAAAGTGATTTCCATTTGGCGCCGTTTTCTCAGTCGATGTGTACAATGACGGCTCGAATAAGTTATTTTATTTTGTACGCAATGAAAATATTGTTATTGACCACAAAAATTTTCGTAAAAGTTAAAAATGAAAAATAAGTGTATACTAGTGGTAAAAGTAAAGAATAGTTAACACTCGAAAACTCTTAAACTTAAAAAAAAAAACATAATTCATATAAAACGCACTAGTATTAAATTCTCTACTCAACCGTCTAATTTTAACGCGTGGAAACAATCTGTCAGATTTGTTACGTTTTAAATAAATCTTACAAAGAATTTCACAGAAATAAAATTGTCGTGTCCGCAATCGTGTAGATTATGAGTTTTCCAGTGTTAACTTTTCGGTAATCGTACTGTTTAAAATAGTTCAAATTAGCTAGGTTCGGGAAAGAATTACCTTCTAATGCATTTTACATAAATTATGTTATCAGGTACGAAATCTCGAGCTGTAACTCTTCTAGACTTTTCCCGAACAACTGGTTTAATTTTTAATGTGTATCTTAAATATATTTCAATAGAAACATTTTTATCTAGATTTTTTAACAAAAACTGAAAGAAAATCATCATCCTATACAGCCTTTATTGTACAGAGATATGTAGATACTATTTTATATTACGTCAATACGTTTTGTAGAATCATAGTGAAACAAAGACGTCGACAAACAGTAATTCGCTTTCATATTATCTATTATTGTTATAATAAAGTGTGTTCCTAACTGCACCTAATTGTCAACATTTTATCTGTTATTTTATACATTTTTACCGTCAAGTTTGCCAATCTATTTACATGTAATCGCCTAAAAAAGGAGAACCCCATTTTCATATTTGGGTAAACTATGCGCACTGTTTCCTTTATTTTACGTTTTTGTTGAAAAATAAATAACACTATCCCTGAGTCCAAGATTGTAATACGAAAAGGAAACAGGGTCTTAAACAGATGTAAGACCTCTATCCCAACCATCATTAATGGGCCAGAGGTGATCTTCTCAGCATCTTATCAAGTCAAAAATTTCGCAAACAACTTTACAGCAAATTCCACTTTTTGCTACTAAGGCTATCTACCTCCAGCCCTTATTACTGAATAAACAAAACTCTAATCGAAATCAGTATATCTGTCCGGGATCTTGTAAAACTTATCAACAAGACAACTGGTCCGGATTACATTCCAGTCATAATACTTGAGAAACTGCAACCAGAAATAGCTTTTGGCCTCCCAAATCGTTGCCATACGAAGAAATCTAAAATATACTCGTTCTGGATAACACTAATCCTTTTGTGGCGACATTCTTTTAACTCGTAACTCATGTTTAATATGCGCGCGCTAATCTTCCAGAAAAAAATGAACAAAACGTTTCTGTGATTACAGATTTTTACAAAATGAGATCGAAAATCAACCATTGGACGTTCTAACCGCTATGCCATCAGCAGAAGCCACGGGGGGAAATATTGATGTTCATATAAACAATATGAGCTGCCAAAGAGTGCCGTATTTTTATCAAGATCTTTGCATTAACGCTAATGTTAACAAATGATTACAACAGTTGTCACCCCATGAAAGGGTGGAGGGGAACTGTAGTCATCCACAGATAGACTGTTTCGTTGTATGACAGTTCTTCATTGTGGCTAGAAAGATAGTCACTGCAAGCTGATGTTATGTCTCCCAGGCAACATAGTGGTTTTTGTTTCCATAAGCTTAAATGGTTGAGGTGAATAAACAATTGTCAGACATTAGTCTGACAATAATTTATTCACCTCAACCATTCAATATGTTCGCTAATGCGGAGGAGCCATCTACGGTATTGAACAACTCCTTCAAACCAACGCGCCACTGTATGGCTATGGCGAACAAATTCATGCGGGTTGTCTACCTGATGCGAAGATCATATCTCAACCTTTTCGTCCCTTATACATAACTCTGATACGCTCCATTCTTAAGTATTCAATCAAAGCAAGACATCGTCGTATTTTTGTTTTGCGTAAATCCCGAGCTACGGCGGTGTCCGGAACATCCAATAAACCAATTCTTATCTATAAAACGATATCGTACATCTGGAGCGTGTTCGTACATCTGGAGCGTGTTCAACGGTTGGCAACTAAGATAGTGACAGTACTCTTCACGCTTACCTATAAAAAGCGACCGAAAAGACTCAATGTATTCCTATTTGAGCAGCGGAGTAGGCTAGCAGACTTAATTCTAGCGTACAATATCATCAACTGGAATTTAAATCTATCTTTCGATGAGTTTTCACGTCAGCACAAACTCATAGATTTCAAACGAAGGCAGGCAGTATTCACTGTCCGCGTTTCTGCTCCGTGGAATAACCTGTCAGAGGAGGTTGTGACGATGACTACTATATCCATGTTTAAAGCTGCCTTGGAATTATATTCAGACTGTATATAGATATAAATAGCTGTTTATATAGCTTGTTATATTATGCTATTTTTTGCCAAATAAATTTGATTTGATTTGAAATTAAAAAGCTGGAGCTTTCCCCGTGACAGTAATATATATATATATATATATATATATATATATATATATATATATATATATATATATATATATATATATATATATATATATATATATATACATATATATATATATATATATATATATACATATATATATATATATATATATATATATATATATATATATATATATATATATATATATATATATATATGATTAACTTGTTACAAATATCCAGGGGGTATAAATCCGAAGGAAGTTGAAACCGGGTTTATGAGAGTGCTCAATGAAAATTCAGAGCAAAATATATTTTTTTGTTGGTGATTTTATTATTCCATTAATTGCGACAAAATATATGCTGTTTCATTCGCGCCCACAAAGAACGCCAACTTTTCAAGCGACAATGGAATCCAAATGGCAAATATTTTAAATTCAACCTCAACCGGAAATTGAAGATGCATTAGTGGGAGGGGGACAGAGATGGAGCTCTGTCTATAGCGAGGACATGAGAGGGGAGGTGGGGAGAGGGGGAGACCCCACCAAGGGATAATTTCAAAAAGTTGAGTGGGATGATCTCTCGTGTCTGGGCCATCGTGACCTCAATTCCAACCAGGGCGGGGGGGGCAGGGGGGGGTAATTTAATAATGAGAATAGAATTATAATTATAAAGTTATAACTGTCATTTTTTTGTAATAGGTGATTATCATGTAGATAAAAATGTTTGATAATTTTAATTTAGGGTATTAATTGCTACTTTTGCATTCTATTTTAATATAATTATTTATGGCTTGCTCAGTAATGGTAGTGAATTTTGTTGTGATAGTATTTTTTAATTGTGATTATATTATACTAAAATTAACACTAGTGGAATCATTATATAAAAGAAGTTTAATGGTGCTACCATATAATTATAATTCTATTCTCATTATTAAATTAACCCCCCCCCTGCCCCCCCCCCCCCGCCCTGGTTGGAATTGAGGTCACGATGGCCCAGACACGAGAGATCATACCACTCAACTTTTTGAAATTATCACTTGTTTGGGTCTCCCTCCTCTCCCCACCTCCCCTCTCATGTCCTCGCTATAGACAGAGCTCCATCTCCGTCCCCCTCCCTCTAATGCATCTTCAATTTCCGGTTGAGGTTGAATTTAAAATATTTGCCATTTGGATTCCATTGTCGCTTGAAAAGTTGGCGTTCTTTGTGGGCGCTAATGAAACAGCATATGTTTTGTCGCAATTAATGGAATAATAAAATCACCAACAAATATATATATATATATATATTATGAGAGAGAGAGAGAGAGAAAGAGAGAGAGAGAGAGAGAGAGAGAGAGAGAGAGAAAGTAGGTCAGCAAAATCATTGGTATACAAAAGATATAATTAACAAGAAAGGGCAATAATGGGGAAGTGAAATGCTGACGATATTGGGGATAAGCGTCTTTATAAAAAATAATTTAATGAATCGGTTAAAAAAACGTTTAAAATGCAACTTAGTTTTAAAGGTTTTAGTGGTTATATAGGAAGGACACAGTTGGACACTCGAGTAAACCAGCATTTCTTATCTACAATTAGACAGGGTAGACCCAGTTCCTTGTGCCATACTTAATCTTCGGCTTTGGAATATTCTGTCACACACCATTTAGCTGACAATGCATGATATGCCAATAAGTAGGAAATAGATTGGTTTAAGGTCTGTTATAGGGCGAATTCCGTCTTTCATTTGAAAATCTTGGAATCCGTCGCTATTGCCCTGCACAAGTCTTCTCTTTGTGAGCAGAAGAACTTTGTAAAATCTCTGATTCTCTTTGGAGAAAGTAAGTTGGACATTTTTTATCTGCCTTTGAAACTAACTTACCTTTAGAACGTTTTTTAATCGATTTATTTAATTATTTATTTAAATTAATTATTTATTCCCCCATCTCATCGGCATTTAAGTTCCCCATTCTTGCTCTTTCTCGTTAATTATATATTTTATTCCAACAACTTCTCCTGACGAGATGTCGGTCGAAAGAGCTCTCGGAACTAAATTTCTGTTTTTATTTAAATTATTTATAAGTATTGTACTTCGGAACACACACACACCTATATATTTATGGGCACCACCTTTTGGCTAAGATCAAAGTGTAGTATCTGTTCCGATGGATACTGCACCCCATAGGCTGGTATTGTCCTGGCCTTCGGGGCTTAATTTACGCCGGTCTATGGGTCTGTCCTGTGCAGTTCTAGGAGGTCCACCCTCCCAGGCTTCACCTCCCCTCTTTGGGGAGGAGTAAGTTTATTGCTTACTGCCTGAGGCGCCCCTACCGGGGAACGCCGACGGGGCTGCCCAGGCAATTTTTAAACCCCACTTTCCCGACCCGACCTTGGGTCACATCTTACTTGTGGGAGTAAGATAAAAACTGGCCTTGTGCCTAACTCCTGGAGAGGAGTAAATCAATACTCACTATTTGATCTTTATTGTCATTCTCGGAAATGGTGGCAGGAAGAAAATTATCTTCAGGATATGTCACATTGGCTCAACAATACGTATATGCTAGGTGGGCTGATCTGAAAGGCAGCCGCCAAACGAGTGAGAGTGTTTCCGAGACAGTATGTTAAGTCCATCTCGACTAATTAAGAAGGTTAGTTAAGCGTGAAATGACGCCCGTTTAATGATTATAGAGATTTATTCGCACGTATACTACATAATGACATGTACGCATACACACATTATTTTATCAGTACATTATAAAAATATCCGTCAGAGGAAGAGTACAATTTTTCACGGCGTTTTTATGTCTCTTTACGAAAATTAAAATAAAGGTATTATGCTACTAAACCATACGTCAAGAATCTTTATTCTAATTTTGATAAAAATCTACTAAATGATTTTGATTCTAAAAAATGACTAAAATTTAAGGCTTTTAAAATAAATTAAAGTTAATGGAATTTTGCTTAATTGGCGTCTAATGATTATGGATTAAATTTAATGTAAATCTGAAATATTCAAATTTTCCAATGTTCCAGATTGGAAAATTTGAATATCATTCCAGCTATAAATCTTTTTAAAAATCCAAATGAAGTGAAATTTAGGGAATAATTAACGTATAATACGTAGTGTACATTTTTTTTAAAAATCGGAAGTATCTAAATTCAACGACAGGCTTACACTCCTTTTTTGCGTCCTTTCCATAAAACTAAATAAACTATATATAGCCTACCTAACCCACCCTAACGCCTTGCATCTTTGTTCCAAAATGCATAATAATACATTAATTAGTTTAGGAATGAATCTTATACTTATAATGATTAGTAAAATCATAAAATACTTATTATTCTGAGAAATTATCTTAACCTATCAGAGAGAGGAAAAAATAGACGTGAAAGGATTAGTGTTTTAGTGCAGAAACAGGATGAAGTGTAAAATGTATCTGAAGCAAATATGGTTATGCCAGCTACATAATGGAAAGGTCAAATAACCTGAGGTCATGAAATCTGTTTCGTCAATGCTTCACTTAGTTCTTTCTGGCTAAATCTATGTATTATTTTCGTTGTCACGATTTCGTTAACTGCCTACCTCACGATATTTTAATACCGTTGTTACTATCTACGAGTTATCATGTATACCTATAATTAATAGCCGTATCACCGTCTACAATGGGTTAACTTAAGTGGGCCAACTTCGAATCCAGTTTGTTCCACATAAATATTTTCATTTAGGATGTTGCCAACCGTCACGTGGTCCCTCCTATAAATACCCTATGTATTTCTATAAAAAATTCTAACTAAAAAGATACCGGGGAAACCAATGCAAAAAATAGAATCAAATGAATGAATAAACTGTTTATAATGTAGATTTTACATAAGTAGTGATAGAAGTAATAGTATATACATCGGCACTGATAACGCAGATAGTGAATACTTTTTAATATTTTTTTATATACTATAGGATCGCCACTTATCTAAACCATCGAGGATAGGATTGATGAGATGGAAATATAGTCATCCGAAAGATGAGAAATAATCAATGATATGTACTAATTTTAAGTACTTATTGAGCGGTTTATGACAACTGTTCGTTGACGTTTGATTTGAAGACGTATATGTTGTAATCTACAGTTAAGTATTTAATTACATAGTCACGAGTGATTAGTTACTTAGATAGTTAGATCGATTTATTGATAGGTGTGCACGGACTTACGTTAATACGGTGTATACATATATATATATATATATATATATATATATATATATATATATATATATATATATATATATATATATAGTAAGCTATGAAAATATATTTATGGCAATTAAGCAACACAGAGGCTCCCGCATTTCATACCCGGGGGAATCTTCACTTAGCCTGAAGATTTCCCGGAGATGAAACGCGGGAGCCTCTGTGTTGCTTAATTGTCATAAATATATTTTCATAGCTTACTACCTAGCTCTACTTACGATACGGTACTGTTGAAGTAAATACTGAAAATTGATACATAAAAAATTATATCGCTTTATAATATTTCCTGTGATACTAATCCATATATATATATATATATATATATATATATATATATATATATATATATATATATGTATATATATATATAAATGAATCAAATTACAATGTATTTCTAAAATTATCTTAAAACCAATACATTTTTAAAGTGGTTAATACAAAGTAGAACTTTATAGATATTTATCATATAAAACTTTGTATAACTTACATGCCTGCGGTCGTGTTTCGGTGCAGTCATCTCACCAAAGCCAACATACCTATGAAATTGAAAAAAAGCATGGGAAAAGCACGACCCCAGATCTTCAACCTGTTGCTATCAAAAAAAGTCTGAAACTAAACTGGAATCAATGAAAGGGGTGAGGGTTGAATAGCAGACCATTAAAATGTTGGTAAGAAAAAGTGTTGAGTGGTTTTAACTTGGTGTTTTATTGTTTTTACTTGTGTGTTTTTGTTGTTGTAGAGTTGTTTTGGTATCTGCATGTAGTCTTAATTTATATTCCTATTTATATTGGCCCTAATTAGTTTATCTACACCGAAACACTGCTGTATGTCCGTAGTACCACAGAAATTACATATATATTTATATTTACATGTATATATATATATATATATATATATACATATATATATATATATGCATATTAGCATATATATATAGGCATACATATATACATATATATATGAATATATATATAAGGATTTATATATACATGCATATATATTATGCATATATATAAGCATACATATGCATATATATAGGCATGCATATATATATATATATATATATATATATATATATATGTGTGTGTGTGTGTGTGTGTGTGTGCGTGTGTGTGTGTGTGTGTGGGTGTGTGTGTTAAAATACTCATATATACATATATATATATATATATATATATGTATGTATATTTATATACACTAGCGGACCCTGCGGAAATTCCACAGTGTGTTCTACATCAACCTGTATAATTTACTGTTAATAATATTATCCGGTGGCTAGAAATATCCACATATTTTACTCACCAACATTTTGCGTGACGGGATGGAAGTATATATATTTATTTATATTACTCGGTAGCCGGGGCAAAAGCTGTCTCTTCAGCATTCACCATCGGTCGCGACTCCCCTCTAACTCGCACCCTCCATCCTCCCCCTCCCCGTTGTCAAGGGCAAAAGTAAATATAAATCTTCTTTAATAGGAGTGTCAGATCGTGACACACAAAATAAATAACACACACTCTATCGTATTAATATATAAATAATAATAATAATAATAATAATAATAATAAGAAGAAGAAGAAGAAGAAGAAGAAGAAATGTTAAATATTAAAAAAAAGTAATAAACAAGTATCGTAAGCCTGAAACCGGCCCATTTGGTAAGCGTTTCCGCTCATGGGACGGGATACCAGAGTTCTATCCTCGGTTGAGTCATAGCATAGATTTTAAAAAACTTTGCTAAAACTCTCAGTATTATAAGGTCAGGATCAAAGACAATGAAGCACCCTGGGAAAAGAGTGGCGTCTTCCCCTACATCTCGGGTTAGTTGCTAATGTAAAGAGATCCTCTACTGTAATCGGACACTTTAGCTTTTCATAAAGTCTGAAATTAGCGACCACCTCACCTAAAATAAGCGAACGCCATTTTTGATTGACGAATTTGACAAAATAACTAAATAAATATTTGAAATAAAAAAACTTAATTTCTCAGATGTTAACTGTACAATATCATTGCCCTTGTCTTATTTTTACGTCTCTATTTGGTACTTTATTACATTGGAACCCAAACTTTAACCCTAACCCCCAATGACCCTTAACTTTATACCTAATCCTTACCCCCCACTACCCTAACCTTAACAACGGGGTTAAAGTTAGCGCGGGTCCCAATGTAACAAAGCACCCTCTATTTGGTAGGAAGTTAAGCTTGCATTTTTATGCCCCCCCCCCCCCGGATAAGAGTGAAATAATTTTTTTAAATAGTAATTTGCATTCAAATAACTCGTGTACAATGGACACTGCGGATATCTACTAAAAAAGGGTTGATATGCCGTAAAAAACTAGCAGATTTACCGAAAAAAAAAAAAACTGTACTTGTTATTTTTTTTCGATTAGATTTTCTTTCTTATACTGCTTTGAATCACGACTTTCGTCTCTTTCGTTTTTGTTACATATTCTTTTTACTTTTTGCGATTTATTTATTTGTTTTTCTTGCGTTTTCACTTTTCAATTACGTTTTTTCTCTCTCTCTCTATTTTCTCTCTCTATCACTCTCTTATGAACACACACACTCTCTCTTTCTTTCGTACGCGATCTCTGTGTTTCACAGAACAAAACAAAACAAACAAAAAAATAATACTGGCTGTCTCTCCAACCAAAAGAAAGGAAATAAATGGTTTTAACGTTTGAAGTTATCGTCTGCCAGCGTTTGCGTTGGCACAGCTCGTAGTATTCACTGTATTTCAAACATTAGTTTTATTCGTAAATATTCTAAATATATTTCAAGAACAGATATTGGATTTGTTTTATCTATGTAGTAGTATTTGAAGCACAGTAATTCATAGAAGTTAACTTTATTTTTGATAATGTTGCATTGAAAAAGTATTCCACAGTTCTCTCTCTCTCTCTCTCTCTCTCTCTCTCTGTGTGTCTCTCTCTCTCTTTCTCTCTATCGTCGTTCAAATGTTTCACCGAACAGAAAGTGCAGAAACTGCTTAGTTTACTAAATGAATAATGACTGTCACAACGTTGTCTCCTCCTCCTTCCACGCTGAAGCGACAGTATTTGAAGCACAGAAATTCATAGAAGTTACCTTTGTTTTTGATAATGTAAAATAAATATATTTCACATTCTTGTCTCTCTCGTTGTTCAAATGTTTAACCGAAGAAAAAGTGCATAAACTGTTTAGTTTACTAAATAAATAATGAATCCCAACGTCGTCTCCTCCTCCTTCCACAATGTCCTCCTCCTTCCACGCTGAAGCGACAGTAGCGAGCGGGCTCAGTTAATGGTTTAATTAAGTTAATTTTGATCTATTTAACAATTTCATTTAGTTGGCTCTATATATACTTATACATATACCTATACATATATATACATATATATATTCCTATATATATACATATATACATGTATAGGTATATATATACATATATAACTATACACATATATATACATATAACTATATATATACATATATATACATATATAACTATACACATATATATACATATAACTATATATATACATATATATATACATATATATATACATATATATATATACATGTATATATACATATATAGAGAGAGGGTGAGAGAGATATACATATATATATATACATATATATATACATATATATACATATACATATATATACTTATATCTATATACACACATATATATATGTATATACACACATATATATATATACATATATCGATGTATACATATATATACATACATATATACATATATTTACATACACATATATATACATAGATACATGCATATATATATACACACATCAATATATATGTATACACATACATACATATATATATACATATACATACATGTGTGTTGTAATGGTCTGTTGATGCATCAAGTGTGATGCACTGTGTGTTGTGTACTCGTCACCTTTCTATTACAGTCGCCACCGGGTGCGAGTCTAGGTGAAAATTGAGCAGAGTGCGTAAGTCTTCCCTGCCAGTACATAACCTCTCTATAGGCAAGCTCCATGCGACACACGTGACTTGAGTAGCTTGCGGAATCAAGCAGTACTACAAGGGATTCGGAGGTGATCTGCCCCAGACATGCGGCATGGCATGTCCATTGTTGTATGGACAAACCCTGATGTCCATGAGCAGGCTCCCAGCTATGGGTAAATAGTACCACTGCCTTGTGGTGATTCTTTGGTTCGTTAAAGACTAAGGGAGTAAACCCCAACAGAAAATCTGGAGTTTTTCTCCATAGGCAGACAAGCGCTGTACTTGGCTATTCTCTGGCAGCTACTGCAGTCAACCTGGTGCCGGACGTACTGGTACTTTCAGTACTCTGGGCAACATAAGCAAGACCTAGAGGGAGATTCTGACGATTGGGCAACTCAGCCTCTCCATAGATCTGCGCTGGCCAGCACCCTGAAGAGAAACTTCAGCTATGCATCTGTATAGGACTAAACAGGGGATCGACAGTTACCGGTTATAAGCCTACAGCTCAATTGGCGTACACCTGGGCGCCAGAGGTCGATCCCAACGGTGGGATAGGGTATTTAACCTTATTGGACAGCTACCGCCCGCCATAAAGCTGAGCAGCCCTCAGTCAGTAAAGTGCTATCCTGCCACTGGCCACCTGCTTTACTGGGGGCATAAGGCACATGATAATTCTAACAAATGGTCATAAACCATTATACCAAACAAAAACAAAAGAAGTAAAAGAAAAACCAGCACTTAGGCTAGGGTGCTGAAATGTCTGTACTATGATGACTGGCGTATCTACTGACATACTCAACATCTCCGATGTCCGAAAAACTGCTATCATCAACAACGAGCTAGTAAGACTAAGGGTAGACATTGCTGCACTACAAAAAACTCGCTTAGCAGACTCCGGATGCCTAAAGGAATCAGACTATACTTCTTCTGGCAAGGAAAGAAGGAAGAAGAAGTTCGCGAACACGGTATTGGTTTTGCAGTCACAAAGTCACTGCTTCAAAATGAACACCACAGGTGTATCAATCTATTGTGTGTGTACGCCCCAACACTTGCGACACTTGACGACACAAACGAGCACTTCTACACTCAACTTGATAACACCATCAAGGCATTTTCACAGAATGAGGACCTGCTCATACTTGGGGACATTAATGCGCGTGTAGGTGGTTACAACGATGCATGGCCGAGCTGCCTCGGTAACCTTGGAGTGGGTAAATGCAATGATAATGGTCAGCGACTACTAGAACTCTGTGCCTACCATGACCCTGCATTACCAACACATTATTTGGTGCCAGGCCGCATCACAGGGTGTCTTGGAGACGTCCCAGGTCAGGGCGCTGGCACCAGCTTGACCTCATCATTACTAACGAAGGTACCTAAAACATTTTCTGATGTCTAGCACCTAGCACAGTACCGATTGTGATACGGATCATTCTTTAGTATGCAGTAAAGTTAATCTTCAACCCAAAGATTTCTACCGCACTAAACAAGAGTGTATTGCGCGTATAGACGTTAGCAAGACTCAACACACAGACCGCATGGCAGAATTCAACGTGATGTTTTCCTCCACCTTCAAGGGAGATCACAGTCGACTTGCATCTGAACAGTGGGAAACACTCAAGAACGACACCCACACTACAGCTCTCAGGGCCTTTGGGAGGAGGCCAGGTTGTAAATGCAATGACTGGTATGATGCAAATTCTGCTCTGATTGAGGCAAAACGTTCATCCTTGCTTTCGTACAAGGCCAATCCATCTCCTACATCGCTGGCTACGCTGAGGTATTCGAGAAGTGCAGTCCAAATGGCTGTCAAAGAAGCTGCGAACAACTACTGGACGGACCTCTCCAAGACTATTCAGCGGGCGGCTGGTACAGGCAACATGAAAACTATGTATTATGGACCCATAATCAACAAAACTGCACAATTGAAGTCCAAGTCGGGTGAACCCATACTAGACAAAGTCAAACAGCTGGACAGATGGGTATAACACTACTCCGAGCTTTACTCCAGGGACAACGTTGTACATCAGTCTGCCTTGGATGCCATTGATCATCTTCCCCTGATGCATGAGTTCGACGAGTAGCCTTCCCTAGTAGAACTATCCAAGGCAATAGACAGACTACTATCTGGTATAGCTTTAGAAAAGAATTATATTCCAGCATAGGTCTTAAATAGTGGAAAAGCTAACTTACTTGAGCCCCTTCATAACCTTTTGATACAGTGCTGGAGAGAAGTCTCAGTGCCTCACGAAAACATCATCACACTCTACAAACACAAAGGGGACCGCAGTGACTGCAACAACTATCGCGGTATCTCACTGTTGAGCTTCGTTGGCAAGCTATTCGCACACATAGTACTACTGCAAGTTCTTGGGGATCGAATTTACCCGGAATCTCAATGCGGCTTTCGTTCAGAGAGATCAACCATCGATATGATTTTTTCTCTACGCCAGCTGCAAGAGAAGTGCAGAGAGCAAAACCAACCTCTGTATCTCGCCTTTATAGATCCGACCAAGGCGTTCGATCTTGTGAGCAGAGACGGTCTATTAAAGATCCTCCCGTTAATCGGATGCCCACCAAAACTTCTCAGCATCATAAGATCCTTTCCAGAATGCATGGTGAGCACTGTACAGTTTAACGGCGACATGTCTGCTGGGTTCGGAGTGAATAGCGGTGTCAAACAAGGATGTGAGTTGGCCCCGACATTCTCCGGCATCTTCTTCGCCATACTCCTGAAGCATGCTTTCAAAAACACAGCGGATGGTATCTACCTTCACTCCAGATCTGATGGTAGTCTCTTCAACATCGCCAGGCTCCATTCTAAGACTAAGATCAGGTCAGTCCATATCAGGGACATGCTGTTTGCCGAGGGTGCAGCCATAGCATCGCATCAGAGAGAGGGTCTCCAACGACTTATGGACAGGTTTGCTGATGCTTGCAGCTTGTTCAGCCTCACCATCAGCCAGAAGAAACCCTAAGTTATGGGGCAAGCAACCGCCTGTCCACCCAGCATTTCAACCAAAGTACACCACTGGAGGTCGTTCACCAGTTCCAGTACCTAGGCTCCACTGCTTCAGACATCCTCTCATTGGGCGTAGAGCTCAACAAAAGGATTTGTAAGGAATCCAGAACCCTCTCTAAACTAATTAAAATAGTCTGGGAAAACAGCAACCTTACCACTTCTACCAAGATGGTTGTGTACAGAGCGTGCGTTATCAGTGTCCTACTGCATGGGAGTGAGTCCTGGGCCACGTACTCAACACAGGATAGGAAACTCCAGGTCTTCCATATGAGGTGCCTACGTAGGATACTTGGTATCACATGGAAGGACAAATTGAATAACAATGGTGTTCTGCAAAGAGCAGGCATTCAATCCATCAACTTCCTACTGCGTGAGCGACGTCTTCGCTGGCTGGGCCATGTGTGCAGGATGTATGATGGGCGCATCCCTAAAGACCTTCTCTACGGCGAGCTTGCCTTAGGCTCAAGTAAAAAGGGTCGTCCTCATCTCCGATTCAAGGATGTCTGCAAGCAAGATATGAAGGCTTGCTTAATTGACATTAATACACGGGAAGCCTCTGCAGCTGACAGATCTGCCTGGAGGAAACAGATACGCCATGGAATGATCATCAGTTAGAAGACTCTCCACGATGAAAACGCTACGAAGAGAGGTAGGAGAAGATCGAACGTACATGCAGACCAACAAGCCGAAGTGACACATTGCACTACAGCTTTCGTATGTCAAGACTGTAGTAGACCATGTAAATCAAGAATTGGTCTCTACAGTCACACAAAAAGATGCACACAAACAACATCCCTATAAAGTTGAGTGGACATTTATGAATTTTAATTCAGTAATATTTCTTAACATAGTTAATAATTTCTGTAATTTATTTATAAAAATTCGAATTTACTTGAGAGTAATTTTTCACTTTCAAAAGTTACATCAATTAGTATTCCGATGTCTAGTTAGCATCGTATCCGATTAAAATCGACTAGCTCCGTTGTTAGCATCGTATCCGATGATACGATGCTAACAACGGAGCTAGTAGATTTTATGTTCATCAGTTGAGAGCCAGGTATATAGATTCAGCCATCTATTCAAGCAACTACTAAGATTGTTATACTTCGGTGTTTTTGTGTAAGATGTTTAGTATTTATTTATAAATCGTTTAAATTACCACTAAGATAAGATTAATTGCCCAGATTTCTTCACTTTAGTAGTATGTTTCTATTTAATGCGAAACTAAGGGAGTGTGTCCCTTATAATGAAAATAGGTTATAGTTACCTAGACATGAATTAAAATACCGAAAGGAGCTATTAAATATTTATTCTTATTAAATGATGTTAATTACCTCATTATAACGTATTATGAGTATTCAGAAATTATTTCAAGGACATTTATACTTAAAGTTAATTGTGATTACGTTTTATACTTAACTTGTATTGGGAATTGAGTACCGTCAAGTATCAATGTCAACATCAGCCTCTACTTTAAATGTATGCCCATATTTATATTACATTAAGTGCATTCTTTTATTTATTAATATATTTATAAATATATATAGATACACACACATAAACACAAATAAACACATATATATATATATATATACATATATATATATACATATATATTAATATATGCACACATATACATATATATATATACATACACATACACACACATATATATACATACATTTATTTTTTTAATTTATTTTTATTTTTTCTATATTTGGCATTATATTTTAAATTATTATTTAATTAGTGATTTTTACTCCTTCCATAAATTATATTATTTTCTAGTTACCATTTCTCCAATAATTAGTACCGATGAAAACAAAAAAGATTGTCTGCTGATGCTCTCTTTGTGAATTTTTCTGATGCTTTTGTAATGTTGCAGAGACGATATTGACATAAAAATGTTGTTTGGCTCAAGACAAATAGAACGGACCGTAAAAATTATATCTCACAAAAATGTTATGTTTTTTAGAAATGTGAAAAAATAAAAAAAATAATAATAAAATAAAAACATGGTTATTGGAATAAAATATTGACGTAAATGATATATACATATGTATATATACATATATTCATGTATATATAAATATATATTTATATATGCATATACACACACACACACACACATATATATATATATATATACATATAGCTATGTAAACATTAATAAAAATAACGGATGCTGTCTGTTTAATTATACATTTTTAATTTTCTCATAATCTGATATATATGTACATATATATGTAAATATATATGTAAATATATATATATATATATATGTAAATATATATATATATATATATATATATATATATATATATATATATATATATATATATATATATATATATATATATATCCAAGTGCGCATACGCTATACGTACCAATCTCCGCCACGGTGTGCATACTATGTATGTACCTATAGCTGTCTCAATGCGCATACTATATATGTACATATCTCTGCCCCGGTGTCCATACTATATACGTACCTATATCTGCCCCCGTGCTCATACTATATACATCCCTATCGCCGCCCTGGAGGGCATATTATATACGTACCTATCGACACTTCGGTGCGCATACTATAAACGTAACTATCACAGCGCTGATGCGCATACTATATACGTACTTATCGCCGCCCTGATGCGCATACTATATATGTACCTATCGCTGCCCCGGTGCGCATAATATATACGTACCTATCTCTGCCCCGGTGCGCATACCATATACGTACCTATCTCTGCCCCGGTGTGCATACAATATAGTACTTATCCTCACCCCGTTGTGCATACATAAGAACTCATATTAATGCGCCCCTGTCGTATCAAAGAACCAAAATTATGTTCGTTTATGTTGTGTTAGTATCATAAAAGAAAAACTCATATTAATGCCCCCCTGTTGTATAAAAGAACAAAAATCAAGTTCATTCATGTAGCGTCACTATAATAAAAAAAAGAACTCATATTAATGCGCAAAAAACAAAAAAATAACAAAAAGTATGAAAAAACATCAAAAAGCATGAAAAGAAAAATAGTCATCAAAAAGCATCAAAATTAACTCAAAAAAGCAAAACCAAACATTGATTAAAAAAGAAAAAAACATTTAAATAACAGATGAAAAAAAACATCAAAAAACATCCAAATTTGCGCTAAATGCAACAATAAAAAACATTGTTGAAAACATGAAAAAAAAAATTATAAAACAAAAAAAAACATCAAAAAAAATCAAAATTGGTGCCAAAGAACAAAAAAATACATCGACAAAAAACATGAAAAAACAAATAAAACCAAAAAATCCATCAGAAAACATTAAAATTGGCGTGAAAAACAAAAAAAAATTAAAAATTGACAAGAAACATGAAAAAACATTAAAAAAAGCAAATAAAAAATAGAAAACATCAAAACGTTTCACGCTTACATCAAAAGCTATGTGCATGCGTTTGGAAAACATTCAACTTACCTAATTTTAGTAATATTTCAACTATTTTCCTTTCGCGTAACGGTTAGAGACGTCGGTTTTTGACGTCGGCCCGACTGGTTTATAGTTCGATCCCAACCAACCTCTAAGATTTTTTTCTACATCGAAAGGGGGCGGACGTAGGGAGGGGACGACCGGAGAGACACATAATTATACGATAGCGTGTGTGATTTTGTGTGTCACGCTTACATCAAAAGCAACGACAAAATTTAAAGTATGCTACTCATGAATTGGAGCCAAATTTAATTTGTTCTAAAACATTTACAAAGTAAGGTTTAGTCGTCGAAATATTAACTTGACTAGAAATATTGTATATAAAGAAGTTTTGTAAATTGTTTCATGTATTGATTGAGACGTTATTTTATACGAATGTAAATATTAGTGAACATAATGACAAAGCATAATTATTTATTCCCTAAACTTCACTGATTGAGATGTTATTCTATCTGAATATAAATATTAGTGCAAACAATGGCGTAGCATAATTATTTATTCATTTAACTTCACTGATTGAGACGTAATTTATCTCAATATATATATAAGGCAAAAATATGTGTGTAACGCCAAAACTTTCAAAATACTCAATAAACACCCCACAAATTAGGTATTATTTTAACCGGCATAACCCCTGGAAAATAATATCCAAGAATGTTAAAAAAGATTCATTTTGGGGGATTCAAATAGCCATGTTTTCGTTTAATGTGATCACGATTTTTAATGTGCACATGACGTCATATTGATAGGTACATGACGTCATAGTGATAGGTTTGGATATTATTTTCATGACATCGGCACATTATTATTGTTTTTTTGTTTGCGTTTCTCTTCGGACTATTGCCCTCATCAAAGGGAATGGAATAAGAAAGAGTGATTTTAGTATAGCTCTGGAGGCCTCCTTGCATTTGCGTTGTTCGGGAATAAGACAATACAATGTTAAGAACGTTATATTGTCATTATTATCGGTCAAAGGAAGAAGTTAAGCAGTGCATATTCTGGCCAGTACTAAATAGGTGACGATTTAGGATGACCAGGTGCTGTAAAATCGAGGGTTAGCAACGCGTATCCTGACAAGTACTAAATAGATGATTATTTAGGAAGACCAGGTGCGATACAATAATAGTTACGTCCGTCTGTTCAGCTACGTCCATCGTTCCGTCCAGCTACGTCCGTCCGTCAATCCGTCCACCTGGGTCCGTCCGTCTGTCCACGTACGTGTGTCAATCTGTTCACATACGTACGCCCAGCTACGTCCGTCCAACTACGTCCGTCTGTCTGTCAATTTACGTCCGTCTGTCCTCCGTCCGTCTGTCCAGTTACATCCGTCCTTCCAGCTACGTCCGTCTATCCGTCAAGCTACGTCCGTCCGTCTGTCTGTCTGTACAGCTACGTCCGTCCATCAATTCGTCCACCTACGTCTGTCCATCCATGCAGCTACGTCCGTCTGTCCGTCCATCCGTCTATCCATCCAGCTAAGTCCGTCCGTTAATCCGTCCATCCAGCTACGTATGTACGTCCGTCAATCTGTCCAGCTACGTTTGTCCGTCAATTTCTCCACCTATGTCCGTCTGTTCGTTCAGCTACGATCATCTGTCTGTCCAGCTACCTCCGTCTGTCTGTCTGCCCAGCTACGTCCGTCCGTCCACCTACGTCTGTCTGTCCGTCCATCCATTCAGCTAAGTTCGTCCGTTCATCCGTCCGTCCGTCAATCGAGCTACGTCCGTCAGTCCGTCCAGCAACGTCAGTCTGTCCGTCGAGCTACGTCCGTTTGTCCGTCAATCCAGCTTCGTCCGTCCAGCTTAGTATGTCCGTCAATCTAGCTACGTCCGTCCATCATCCATCCAGTTACGCCCGTCCGTCCGTCCATCCATTCAGCTACGTCCGTCCATTCGTCCAGCTACTTCTGTCCGTCCGTCCATCCATCCAGCTACGTCCGTCCACCAATCTGTCCATTAATCTGTCTAGCTACGTACGTCTATCTGTCCGTCTGTCCAGCTTCATCCGTCTGTTCGTCCAGCTACGTCCAGCAGTCCGCCCATCTACGTCAGTCCGTCAATCCGTCCACCTACGTCCGTCCGTCTGTCAACCTACGTCTGTCGGTCTGTCCGTCAGTCCGTCCGTCTTTCAGTCCGTCAATCAAGATTAGTACGTCAGTCTGTCCAGCTACGTATGTCCGTCCGTCAATACGTCCAGCTACGTCCGTCTGTCAATCTGTCCACCTACGTCCGTCCGTCTGTCCGTCCGTCCAGCTAAGTCTGTCTTTCCGTCCAGCTACCTCCGTCTGTCTAGCTACGTAAGTCCGTCTGTCTAGCTACGTCCGTCCGTCCATCCATAAACCTACGTCCGTCCGTCCGTTCCTCTGTCTATCCGTCCGTCCGTCCATCTGTATGTCTGTCAATCAAGCTACGTCCGTCTGTCCGTCTGGGCGGGTGTTACCTTGAACGCAGTTGGCAGTTGACATGAAGAGTGTTTCCTTTTCTATGGGAGAATAAAACGAATCCCGATGGCCACGATGACATTTGAATCGTTCTATTCTAATCATAGACACAGTCCGTAGAGCTACAGAAAGAGAGAGAAAATTCAGAGAATTAATTAAGTAGAGGACAATAGAGATGAAGGGGAAGAACGAGGAAAATCGAGTGAAGAAAGAGTGCATAGATTGTTCATAAAAAATAGAGATCTTATAATCTCTATTAAGGAATATATATATATATATATATATATATATATATATATATATATATATATATATATATACATATACATATACATATACATATACATATACATATATATATATATATATATATATATATATATATATATATATATATATGCTGATTTTTGTTTTTGGCGATACCGACCGGTGACTTACCGGTACGTTTTTTTAATTATTATTATTTGGCGGAAGGCTATACTTATGATTAATTTTAACACTTTTATAATGCAAAATGAAAATATTTTAATTTTCAAATATTATTCCCCCAAAACTCTTTTAAAATATTCAAAAGAAACTGAAATTTGGTAATATTTTATATCTGATATCTTATACCTATTGAAAAATTTCACAAATTTTGAAGGTATCCGAATTTTCAGGAACAGCTTCCAACCACACTTTGTCTCTTTGGTATAACTAAATTAAACGCATAACAGCTATATTCCAAGATTCAGAATGATCGATTAATTATTTAAGGAGTTTATTTCATACATATAAATATGTAAATATATACACATACTAAATTTATATAAATAGAGACGACTAGCCAGCATCTGTTTTATATATTATTCTATAATTCTTTCAATAAATAGTCAACGTGTTTCTCAATCAGTATCCATTATGGTGTTATAACAGAACCCTACTCTCCCCATCTACCCCTTGTTTTTTTTCTCTCTCTCTCATTGTGATGTCATACAAAATCCCCGACTCTCTTTCCGTTTCTCCATTGTTTCATCTCTCTCTATAATTGTGATTTCATAATTGACCCTTCTCTCGTTCATCCCCTCTCTCTAATCCCCTCTCTCTTTTCACTCTTTGTACCTTCTCTCCCTTTAACATTTCATTTCTCTCACAACTGTAACAAGCAAAAAGATCATCATTACAAGATGATTTCCCCCCTCACATATGGAATATATCCGCAATCCTGTCTACAATCTCACCTTATTTCGTACAAATAAATGTTAGTCCATGACTGACATGTCCGCCAAATTTCACTAAGGAATTTCAAAGAGTTTTGTTTTAGCATTGTTATATGATAAACGTAGCTGCATACAACATGTAAAATTATCAAGAACTCTAACACAATCATTTTTGGGCACTGCTCTGATTTGGGCTGTAGCGCCCCTCTACAGTTTACAAATAGCCTAGAGAATGTTTTGATTAAGATAATACTACAGATACATATTCTGAGACTTAAGTTCCTTTGATTGTTAAGTCCATTCAGGATCACACCTACTGATGAGAAGATCACCAAAATGTTCACGCATATCATTGAACGGTTACAAAGCAGACTGTTGGGCATTCATGAGTGGACAAATCAGGCATATATATATATATATATATATATATATATATATATATATATATATATATATATATAGATATATAGATATATAGATATATATATATATATATATATATATATATATATATATATATATATATATATATATATATATATATATATATATATATGTATATTTCGGCAGCAAGTCATTTATTAGACAGTTCTCCCTCTTTATGATCTTTCTGGTCTAGCCAGTCCGATTACGCATATTCTTTAAAAATAAACAAACCGCTCAGGGAAGCAAAGAATAATATTTTTAAAAAACGCACTGGTAAGACACCGGTCGGTATTGCTAAAAACAAAACCAATAACAAAAACACAGCGTAACATTATAGGCGATAAAAAGTCGAGCACAAATGTGGCAGGTCATTCTAGTCAGAGCGGCAGACTACAAATATTAACATCGTTGGTTCGATCCCTGCCCGGTAAAGTCTGATGACGGCTTATAGCAGAAATTAATTGGTAAATTATAAAAATCTGTATTAATTAATAAAAAATATAGTAAAACATCTATATATATATATATATATATATATATATATATATATATATATATATATATATATATACAGATAAAGAAGTGCCTGGGTCTCAGGATGGTCTACGAGGATTGATTCTTCCGCAATTGGTCTACTACAACGCTGTGTTAAAAATATTCTCAGAGTTGTGATGTATGTCGGCAACCCCTAACAAAAAAAAACTCGAAAAAATCGTCCTAATCCCGAATACCCCAATTAAGTAAGATTCCTGTATTTCAATTTCTTCTTAAGTTTCAGACATTTTCTAGATTCTAAATCAACTAAGGAATAAGGATTCTAGACATAAGGTTCAGTATCATTATATCTTGATTTTAACCTTCGCACAAACCGGGGCCTAAAAGTAGTGCAGAACTGTTCTGTTTGGAAAATTAATTTCACTGTCCCGGGACGAGTATTCAACTATATATATATATATATATATATATATATATATATATATATATATATATATATAGTAAGCAATATATATATATATATATATATATATATATATATATATATATATATATATATATATTGCTTACTATATATATATATATATATATATATATATATATATATATATATATATATATATATATATATTAGATTAGTAATACTTACAGACGCTAGCGTTTCAAGATTATTGCTCTCATCAGTACAGGAAAGGCGCGAACCCGGTTCACAGAGTCAGCGTAGAATCTGCAAACAGTCGCCATATCCACTCGGCCAACGGAAACTGTCACGTAATTAAGAGAAATTAAGATCTATATGTACCTAGAAGCGGGCACAGATAGAAGACTAGTCGAGATTATTCGACGAACGTATTCGGAACTTTGCATTAGAGCTTTTTGACAGTCTATTTTTAACATCCCCGAGAGTGCTCAACTTTAATTTCTTAAAGGGGCTTAGTATAATATTTATAAATAAATATTAAATTATTAATACCTACAGATATATATATATATATATATGTGTATATATATATATATATATATATATATATATATATATATATATGTATATATATGTAGATATATATATATGTATATATACATGTATATATATATGTATATATATATATATGTATATGTATATATATGTATATGTATAGATATATATATATATGTGTGTGTGTGTGTGTGTGTGTGTGTGTGTGTGTGTGTGTGTGTGTGTGTGTGTGTGATAGAGACGACACAGACCAGAAACCGTTCGGCTTAACTTTAGCACCTTTGTTAACTGAAAAATGTATGACATTTTTCCGAACATTTTAACTACCCATCCCTCAACATGTCTACGTCAGTAACAACAGATGTACTGTTCTTTTCGCTCCACTGCACAGATTGAAGCTTACTTAAGAGGTCATTTCCTCAGGCAGAGCGGTGAGTGGGTGAAGCGCAACGTAAGATGAGTGTCAAACATCCCACGTGTCAACAACGGTCCGACGCTCTGTTACCTGATCCGGTTACAGTGTCTATACAATTTTCTTAGTCGAATCAGTTCGTTTAAGATGACCCCGGAAAGGGTCAACTGCTAAACAGGTGTTGTCTTTTTTGTTGTTGTTCTGAGGGGTAGAGAGAATACGGGGAGGAAGTATAGTTATTTTTTGATAGTCCTGACTTGAAACGTGTCAGATATTGGAAGATAATGTATTCGTTATAAAAGGAGAGAGGTACCTGGCTCAACGAGCTGTGCCTATGATCAGAATAGAACGATTCAAATGTCATCGTGGCCATAGGAGTTGGTGTTATTCTCCCATAGAAAAGGAAACACTTCTCATGTCACCTGCCAACTGCGTTCAAGGTAATACCCGCCCAGCTGCACTCGTAAAAATAACAGCATATTCCAGAAGCATTTGTTTATTTAACTTTCATAGGTTTATGCATATTGCGCAGCGGAAACAATTTAATTTTAGATTATTTCGATTATTCGGACTACTATTCTCACCTTGGTTGTTATTCTTAAAACGTTTTGGCCGATACAACATTCGACCTTCTTCGGGGGCATCCTTTCGAACTCGGACATTCACGAGAGTAAATCTTTCTCGTTCCATCTGTCATAATCGAGTAAAAGTTTTAATAATTTAATTTTATTGTGAGTTAATATCGTCTGTAGTGAACATTGAATTTTTAACCTCCAGAAGAGTGTCACTTAGAACGTCAATCCGTACAACAAGCGATACTAACTCATAATAAAATTAAAATTTTTATTAGTTTTTCTGTCAGACTGTAAAACTGCTGGACTATGATACAATCTGCAAGGACCCGTGGCGCAACAGATAAAAGTGCTAAGTTCTGTTTTCAGCGTTAGTCTTTTGGAGCTTGAAGGTTCAATCTTCATTGCGGGCGATACTAAATATATAATTACGAATTAAGTAACATTTTACCCGGGCTTGGTTGAGAGAACGAAAATAATCTGCGCCCCTGTATTGAATAACGGGTTCAGTTTGAAATTAAGTATAGGTTTTCGAGTTTGAAAAGATGCACCTCAAAAACGTCGTAGATTAGATCGGTCGAAACGTTATGAGAATAACAATCCAAGATGAGAATAGTAGTTCGAATAATCAAGGCAATACAAATTATCATTCCTCATCTCAAAAATTAAAAATTATAAAATTTCATTTTGATTCGTCTTAAAACCCCTTTTTTAACAAGTGGTGCTACCACATCAGGCTGTCTGAAAATACTGGTTTCTTGATTTAAAATGCACAAACATTGATGTTATTGTTTTTTTTCTTTCCCTTTGCAAAACTCAATCATGTTCTACAAAGCCGAAACAAAAACAACACTGTCCTCTACAAAATAATCAACCCCAACACGAACAGAACCTTTTATTTAATACACGGGGCTGGCTTGTTCTCGTTCCGTCAGCGATTACCGTATATAAGTTTCAATTCGTAATTGTATTCTTAATATCGCCCGTACTTGGGATTAAACCTTCATCCTCTAGAAGACTATCACTTTGAACGGATTATATTTAGCACTTTTATCCGTTCCGCAAGGACTTGTAAACCAACGATAAAAGTACTAAGTAATAATATGTGTTAAGTGAGAGTCTTGAAGGTTCAATCTTCAGCACAGGCGATACTAATAATACAATTACGAATTACTTAAAAATTCTTTAAGAAATAATTTATGTAAGATTTTAATTAACAAATTCTTAAAATTGAATTAAATAATATATTAATATTTGTTAACGAAGAAAGATGTAATGTTATGTTATTATTTAAGTTAAGGGAAGGCACAATTTGTTTAATATTTAAATTGTAAATATAGTTTATAAACACTTTGCGCAATCGTTTTTTTTTAAGTATTTTCATAAAAACTTCACAACTCGCCTTTACATATATATTTTTGGATATCAAACAGGTAAAAGCCGTTTCGTTTTATTTATATAATTTTAAGATTTGGTCGTCAGTAGATATCTAAAGATATTCCATGAAAAATGCGAGTATACTGAAATCATATGCCCTTAATAGGGTTAAGATGAAAATTCATATACACTAAATGTATCAAAGCAAGGAAATTCCCAAGTTTTTACGCTTTTATTGTCATTAAGGGTATGCGAGCACAACAAGGCTATGTATCTTACTGGTAGGAATTTTTCTTCAGCGCACCTCACACACTTCGTCCACTCATGCATAGCGATTTATACTGTAGTGATGTGATAATTAAATGGTTTGGTTGATATATAGTCATACTCTTAATGACAATAAAAGTGTAAAAATTTGGGAATTTCCTTGCTTTTGTACATTTAGTGTATATGAATTTTCATCTGAACCCTACTAAGGGCATATGATTTCAGTATACTGGCATTTTTCATAGAATGTCACTACTTTTGTAAAGGCTATGCCTCAATACAATGTCTTCTCATAAGGTTTTTTGGAATTTTCTGGAAAACTAAGGTATATGGTAAACTGACATTAAAATGCCATCAACTAGACCCTAGAACCTCTATCTCTGCCAAAAATCCATCAAATAGTTGATGAGATACAGATAACATGATTTCATGATTGAACTTTCTGGATCTCTGGGTTGTCTTGACTAATGATGCTGAAATTCTACACACTTATAGAACCTATCAAATAATTTTTTTTTGCAAAGTTTTAACTAATTTGGTTTATTGGCTTTTGAGTTATGATTGATCAAAGAAATTAGATTTGCAGCATAGGCCATTTGTGTAGTATATTAAAGGATAGAGCGCTCTCGCGCCTCCCTTGATTTTTCAAAATATTGAATCACAGAAAATTAGAAGATAATGACGAAATCTGCGACAGATATCAAGTCAGGGAGGAATTTTACGTGCATAGCAAACTGAACCGCTATTAAAAAATGATTGTGTATAATCTGAAAAGGTTGTGCCTAAGAATATAATCTTGAAGAATTATAAACAGCCAAGCAATTAGACGGTATTGAAGAATAAAAACAAACACTTAGGTGCCTGATTTATCAGGGGACACACTTTTTGTCTCTTCATATTTTTTTTTCATTTTGTTTCGCTTTTTGTTTTTGCTGGGGATGGAGCATCCTAACGGATGTCAGACATTCACTACTATTTCAGACACTCCGGCCGGGATATTTTTTAAGATCCTAACCGTCCTTTTAAGTGCAATTGTTTGTATCTTTCTTGAAGTTTGTTAACCGGATATATCCGCCAGGTAGTTTTTGAAATTATATTTCATTGGTCCGGTTTCTCCTATAATTATTTGAATGATGGTGATCTTTTTGAGATTCCAGTTTCTTTTCATGTCGTACATCAGACCATTTGTATTTCGTGATCTTTTCCCTTTCAACTCCTTTTAAGCCAGCACTATTAGGGACACTGACTTCAACTAGGGTTACTACTTTCTCCCTTTTATCCCATATGACTATGTCAGGTTGAGAGCTTAGTTTTCTGGATATGTAGCTGTAGGGATAGCATAGTTATAGTGGATGGTGTATGACTTATTTACAACTGTTCTTTCTGATTTATGCTCCCAGGACTTACTGCTACACTGGATATTACACTTTTTACAGATGGTCCAGTGAACATATTTGCACACTCCTTTGCATTGCATCGTATATTAGCTATCCCTCAGCAGAACCTTACAACTGGATGTCAGGTGGATCACACTCTCAACTTCTTTGTGGCAGAACCTGCACCTTTTATTGCTGCTGAGACCACTCATCTTTTTAAATTAATTGGTTATCAAGCCTTGATCTTGGGCAGACATTATCATTCTCTCCTGATTATAGTGGAGCGATCTTCTTTTCAATCAATCAACAGAACCTTCCTTATCTATATATTCTTGAGATAGGTCATTAAGAAAATATTTAGCACGTTGTTTGCTGGCCCATTCTTCCAGTTTTTCTGCAATTGAAGGTCTTGGTGTATTTCTGGCGACTCTTCAGGGCTAGTTCGTTGGCTAGCTTGTTTTCTGTTTCTTCCTCATTTGTAAGACAGTACTGTCCAAAATGTTTGGCCAGGTTTGTGATAGAGTTTGTTCTACTTGCTCTGGTTTCTTGTTGTTGGCGTACTATCATAAGGTTTGGTTTCTGAGAGCTCATCAGATATTAACAGGTGCTCACACTAGTGTATGCATGGGCACGAGCTAATTTTATAGCTATCTTTTTTTTAATTTACACTAAATAAATGTTATTGTGAAACTAAGTCAAATTAAAAACAACAATGTTTTGCTTGAGTGGCGTCAAATATGGTGTCATGCTAAATTTGTTCCGTTAAGTTACCAAGGAAAATGAGGAACCCACAAAACTTCTGCTTCTAAGTATTATTATGCAAAATCTCAATCTAAATTGCATAAATACATTTCACGGTGATCGTGATCGTTTCAATGGATCTTTATTTATATATGTTGTTATTATTTACTCACTAGGAGTTATCACACTGGTCATCGTCAGTGATCGCCCACTGCCGACAACCTGTGGTATTCCCTGGAGTCTGAGTGACAACAAGTCTCCTCAGACTTCCAGTATGCTCCACCTCTTCTCGCTCATCACCGCTGATGACCTTGCGGTAATCGCAACAGCCACCTACAAACGATTTCCCGCTGATAAGGGCCATTGGTCTCCCTTGGGGCCCGAGTGGCAACAAGCCTTTCCAAGGTCCCAGAGCTGTCCGCGCTCTTCCAGTGGAGGTCTGGTTTGCGCTTTCCCTCCTCGACTCTCTGTCCATAATTTTCGTGGCGTCAGCCTATGCTTGCGCCTCTCTCGTGCGGTTGTATTTTCCCCGGTTCTATTGTTTTGTGCTTCCATGTGTTTGTTCTCCATTCGTTGCCTATGTGGGTTGGTTTCCGCATTCGAGGACATTTCTCAGGATTGTAGCTGTTTTGATCATTACTGTCCTTTGTATGGTCTCAGTTATCCCTTTGATTCCTATTTCTCCTAGTCTTTTCTCCATGTTTTTGGGGACTGTTCCTAGTGCTCCTATGATTATTGGTGTTATACTGACTTTCTTCATGTTCCATATTCCTTTCAATTCTCTGGCAAGTTCAGTATATTTGCTTCTTTTTTCCGTCTCTTTGATCTTCACTCTGTGGTCTGCTGGAACGGCAAAGTCCACGATTTTGCAGGATTTTTCTTTTTTGTTGATTATTATCATATCCGGTCTCCTTGCTGTTATGGGTTTGTCTGTTTGTACATTCATGTCCCATATGATTTTGTGTTTTTTGTTTTCTAGTACAGTTTCTGGTTTGTGTTTGTACCGTTTTTTTTGCATATTCGAAATTCAGTTGTTTGCACATTTCCCGGTGTACTTCTTTCCCCACGCTGTCATGTCTATTCTTGTATTCCCTTTGTGCTAGTTTGCTGCATTCACTTATTATATGATTTATCGTTTCGTCTCTTTGTCCACACAATCGGCATTTGCTGTTTTCCTGGGTTTTATCTATCTTTGCTTTAATAAAGTTTGTCCTAATCGCATTGTTCTGTGCGGCCGTCAGCAGAGATTCCGTTTCTCTGTTCAGGTGTCTTTTTCTTAGCCATGCCCTGCTGTTTTCATTGGCTTCATCGATTGTGAGTCTAATAAAGCGTCCATGTAGTTGTTTTTCTTCCCACTTTTCCTTTCTTGTCTTTTTGTTTCTGGTTTCAGTGCTTCCGGAGTTGTTTGTTGGGCTGGTGTCTCTTGCTGTGGTGATCAGTCTTTCCGTGTTCTGGGTTACATATTTCTCCAGCGCTTTTTTGGTGTCTTCCACACAGTCTTCTATACTTACCAGTCCGCTATCTCCTTCATTTCTTTTCATGTAGAGTTTGTCCGTATCGTCTTTTGGGTGCAATACATTGTGCATAGTCATTAGTTTTCTAGTCCTTTGGTCAAGGTGCCTGAGTTCTTCTTTGGTCCAGCCTATGAATGGTCCAGAGTATCTCATTAGTGATACAGCCCATGTGTTTATCCCTTTTACTAAGTTTCTGCTATATAGTTTAGTCTCTAAGAGTTTCCTTGTTCTTCGTAGATATTCTTTTCCAATCTTCTCTTTCATTTCTGTATATTTGATTGTGTCTGCTTCCAGAACTCCCAGGTATTTATAACTACTTGTTCTCCTAGCGCCCTCATCTCATCTTGGTTGGGGAGTTCTATACCTTCTGTCGTCTCCAGTTTTCCTCTTTTGATCTCTAGCAGTGCACATTTTTCTATTCCAAACTCCATTTGGATATCCTGGCTGAATATCCTGGTTGTGTTTATCAGCTTTTCCAGTTCATTTTTGTTTTTTGCAAACAGTTTAAGGTCATCCATGTGGTTTATTCTTTGTTCTGTATCCGTAAACCTGTATCCGGCATCACACTTTCTGAGTATGTGGTTGAGTGGCATCATGGCTATTATAAACAGTAGTGGTGATAGAGAGTCTCCTTGAAAAATGCCTCTTAGTATTTTTATCTCAGACAGGTATTGTCCTCCGGCTGTCAGTTTTAGTCTCCATGTTTCCATTGCTTTCTGGATGAGATTAATAGTCCTGTCTGGTATCTTGTATATTTTTAAGCATTCAATTATCCATGTTTGGGGGATTCTGTCGTAGGCTTTCTTGTAGTCAATCTATGCCATGGTTATGTTCTTTTGTCTGCTCTTCACCTCCTTCAGGGTTTTTTGATCAATGTATAGTAGATCATGTGCCCCTCTTTGTCCTTTCCGGCATCCTTTTTGTTCCTCGGGGAGCAGTCCACGTTTGTCCAGGGATTGGTAGATTTGTTCTCTCAGTTGTGCTGTGAGAATTTTCCACATTATTGGAAGACATGTTATCGGTCTGTAGTTGCTGGGGGTCGTTCCCTTTTTGGGGTCTTTTTGTATTAGTGTTGTTCTTCCTTCCGTCATCCATTCTGGTACGTCTGTTTTGCGGATGCATCCACTCAATTTCTGCGCTATTCTTTCATGCAGGGTCGTGAATTTTTTAAACCAGTATGCATGTATTCCATCGTGGCCTGGTGCTCTCCAGTTTGCCATTTTTCTTAGGGTTTTCTTGATCGTTTCTTTGTTGATTTCTGTTTCGGTTCCTTCTTCGATTTCCTGCAGTTCATCTTTCATGTTTTTCAACCATTGGGCATTCTTGTTGTGCTTTTTCGGTTCTTATCATATCTTGCTCCATTGTTTTGTTTCTGTTGGGTTCGGTTGCTCTGTTGTTGTTTTTTCTCCATTTACGTTTTTGTAGAACTGGCTTTCATTGTTTTCAAAGGTCCTGTTCTGTTTGCTCTGTTCTGATTTGTACCTGTATCGTCTCAGTCTTCCTTCTATTGCTGCTATCCTTTCTTTTATTTCTTCATGTTTCTCATTTAGTTTTCCTTGCGTTTCTGATTTTTGCTTCTTAATCGTTTCATGTCCTCCTTCATTCTGTTCACGGTTTTAGCTTCTTTCCGAAGTTTGGTGATCTGGGTTTCCAGTGTGATTTCCCATCCAGGTTTTGTCGGTCCTCTCTTTTGTCCATTCTCTTCGTTTCTTAGTTTCATACTTACCGATTTTGCCCCTGCATATATCAGGTTGTTTAGGTCTGTAATAGTGTCTGTTGGGATGTGTATAAGGAGTCTGTTTACTCTTTCTGTTTCTGCTTGTAACTTCTTCGCTACTTCATTCCTGAGAGATGGGAGTTTTGTTTTGTTTTCTAACATGTATCGTCTAATGTTCTCCACTTCACTTGCTTCTTTTTCGTTGAGTTCTATCTCAGCAGGTTCTATGGTTCCGCAGTCTTCTATCTTCCCTGGTTTTGTGATTCCGTAGTCTTCAATCTCTTCAGTTTCAGTGTGTATGTTTTGCCCGTCCTCTTCCTGTGGTCTCTCCTTTGGTGGTGTTTCTTGCTCCGTCTCGCCATTAACCTGTCTGATTTCCGTCAGTTCCATCTCCGAGAACCATCCTCGTTTGAGGATTTGTCTTGCTTGATCTGCTATCCTTTGTTCCGTTGTGTGGTAGTCACTAGCAATGTCCCAGAGATGTTTCATTCGTTTTCGGTAGCCTCTTTCTGTAGGGTAGCGGCTTTTATAGTAGCACTCCATCACCAGTCTGTTCTCTTTCGTGGTCCATTTCTGTCTATATCTTTCCAGTTTGCTGTTTTCGCTTTGGTTTTCTTGTCTCTGGTCTGTGTCCTTGTCATATTTGGAATCAGAGAGGTTACTTACCTGGTTCTTGTCCGTTGTCTTGTTTCTGAAATGAGAAGGGCCAACATTCGCAGGATGCGGACCGGGTCCCCCATGTTGGCTAACGAGGGAACACCTGCCCATCATGACACTCAGGTCTTTCTCCGTAGTCCCACGGCTTGTATTGATATTATTGTGCATTTTTCATATTTTTGGTGTGTGTGGCAATACCAGGCCCAGGCTTATTCTTCCTGTGGTCCTGTCACAGGGATAGTGGTTGTCTCATTCATTTTAATGAGCGATATTGTGCACTACCACACAGTAAAAAAAAAATTTTTTATATATATATATATGTTATATAAGGCTTAGTATAAGTTTTCTTGGCTACTCCATGGTAGCAGATGCATAGAGACTATAGGTTCCCCTCCACTTTTCTGCTAGTGTATTACCGATGTATTCTTGATTGTAGTGCTAGGAGATGGGGGGTTCGATTTCCGCTTCAACGGATTCTTCGTTAATTAAGACTTAATTATGTTAATTAGGGGCCGGTTTTTATCCAGAGGTTTGAGCAACAAATCTCTTTATTACTATTATTATCATCGGGTACTAAGGAACGGTCGAAAGAGCTTTTAACAGAACCGGGGAGGGGGGGGCATCGAAGATTTGCAGCCTATTAAGAGCCACGAGATATTTATAGATTAATCGCTAAGAGATAGTTGGATACCTAAGTGAGGGATAAAAGGGAATAGAATAAAATTGAATAAAATAAATATTAAAAAGGATAAAGATACATAAATAAGAAAAAGAAAAGAGAAATAAAACTTTTTAAAAAAACAACAAAAAAAAAAACAAAAAGAAAAAAAAGCATTGGATTACAGGGTGAAAAATACTAGCATTGTTTGAGATTAGTAAAATGCTAAATAAATTCAAACTGTCGAAACAGGAAAAAGACTTAACTTTGAGGGGGAGACTGTAACATCTTCCGTGTAGGTGGGGTGTGATTATGGCGGCCGCTTCGGAAGTGACCATCTCTTATTATTATTATTATTATTATTATTATTATTATTATTATTATTATTATTAGTTTCATTATTATTATTATTATTAGTAGTAGTAGTATTACTATTATTATTGTTATTATTATTGTTATTGTGATGATGATGATGATGATGATGATGATGATGATGATGATGATGATGATGATGATGATGATGATGATGATGATGATGATGTACTCACTACGCGTTCTTGCACAAGTCATCACCAGAGATTGCTCACAGATAATAACCGGTTGTTCCCCGGAGTCTGAGTGACAACAGTCGCTATCCATTGATTTCTCGCTGGGATTTGAGTCGCAGTAAGACTGTTCAAGGTCTCAGTAATCCCAGCACTCTTCAAGTTGAGATCTTGTTAGTGTTCTATCTCCTCATTCTTTCTATATTCGTTGACACTTCAAGACTATTGAGTCTTATATCAGTCGAAGCCGGTGCGATCACATTGCTTTTATAGACGGAGGGGCAGTTGATGAAATTTCTTGCACTTTTATTTCCATTGGGTTCATGTGAGTGTGTTCTTTCTATGATTTTCTTTTATTTCATTTGCAACTTTTGTGTGGTTGGTTAGCATTCGTAGTTTATGTGGGTTGGATATCACATTTGAGGAGTGTCCTTAAGATCGCAGCTATTTTTATCATTGTTGTATGGTGTCAATCTTCCCTTTGATTCTAATTCGTCCCAGTCTTTTTCCCACGTTTTTCGAGACTGTTCCTTGTGCTCCTATGATTACTGGTATTATATTGACTTACTTCGTGTTTCTTATCCGTTTCAGTTTTCTGGCAAGTTTCGTGTATGTGTGTTTTGTCTGTCTCCTTGATCTTTTAACTGTGGTTTGCTGGGATACCAAAATCTACTATTTGGCAGGTTTTTTTCTTCTTGTGTACTCTCCTTGCTTGTATAAGTTTATTTGTGTTTACCTCCATAGCCCAGGGGATTTTGTGATTTTAATTATTATTATTATTGTTATTATTATTATTATTATTTATTTTTTATCTATGTGTTTCATGAATAAAAACGACATAATATATACTCTAATGAAAAGAATTAGGAACGCAGCGCAACAGAAACACTGTCGGCATGAACACGTGTTATTTATTAGCTATCCTTTTTTGAAACTAAATAAATGTTATTCTGAAACCAAGTCACTAAAAAGAAAAATGTTTTGCTTGAGTGGTGTTAAATACGCTATCATGCTAAAGTTGTTCTGTTAAGTTGCTGTAAAAATTTGGGTGTCAAATCTACACTTGTTTCCGTGTATGATTCTGCAAGTGACGACAGAAGAATGTGTGAAATTTCCAAGCATCATTTTTTACAACTTTATTTTCTGTAGGCATGGCACAAGATTGAAACGCAACAATTAGAATAGCAGACCCAACAATCCGAATCATACAACTGAAGCAGATGTGTCTACATGTGACACATCTGCTTCCGTTGTATTATTCGGATTGTTGTGTCTGTTTTTCTAATTATTGCGTTTCAACCTTGTGTTATGTCTGCAGAAAATAAAGTTGCCATCGTTATTGAAAAAACACATAAAAGTTCACAATTATTAGCCATACCGTGTTGGATTCACGTTCTTGTACTCGCCGCTGAGTGATCCTTGCCATCTGAAATCAAAGCTTCTTATTGACACTTTTTAAAAAGTTTAAGTCGACCCAAGACAAATGGAAGACAGAAGAGATTTATTCAATTTGATTTTCGTTCCAAATCACTAACTTGTGATGTGAGGGAGACAGAGAGATCGATGATTACTTCTTAATATTTTGTCAGCCAATCTCAATTGTTCATGTTAATGCATAGCGTCATTATAATAAACTCACGTTTTTCTCTCTCGCCTCTCATATTTATATGTTGCGTGCTTCCACGTAACTCCCTCTACCTAACTCTTTATTTAAGCAATGTGGCGTCATATCCTTTTCTATTAATTCCCATAGTCTAATAATCGTAACCTCAGGTTCAGCAAGTTGACTCCAACTGAACTTTTATTTCCTGTTATTTTCAACTAACCAATTCATATACTAGTGGATTCACTCGACCAATATCTAACATCATCTGGATTGTTGTTTTCATAAACAGACAGATCGAGGGCGTTCGGGGATAGACAGCACTCGTCCAATATGTGATGTGAACTCCAACCTTCTTCTGAGGCATCTTTTCGAACATGGGGATTTTTTATGTCGAAGTCGGAGAAACATGTACGGAATTTTGACCTAGGTGGCTTATTCTCGTTCTGTTGGACATGACTAAGTAAACGTATTATTTATTACATCATTATTTCTTATCGCCTAGTGTAAGGATTGAACCTTTAACCTCCAAAACACTCCGTCTTTTTTCCGTTGCTCTGCATGGCAATATAAATTACATTAACATAACATTTAACACAAATCAATCTCAACAAATACTTGTCATCTAAGTCATAAGTAATCAATTTTTGTTAATTCCACGCATCAATTTCAATACTTTCATAATATATTTCATCATTTAACAAATAGCTCATTCACTCTTATACGAGTGGTTTTTAGTCTTGATAAGCGGTGCTTCATTAGCCAAGAAAAATGCAGTTAAAACGTGCGCAGTAACTTGTTGTAACATGTTGTTACAGCGATATAATTTTTCCGACAGCATTCAAATAAGGAAAGATTATAAATAATGAGGCATCCAGAGCACTGTTGAAAGCCCGGAACCTGTACCCTCACAGGCGTATGCCTATTTCAGATTAGTAGCACTTGTTCTATATGTGAATGTGTTCAAGTTTCTGCTCATCTATGCGCATGTCAGAGAGTGACGGGGAATGTTTCTCTCTATGATATCTGATACCTCGAGTGGTTTTTAGCCTCGATAAAGAGTGACTCATTTTAAAAAGTATACGTTTTGATCAAGATAACACATGTTTTTTGGCCTAGGAACAAAGTGTAATATTTGTTCTGATACTATATTTCATCTTTTTCTATCCTCTGTTACTGAAGGAGAAATTCTTATAGACTGACGCAATTTTTATTTTTGTTCCTATCCAAAGCTTTTTTCAAAGCTGAATTTTCTCAATATTGAAAACCGACCTTGTGTCTAACTCTGTCATCGTGGGGAGGCAAGTAAATAGGAACACATATGCGCAGTAACTTTTTCCAAGTATTTTATTACTGCGACTCTATATAATTTTTTCGACCGCATTTAAATAAAGGAAAAGATAAAACTAATGAAGCCTCCAGAGCGATGCTGAAAGCACGACTCTTTGCTCCCAGGTGCCTCCTCAGACCGAGGACGTTGTGGAGTAGGCAGCACTATATCTGTATGTAGACATGTTGATGATACTATATCTTTGTATTTATGTATGTGTGTGGTAGAGAGTAACAGAGAATGTTATACAAGAATCTCTCTTAGATCCCGGTGAATGTTTGATATATCATAAGGAATTTAATCGCGTAGTGTATTTTAACCGTCTAAAATGGCGGACGGTATCTCTCGCATGCGCTTCATACTAGATATCAAGAGATAAATTTTATATTTTTGATATTCGTTTTTTTTCTTTATTTATTTTTATTTCCTCGTCGTGCTCAATTGACCATTGGTCGTCCATTACACGCTGTGATGGCTGGCAATGAAAGACACGGGCAAAGGAGACGACAAGAAATATGTTTTCAGAAAAAAAGTCCCGGAATGTTGTAGGTACACATATTGTAATAAATACTACGTAAGCCATTTTGTTTGAAAATAGATACGCTTGAAATAATTGTTGACCGCTTAGTAGTGTCGAAAATACGATCTCACCCAACCATCCTTTATTGCGAGCAAGCACTTTGTTGTACTTTTGCGCGTGACTGATATTTTACATTATAAAATATATCTGCAAAACATTATATAGTATATCTATAAAACATTATAAAGTATATTTATAAAACAAAAAAAAACAAATATGATATATATATATATATATATATATATATATATATATATATATATATATATATATATAATATTAAATTATTTTTAATATTTTACTTACGTACGACGTTGTTTCGAGCTTATAGATCTCAACAGTGCAGGGAAATAACAATCTCAGACGGTCATAGGCGCGAATCCAGTTCACAGATACACCTTGAATAAAAAATATGTATGACATAAGTAGATCTTCGTTTGGTGCCAATCTATTATTTAAAGAACTAACTTTTACAATAACGACAGTTTCGCACTAATTTTATTTTAATCAAAAATATTTTATTAGGTATTCTCACCTTTCAGATTAATAATTAGTAATTATTAGTATTTAATTATAAGTTTCTAACAGGTTTTACGAGCTTTATTTAGAGGCTTTTCTATTTAGGGCTTTGATCGATATGCCTTAGTTGGTGGGGCTAGTTCCGTGTAGTTTTAGTGTTAAAACTAGCGTAGGTGAGACGGCTTTCGAATCCAGTAGTTTTTTCGAGTGGGGGGGGGTCCATATGTGTTTGCTGCCTTTTTCATCACGTGACTTTTTCCAGGTACTCCAAATTACCAAGCTTTTAATGGAACACTCATTTTTAAATCTCTTCCCCTTTTCCTTCGGTTTTTTCTTCTGGTTATTATCGTTATAAGATGTTGCTACCATTTTATTACATATTCTAATATTCTCTGAGGATTGACATTGTTTGCCCCAATCTGCCAAGAAACACGCGTTTGAAAGCGAAATATTAAAGATGAAAATATTGTATTTATATATAAAATGTAAATTGGATTTGTAAAAGTTTAATATTCCAATACGAAACGATACCGTTAAAAAGTTCCAATATTTATTATATTGTATATATATATATATATATATATATATATATATATATAGAGAGAGAGAGAGAGAGAGAGAGAGAGAGAGAAAGAGAGAGAGAGAGAGATAGTATATATATATAGTATTTATATACCTTGAAATTCACACAAAAACTGTGTTAAAAGCTCAATAGTGTATAAATTACTAGAGCTCAAAATATATAAATGTTTTAGACAAATTAATTGAATATTTAAAAGAAAATTATTATATATATATTTATATCTATATCAATTAATTTGAGATATGAAAGTTAAATTTCGTCTATTTCTTCTTAAATCTGATTGTAAGTTTAAATGTACTTTCCTCATTGATTTAATATAATAATTCAGCCGTATAATTGCCAGCGTAGTAAGTGTACGCGTATATGCTATAGCGAATTGTAATCTGTGCATATAAATGTTTATCATACGGGGATATGTATGTGTATGTAGTTTGAAATACGTTTAGCCGACGAAAGTGTGTGTATGTTAATCAAGGTTGTGATTGTCTGTCCATGTGTGGCTAAGGAAGCTAAAAATTGTTTGTGTGTATTATGACGGGTGTGATGTAAATGGATTATGTTTATGCATGTTTGTGACTGACACTTATGATTCTCAAATGTACACATTTGAGAATCATAGGTTTCAGTCCCATACATGCATGTAAGCGCATAAGTAAAAAGGGGCGACTTGACTTCCGCCGGTCGGTGATAAGAATTACTGACACGCTTAAAACGTTTCCCACTACCACCCTAGTTGCTGTGACCCTGTAAATAGGTTAATTTGGATGGCCCAGATTTCTATTTTATCTGATTTGTTTTCAGACGGTTTGACATGTTTTCCAGACCTGTAGATATGCGTTAGTACAGGAACGCAGGTGAATTTGCATAGGCGGTTCTGATATATATATATATATATATATATATATATATATATATATATATATATATATATATATATATATATATGAGGATAAAATACACGATGTATCATTAAAGATGTGCAAAACAGACAAAAGGAAAACTTAATTAAATGCTCACACATATATCGTGGAACAAAAAACGCCCATCGCTACTGAAAGCTTATGTTGGATTTTCGTTCCACTAGCGTTTATATTAAATGATATTCCGTTAGTATTATTTGGTTTTGAACTCACATTACTAGCTTTGTTTCTATAGTGTTTGTGATGTTAATATGAACCATTACCTGTCATAATGGATGTGGGTTGTAACAAAAAACTGAGTAACAAAAATGTAAACTTTCCATCTTGTTTTAATAAAAAAACACTTTATCTTTTTTATATTTATATACAAATATTATTAAAATTAGAACATTGTTTTAAATTTTGGAAAAAGCTTTTCTGTATTTTCTTTAAATAGTAACAAATTAGATAAAATAATTGTGTTTTATGATGATAATTTAATACAAAACACATATCGTTTTACAAATGCCTTACCATTTAAATTTCTTAAAACAAAATATTATCATTAAAAACAGTAAAATAACATCTCTTCCTACTTTTACAGAAAACTGTTTTTCAAAATGTAAAACGACGTTTTTATTGTAATAATATTTATTTAAAAATAGAAAGCTTTTTATTAAAACAAGAGGGACACTTTAAATATTTGAAAACATTTCATGATTATTTTTGTTAATGAATGTTTTAATCGATTTTCTCGTGTTAAACTATTTTAGTAGGAAACGCAAAAAATTGTCATTTTTTAAATTTTTAATAGAATTTTATTTTTATTTTTTAAAGTTTAACAGAGCAAGGAAGGCAATTTAATTTTTTTCTTACTCCATTTTTTTTTGCAACATCCATCACCAAAACTATTTATTTCTAGTTGCATTATTTCACTTTTATACTTATGAAAATATTTCAGTTATAATTGTCTGATTTTTATATAGAATATGTAGTCAATCATTCGTATCATAAAAAAGAAAGTATTATTATTCTTATATTCAGTATGCATTCATCGTTATTAATAGCGAAAGAGAATCTCAATGTGTTATTTGTATTAAAGCTTTGTCAAATGATTCTATGAAACAAAGTTTTAACAACATTTGCTGAATGTTAACCAACACAAAGACAATTTGAACGTCATAAGAATTTCCTCAAAGGATGAGACTAGATTGAACAGGGAAATTCTAATAAAGAAACAAAAGAGTTACTGAAGCTTCCTATGTTGTAGCATAGCAAATCAGAAGAAACCACGTGCAATCGGTGAAATTTAAACTAAACCTTATTCTCTCAAAATTGTAGAAATTGCGTTAGGAGATGGATTAGAGAAAAATAACTGGCAGCAGTGTCACTACAAAAGAGCACCCATTAAGGAGGAGGTGCTTTAGGTCCATTTCATTTCTATTTTTGTTCTCGTCTTTAAGCAAGTAATAAGCCCTCTGATATTTAGGAAAATGTGTAATCCTTCTTTTAATCAGTTACTTATTGCGGGATAATATATGTGAATGCTGTGCTAGTTATGCACTAGCTTTGTTGGTGACAAGATCATGAGGTTAAGCTTGTGTAAAAAGGCATGCTTCAAAAGTCAAAAGCATTCATAGTATAATCCATCGTCAGGCACAGGGCTCAAAACCACTTCCATTGGGGAAGGTGTTTTATCAAAGAATTCAGATTTTGAATTTTGTCATAACGGGAAGCTCGCAACTCACGGGTGTTCAAGCAGTTATGCATTGACATAGATGCAGGCCATCATTTGTTTCTTTCTCACACAAATGTTCAGTGGCTGTCAAGTGGAAACGTAGTTGAGCGAATATATGAGCTTAGAAACTAGCTCAAATTGTTTTTGAAGTTCAGGATAAGCTGAAATGGCTCATGGGTATTTCTTATGTAGCTTATATGTCTGGGTGCAGCTGAATAAACGCAGATGCAAAGAAGGAACACAAACATCATAACATTTTTAGATGCGTTGAAAGCTTTCATGAGCAGCCACAAAATTGGATAAAGAAAGGTCAATACGAAAAATGTACCAATGTTTGCGAGACTATCGTTCGGTCTTGTTATTTGTGGTGCAGACTAAGTTCTTCGACAAATGAGATTTTGCAGCATTTGACAACACTAAAATATAAATTTAAGTGAGTTCTTCTTGAACTCAGTAGTAATGAGTTGGATTTTGTGCGATATCAAATCAAATCGACAGATGAAAAGGTTCCTCATGATTGACAAAATACATTTCTGGAGCTTAAAATTATGAGAAACCAATAACTGGATGTTGGTCTCTGATATGCGATTCCTACTAAAAGGTGGCATAAAATGAATTTGTACATTGCTTTCTTTCGTATCAATATATCTTTGAGTCAGGCTTCTAAACTCTGTTTCAAATTAGAACAACACAACTTAGAAGATTAGAGATTGAAAATGAACCTCCGTTCGTCCCAAAATGAAGAAAAAAACAATTGCAAGTTTCTAATTGACTGCAATCTTCATCTGAATCAGAATAAGTAAAGGTTTAAAATATCATAGCACCTTTTGTTTCTTCTGTAATGAAACACAACCCTTTTGCATTGCAGTTCAAACATAAAAATGTTTGAACTATAATTACCTGGCATATTAAACTTTTGTTTATTGCCTTAGGCTTCAGCTTCGTACAAGAATAAAAGCACCTCGGATAGAGGATGGGCGACAACTCGTCGAAGTTTTTGTTTTGAGTTGATATATATAAATATGATCTAAGATTAAGATCGGATTCTAACTACTCCTGATGACATCTCAGTTTATAATAGCTGTTGATCGATAACATCGAAATGCCACTGTCGCAGATTTTGTACATGTCTGTGTAAATAAAAATAATCATATATAAAAGCTCTATTTGATATTGAGCACTTTTTATAAATCCGGTTGAAATTCTTTGGATTACTACCCTGTGGATGTTTTACCTGGATTATATATATATATATATATATATATATATATATATATATATATATTGGGCTCTTTTTATCTTTGATATTACAATTCGTTTCCTGTGTTCCTGAATCTAATCCTTGCTATATTGTAGATTAATATACTTAAGCGAACAACGTATTTTGCTTCATGTTGGTCTGTTGAGCAATTAATTATTAATATAAAAAACTACTTTATATAACGTTTATTAAAATCCATTAGCATGTTATATAAATGCATAAAAAACACATTATAAAGTTAAGCTATGTATGTAAACATTATGTACTAATATGGAAGAAAACAAAGATTGTCAGTATTATATGCATATTATTTTTAATGTACACTTTGAGTACTACTGATCTAAAAGTCCTGCTTTCAATCTCAGATCTCAGCATTCGCTTTTTAAAATTAGCTTTTAAACTCTTAGCAGAAACTTATGTAATGATAGATTTAAAACAATTTGGTTCAATTAATAATTGATTAATTTAAACTTTTTAAATTTAATTTAAAACATAAAAATAATATTTTGGAACATTAACAGGCTTACTTTAAATGAAAAAGAACACAAAAGGGAAGTAAAAACACTAGTGAACAACGCCAGATAGAAGAGAGAGAGAGCGAGAGGAGGGGAGAAAGAGAAAAGAGAGTGACTGT
>OY744517.1:49822264-49852264 GCA_963556195.1 Sepiola atlantica | reverse complement strand
TTCAACACACTTTAATCTAATCTATATAATACATTAACTCTGAAAACCTTGCTTGCTTTTTTGCTCCTTACAGATGAAACAACTTCTTTCAACTAGAACATTCTTCGACTCTTTGAACTTTCAATCTTCATCTAACTTTTGTTTAGGCTGCCACAACAGTTGTTTTTGCAACATTAATATATTTTCGTCAATTTCAAATTCAATATACAACATATCGGATAGATAATTTAAGACGTCAATAAACAAATAGAAAAATGATCCCCAGCAGACAAACTATATTTAGGAATATATTGGTTTTGTTTGAACATCTATTTCTAATAGTTTCATTCAAACGTCACATATCGAGGAATTACTGTAAATAAGGCAACGGTTGAACGAAACGGAAAGTTGTGGGAAGTGAATAATAGCGGACAGGAAGCAGAGGAAATAGAAGGATAGTATCACCAGCAGTGTAAGAAGAGGATAAGAGGATGACGTAATTAAATTACGTAAATACGGAAGGGGAAATACTAAAATAATAGTAGTCGTAGTAGCAACAGTGGTGTAAGAGAAAAATAGGATTACGTAAATAAATAAATCAAGTAAATAAAGACAAAATGGTAAAACTGAAGTAGTAGTATCAGCGTACCAGTATGGCAGTAAGAGAGTGGTGTAATTAAGTAAATAACGTAAATAAAGAAGCAACGGTAAAAAGAAAAATATATATATTCCTAATTTCTAACCATGTAATATATACACTAATGGGCAATGTGGCATCTTCAAGTCACGGCTCGCCCAGTATAATATAAACATTGCCTTCTTCAGCCACAAAACGTATGTTATTATTTAGTCAAGAGTTGAACGGTCGACCTAGCTGTCTCAGTTTAATGCCTTCTCTGTCATCCTCTCACTCGACGCAACGCGCGTTAAAGCATTGCTTTGAAGCAAAGGATTACGAAAAACAGTGTGACGTAAATTGCCTCCGGACAAAAGCGCGTCACATGGGGCACCCAACAGAGAGTCACCGATTGGACGGTCGGCTTACCGCCATAAGCCACAGATCGATACATGTCTACCAGCGATTTCGATTTTTCTTTCTTTCTCTCAATTCTTTCTTTCTGTCTTTATTTTTTTCTATTTTGAACTTAATTCTATCCCTCTGGTTCTTTTCTTTATAATTTGCTCATTCGGTAATCATTTACTTTGTGCCCACCTTTTTTCTCTTCTTTGCTTCTTTCCTATTTTGAATTTAATTCGATGCTTTTGATTTTTCACATTCTGTTCAAATTTTGGCACACTTTTTCTGTTTATCCGTTGCATTTTCGTCTGTTTACGAGGTGTTCTCCTATTTTTCATATTTATCTGTTAGTTTCGGGTTTTATTTTCTATAATTATCTGCTAGTTTTTTTTTTGCCTAGCTTCAATATTCAACTAATATGTTTACCTTCTTCGCATTATTATCTATTGTTTTACCTTCTATTTATATGTAGCTGCCTAAATGTTATATTTATCTAGTAGTTTTTCTATTCTTTTCATATTTATCTAAGAGAGTTCTACAGACATATCGTAATTATTTACTAGTGTTTCGCCTTCTTTTCCTATGTGTTTGCTTTTGCTCACCTTAAATATATAACTACTATTGTTTGCTATGTTTTGCCTTTTTATATGTATCTCTTATTTATCTCCTAGCTTTTGTCTTCTTTTCATATTTATCTACTAGATTCAGACATACTAATCATATTTATCGATTTGTTTTGTATATTTTCGTATTTATCTATCAGTTTTTTATCTATCAGTTTTTTATCTATCAGTTTTTTATCTATCAGTTTTTTATCTATCAGTTTTTTATCTATTAGTTGTTTGCCTTCCTTTCATATTCATTTACTAGATTTTCACATGTTTATTTATATCTGCCATATCTTGCGTTCTTTCCATATGCATCTCCTAGTTATTTATATTAATCAACTAGTTTATTATCTACGTTTCATTTTTATCTACCAGTTTACTTTTACTTTCCTGCAACCATTCATTTTTGTAATTCAACAGCGCAACTTTTGGGGGTTTATATATCTTTAATTATCGCTATTAAAAACGCCTTTTATTACATGTATTACGTTCACCCATATCTTTCTCTCTCCGTTACTTACTTCGTTATCAATTTCCTCTGTTTATCGAAAACATTTTTTTCTTTTTTTCTTAATTCTGGTTTAAATTTAATTATCTCATGCTGCTAACTTTTCTTTTATTGAAACCCGTCGTCTTCTCAAAAATATAATTTGTAAATAAAACAGATGCATAAAATTAGGTGATATTAACCAAACACGATGAATGTTTGAACCGTTTTATTTGCCTGCCTTATTTTTATACTTACTTACTGGTTTATGTTGGTTACACTTGTTTTGTAATTCAGCAACAGAATTGTATTCTCTTTTTTTGTGTATTCTTTATTCGTTTATGTTTTTATTTGGTGATATTTGTATTATTTTTCCGTTCATCTGTGTCTCAGTTGTCTATCGTCCTAGGGAACAGAAATTGAAGATATTTTCTCTTAATATGTTCATTTATCCGATGCATATTTAATCTTGTTGTGACGTAATCCTTAAATCGGACATCTTTAAAAGGCATCGTTCTAGATGTTATCCCCAGCTTTGTATCTCTGTATCTCCCTCTCTTAAATGATGGCACCTATGTGCAAAGGAGGTATACGTGACATTATATATATATATATATATATATATATATATATATATATATATATATATATATATATAATTATTTCATGTATCCACATAAAATGATTTTGTATGTATCAATTTTCAGTATTTACTTGAACAGTGCTCGCCACGTGAGTAGAGCTAGGTAGTAAGTCATGAAAATATATTTATAGCAATTACGCTACACAGAGGCTTCCGCGTTTCATCCCGGAGAGAATCGTCAGGCTAAAATGCATGGATCTAGTTTTGCCGGGTGTTTTTATAAACACGTCTAGCTAGTTAACCAATCAGGTTATTTGTTGTTCAATTAACCAATCGTTTGGCTTCTCACGAAAGAAGGTTCGGTTAATTTTACTTTCTATTTCCTATTCTATTGTTCTGTTTTCTATAGGATGACTGATCCCCGTTTCTTGGTTGTTCTCTAAGCCAATCGTTGGGCTTCACAAACGATGGTTCGGTTTATTTGATCCTATTTGGTATTCTATTGTTCTGTTTCTATAGGATCACTCAGCCTGTTTCTTTGTTGTTCTCTTAGCCAATTGTTGGGCTTCACAAACAAAGGTTCGGTTAATTTTACTTCTTATTTCCTATTCTATTGTTATGTTTTCTATAGGATGACTCATCCATGTTTCTTTGTTGTGTCAATATAATGGATGACATTATTTTAACACGTGCTCGCTTGTATTTCTATTTTAGGTTTTAGTTTAGTTTAGTTATTTTATTTGTGTACTTGTTTTTTTATTAATTTATTATGTATTGTTAACCTAAATAAATTTTATTTTGTGGAGGCAGTTGCTTGCTATTTCGCTTCTACAGTTTAATACATTTTGGGGTCTTTAAAGTTTAGGATTTCAAATTTCTCATTCAAGCCATAATATATACGGGTCGTATAAATTTCTACATGTACTGGCATGTCGTATTATTTTCCATTCAATTATTGGTGAGCGTCCGTTTTCTTTGAGCTCCTAATAATGGTTTGCTAGTGCTGTTTTAATTCGGCGATTTTGTTTATAAATGTGCTGTTGTGGTCATAATATCTGGTTATAAAATCTAGGTCTTCTTGTTATTCGGTATTTCTTTGGCAAATCAATATTTGGTAAACAATACTTTGGCTTGGTAAAAAATACATTTGATTAGTCACCTATTTTGTAGTGGAAAAGTGTACGATTTATGCACATCCATCTCTTCTCTTCATTACAAACATTTTCATTTCTATTTGGGTGATGGCCATTAGAGTTGGTTATTACTATTTGTAGTGCTTATATTTTTTTTTTTCAGTGTTATTTTTGCTATATTGGTCACTTTTTTATTCTATTTCTTATTTTTTCTTTTCTACTGTTCTCTTTTAGTATTTTGTTATTGTGTGCCTTAATTATCATTTCCAGGTTTTTGCAGCAGCTGTAGGACAGTTTAAGGTTATTTTTATTGAATAAGTTATGCAGAGAATTAGTTACAGGGAAGGGTTCTTTCCAATGAGATTTAGGAATGTTTTGCCCAGTTAGGTTTTTAGCATCTGATTTTAAGGCGGTGTATACCAGATTATATTTATTTCTATTTTTATTTTATTTTTTATTTTATTATAATTATTAGTGTCCTGTTTCTTATATTTAATTTCGATATTATAGTAACCACTATCTTTTAGAGCTGTATTGTAAATGTTGCTTGATTTTTTAAATACATTTTCGTTGCTATAAGTGTTTATAAGTCGACGTTCGATAAAATTCGGAATCTGTTTTATGATTGATGGGGGGGGGGGTGATTGGACTTTGGGTTAACGTATATTGGATTTGCGTTATCTTTTAACTATGGTTCGTAAGTATTTTTATTTAAGTTTTACGTGAGTCATTTTTATGTTGGCTAGTACTTCTGCTCTTAGGCCTAATTTTTCATTTCTATATGAATCATTTTCTTGAAGTTTTCTCCCTTGACTTTGTTTGAATCCCTTATTACCGCTAATGCATCATCATAGATAGGATGATATTTGTATAATCAAATATATTCGTGAGTGTATATAAAATAAATAAGTTTACAAGATATCTGATGCCTCCGCAGAGTCAAGAGCACTCATGGCCAAATCAAAGGAGTTTCTCTTATTTGTTTTAATCCATTGGTCATTATTATTGATTAAAACTGATCTCCTACATTATTTTATGATGTGAATTTCATCCTTGGGTATATCGGTAAATATGTCGGCAAACTCTATGGCGATGTTGAAGAAACATCGATTACATATTTCCCAAATTATTATGTATATATATATTTTAAACAGTTTTATGGAGATAATAAAGGCACAACTACCTATTTAAATATTTAGATATTTCGGATTAGATCTATAGTTATTAGAAACCAATTACGAAAAAATCCTTCAATATCCATTCGTTGTTAACTTTTCTTAAGTTTATGCTTGTAATTTTAGACATTTTCTAGACTGAAAATCCTATTAATAAATGTTGATCGAAATTATAATAACAATTCGAAACAAGGTTTTGTAGCATTATATGTTGCTTTTAATCTTTGTAATGGGACATACTATTAGTGCAAAACTGTTCTGTATGGGAAATTATTTTTATCAGACTAATATATATATATATATATATATATATATATATATATATATTAAAAAAATATTTTTATCAGACTTATATCTATCTATATATATATATATATATATATAGATATACGTGGCTTTAGTCGATGCAATGTTTTTTAACAATCCCTAAATAAAAGAAAATATCGAAATCCTAATCAGGACGAACTTGTGCTAATTCTTTTTGTTCTACACAGTTTGTATTTGCTTATTTCTATAATTTGTCATACCTATATATATATATATATATATATATATATATATATATATATATGTATAATTTATTTAGATACTGTATATTACATATTTCAGACAAGGTACGTGGTTTCATCCAAAAGGGCAGATTTTAACATCTTTAGTAAATCTTCGTGCCCGGTGGAATCATCGGCAAGCTGAAATGATTGTCCCGCCCGATAGGGAATGGCGTCAACAATGACAGAAAACGGTGTATCTCTGAGGGGGTCCCCGAAAAAAACCCGGTGTGGGATGGTGATTAACTAAGACTTAAGAGGGATCGATGTTAGTTCGTGTATGAAAGGCCTAAATTTTATTCCCTAGGAAGTTTTATTTATTTATTTATCTGTCAGCGAGTTTAATTTATTTATTTATTTATTTATCTGTTCTTTTTTGGATTTGTAATGTTATCGTTTTACCTAGTCTGAAAAAATACGAAAGGAGCGGCTATGAAGTTAGCTGTTTGGGTTTGTGAAATTAGGGTGCTTTTTTGTTGTCGTTTTTGGGAATAAATTCATGTATCGGATTAATTGTTCGATATAGTTCTGAAAAGATGATGCAATAATGTTTTATGGACTTAACGTGTTTGTTTATTTTTGTTTATTGAATAGGTGTTTTCGTATTTTCTTGAACTTAATGGGAGGAAAGCGGTGTTTCGTTGATATGTCCCGTTTATGACCAGTAATGTTGAAAACAAAAATTGGTTATAAACGAGATGATGGATGCTATCTGTTATTTCCGTTTGAGGGGTATAAGTTTAGTCTCTGGGTGGGTGTTATTAATTCCTATTTTATTGATAGTGTGTTAATAATATTGATATTTAGTGTATTTCAGAAAATTTATTAAATTCCTTGTCTTACTATTTTATTTCATTCCACTCATTGCGCACCGGCAAAATAAACTTATATACACATACGTGCATGTCTATATACAACATCTGCACGCAATGCGCATGCACGCACATACACACATCTTCACTCTCATGTACGGGGGGTTATTAATTTTATATTTTTTATTTTTTATTTATTTATTTTTTGTGTTTTAGTTATGTTATTAATTTAATCTTTTATTTATTTTATTAATATTATTTTATATTTATTAATAATATGTTCCTATACATACACACGCGTACCCGCACATACGTGCTTGTACATACACACGGACGTATACACACGCCTGTACACTCATCTTCATTTATACAGGGGTGGGCGGGTTATTTGAGAATCTATTATATGGATAGTATGAAGCGGGGGGGTTCATAGGGGTCAAAATTATTTCGTTCTGTTCTGTATCTGTATTCCTGGGGGTTTAAAGGGGTTTCATGTATTTACCGTGCAGATGGGGTATCTGCTGATTAATGTATAAGACGCTGTGGTTCAAGGCCATCCCAGATAAAAAACAATGCCGTTTCACACAATTTGATATGGGCCGTTCATTTATAGGGAAGTCCTCGACAAAGCCCTATCATTTGCCAAAACATTCGTGGAAATAAGCAGCCTCAAAACTAACACCATCCTCCATGCGAGAAGCTCACTCCTTTTCTTCAACAATCAAACATGGGTTAAAAAATCCAACCCAGAAGACCCTTTTGATGTTCCCATGGGGTGTACGACAGCGCAGATATATGCGACCTGATTGGGTTTTTAATCCTACACCCCTTACAAAATAAATTCCCTGATCAAGAGTTTGGCCTCTACCGAGAAGACGGCCTATGCATATCCCGCAACAACAACGCGCAAGAACTCGACAGATTCAGGAAATATTTAACCGCATTCCTCAAAGAACTCGGTTTTAACATCACCATAGACACCAACCTGACTAGCGTAGATTTTTTAGACGTATCTCTAGACCTGACCAACAATTCAACTAGGCCATACCACAAACCGACCGAACAACTCCGGTACATCCACACCAAATCCTGTCACCCCCTCTCATTTTTAAGAACCTTATACCCAATATTAGCAAAAGAATTTCCAGCCTTTCATCCACACCTGAGATTTTCCAACAATTTTCCAGCATTACAATAATGCCCTCATTGAGAGCGGTTATAACGAAACAATATCCTACATACCCAACCAACCCACCAGTCAACACAGACGCCATAGACAAAGAAATATTATCTGGTTCGCCCCCCCCCCCTTATTCACTCAGCGTCAAATATAGCGTAGGTAAGCAATTTCTCAAATTAATAGACAAGCACTTCCCGCCATCAAATAATCTCCATAAACTTTTTAACAGAAATACAGTAAAAACTAGCTATTCATGTTTTCAGTCTGTGGGATCCATTCTGACCTCCAAACCACCTACTAATTCACCCAACCCCCGTTGCTCTTGCAAAAGAGGTGAGACCTGCCCCTTGGGCTGAGGATGCACAGTCAGCTCCGTTGTTTACGAAGCCAAGGTTATATCCGGGGTGGATACCAAAAGAGAGGATATATACATCGGAAGGACCCAAGTACCTTTTAAACAAAGTCTCTACGCCCACTACAACACTTTCAAATACCCCCCAAAAATACAACATGCCTCCTCCTCTTCCCTTGTTTCGTCCCCCGACGTTAACTGCTCCAATTACTACTAATCCTGTAGACTTTTGACGTTCTCAGCCCGAATTCAATCAGCAGGCGATATCTAAGCACTGATTTTTCTTTCTCTCTTTTTTCTTCTTTAATAGTTTTCGACAACAAAATGTCGATTTACCCTTTCTCACGTTTGCTCTCGCTTTCTCTTCTTCGTTTCGTCTTCTTCAACTGACGTTCTAAAGATACTAGTTGATTGGTATCTCTTTCTTCTTCTTCCTCTTTTTGATCTTCTTTTTCTTTCTCTTTTCATAACATTCATCGCATTCCTTTTTCTCCCCTTTTTTGTTGTTCTCTGCACGTGACATTTTCTTCCAATCGCATTCTCTGTATAAATTTGAAAACTTTTCCGTTTTGAAATAAAGTTTATTAACTGATCGAAAATGGTCGTATCTACGGCCGAAATATCTCGGTGGAACTTTACAACATGAGTTTTTGAGTTTATTTTTGTTAGTTGTTGAATTGCTTATTCTTTATTCCATTTTTATTTTTACATATATATATATATATATATATATATATATATATATATGTATATAAAACTCGTCAAAATGTATTAATAAAATGAACTTAATTTTTTTTTCATGAGTGCTTATTACTAGGTAAAGATTTATTTATATTATACACACATTTGGTTTTATGATATATATATATATATATATATATATATATATATATATATATATATATATATATATATATATATATATAGTTTGTGGTACTTGAAGAATCAGCACTATATAATTTTTTTAGTATTTTATTTTATAATTCAGTATTTAAAACGCCCTGTGTTTTTTCTTCATTAAATAATCAGCTAAGAAAATAAAAATATAAACGAAACATTTGTCTTTCATTTTTATTTTTTTGTATTTTTTATCTTCCTTCTCTGATTATTTCCTGAAACAACCCAAAGCTTTTAAAACATTGATTTTTTTTACTAACACATCGTTGTTATGCTTGAAACACCACAAATCATTCTCAAAATATATCTCTAGAGGCATACATGGATTACCAAACAAATCTCTTTCTTTTCTCTCTTCTCTCTCTTTCGCTTTATATCTCCGTCTCCCCCTTTTCTTTCTCATATATATATATATATATATATATATATATATATATATATATATATATATATAATATATATATATAATATATGTATAATATATATATATACACATGATATATATAATGTATATATATAATATATATATATATATATATATATATATATATATATATACCAGAGAGAGAATATATATAATACATATATATAATACATATATATATATTATATATGTATATATATTTATATATATATATATTATACACACATATACATATATATACACATATATATATATATATATATATATATGTATATATATATATATGTATATATATATATATATATATATATATATATATATATATATATATTATATACATATATCTATTAGTGGAATACACGTTCTAAGACAGATAAAAAAAATCCCCAAACAAAACGCTTTTGCACAATGTTCATGCTTCCTTTCGAAGATTAAAATCAAGATATAATGAAAGTAAAAATTATGTCTAGAATCCTTATTTCAATGTTCATCACAATCCATTACATGATCTTGATTCTAGAAAATGTCTAAAGTTAAAAACTTAGGAATAAATCGAAATGCATTAAATGTATCTTCGTTGCAATATTATAACTATGAATCAAAGTCGATCCAAATCTGAAATATTGTAATTTTTAAATAGGAGACTGTGCCTATAAAAGCTGTTTAAAATACGAAATAAACCCTGAAATTTGGGGAATATTTATTAATTAACTATTTGGAGGTGTATGAATTTTCACGTAAATCCTGCATTTTCTTTTTACCCTATTTGCATAAAACTAAATAAAACTAAATATAGCCAACACTTGGACATCTGGCGCATATATATATATATATATATATATATATATATATATATATATATATATATATATATATATATATGCACAAAGATATGAAGACATCTGTTAATTTCATTGGATTACTATCTGATTAAACTTCCGGTTGGCAATGGTGAGATCATTTCAAATTCCTGATAAATTAGAGAGATATTCTTGTTGTATATAAGTCAATTTTATGTTTCACACTTTAATTTATAAGAATTAACAACTTTCATTATGTTTTTTAATATATAAACGAGTTTTACTGTATTTTTTCAACAATACAATACATTTTCTTACAATTCAGATTGAAGTTCCTCAAACAGAAATGTTAAATCTTGTAAATCAAAAACTGTGAACTGTAAACCTTGGTATTTCTCATTTCAGTTTAATTTTCGTTTTCTCTGAACTAAAAACAGTACCCTATGGCTCTAATATGACGAATATGAGCAATAGAATGGAACTTTATTTCGGTTCTTAATTTCAATTTAAGGGTTCAACATGTAGCCTACAGCCAAAGTCTAAATTCTTACTGGATCAATCTAGGCCCAGTCGATATTAGGTAGCTTCCATAAGAACATCAGATCGATCAGAACGTTTGTCAATAAAAGAAGACGATGAGTTCCAGTCGAATTCCCTTCGGAAAAGCCCAAGCGATTTTGTATAAACGATTAATTCTTGTTCGATGTTTTGCGCTGAAGAAAAATTCCTACCAGTAAAATACATGGCTCTGTTGTGCTCGCATACCCTTAATGACAATAAATGTGTACAAATTCAGGAATTTCTTTGCTTTTGTACATTTAGTGTTTAGTGTATATGAATGTTCATCTTAACCCTATTAAGGGCATATGATTTCAGTATACTGACATTTTTCATGGAATGTCACTACTTTTGTAAAGGCTATGCCTCAATACAATTCCTTCTCATAACTGATATAGTTGGTAGTTTGATTAATCAATGTTTCTTCCAATATTCACAGGTAAATATTTTTTTTCAATCATGATGATTATATATTTACTCATGATACAATTCAAACTAGAACACATTTTTTCACAGTTAATATATATACTTATATTAACTGTGAGTTAATCAACGTTGTTTTCTCTAAGGCTTTATTATTCCTATGCTCAAATGTAACTTAGTTATGGGATTGAGTTATGTTTTAAAAATTGTGTTATTATTCTAATTCCATTATAATCTGTATATATATATATATATATATATATATATATATATTCAGAGTTATGTGATCTATTCCCCTCTTTTTTTGTTCCAGCTCGTTTCACTCGTTAGTCTAGTGGTCTCCATCAATTCTGTGTTTGATACCTCATCGTAATACAGCTTCCTATTTCAGTAGCTTCTTTCCAAGACCCGCAGGCTTGTAGAACTCTCTTCATGTCGACTGTTTTCCTCCTATCTATTATCTTAGTATTTTCAGAACTAAGATCAATAGGCATCTCCTGTCTTTGCGATAATTATATTTCGTTTTTGTTAGCTCATTATATCAAGTGGCTTCATGCCTTGTCTGGAGTGATTTCCATTTTTAACAATACTACAAATAAACTAATTCTATATATATTAATGGAACTTAATAATAATAATAAATTTAGCTTACGATAAATGTTGATGAATGTATCCTGCCTTACAATTGTTTACATTTTACCCCAGACGTGTTTGTTCTAACACGTCTACGGCCATATATTTCTATATATAGATGCATATGTAAGTTTCCTTAAGTATATATGTTATATGTATATGTAATTATATAAGTAATATGTAATTATGTATATATATTGTAAAATATGATGCTAAGAAAAGATACTGCCTAGATATACATACATATATATATACATACATATATATATATATATATATATATATATATATATATAGTGTCTTTATATATATAATTGCATGTATGCATATATACAGACATGAAAGAAGTAAATATACACCCTTATCATAATTAATAAGGAAGAATGCCGTCAGAGAGACCTGATGGGCCTAGATAGGATAATATTGATGCTTTCCTTCTCTGATGAATTGGGCAATCACTAGGTACACAGACGAAAGTAGAATCCCGAGATTGACAGCGATTTGATTCTGATTAATGTCACTTTTATATTAACTTATAAGTTTGGCCCTCTTTAGTGATGTTCAGTATGACTGCAGTATGGCTGAAACTCTGAGAATGCTAATGCCCCTTTGGCCAGTGTCATACTGAAATTGTGATGTGCGATATATATATATTTATATGTGAAACACAAAATATTTCAATTAGAACAAACTATCAATGTTTCGGAATTTTTATTTGGATTATTTAGATTATTCTGACTACTGTTCTAATCTTGGATATTATTCCCAAAACATGTCTCCGACCTTCTTCAGGTGCGTTACTCGGGTATCTGTACGGAATTTCGAACGGAAGCATTTATTTAACCCATGGTTGTTGGTTGTTCTCGTACTGTCAGCCATGACTAGGTAAAAGTATTGAGTAATTGTATCCATGAGTTCGACGATACGTACCTGAAAAAGTTCGGAGATTACAACGACCGGAACTTTGTGAGAATGTCATTCAAGATGGGAACAGTAGTCCGACTAATCAAAATCATACATAAGATATCAATGTCTCAAACATTTACTGCTGCTTTGTACGGCTTCGAGTGCTTGCCGTCTGTGATCCAAGCAAAAATGTTAAACATTTATGAAGTATTTTTTCCGGGTAATCTTTTTTACTTCTTTTATGTCTGTGTATAAGGACCAGTTTTAAAGCGTAACGTTGGTGTGTTCGTAGGTACAGAATGAGTATAGCAGTCAAGACCCTGTCTTCTTAGCTTTTCCGCTAAGATGCCTTTATCGGTCTGTAAAAAATAGATGTTTTCTTGTCTCAAAAGGAAAAGCAAAACAAACTTGAAAACAAAGTTTAAAGGAAATTGATAAGTCTGAAATCTAAATAGAGGTGTCAAGATGTCGAATTGTAAAATGATTTTCTTCTTCTCCTTCTTCTTTTTCTTCTTGTTCTTTTTCTTCTTCTTCTTTTTAAAAACAAGAAATGGGGAAATAGGAAAAACTGTGATATTAAAATCCGGAAGGGAAATGACAGAATGTTTCAAAAGGGTTTTCGACAATTCACTTTGTCAGTTACCAAGACAGGCGGAGAACAGTAAAGTCCTTAAAGGTATTGTCGATTCGGTGTAAGAGGAAACGGTTGTAAACGGAGATCGCTTTCTGAAAATGGACGATATTTGATTTTCCTATTTGTCTAATCAACAAATTAATCTTGCCAATGGGCACGTGTGAAAAGTTCAGTCCATGCTTGGCCACAAGAATTAAGCTTCAAGTGTGTGATTAATGATACGATTATTACAGGCGTTTTGTTAATACTCTTATTATTATAATTATCTGATTAATTCATCAATTATTTTAAATTATCTACGATTATTTGAAATGTGTAATTCATTCTGCATTTATTAAAAGTGTTTTGTTAATTATGAAATTATTACTAGTGTATGATTACTTGTACGCTTCTTACAAACGTTTTGTTAATGACATGATTATTACATCGCGCTTGGCTTATTCACACTTATTATAAGTGTTTGGTTAATTCTACAATCATTAGAAGTGCTTCCATAATTACACGTATATTTCAAGCGATTCTACGATTATTACAAACGTTTTCGTATTCATGTGATTATTTCCAGAGTTTGTTTTATTCTTGTTTGGCTATTATCGACGTTTGCTTAATTATACGATTATTACCAGCGTTTGTTTAATTCTATAAATGTTACCAGCGTTTAATTCTATGAATAATAGCACCGTGTGCTTAATAATATGAGTATTACCCGCTTTTTCTTAATTTTATGAAGATTACAAGCGATTAATTAATTCTCTTATTATTAACAGCGTTTGCTTAATTATACCATTATTACCAGCGTGTGTTTAATTGTGTAACTATTACAAGCGTTTGCTTAATTCTTTCATTATAAACTTTAATTCGTTTTTTTATTATTGCTTAAGTATAGGATTATTACCAGCGTTTTTTTTTTAATTCTGTGACTATTACCGGCGTTGTCTTAATTTTTTACTATTAAGAGCGTTTACTTAATTCTCGTGTTTATTTTATAAGCAGCGTGTGTTTAATTCTATGACTATTACAAGCGTGTGTTTAATTATATGACTATGATCAGTGTTTGCTTAATTATGCGATTACTACCAGCGTTTGTTTAATTATGTGACTATTACAGGCGTTGGCTTATATTTTTACTATTACCAGCTTTTGCTTAATTCTCTTTTTATTATTACCAGCGTTTGTTTTATTCTATAACTATTACCATCGTTTCCTTAATTCTTTTATTATTAACAGCGTTTGGTTTATTATACGATTATAACCAGCGTTTTTTTTTAGTTCTGTGACTATTTCCAGCGTTAGATTAATTTGTTTATTATTACTAGCGTTTATTTAATTCTCTTGTTATTGTTACCATCAGGTGTTTGATTCTATGGCTGTAACCAGCGTTTGTTTAATTATATTACTATTGCCAGCGTTTGCTTAATTCTCTGATTATTAACAGCGTTTCCATAATTATACGATTATTACCAGATTTGGTTAAGTATGTGACATTTACCAGCGTATAATAATGATGATGATGATGATGATGATGATGATGATGATGATGATGATGATGATGATGATGATGATGATGATGATGATGATGATGATGATGATGATGATGATGATGATGATGATGATGATGCTGCTGCTGCTGATGCTGCTGCTGATGATGATGATGATGATGATGATGATGATGATGATGATGATGATGATGATGATGATGATGATGATGATGATGATGATGATGATGATGATGATGATGATGATGATGATGATGAGGGGCCCTGTATTCTGAAAACGTGTCAAGTAGCTAGTATGGATTATGATTGGGTGAAAGAAATAGGATGGAGTGCAAAATAGGTGCATATATAATTTGGGACAAACAAAAATGTTCCCACGGTGATTCATTCTGAGAATGATAACACATGGATGTGAGTTAGCCGAGATGAAACACTCGGATCAAAAAAGGTTAGACACAAAGCGATATTGAGTTATGTTATGACATTGGTTGAAGGGTCAAAGGGCTCTGACGTCACAGATCTTTGGTGAGAAATTAGCTTTCTAGACAGTCCACCGTTGAGGGGCGAGATGGACACACGTCCATTAACTGAGCTCTGCAATGCGTAGAGTCCGGGTGACATCGCCAGATATGGGCTAAGACGCAGAGCAAGATCCCAAGGGCGGGACAAGAATATAGCCGATTGCATCCGTCACATTCCACAAACAGTATGAAAGTAAAGGAGAGTGTGAATGAGGAAACCGACGAGTAGAAATCTCTCTGATTGAAGTGTGAAATAAAAGGATAGAATCTCTCTCAAAAGTCTTGCCTTCGAGCGTTTTTGTCTCCCGTGCATGAGAACAGAGTTTGCCCACAAGACAGATACTCCACCACGATCACGAGCCAGCAACGGAGATGGGTGTGTAAGCAAACTCACGACCAACAGTGAGGCAGACATCTGTAAGGTAACTTTTAATATTGATTTAAAACGTAAGAACGATTTGAAACGTGTTAAGGACATTATAAGTTTTAAACCAGTTTAAAGGCTTAGGAACTATTGTTAAAATGTGGAGATAAAACTCTGTTAATTATTCTGCATTTAAATGAACGCTAAATTTTCTGAGAGGCCCGGCCGACGTTTCTAACTTTCGCAGTCAGTTTCGTGTTTCGATTTTTGGTGGTGCCTCGATAAACGTTGACCCCGGGCCTTCGCCATTACGAACTATAAAGATATATAGAGTAAGAAGTGTAAAGTATCGTTACAATATGATAGGAAAAAAATCACCATAATGTTACAATAATAATAATAATAATAATAATAATAATAATAATAATAATGATAATGATAATAATAATAATAATAATAATAATAATAATAATAATAATAATAATAATAATAATAATAATAATAATAACAATAATAATAACAATAACAATAACAATTACAACAATAACAATAATAATAATAATAATAATAATAATAATAATAATAATAATAATAATAATAATAATAATAATAATAATAATAATAATATGAAACAACCCCTGTTGACTCTGATTAAGGGATGAATTCCCGGAAAATTTAAGACCAAAATTAAAAAAAAAAAATGTTTGCATTGTATTTATTGCTTTAAACGCTTCAGTGTTTTGTTTTCAAATTCAAATTTAAACAATGCTCTAAACGTACAATTTTCATTAGAAGTCAATCAGTTTCTTTTCGTAGTGCTTATTTCAGGTAATTTTTCACGCTGCCCTACGGATTGCGAGTATTTAACTCTCATATAACTAAATTAGACAGAAAGCATCCACTTTCACTGCATATGTGACGATCGAAAGAAAACTTGAAAGTGTGTTTGAAGAAACAAAATCTGGGTTCATATCGTAAACGTCCAGATGGAATCGGCCGGGCATATAATAGGAAAGGTCTGCCTCCATTAGACGATGTATTGAGGGAAAACACTTGCAATAATATAGTCGCCGAACATTTACAAGCATAAATATTAAAACACACCAACATTTCTGGCTTTTATGTTCAATATTAAGTAAAATGAAATGTTATTTTAAAATCTATGCAAAATATACGTTCATGTTAAAGTTTATGTAAAATAAGCTTTCATGTTCAATTTTATGTATGATTAAATTTTATGTCTAAATAAGTGTAAAATAAACTTTCATGTTCAATTCTATGTCAAATAAACTGTTATATTCAATTATATGTCAAATAAACTGTTATGTTCAATTATATGTCAAATAAACGGTTATGTTCAATTATATGTCAAATAAACCTTTATGTTTAATTCCATGTCAAATTCTGTGCGAAATATATTAACAAACACTTTAACATCTTTGTTTTTTTTTAATTTCTATCACCTGTAGGAGTTTATGACATATTCTTATTCTATGAAAGTTTGAACTGAAACCTATCTAAATACCCATGTTGTTGTGTGTAGGGGGTCTATCTCCAAAGCCGATGTAAGACTTTGTGACATATATCCATTCTATTTCACTTTCGACGTGAACGCTGACGTCACGGTATTAGTGTACCATCTCTGAACAGAACATACACTAAATGTTGATCTAAACCCGAAGGACAATAAAGTGTATTTCAGTTCGGACCACCAGCCTGATCAGATGAAAATTAAAAATTATCTTTCTTTTTTATTGCATGTGCGGCGATTGGACGATTCAATCTTTCAAAATAGTTTTGAAGATGATAACGTACGTACGAACATGAGATTATCATAGCGTATTATTATATAGATATCCAATTCTATGTAAAATAACTTTATGTTAAATTATATTTATTCTTTACGAAAAAAAACACAGTTCTTCTGTTTAAAACGGTTTGCTATTACAGGGGAAAATAAAACGGTACACGTAATTGTATGTACCTATGACTCTTCATGAGATGTAGACCTTCGTTATATTGCATGAAATCAAATATAGAATTACGATCGTTTTTAGGCCTGATAATGGGATCTTAACCTCACGAGATTAAAACCTTTCTCATCCCATGAGTTTAGGTATGTGAGCTGCTTTGCCTTGGATATGAGCCACCGATCTTACCAGACTCATATATACTATTGAACCCTGAAGGTAATAGGATTTAAAACATAAGAAATGGGCACACAAGTATATCTACACCTATATACTACTAAAATTATGTGGACCTTGCTTGCCTATCTTAGCTTAGATATAGTCTTCGTGCACACTGGATGACGTCACAAAAAGCTAATGGCGTAAATAGATGGCGAAATACCTAAATAATTAAGGGTAAAGAGAAAGGTGAGTAATAGGAAATGGAAAAGCAGATAACGAATGATTAAGAAATATTGATGACATCAAAAAGCTACAACGCGTCATTTGTTGACGGCATGATTAATACTCCTCCTCGGACTGATAGTATTATGTAGATCAATCAGCAGCTGCAACCCGTCTAAACTCTTACAGTTTCTTACCGTCATATAGGATGTGGTAAGGTGGTTGTCTCAGAGGTAACTATTGACATTTACATTATACGTATAACAATCTCCGAGGAAGACAATAAGAGTGATCCCGAATCTCTAAGTGCCGAATGTTTACGTGGCCTCCTAAGTGAGTCATTAAAATGTAAAATAAAATATGTATATCCGATTTTAATATAATTTAAACTACATGTATGAGCCACTAATTTCGAGTTTCCTAAAATTTCGAGCTTCTTCCGACAATATTAGGAGACAAAACGGTGATAGGGGTCAGTACAAAAAGAAAGTAATATGGTGCTATAAGCATAGTGAAAACAGTAGTGTTCATCACTCAATCTCGAGCAACGTCGTGTCTTCCTGCTAGTGTATATATATTAGCTGGCTTTGCCTGCTCACTATCGCTACGCAATGTTCGCTACTTGAAATCAAAATTTTAAATAATAAACATTTCATTCATCAGTTTCTTGTAAACACAAAACCAAAACTTTCACATTCATTCATAGATATAGTCATTCATTTATCTTTTAACTAAGACCAAAGGAATTAAAACAAGAAGAAATCAATCACAAATTAAGATTGTCGTCGCTGGAGAAAGAGAAGAGGAGAGGGAGATATACATGGCGAAGAAGAGTGATGCAATTGTTTTTATTGTTTTTAAAAGAACCCCCTTCCTACATACGTAATGAGAGATATACACCCCTATATCTATGAACTCGTACGCTTCATCGGTATATATTTCTAACTAGCTCAGTTATATTAGTTTAATGTAAATTATCTCCCTTGATAATTAATGATCATTTTCGTAAGTTATCCTTACTTTATTACTATTAATATCGACCAAACTACGGCAGATGTATAGAAAAATAACACAATAAAAGTAAAAATGAATAACATCAAACGTTAATTTAAATTGTTTTAAAAGGGGTTATGCAAATTAGGCATTTTTATATATATATATATATATATATATATATATATATATATATATATATATATATATATATATATATATGGCTTCTGTACTATATATACAGTATTTCAAAATATTATGTTGTATTATTAGATTTAAATAACAGTCACCCGCTTTGATGGTAATATAAGAGTGATCAATGGTAAAACCTTTCGAACATATTCATTTAGATATGAAATAAATGATGACTCAACGGGTCGCAGATGATCTAATATATGCATGAATATTTGAGCAAATTTCTGTAATTGATATAGATCTTATTTCAGCTTAAGTTTACCAAATTAAATCTTCAGCTACGTAAGCTCTGCTTCCGTCTATTTGTTTTGATAGCAATGTGTTTTGGATTTCTTAGAATTATTTGAAGGTTGGTTTCTCGGATTTATTAAATGGTCACATTAATATGAACCAGTATTCATAATACGTATAGACACGTGTGCACTCATACACATATATGTTTATATATTCTTTTGACTGATCGTATATCCCTTGGATATTTAAAGAATTCAATGGGGTACAAGTGTTAACAATTAGCATTGAAACATGATGTAATCGAACTACTTTCGACATGATGCATGGATACAGCATTTATCTGCTTTCATACCTATATCTCTTAATACTTTATCCCTAGAAAGTGTTACTTACTAATCTCTATGACCCCTTTTTCACTTCCTGTTCGACTACTTGACACCGAATACATTGGGAGAAAGAGAGAAAGAGTGCAAGGGGGGAGGCGAGAGGAGCGGAAGAAAATTATTTCTGTTCATATGTTTAATCATATGTTTGGCATTTTTACTAGGGCATGCGTCTTAATTGCACGCAAACACACTTAACACACACACACACACATATATATATATATATATATATATATATATATATATATATATATATATATATATATATATATAGGAAAAAGAAAGATTCTGATGGCGTAATCGTTAGCGACACGCATACTGGGATCAGAATAACCAAAGTCAAATCCAGTCGGATCTATAAGATTTACTTTACCTACATCCTCGCTTCCCACCAGCTCTGGGAAAATATAAGTCCGTGTCCGACGAATACTTAAAAACGAGTATTGCTTTTCTATATTAAACTATAGATTAGCCAAACTATAAACAAAAAATGCTTCATAGGCTCGCTATCGCTTCGCAAAGTGCACTACTGCAAATGCTTGAAACACTAATTTAAAATAATAAACATTTTAATCATAACACAAAAGAAAATCCTTCTAATTTATTCATATATATAGATAAACATTAAGATTTTAGTAATTTCAATACACATTTATTTATCTTTTAAATGTGACTAAAAATTAAGACATTAAAATTTGAGTTGGTACAAAGGTACAAAGGTACAAAATTGCGAAATAGAATTATTTGCTATGATAAAATCAAAATTCTCATCGAATAGATGTGTACTAATGAGCTTATGTTTATGACATAATGCCAAACATATGATTAAACACATGACCAGAAATAATTTTCTTCCTCTCCTCTCGCCCCCCGCCCCCTCATTCAGATGGATATGAAATGATAGTTTAGAATACATGTTGATTGCGAGAGTTAGGGTTAATGACATTTATGTGCTATTCTATATTTCGCCTAGTTATTATTTTATGGAAATGTTCCGTATTTTTCCTGTTAAATTCTTGTTATATTAGCGGTAGCTTTAAATAAAGCAGGAAAAAGATCAATTCGAGAAGTAAAAAATTCCCCCTTATATTTTCTACAGTATTCTTATTATTGTAAAGTAAAATACTAAATGGTTTTCGCGCTTTAAATTATGTTCCTCTTCGATGAGTGTGATAGTAAGAATATTGCAAACGTGTAGATTAGGTGACATATAAGTTGGCTATATTGAATTTTATCGCTCACACGTCCTTATTCCGAATTCGTGGCGGTGGGCTGTTTCTGTTGAACCAAAGGGTCATATACAAGTTTTAAGTGTAATTTAGACGGTTTGAAACGGATCGAACTGATTGCACACTACAAAGGATTAATTTTTAAAAATGAATCTTTTTTATTAGAATTATTTATTTTATAGTAACAAAGCATGCCATAAAACGTCATAAGGAATCTTTCGGTTTGTGTAATCAATTAATGCGGGTCACAACCTTGAAATACAATGTCGAGTTGTTTATTAGTAAAAACATGAGTTTAAAAATAATAAGTGATCGTTTAAACAATCAATGCGGGTCACAACATTGAATAAGTTATCGGGATCTTTTTTAGTTAAAAAAAAGCAGGCATTAAAATTTAATAAGAGATATTTTGGTTTGTTTGACAATCGTATAAACATTAGTAGCGGATTGTATAGTTAGTTTTAATCAATAATGCTAGTACCCCCCACCCCACACAAAAAACAGTTGTTATAACATTTATGAAGTGAAGAAGCGAATTAAAGTTACTTACGATTACCAAAGGCACCAGGCTAAACCGTCATTGTGATTCCTGTTCGTTAATCTATTCTTTTATTCTGAAAAGTGATTAAATATATTCTGGATAGTGAGATGTTTGCTTTAATAAAAACAATCTTATATTCTACCATTCCCCGAATACAATAGGATGCTAGGTAGAATGTAATTGCATTTGAGCGAGCGTTTGTTATTTCTATACAGAATAAAGTGTAGTATATAGGCAATAGTAAGAGTTTACAAAATTAAATAATAAGGGTGGCGCAGTAGTAATTCGCTCTTTTAAAGAAAATACCCAGTCAATGTGAGTGACGCGACCTTCTTTTTTGAAGACGTATTTGGGAGAAGCAGCGTTATCGGAATAAATGTAATAATTTTAGTTAGATGACGAAATGTATGCATATTTTCTGGAGACACACATTAAGAATTGTTGTAAGTAGTTAGGTAAATAGATTAGTATATGATTATGTTGGTTTGCAGCTTATAATAGTCAAAGTTACAGGGCGGAAATCGACTTCATTTTATTATATCGATATATATAAACCTTCTTACAATATTGAAAGACAATAAGTGACCTTGTATGGGTGCCTGCGGGGGAGTAGTGAAACAATAGCTGTGCAATACATAAACGCGTATCTTATTAACTGCAATTACTTGTTCGTTGGTATATCAGAATAAATAGAGGATGACTTGTGTTATTTCGGAGTTTTCCTTCTCCTAAACTAGTTTCACAACCAAGACTTTAGATTCTGGTCTACTCTAGTATTTAATCCACAGTCGGAGGGAGGTTATTTGGATACAAGAGCGTTAGAGAAAGTAATGCATTAGCAACGCTAGTACTTAAACCCGAAACGTCGAGCAACCTCACAGTCCGCGTCTATAACCATTATAGCCCGCCACGTCCATTGTATAGTAAAACTCTATGGATCTGGTTTGTTATCTTGTGTGTTCCTTTTCTTTTTGTTTCTTTGCATATTTTGCACCACGCAGCATAACACGGACAGCACAAATACCTTGAATATCACGTTTTCTATTTTTATACTAATGAGCGAAAACCTACCATGGCCAAAAGCGACTCTTTCTGAGAACATACTTCTTTTCCACTCCAAAAATTACCGGATTGTTCTCTAAAGTGACCCTCTTCAGCAAATCTCAGATTGCATAATGCAGCTGTGTCACTGTGTAAACACGCAGAATGATGCCTGTGTTGTGGGTGCATAGTTGCAATGCATGCAGACGATAAGCCTGTGATGGGAAAATATCTGGCTGTGGTTTTGACCACCAAGAATTTAGATTTTTAAATTTTAAAATTGTATTGCCTTTTTAAGGCGATCTTCCTTGCTGCAATTGCGAGCAACTTGAGATCCTTCCAGATGTTATGTCCATAGATTTACAGTTGATGAATCCCGACTCGTCTTCCAGTGGTGTCCAATTGATATCTACATTTATAGACGTAGAAAGGCAAGCTAGGGTTTGTTAGGTCTCTGTTGATCTAAGAGAAAGAGAGCGAAAGGGGGACTGTTTCTGTTAGGTTGGAAGAAAGGTTTGTCCTCATTTCAAGTCTGTCGTAAAGAGAGAAACCAAATATCATTGCAACCTCTCAAAATAAACATTATAATCTGTGTGAAACTTGAGTAGCCATTTTTTTTAGGAAAATCTTTCTGCTACAGCAGTGACCGAGGTCACATGATTGACATAGCCAGTGTAGTAACCAAGCACAGAATTCGGACGAAGATAACGAGCTGGTGCAGAAACGTAAATGCACACATATTGTAACGTCGAATCTTTTTTCAGGTCGCGTTTCAGTTGTCTGGGAATATAGAGGAATCTGAATATTTCAACAATCAACATTCAAAGACTTGTATTTGTCCGCAGTTGTATTCCATTCAAAAGTCAACGCGACACATTCACATGAACAATCTGTAGATACGCGTGTTAAAATGCGATCTATGTTAAGAGACGGTTTGTTAAAAAATAAGTTGAGAACAGTAAATGTTTCTTCACGTGTTTTAAATTAAATAAGTTAATGGAAAATTCAATTTTATGTCAAGAGTAAAACTACGTTTCGTGTACAGGAAGTCATCCTCTTTGGCAGATAAGCAAATTGTGTTCAGTCGCAGTTCTTGAAGCTCTACATCTATTTATACTGTCCCCCCGCAGGGTATGGGCAATGTGAAGCTTATGTTCAAACCTACGGTGATGTGAGAGAATGAAGGAATAAAATATCAACGAACATGAGCCATTGAACAACAGGGTTATTGGAGTTTTTTTTATTATGTTATACATCACTGAAGCTAGCAGTCGAGAGAAGGAAATGGAAACTTCGGCTGCCACATCACGGCTGCGACTACAGAGACGAAGAACTTGTTGGTCAATGAAAATGACTACATAAAAAATGTGGGAATAGACGAACACCTCGCAGCATGTTACACTAAGAGACAGAGATAGAGCGGAAGAGAAATAAGATAACATGAGAAAGGGAAGAGGGAGACCGAGGAAAATAGAGAGAAAGTGAGACAGGGAGAGAGAAAAAAGAGAGAGAGGAAGTTAGAGACAGATGTGTTTTCGTGTGTGTGTGTGTGTGTGTGTGTGTGTGTGTGTGTGTTTGTAAGATTGTATAGGAGACGATGACCCGACTTTCAAATATGTTGTTTAATGCTTGCGAACCAATCACCCCGTTACCCCCGACTTTCTCTTTTATTTCTTTTTTTTTTTTTGCTTTTTTTTCTCGCTTAATTTTTATTTATTCTAGTCTTTTCATTACATTTTTTTTTAATCCTGTTTGTGCCAAATCTTTTCTATTACATTTTCGAACGTTTTTTCATTCTTTTCATGTCCCCTACAACAAGACTTGGAACATATCCGGTGGTTCTTCTTTGCGTCTTTTATCCCCTTTCCGCTAGTTCATCTTTTTTAATCAAGAAGGTGTACCCCCCACACACACAAGTAAAGCAGGACACAACCTGTCACCTTTGACACCGAGACAAAAATCCTTTACAAAACCCAAGAGGCGCTTCTTCTAAAGTTCAAAATGGTCTTACTGTTTGTTTCATCGTTTATTTCGCGTTCTTATTTTTTTTATTTTTGTAACCCCCCAACTTCTAATTATATTTTATTTTTCATTTCATATTTTATTTGTTGACGAGTGTACATCTTCCGTCAAAATGACGGGACAAATTATGCGTTGCCAGTGTTCGCACCAATATCCATATTAAGTAACACCTCAATTGAAGTGGAAAAAAATAGAATGTATCAAACTAGAAGGGGAAAAAGATAAAAGTGAAAAGAAAATAAGTATAGAAATAAAGGAAAAGGAAAGAAAACGTATCATTATGGAAATGAAGTGGAGAATTTATTCCTTAATTCATTTCAGACGGCCGGGGTTGACTTGCTTACTATTTGCTTTTCCCGTCCCCTAAACATTTGAAATGGTTTCGTCCGGCACATTTTTACTAACATAACAGGAGAGAAGTACATGCGGGTGATACAGTTACATAATTTCATAATGACGAGCGTAAAAAAAATCGCGATACATATATATGTCTATGGATATAAAAATATTTATTCATTAATAATAATTATTAAGTTAATGTACTTAATAATAATTATAGCCTTTTCGAGAGGAAGTAAATTGATGATTTCTAAATAAGCTACGTTGCAAATTTCTTTGGGAGATCGGAACTCTTTAGAATCACTGTACTGGTGTTTACATTGAAAGGAGACAAGGCGTACTTCTCTCGCATTTATAAGCGTGCTAGTCGCGCTGCCCGAGCGTAAAATAAAAATGCGAAACATATATATCTATTGATATAAAAAAACATTGATTTATAAATGATAATTATATATATATATATATATATATATATATATATATATATATATATATATATATGTGTGGGGGTGAAAAGGACAAACTGAAAAATACAAATTTAAATACAAGAATAAATCATCAAAAACGATAAATTTTATCAGTTTCGTTCGGATGAACAAGCGTTTTCAGAAAAAAATGATTTTCATGCACTTGCCAATAACAGCTCGTTGTGCGTTCTTATTTTACCTATGTTTTTACCATTATAGAATAAATTTAAAATATTCACTATTTCTGAAGACGTTCATTGATCCGAACGAAACCAGTAAAATCTGTCGTATTTTAATGATTTATTCCTGCATTTAAATTTTTTTTTCGTTTGTCTTTTTCACTCATCCTGTCTTTCATGGAATTTCATTTTATGATATATCGTGCATTTTATGTTCATATATATATATATATATATATATATATATATATATATATATATATATATATATATATATATATATATATATATGAAGCAATCCAACAAAAGATATAACCGTCAACTAATATCTTATAATTAGTGAAACATCCGGATAAAAACTGAAGCTCGATATACTGGATAGAGCATTAATATTATAATATAAAATGAAGTAATAAAATAATTCAAAAACTCATGAGCTAAGGACTTAAGGATACTTTGCTTGAAATTTGAATTCTAATAAAATTTGATTGACACCTTATTTTATTACTCCATTTTATATTATAATATATATATATATATATATATATATATATATATATATATATATATATATATAAATAATGTGTAATTGTGTAAATAAATAGGTATTGGTCTTTATTAGAAAGCTAAGGCTATCTTCCCTAATCACTTAATAAGTATTTGTGCATCTTTTATTCATTTATTATATTGGTGGGTTTTACGGCATCTCAATCATCGTTGGGTCATTTTATACAGAAACTGTACATTTTTGTGGATACAATTGATTATTAGATTGATTGGAATTTTGAAGGGATCTTTGTTACATACTCATTTTTTCTCTCAAGCGGTTACCCATTAAGTACTGACAAAGCTGACTATTGCTTAAGTTTGATGATCTTACGGGTCAACGCGAGTCTATTTGTCTTCATCCCACATGTATTCGCCTCTCCCTTTTTATTTTCTTCAACTGTTCTTTGTTCTCTTCGTTGTTTTAACTTTCGTTTTCAATGTTATTCTTATTTTTTATTTCTTCTGTTTAGTTGTGTTCATTTATTCTTTATTTCTTCTTTTCATTTTTTTTATTTAATCATTTTTTATTCCATTCTATTTTGCATTCTTTATTTCAATCTTTGTTTATTCTTTCTTTTATTCATTCCACTCCACCTCTTTGTTTAAATATGCCTTTCATTCCTTCATTTATTTCTTCTTTTATTCATTCTTTCTTTCTTTCTGTCATCATTTATTTTATTCAATAGTTCTCTTTCTTTATTTGATTATTATTTCCTTTTTACTTTCTTTATTTCGGTCTATCTCTCTGGCTTTCTGTTATTCATATAAATACATTAATATACCTCCCCCTTTTCTTTTATTTCAGTAAACAGCTGAAATAAAGAAACCAAGTCTTTGGACAGAAACGTTGTCTGGATCTGTTGGTCTGGAGATGAGCCGTTTTCTTTTAGAAAGAGATAATATATTCTCTGTATTTTTATTAAAATTGCATTTTTTTAATGTATCAAACCCTGCTAATGAGAGGGATTGAACATATTTTGTTTTTTCATTGTATTTACGAACATGTATGATTTAATAAAAAAGAAAATATGCAAATTACGTATCTTTTTAAGAGTCGCTCGAATATCTACGACTAAGTATATTAGGGAGTTATTTTTACATTTTAAATAGAAAACTAGCATTTTAATATGAATGTCACTACCAGGCATATGTATAGCATATATATATTTATATATAAACTTTTGAAAAAAACAGGCAGAATTCCTTTGTAAACCACGTTTTAGATACGAATCATTTTATCAAAACTCATTTAATTTCTTTCATCTGGACTCAAATAGAATTCTTTCCATGTCATCTTCGTTGTACTGTTATTCTTTATACCAGCCTGTAATATAATGCCATCGCTACACACACACACACACACACATACACACATATATATATATATATATATATATATATATATATATATATATATATATATTAAACATATGTATATAAAAACATATTTCATCATTTCATGACTCATCAGTGTGGCTAGACGTAGTAAGCATATCAACCTCGAGATTTGAAATCCGGACGCCATGCCACTTCCAACCATTACCAGTTCTACCGGATGTCTTATAATACGATCTAAAAAACATCCTATTAATGTGGGTGGGGGGGATTATGTCGCTTAATTTTTTTTCCTTTAAATTGCAAATTTTCCTGATACCATGAGGGTACCGCATTACGCTAATATAAAAAGACTAGATTATATGTAATCAATAGTCTTGTAATATCTTAAATTAAATGAGGGGCTCCATTATAATTGGACAATGTGTAAAGTCAAAGAGCAGATCACATTTTACCGAAATTTTCCGATACTGATAACCGAAAGAACTCAATTCTTTTTACAAAAGAGTATTGCTTTATGCGAGTGCTAAAAGACTGTTGGTTGTATATAACCTACAATCTTCTAATACTTTTCAGTAAGTTAATTTTTCTCTCAATAATCTGAATGAGTGCCTCCCCTATAAATAGACAATGTCTAAAATAAAAATAAAAACACATCAATGTTTTCCCAAGATTACAAAGAATGAAGTTCACTACAGTCTATCGTTCGATAGAACAAAAATAAAACACAAACCATATTTTGTACCCACTATTTTTTTCCTAGCAACGCGAGAAAGATTGATTTGTTTTATTTGTTTGTGGGCGGTATGTTTGTTTAATGGCAGCTTATTTTACAAAGGAAAAAACACCATTTCAGGATTCATAGAGTCTGGTGAATACAATAACAATAACAAGGAATTGGTTTTACCAAATATCGTGACAACAATTATTCATTCGACTCGACGAAGCTCAGTGCACCTTCCCCCGTAACGTCACAGTTACAATAACAGTAGGAAAATGTCATTTGTCAGTCTCTTCCTTTCCAAAACCAGACACCTCAATTTCACACACACACACGCATATATATATATATATATATATATATATATATATATATATATATATATATATGTATATATATATATATGTATATATATATATATATGTATATATATATGTATATATATATATATGTATATATGTATATATATATATATATATATATATATATATATATATATATGTATATATGTATATATATATATATATATATATATATATATATATATATATATATATATATATATATGACCGTCCGAGATTATCATCCCTGCACTGATGAGAGATAAAGCTCGATACGCTAGCGTATGTAGGTAATATAATTCAATATTATTTATCTAAACTTAATATTGTTATAAGCCCCGTTAGAAAGATTAAAGTTTAGCACTGTTCGGGGAAGTTAAAAAATATACTAATACGTGGCTATAAGGCATATTCCGACAACGTTCGTAGAATCTTTCTTCAGTCTTTCTTGATATGTCGCTCCTTGCATAAATAGATCTTAAATTACCTTCTTTAATGTGGTAATGTCCTGTGGCCTAATGGTTACAACGCTTGCGACGGAGGCTTTGTTGATTTTGTGCATGGGTTATAACCGTGCGACCGTCTGGGACTATCATCCCTGCATATTATTTATATAATATTATAATATTATTTATCTAATAATCATATTGTAATATATATATATATATATATATATATATATATATATATATATATATATATATATATATATATATATATATATATATATATATATATATATACATACATGAAGTCAGGGATATATATATATATATATATATATATATATATATATATATATATATATATATATATATACATGAAGTCAGGTATAGTTTTTTCTTTGAAAAGTCATGGTTTAAAGCAGGAATAGTAAAATATGTAATATCTAAAAAGGACTTGTCTTTAACAACTTAAATATTCTATTTTGTACAATTGTTATTCTCATGTTTTATTTGTTTATATAATTGCTCTATTCCGTGTATCGAGCATATATTTTTCATAATAGGTTCTATTTGAAAAGTATATATATGTGTATATCTTTATGCATATATATGTATATATGTGTATATATACAGGGTGATTCATAAGTCACTTCACTTAGCTATTTAAAATGTCATTTACAATTGAAGAGCGAATTTTTATTGTTATTCATGTGGCCCAATTTTATGAATCTCCCACACTTGTTGAAAGGCAATGGAAACGTGATGTGAACAGAAAGCCTCCTTCGCACAACAGCATAATCAATCAAATGTGCTACAAACAGTCGTAAATTCCTTGCAAAAAAGAATGGAACTATGCATGCAGAGAGAAGGTGGAAAGTTTGAAAATTTGCTGGAATTTTACACTCCCATAAATGAATTTGTTGAATAACTTTTCTGTTTTGTATTACCGTATTTTTAACTTTAGAATTTCAAAAATAAATAGCTAAGTGACTCATGAATCAGCTGTATATATGTATATGTATATATATGTAAATATATAGGTATGTATATGTAAATATATATGTATATATATATATATATATTAATATATTTATATG